>PPKT02000003.1:0-600000 GCA_003706255.2 Ogataea nonfermentans | reverse complement strand
GCAGATGTTTATTGACGATCTTGGAGTTTCTCTCTTCGAATTCTGCAGTTAAACCACCGATAAGCTCGATCATGTTCTCCTTCTCCAAACTGAAATAGCCGTCTTTGTCAACAAACTGCTGGAATAATTGAGTTTGATATTTGTCAAGTTCCGCGGATAGATCCACTCCCTTGTCTGCCATGAATGTCTTGAACTTCTGTGTTGTCTGGAAATAATGATTGTAGAGTAAATGCAAAATTCGCAGGTTAGAAAGTTTTGAGTAGGAAAGAGAGACTCGCATGAGTAGTTGTACTCTGCTGTGGAGTAGCTCTTTGTAGAAACGCACGATAAACGCTTCAATCACGGTCTTCGTGTTCTCCAGGAAAATTTGCTGAGTAGAGTCATATTCTGTTTGTATGATGTCTTCAATGGCTTCCAAGAGCGATAGTGTTGTATTATCAAGCTTATAGTCGGTTGAATTCGGATCGCTTAGGTTTTTCCAATAATCAGCTTTAACATGGAGTTCTGTCACTTGAAACTGGCTGAAAATGGGATGTCTGTTGATATAGAATTGAATCACATTTTCACCCTCATTGAACATGAAAAGAAGACGAGACAACTCCTGAAGTCGTCTATAGTTTTTGGAGTTATGATGTTCGTGGAACTCGTTCAGCAGATCGATCTCAAATCTATTGCAATGTTCCTGGATTAGCAGATGTGTTTCCTTGGCCTGCGGAAGATCATTGCTGGCAACTTTGGTTGCCAGCCTAAGCAATTGATTCAGGGTTGATGCCTTTCTGTCTCTCTGCATCTTGACAAGCTCAACAGGGGCCTGTTTTTTCGTGTAGAACTGGTTGTAACATCGTGTGAGGAAGATTAGGGAAACGGTATTCTCCTTGAGACTGTTGGTCTGCGTAAGTCTGTCACCCAATGGTTTGATATCTGTACTAATGGTACTGATCTTTGAATCCAATTGGCCAAACGTGTTACTGAGCTTGCTTGCCTTTGGAGCCAAGTTCAGCACATTGGAATAATGATCCGATTGTTTCACGTCTGCGATTTTCTCAAATTTTGATTTTCTCGCCAGGCAGTCCTCACTGAGCCGGTTCAGTTCCTTGACACACGCCTCGAACGTCCGGATATATGGCTTCGGATCGAGCTGATCGACCGGCTGTGCTCCGTCATAGCCGGCTTTGGCAGACACTTTGGCTGCCAGATACTCAACAAATTCTTGGACAGTAACACCATCAAGAAAATTGTCAAGAGCTAGCAGTCTTTTGGTCTCCTCGTCCAATTGAAAAAGAGAGGCCATTGAAAAGAAGGTGTTTATAAAAAACAAATCGACCCAAAATAGCTTTTGGACTAAAAGGCCGATCGACCTAAAATATTTACGTTACGTAGCAAAAATATTTGGGGAGACCGTGGCCTTTATTTTATTCCAGTTTTTACACTTCATCTGATGGGTCCTAGATTGGACCAGCTGCTGACACCGGAAGATGTTACATGTGTGGTTCAGCGCAAGCAGCTCTCTTTCGAGCGAAGCAAGTCTAGTCTTGCAACTCTGACCACAATCTGTGGGGTGGTACTCCAAGAGAGTTTCTATGGCTGCATGGGCCTGCATAAATACATTTCCGAGGTGCTAAGACGATCGCGTAGCAGCTATATCGTGCTTCAGGTGACGATGTACTACTTGCTGAGAGTCTACAGGCTTCGGCAAACGCATAGATACCTATATTCCAGCAAAAACTCTCTCAACTGTCCTAAACGATGCTTCCTGACGTGTCTCATTCTGGCATCAAAATACCTTCAAGACCAGAATTACACGCTCAAGACATGGAGCAAGATTACCGGACTAGGTGTGGACGAACTTAAGGATAATGAACTCAGGATTCTGGATTTGCTACGTTACGAATTGCATATTAACGAAAGAGAATACGATAGATTGGGAAAATTGACGAGTAAGTGTGCGTTGGAGCTTGAGCCTGAGCGCGATTTGCGCTCGCTTGATGTGCTCACGCCGCCCTCGTCCCCTAGAGAGTGTCGAGACGACGAGCTCCCTGGCTGGCGCGCGACAGGATGTTCGGACTCCACGTTAAGTGTTGAGAAACGGACTAGGTTGGCGCGTGCTATCGAGGAGTTTGCCGAGTTTCATGCTACGAGATACCACGACACGACACAATAATAAGATGTGTGCGATTAATTACTGCTTTCGCTATTTTATTACCCAGTACATGGCTATGAGTATCACGAACTCTGTGACCGAGTAAATAAACACCCTCTGGTAATCGATATGTTTTAGGTCCGTCCAAGTGCCTGTTTTTCTGTCTGTACTATTCCACAACAGCCAGAGCCCGTTGATGATGCCGATTATCACGTAAAAGACAATGTCTTGGAATGGTCGAGTTAGGTAGCAAATAGAATACTCCAAATCGGGACCGGCCATAGTATCCTCGATGCTAAGTAGCTCCACCGCAGGCCTACTGATCCCCATGGCCATGGATATCGACTTGACCGTCACTTCGTGTGCCTCTCCGGTGGAATATTTGTGCAAAACATCGCAGTAATCGTGGTCGTCCCCACTGAAAATTAGATCCGGTTGCACTTTTTCCAAGATCTCAGCCGAAAGATCAGCATCCAGCACCGTTTGGTATTGAAAACCCTTAGCAATAGGGAAAGTCGTTGCCTCGCGGTAAGGTCCGCACGACTGTTCGTCAGGATTTCTAAACAATGGAACATGATGAAAAAGTATGCGCGGTTGCATTTTAGGCTCATTTCCCAGGGTCTCTAAAAAATGCCGGGACTGGTTGAAAACCTGCTCATTCTCCGTATTTGACAAAGAAATGGTGTCAAGAAACACCAGGTCGTGTCCGTTTCGCGTAAATTGTTGATTTGTATGTCCAAATGATGTCTCGAACCGATGTAGAGACGAAAACTTGACCCCGTCAGCCCAACCTATGTCGTGGTTCCCTGGCACGTGTATTAGGGTCTCTGCGCTGTCCATGTTGAATATGCTTCTGAATCGTTGTAGCTCGTTGTGGTAGTACTTGTCTTCGCTAGAACGCCCATTATCCATCATATCGCCCAAAAAAAGTACTGCATCGGGGCGCAGGGTACCCATGAGGGCCCTGAAATTTCTTCGAAGATAATCATCTACCGTCATCTTCGAAAGAGCCAGAAGCGGAGCTGGCCGTCCAGGATATGTGTGCGCATCTATGAGCTGGGGGTCTGCTACCAGCAATATTTTGTAACTGCTCGTGCCGACAAAACCGCACTGCAAAGCTTTTAGCCATACATCCAGACGTAAAAACCAGTAGAACACCAAAAACCATACCAACAATGGAAGCCATATCGGCCCGCCAAATCTATAAGTAGGTATCAGGGCCAGTTTGGATAACCTAGCTCCTATAAGCGTTGGTATGCGGAACCACATAGAAGTAAGAAGAATATAAATAACTGAGACCTGATATTTTATAAATAACTTGACATAATTTTCTGCTGTATAATTAGAATGATGCTTCTTGTTCTGATCCTGGTAATTACATTGATTGTGGTGGCTCCTCAATTGCTTTCAAATCTACGGGATATTGGTCCGGCTGCACTGGAGAACCAATCTTCGATCAGTCCGACCAAGAAACCTGGCGAGTCGGCTGTATATCGATCGGTTGATGTCCCCCATGGTTTACCTCTAACGACAGGTCTACGCATTCAAACTGGTTACAAGTTGAGAGATGGTAATCTGAAAGATATTTGGCACCAGGCATTGCAGAACAACACGGTACTAGAAATTCAGGGAACCAAGTACTCTATTCATCGTATAAATCAGATGATCGCAGTGTTAGCTCGGCGAATGGAAGCTGCAGGGTTTGGGTCCAGAGTCGGGGTTGTTTCCGATCTTGGTGATCTCCACAGTCTTCTGGTAGTGTTTGCATGCTTCTTTGTGAGTGATAAAACCCTAATCGTCGGGGAAGTCGGCCAAGGTCTGGACGTGGTGTTTACTAATGATCCTACAAACTTCAGCTGTACCACAGTACCGCTGGACGATCCTGCATTTTTTGAGTTCTCTAGCGAATCATCCAAGGAATATAACTACAATCCGGTGAAGGATCATGTTCATTTCAATAACCAGCCCTACAGCGAGATCCTTAACGGAATCGAGCATCGCTATTTCCAGCGCAACTTTGTTTCTGCCATAGCGTCACAATTGATGTCTCTCTCAACAGGATTTTCGTGGTTAAAGGAGGACAGGTTGTTGTTATCGGTGGGCAACAGAAACAACCTTCTGTTGAAAGTTATGTGCGGACTGTTGAGCGGCGTGCAATGTATCACCATTGTGAAAAAAATCGACGTCAAAACTATCATTAAGTGCGATCCAACAATCCTATCCGCTCGAAGCAAAGATCTGAAAGAAGTGCTCACTCATAGACCCGGACCAATTCGCTCTCTGCTTCTCAATCGTGCAGAGTATCTAAACTCACTCGGAATATTTACTTCGCTAGGAAAAGCATGGCCTCTGCATTTACGCCTCATATACGCTGAAGACTCAATCATGTCGTCTTCCGAATACAATCGTCTTCGAAGCTTATTGGGTGCGAGGATTATAAAGGAGACATACATAATGGGCTCCATGGGGCCGGTCCTCAAATCCAATCTCTTTGAATTCAGACTAACAAATCAAAACCAGCTCGGCGTGGCTTCTAATGCGTTAGAACTCAAAACCAGAAATGGACAGCTTTATGTGAGAGGGTTTATTTTAAGCAAATACGACAAGATGCAAGTGGACGATGAGATGTGGATTAACACTAAACTCGATGGTTTTTTTGCGGCCGACGGATGTTTCTACAAGGCCAACTAACCAACTCTAATTATAAATCCTCTTGATGTCGTCTTTCCACTCCTTTTCTGCAACCACCTTGCCGTTCTCCCAAGCAATCAGCTTGTTTAATAAATGGAACGTCTCAGCATCCGCAGTGAGAACAGACTTTGTTTCTAGTTTGATATCCCAGTTGTCCTCCTTGCGACCCATTGTGTATGTCCATGTACACTCGTTGTAAGCCGAGAGTGGATCATTGTCCTTGATCTTCCAGACATTGGTGTTGCAACTACCATGGTAGATGCCACTAAGCTCTGCATACTCTGGCATCATCACCACTCCTGAATCCTGGATATCTGTCAATGTCCATAGATTATTTGGATAGTCGTAAGTCACTGTCTTGTCCCTGCCGTATGGCTCAACAATTTCAGACTTAATTGGTTTGATAATGGATGGTTTTTCGAAGTCTGGCGGAGAGATCAGACTCTTCTCATCCAGAACTGGTAAAACAAGCTCTCCTCGATGCAAAGTGAGGGTTGGAATTTCAGCTGTAGGCCAGTTCTGTGGCCAGTCGCAGGTGGACAACGCAACTCTCAGTCTGTGGCCTTTTTCCACTTTGACACCCAGAACGTCCAGTTTGATCTCAACATCGTACTGACGTCCAATTTCCAGGTACTCTGGATGCTCGTGCGAGTCACGGTGGGATAAGTTCAGCTGTCCCCACGAGATTAACACATGCTCACCACCTGGATATATATCCACAAGTCTGACACTCAAATTAGCCAGCTTCTTGTCAGAAGACACTGTCAGCTTGACTTTTGGCTCACCCATCAAGTCCACAGGGCTCTTCAGCTCTGCACTGTCAAAGCACAAACATTTGGAATCCTCGTTTCTCTGATCAGCCGGGAAGTCCCCTCGGAAACCAAAAGGACAGTAAGTTCCTCTGAACAACCCGTGAGAGAGCATACCACTGAACGGATAATTGATTTCAGTACTTTCCGCTTCAACTAGATTGTTGCTGTCACCAAAGGCAAGTTCCATGGTCTTATCGAGATCAACGTCATCTGTCGACACCCACCGGCCTTCTCTGTACTCGTACGAGTCCTGAATTCCGCTTGGATCCT
Source organism: Ogataea nonfermentans (assembly GCA_003706255.2). Lineage (NCBI taxonomy): Eukaryota > Fungi > Ascomycota > Pichiomycetes > Pichiales > Pichiaceae > Ogataea > Ogataea nonfermentans. The sequence continues at coordinate 594,087 of PPKT02000003.1, read as the reverse complement.
GCATATATGCTGTCAAACGGGGCATTACAATGTCCCCTTCGTTCTGGAGCCATTTCTTGAACCATTTTAGAGACAGTTGCTGGTAGCCAATTTTGGGACCCGGCTCCGCAATTTCTGGATACTCGTGGACCCACGGACCAACTATTCCACATGAGTTTGGATTTGGCAGATTCTTAACCATACGGAAAACGGGAGAGGTGTAGCCGTCTCTCCATCCACCAACTAGCATCACAGGAATATCGACATCACTATAATCTTCACAGATGGAGCCATGCTTCCAGTATTCATCTCTAGTTTGGTGTGTGAGCCAATTTTTGACCATCGGAACTACATCTAGTCTGTCTTTCCAATTCTGTCTCCACTTCTCCCCAACCACTCTTGGATCTTGCGGTCTTGGGGCATAGCAGGCCATGGTAGATCCCCACCATAGCATATCCGAAGCGAAAACACACCCTCCTCGATAGTGAACGTCGTCCGAGTACCTATCATCGGTTGACATAAGCGAGATCACTGCCTTCAAAGCAGGATGCTTCCTTGCTGCCACCTGAAGGCCATTAAAGCCAGCCCAGGACTTGCCAAACATTCCAATGCTACCATTGGACCATTTCTGCTTGATGATGTAATCAAAAGCATCGAGCGCATCATCCTGCTCCTGTTTCAAGTATTCGTCTATCAAGACTTCGTCGGAGCTAGAAGAACCCCGCATGTCAATTCTTAGCGAGGCTAATCCATTTCCGGCATAATACGGATGCCTGATGGAATCTCTCTGGATGGTGACGTCGGTCCGATAGGGAATGTATTCCACGAGGGTGCCCACCTGAATGTTGCCTTCCCAAGCGTCCTTAGGGATCCATAGATGGCCCCGGAGTATAGTCCCATCCCTAGTGGGGATTGGAATGTCCTGGAGTTTGACCGTGGCGAAAGGCTGACTTTCTGGTTCTAGGACTGCGGTTTTCGCTTTCTCGTTGGAGTTTCTAACGTTGAATGCCATTGCTACAAAACAAGTTAAAAGAGTCGTAGATAGGTTTATAGCGCGAGTCACTACGATAAGACACTTCCTACAGGCGGAAATTTTTATAAAAGACGGCTTTCCTCGCTGATGACGAACTTTTTTGGCAGTTAAAATCTCCAACACAATAGATAGAAAACCTTAGTAACAATAAGTAATTAGGTAGTTTGGACTCACTCGCAGGTAAAAATCAGTATATATTTAGTGCCTGGGTCCCAGACATGATCAACCATTCCAAAAGACCTATCCGATGACTGAAAAATCCTCAGCTTTGCTAAACATCGATACCGTCGAAAATGGTATCGACCCTCGTATCTCCCAGATGGATATCGCTGCTGCCGAGGAAGACCCTGTGCTGGCACAGAAAATTTTCCTCATCAACAACGCTATCGATGAAATCGGCTTTACGTGGTACCATTTCAAGCTCTTCATAATTGCTGGATTTGGCTATTCTGTCGACTCTCAGATGGAGATGATTCAATCTGCTGTCAAAACATACGTTGATTACCAAATGAAGGGTGGAGGATACCCAATTGCTACAGAAATTTTCTATGCAGGTCTTATTGTTGGATCTATTATCATTGGTTTTGGTGCGGATTTAATCGGTCGTAAGCTGGCCTTCAACTTCTCCTTGATCCTCACTGCTATTTTTGGTTTCTTCGCTGGTGGTATGGATAACTATGCAACTTACTGCATCTTTATGTTCCTGTCGTCATTGTGTGCTGGTGGTAACATTGCAACCGATGTTTCTGTGTTCCTAGAGTATCTTCCTGCCAAATATCAGTTCATGAACACTAGTATGGCAGGTTTCTGGGGAGTCGGTCAGACCATTGCAAGTCTGATTTCTTGGGCATACATCCCTAATCACTCGTGTTCTGACCCTTCAGACTGTCCATCGAGCATCAACAGGGGCTGGAGATACGTTTGGTATACCAATTCTGGAATCGTGCTATTTGCTGGACTCATGAGATTGTTTGTGATGAAGTTGGACGAGACTCCAAAGTTCTTGGTCTCGGTTGGCAGAGATGAGGAAGCGTACTATGCACTTAAGAAGATTGCTGACAAACACAACCGTCCTATGTCGCTGACTCTTGAGGATCTGAAAGCATGTGGTGATATCGAACCCAGTTACTACTCCCCAGAAAAAGATGGTCACTCTGTCAAAAAGGTTGCCCACTACACCTGGATGAACATCAAATTGCTCTTCTGCAACAAGTTGGTTATCAGATCCACAGTTCTACTGCTTCTTTCCTGGGCATTCATTGGAATATCCTACTCTACCTTCTACAACTTTTTGTACATCTACATTGCTTCGCACGGTGGTGATACGGGTTCTTCTCCATACCTGGTGTATAGAAACGCCACTATTGACAACTTTGTGGGAATTTTTGGCCCAGTGCTTGGTGGATTTATGATCATGATACCGGGAGTCGGTAGAAGAGGAACTATGATCTTTGGAGCTCTCGCTGCGATGGCCATCCTTTTCGGCTACACAACCGTGAGAACCCCAGCTGGAGATGCAGGATTTGGTTCAGCTACTTACTTCTTTGTTAACGTCTACTATGCTACTCTGTACGCCATCAGTCCAGAAGTTTTTAGCACCAGATCCAGAACTACCGGTGTGGGATTGTGTTTGGTGTTCGGACGTATCACAGGTGCCTTTGCACCTATCGTGTACTACTTTGGTGCACAGTCGGGTACGTCTGTGCCTATCTGGGTTTGTGGTGCCGTGATTGGATGTCTGTCGATCTTTGCCGCGCTGCTACCATTTGAACCTTCGAAACAAAGAGCTGTTTAGTGGTGTAAGGTGTATTGATTTAAAAAATATAATTGTGAATAAATAATTAGTAGCATAATCAGTGATCTATTGTCGACCAATAATTGCAATCCAGTGACTGAATCATTTGCCAAACAGTTATCTTCTAGGTCTTTTTGGCTTTAAACATCTTCATAGTAAAAAGCAGAGTTTTTCTGTTATTGACTCGAAAATGGCAGAAGGCAATTGGCAGGAGGAGGTAGATCATACGAGATCACAACATCAGCTGAACGTCATCGAAATTCCTGACCTCAGTGGGATCGTACTTGATGATAATTTTCAAGACAATTTACTGGCTACGGGAGCTACAAAACAGTCTTTTCAGACCAGCATCGCCCCTGTATCATCGAATCAAATTTCAATCGAAGAACACCAGCAAACTATGGCACCCACGCCTCAATACGATGAGCATGACGATGGATACGGGATGCAGCCAATGTCGTTTAGGCTGGGAAATCCACCTACACAAAGCAGTATCCAACCAGCTGCCGTCATAGAGCAAAGAAAGGCAAGCATGTCAGTCAAACAAAAACAATCGTACCCGAATTACACCCTCAACATCATGGTCCGACAATTTACAAAGCTTGCAGAGCGTAAACTGAACGTATGTCTTAATAGCGTGCCTCTAGACCGAGAGCCGAATATTATCGAGATTCTATCGGAAGGAGTCGATCCTACATTCGATCGTGTCATTACGTCTCTTGGGTACATTGCCAGACGCAAACCAAAATCTGTGACTGACGCTGTGATGCACTGGCGAAGAGGGAAGTCTGAGCTGCGCGAGATGGCTCGTGCTATGTTGGAAAAAGATATGATCCAGTGGAAAGCACATAAATCGTCTACTGTTTCTCAAACGCACAAAAAAAGCAGCTCTCGTTCATCGAGGTTAACTCAAGATTCGCCATCGTTGGATTTGAATCAAGAAGCTCTCAGACAGCTGGAACAGAAGGTTCAAAAATCGGAAATCACCTTTACACAAGCAGATAGACAATTCACCATAAGCACGTATATTTTGTGGCGAGTTCTTATTGAAGTAGTGCGGCAAACACCTACTCATATACTCATAGAGGAAACAGGGCTTGAGGAAATCATGTACAATTATCTGAAGAATATTGATCCTTATTTGGTGAGTCAAAGCATCATACATTCGTCCAACTGGAACTTGCTGGCAGGTCTGATAGGACAAATGTCGGAAAAATCGTTCTTGACAGTGAGCGATCGCTTTATCGCCGACTTGGAAAAGTTCCCAAAGGGATTTACTGACGGAAGTAATGTTAGTGAGTCAAGTTTGAATTTGCTGATCCATGGAATGAGATACCTCCAATTCTCCAACTCTTCATTGGAGAGGTTTGAGGAAGGAGCTGATTTCATGAAGAGTCTTGCAAAATTTTTCTACCGTTGTGAGAACGACAACATTCTTAACTCATATTGTGATGTAATAAATCAGCTCTTGCTCTCGCTTGCGGAAACAGTCACTGCTGAAGTCAACCATCCCACCTGGGTCGATGCGGTTTCTACTATTTTCTCGAAATCTGTGACCATAGCCACCACTAAGGGGCCAAAGCTTTGGAAGAATGCGGCCACATTGGTCTCTACATCGGTCTCCGTGGCTCCAAAGGTTCTCTTCGAACAGCAATGGCTCCGAATCGTTGACATGTATATCAAACGTCTCAAACCGAAGTTGCCAAACGAAGAGAAGGTGGTGATTACTACTTGTTTGGCTAGACTCATTTGGTCTTACCTGTACAGATATTCGGATACACTGAATGCCAAGACCAGAAATTTAGAGTCCATTGCCAATCTATTATTCCGAGGACAACAGAACAAAAAGCAGCAATGGATCACTCATGATTCGCTCCTAATTCAGGCTACCGTGCAAACCCTCAGAGCAATGGCCTATTCTCAATTGAATTTTACGTTGGAAAACATTGTTTTGCCTGCACTCAAATCATCTTTCAATGGGTCGTCTTTGGAAGGTATTTCACACGAAAGAATCATTTTATGCATCAGATCTTATGCTTGTATACTTTCTGACTACAAGGCGAAGGAAAGACCGCCATTTCCCACGGACTATGTGATTCATTCATCCTTGGACCCAATGGAATTCAGCAATAATGACAATAAAGAGATATTTGATGCAAACTCCTCGAACTCTGCTGTCCATGAGGAAGTTTCCAGCTTGTTTATCAGTTTGCTATTTCTGTTAGATCACCAAGTTGGATGTAAAACTTTAGATGGCAATATTGCTAACCTAGGTTCTGGCGGTGCGTCTTCATCAGGCTCTAACTCGAGCACCCCAACTTTGCCGTTGAAATTCTCTCAATTCTACTTCCATCAAGAAGGAAATCAGACGAAGAATCTTGAACTGTTTTCGACTGTGATCTCTGTAATTTCGTGGTGTCTGAGCAACAATTCATCCCAGTACAGAAGAGTGATCGAACTGCTTGTGAAAAACACTATTCATGATGATGAGAATGTTAGCTCTTTTTCGATTGACATGCTTAAGGTTTTGATGACCAAAAAAAATCCAAATGTGATCATGACTGTCTTCGCTAGAACGGCATTTTATCTTGACGAAAAGGCAGCTAGTCTACTCAACCATGATTATGTCTCGTCCACAGAGTACGTGAAACTATTGGAAGTATACGTAGATCTGTTACAATGTTGGCTTGAGCATTTAACTGAAGCTCATAAAGGATCTTTGGAGACTCCAAACGAGATGTACAATGTCAACCATGGTTTTGTTCAGGAAGAATTTCAGGAGACCAAGCAAATCGAAGACCTAGAGCTTAAAAACATTGTGACCATCATTGACCAGGTGGAAGGTAACGGCCTATTCTTCCTGTTTAGTCATGACTTTAGGGTCCGTTTCCTCGGGTCGCAAATTTTGAGGATCATCGCTCAGTTCGATGAGGTGATTTATGATTTGACCAGCGACTCCAATAGCTTAAAGGAGGTTGAAGAGGATTACAAAAAAGTTCACAATCGGATGCCATCTAAGTTTGCGGCTGAATTTGGTACGAGAATTATCCATGTACTGGAATCCCTTGATTTCTTTGAATTCATCAACGGCAAAAGACCAATTCTAAGTGAGGCTGAGTCTAAGAGACTAGCACGATTACAACATAAGCAGAGGAAAGATACAATCATCCGGCTTGCTGAGAGCAATCATGGAGTTGATGCGGCACTGTGGTTCAAGATATTTGAAGAGGTGCTCGATTCTTTGGTGAGAAGATGTCCGATTCAAATTGCAATTGCCCGTTCCCACAGCTGTATCAGACTTGTTCAGCTGTACGATCAGTTGGTATCAATAAGTGTGGATCCAAATGCGAAAAACGTTGGATCTCTGATTTGGGATTATATGCTCTTCCTGAAAATAGCATGTTCGTCCTTAACTTCGACTAGTGAGCAGAGATTGCATATTCCAGCTGTCACTGCTTCTACTCCAATGTCCTCACTATATTCTCCTTTGTCGAAGTCTCATATGAGAAAAAGATCCCAGCAGCTTTTCACTGTGCAACATCAAAAGATTACGAGCGCAAAATCGATATTCAAAATGGCGGTGCCTCTTCTGACTACTACCAACACTAAACTTAAAGATGCACTTGTGGAAGGTTTAAGTTGCTTGAACGTCAATATTTTTAAGAGCTTCTTGGAGAGCATCGAAAGTATTCTCGACTCGTGGCTTCACGAACTGCATGCTACGGACGCTGATATTAGACTCAGAGTTGAAATCACAGGAATTCTTAACAAAGTTATTGCCAAATTCTATAGAATTGGTGTTCCATTTGTTGATGATACGGTGTCAAAGAAGTTACAGTTTATTCTCGAGAACAACAAATCGCTACTCATGAAACCTCAATCCCAAACAAATTTCGAGCTACAGAGGTTGCGCAAGTACTTCTGCGGGCTTTTAGAAACTTTCCATTCGGAGTGTTTAAAGCTTGGAGAGGTTGACAAGTGGCTGCCATTCAACTTTAGAAAGGAGTCTTTTGAGTTCATGAATGATTGGTGTGGATATGGAAAGAATACTAGTCTTTTCAATGAGCGGTATAAAGCAATGATGGAGGCAATTTCTCGTCGAACTGATTCTGTGACTTTGCAGGCTTCACTAGAGCTGCAGAGAAGACAGTTGCAGTACAGCTCCATCAGTTGTATGGCCAATCTGTGTTCTAGTCCAATCGCTACGGGAAATGAGTCTTTTAAAATTCCAGGTGTTCTGGATTGGATTGACTCGCTTTTCAACACTTATAATGAAAAGATTGTTGAGATGGCAAGGAACGCTTTGCTGAAGATCTTAGTTGTGAGCACTGACTCCGATGAAGTTCTAGATGGAGTTGTCAAAAAATGCTACACCCATGATCCGGCTTTAGATCACTATTTTGTGACCTTGAGCGACGCATTTGTGAAAGGTGCTCGTTTCAGGGAGTATGTTCAAAGGCCTCTAGCTTTGGGACTTTTTGCATGTGGATCGGACAATATTAATGTGCGTACAGCAGCTGCAAGACTTTTGGAACAGACCGAGATGAAGTTTTACAACACAAATCAAAGTGTTAGCTTCATTGACGGAATATGTTGCCGATCACGAGTGATCTATAAGCGAACACTGTTCCAGCTTTCTACGCATTTTGCGACGGCTCATCCAGAAGACAAATTCAAAATGATTTCTGAACTAACTATGTTGTTCCATATCGTTGGATCGAGTCCAAGAAGAGACATCTTGGCTGTTCTACTGCCATGGGTTCAAACTGTTGAGCTTAGCCTTGGGCAGGACAGTCCAGAAAGACATAACTCATTGATGGTCCTTTATAATTTCTTTGAGATTACTGTTAAGTTTGCACACAAAATGCAAAATGAAGTTGAAGCATTATGGGTCGCACTAGGAAATGGCCCAAGCTCTTCTAATGTCAAAGAAATTTATCAATTTATTGTGGAGCACTCATTGGAAATGAGAAATACTGCTTTTTGGGAGTGCTCTCGACAGGTCATTTCATCGTTGGCTGCCATTCCAGCTGCTGTGAATCTTATTGATATATTAATCTCAAATCTTGAACCAAAAGCTATGATTCCCGTTGACAGATTGAATGCTGAGGATGCAACTACTCTTGAAGATGAAACCCAGATGGATCATGGATTGCCATATGTTGCCAAATTGTCGAAACTGGCGCATGCAACAAACTCGGTTACAAGCCCCTCGTTCTCACTTTGTGAGCTTTCAGTGATATTTCTGTCTGATTTACTACTTACACCAAGTGACACCATCAAGGCCAACCTATCATTGTTATTGCATCTTTCTTTTGTGCTGTTAGATCATCAGCTAACGATTGTTCAAGACCAAGCATGTGCTATGCTAATTCATCTGTTGCACCAGTACGGCGACCAAGATGACGAGAATTGCAAGAAGATAGCTGATTCATTGAGAAGCTATGATCGCCAAAAAGTGCTTTGGATCCATGGAGACCTCACTGGTGACAAGAATGGGGGTAGAATTCCAGAAAATATGGATTCGCTAGTCAGAGGTGTTATTAAACTCTTTGAGAAGACATCCCCAGGTATTCAGCAGGATTGGAGTCGGACATCGCTGACTTGGGCTACTTCCTGTAAGGTTATGCACATTGCAGCGAGGTCTTTCCAAATATTCCGCTGTTTGATCTCATTTTTGGATTTGAGCATGTTGAGGGACATGTTGCTGTGTCTTGCCAACACTGTTTCGGACGAAAATACTGGTATCCAAAGCTTTTCGATGCAGATTTTGATGACTTTGAATGCTATCACCGCGGAATTGTACAGCGAACAGCTCATCGATTTTCCACAACTTTTTTGGTCCGTTGTTGCATGCTTGAATACCATCCACGAACATGAGTTTATTGAGGTTCTATCCACTTTGTCCAAGTTTATTTCCAAGATTGATTTGGACTCCGATGAAACTGTTGAATGTTTGATTGCAACATTCCCACCCAACTGGGAAGGCCGCTTTGAAGGTTTACAGCCTCTTATCACCCTCGGTTTGAGATCATCCAACGCCTATGAGCCAACAATCAAATTATTGGACAGGCTTAATTTGCTGAAGGACAGTGAAATAATTGGATCTGGCGAACACCGAATTTTGATGGCACTTTTGGCCAATATGCCTCGGTTTTTACATGCACAAACTACTAAACGAATCAACGAGGACGTGGAGAATGCGGCCAATGTTGTTGGCGCAATGGCAGAGCGAGCAAATATGCCTGCTCTTGCTCGCATTTTGAGCTCATTAATCAAGAAGAAGTTCAGAAATAAGGAGGACTTCATGAGCCAAATTGTCTCAGTGATCGAATCACATTTCTTCCCTGAATATTCTGCCCAAACTCTTGTGTTCCTTCTTGGTCTACTATTCAACAGCACTCCCTGGGTAAAGCTCGAGATGCTAGATATTCTCAAGCATATCTTCAAAGCTGTGGACTTGAAAAGCAGCAAATTTGTTGGTCTAGGAGCCGACCTGGTCTCGCCTTTATTGCGTCTTCTGATGACTGATTACGTTGATCTGGCTTTGGAAGTGTTGGATGAGGCCAATTCGGTTTCTGCATCTCCATTTGACAAGCATTATTTGATGATGAGTTCAGGAGATGCTAGTATCCGTAAGGAGTATGAGAAAGTGGCCACGTTGTTTGGAATACCGGACGAAAGTGGTTGGTCTGTACCAATGCCAGCTGTTAGTACTGCACGCACTCGGAATAACATTCATTCTGTGTTTTCAACTTGCGTTGTTACAACTTCTAAGGAGGGTGAAGAGGTGCAGGAACCGTTGGTTGAGCCAGAGTTTAACAGAGACGATTACGTGCAATATAGCCCTGTCTGGCCAGACCAAAGACCTCAATTTCAGCAGCCTATTATCCGGCGCCAACAAAGTGGCACTCTTGATAGTGAATCTGTTGAAGATCAAAACTCCTTGAGTCATATGCTTGCAACCCTAGAAAACTTGGACTCCTTCTTTACTAAGGAGAATATGGATCTTACCGAAACATATGGCCATCAGTATAATGGATCTGTTGACACTAGATCTACTACTGCGACATCGAATGACCAGCCAACATGGAATCTGAACTTTGACTCGCCGCAGCTCGACCAAAATATGCATTTTTCGTCCACTACATCTTTCCGAACGCTCATTGGAGAGCAAGTCTCGAGCCCCACCAATCCCTCGACCTCAACGTTCAGGAACTCGGCTCGTCTTGGGAGAAGAAAGTCATCGTTCAGTAATTTGTCTGTTCCAATGCAGCTACCAAACAAATCAGCCAGCGATTATTCTACCCATCTGCAAGATATGTCTCCATTAGGTTCACCATTGATTTCTGGTCAAACCGCCAGCAACGAGGAATTTGAGGGTCTTTTCAGATTTGAACTACTCAGGCCTTCAAGTAAGGTCAAAAAGAGACCGACTAAGCTCAATCCTCCGCTTGTGGCCAATGGTGATCCGTCAATTCCATTGACAAAGCCTTCTCCGAGGACCCCGCGGACTCCACGGACATCAAGAACTCCTCGCAGTCCGTATGGAAAGGCCACACGATTTAGCAGAAACTATTCGTCCACATTCAGAAAGTCTGCCCGACTTTACGATAGTCCTTCCCGTGAGAAACCAGAGGCTGCAGATAGCCAGTGAAGGGTTTTACGGTGTAAGGATGTGTGTATTATAAAATAGATTGTACAATTTTAAGGTTTTGTTTGCCCCACTTTTTGAAGTAAACTGTGCCCCAGTATGTTTTTGGTGCGTTTACAAGCCAAGCCGTTGCGCTCTTGTGCACGGATGTTAAGCAGTTCCAGGACCCTATTATCTGCCAGTACCACAAAAGCCAAATCAATTGAGGATATGCCAAATCCACGGGATCTGCCCCGTGCCCTGCCTGAGGAGCTATTTCGTCCTGTTTATAATCCAAAAGACAAGTTTAAAGAGCAATCGGAGGAACTCCACAAGTTTGGACGTTATATTATGGGATGTATGCCAAAGTTTGTGCAGCAATATTCCGTCTGGAAAGACGAGCTAACCGTTTACTGTGCACCTTCCGCATTAACACCATTAGCTACCTTTCTTAAAAACCATACATCCTCTCAATTTAAAGCCTGTATGAATATCACTGCAGCTGACTATCCTTCAAGAACAAATCGTTTTGACGTCGTCTATGATCTGCTTTCGGTGCGTTTTAACTCCCGCATCCGAATCAAGACATTTGCTTCTGAAATGAGTCCTGTTTCGAGCGTTGTTCCGTTGTATGAAGGTGCCAATTGGCTGGAAAGAGAGACTTATGATTTATTTGGAGTGTTTTTCGAAAACCATCCTGATCTTAGACGTATCATGACCGACTATGGATTTGAAGGTCATCCATTGCGCAAAGACTTCCCAACTACAGGATACACGGAGGTCAGATACGACTCGGAGAAAAGACGAGTTGTCTACGAGCCATTGGAGCTCACCCAGGCCTGGCGCAATTTCACGGTTGGTTCGTCAGTGTGGGAGCAGGTTGGTAATGGTGTTGATGACACTCCAGAAAGTTTCAAGCTACCAAAGCCAGAACTAGATGAAGAGGAGAAGAAATGAATACCAACTTATTTATTTATTTATTAAAATATTTATTTCAATTGTTCGATTTCCTGTCTCAAACTGGACAGCTCGCCTCGTTTTTGCTCCAAAAAGGATTCCAGTTGACTTACCTGACTTTGAACAACCTCAATATTTGCCACAATGGAGCTGAGGTCGCCATTGCCTCCCAATGCAGCCACTTGCTGCTCTTTGTACTTGAGCAAGTTCTCAAATTCGTATTTGGCGATGCTTAGTGTTTCGTCTTTACCCTTGTCATTCTTTGCGGCTTCAGCTTTCTTGATAAGCTCTTCAAGATCCTGTAGTTCGCGTCTAAGTTTAACTTCCTCCCAATCAGTTCCTTCGGTGGCACTGAAATCCGTTCCACTTTTGACTAAATTGGACGATCTGTTACCAATTTTGTTCAAATAACTCTCGCCAAACGCCTGTTTGCTATTCGTAGGTTTCTTAGAAGCAAACAATTCTTCGCCCTGGTAATTGTTGATATCGTAACTAGGGGTCTCCTTATTAAACGTTGCTCTTAGCGAAGGAGGCACAGATTTCGGCACTCGTTTGCCATTTGATCTCTGGCTCAGGATGTGCAGGAAAACCATACACTGATCTTTGTCAATAGTTTCAGATTGCTTAGGATTGACAAGGTTCCACGCAAATGAAATATCTGTCTCGGGAATGTTGAGCGTCTTATAAAGCTCTGAAAGTGACTGGAACGTAATTCTACCAAACCTGTCCGTTGACGAAGAGTAGATGTTTTCGTAGGTAGACTTATCCGATGGCGAGATGTACCAATCAAAATCGGAGCTTAGCGAGAGTTCGTCGTCGGTGTCGTTGTCGAATCCATTGGAATTGCCTGCCACAGCCTTGTCTGCTTGGACCAAATGCTGTTTGGAGCCAGGAATAAGCCAGTCAGGTAATGAACGTGGCAGCTCTGAAGTATTACCATTGACCAAGTCGAAAATGAGTCTCATGGCAATACAGAACTCCTCGAAGTCGAGCTGGCCATCCACGTCGATGTCCGAGAGATCCCACACGCGTTCTAGCTGAGCCTGGTCCAGATGGGAGTTCTTGAACACTACCGAAACCTTCTCGCCGCTAAGCTTGTTATTCTCCGGCTTGAGGCCGGTGAATATCTGCCAGTACTTTTTAATTTCCCATTCTTCAAGCTTAGGCATTTTTGGTGATGTTGTTCAAAGTCACAAAATTTCTGTCGTGGAGATTAAATGACACTATGGTATTTACACTAATATCGAGCACACCCAAGATATGAAGCTCAATTGTATTCATATAAGAGTCGGTATTTTACCTGAAGACTCCTAAAGTATCAACTGAAATAATTGAAGCAGAATCACTGTGTTTGCGCTTGCACTATAACACCAACTACAGAAAATTATTAAGTGTAGATAATAAAAATTAGGAGAACAAAACAAATTGACTTAAAATCATACAGGTAGATACTGTTATGTTTGATCTCGTAACTTATTAATGATGAAATACAATCTTACTCCGATCATTAGGGAAGCCATTGAAGCTCATGTCTCCGATACTGTTGCGGCGGAGATTAAGCAACGTGGATGGATATCTCACAATGATTTAAAGTCACTAATAAAGATGAATTCCAGCAATCTCCTCGCTGATCTCATCCCTTACAAGGAACCACCTGTCACCAGACCCAAATCTCCAGAATTTATCAAGCAGATGGAAGTACTGAGGGCTCGACAAGAAGAGCTCGATTACCAAGGCCTCGTAGGATCTGTGGCCACACCAGCCTCGGTTCCCTCGTTCTCACAGGAGACAAAAGAAGTAAAGCACCAGCTTACCACAATTTTAAATATCCTTATAAGTGTGGGATCGGTCGGCTATGCCTTTTGGTACTGGACAGGATCAGTGAATTTGTTCAACGATGCGACCAGAGTGCTGATAGCGCTCTTTGCGTCGATACTAGTTCTTGTGGCCGAGGTGGTGGTGTTCGGTGGATACTTGCGTCGGGTTGACGAGGCTAAACAGAAGGAGCGGAGCAAAAAAGAGGTCCGCAAAGTGGTGCAGTCAATTACGCTAAGTAAAAAGAATCAGTGACGTCAACTCGATTACTCAGATCCGTTTGCCCTTTTTGATGTTTACAGTTCGGAGCTACTAGTTTTGGCTCTATGAGATCCGGATAACCTGTTTGAGAAATGTTTACATTAAATATTGGCTATCTGATCGGTAACGAAATCTCACTCACCGGCCGAAAAATATCGCGGCTATACTGGGGGGCTCGCCGTGCGGTCCAAAAATAAAATACCAGGGAAAGATTTGGGTTACCGGGACAAGTTTGAAGTTTTGCACGGAAAAACGGGTGAAAAGGGTAACAGCAGATGCGTGTCATGGAATTAAGGATCTGAGGAAGAGATCACGGCAACATGGCAATTTATTACCGACTTTTCATGTTTATCATAATTTTGCTATTCTCATCATCATGAGAATATTTCCTTATCAAGACAAGCTATAAGCACGAGTGATTTTCCATCTGCAATAACCGGACCGAGCAATATGGTATATTTATTACACTATTCCCACACTTTAATCTTGTTGTGCAAGAATGAAAAGTTCTGACTCGGACACCACTGGGTCTTCCTTTAAGGAGGAAGTCAAACGCTACAGTCCTAGTGAAGATGTCGAAGAACAGGACAATACTGAGCATCTGACACAGCATATCTCTCAGATTATGAGCAGCCCAACAGGTGCTCAGAGACTAGAGACTTTGGCTAGAGTTTTGTCCACCAAGACGAAAGCTCAATTGCAAAGATTCGAGATCAATAAAGACGATTTTGACCTGCAGTTATTGTTGCAGTATCTTCGTGATCAGTCTGCTCAACAAGGAATTGAACCTGCCCATGCTGGTTTGGCTTTTAAAGATCTGACCTGTTGGGGTGTTGATGCTTCTGCCGCCTATGGACCTTCTGTTCCAGAAATGTGCAGGGAAATGATGCACTTTAGCCGTTTTTTCAAAAAGGACTCTAGGAAACAAAGACAGATCATCAAGGATTTCAAAGGAGTTCTTGAGCCCGGCGAGATGGTTTTGGTTCTTGGAAAACCTGGTGCAGGTTGTTCGTCGCTTCTTAAGAGCTGTGCAGGTGAAACTGAGAACTTCACCAAGGTCGAAGGTGAATTTTCCTATGATGGTCTCTCCCAGAGTGAGATGATGAAGAAATTTAAAGGTTATGTCATTTATAACCCGGAGCTGGATTTTCATTTCCCTCACATAACAGTTAAAGAGACTATTGAATTTGCTCTTAGAACCAAGACTCCAGCAACGAGGATAGATGATCTCGACAGAAAGCAATACGTCAGCAACATGTTGCAACTTTGGACTACAGTTTTTGGTTTGACTCATACCTACAGCACCAAGGTTGGAAATGACTTTGTTAGAGGTGTCTCTGGAGGTGAAAGAAAAAGAGTCTCAATCGTGGAAGCAATGGCGATGGATGCATCTGTTTATTGTTTTGACAATGCTACCAGAGGATTGGATGCTTCAACTGCGTTGGAGTTTACTCAATGCATCCGGACTGCAACAAACATGCTGAACTGCTCTGCAATGGTGGCCATATACCAGGCAGGTCAGAATATTTACGATCTGTTCGATAAAGTGACTGTTATCTACAAGGGTAGACAGGTTTACTGGGGCCCTGCCTCTGATGGAGTGGCCTATTTCGAGAGGATGGGTTTCATGAAACCAAACAGAATGACTGCTCCGGAGTTTTTGACTGCAGTCACCTCACCTGGTTCTAGAAAGGTGAGGCCTGGTTATGAAGGCAAGGTTCCAGATTCATCTGAAGAATTTGAGGAATACTGGCTTAGGTCCTCAGAATATGCTCAACTTTCTAAGCAGCACGACAATTTTATTGCCTCCCATAACCCTGAAGAGACCAGACATAGACTTGAGCTGGCAACTGCACAGAGAAAGCAGAGTCTTACCAGACAGAAATCTCAGTTTGTGATTAACTACTTTGCGCAGGTCTATTATCTGATGATTAGAGGTTTCCAGAGAACTAAAGGTGATTTCACCTATACTATGGTGTATCTGTCCTCCTTTTTAATCAAAGGATTTGTCGTTGGTTCAATGTACTACCATATTCCTGATGCTACTAGAGGTGCCTACTCTCGAGGGGGTATTCTATTCTATTGCTTGATTTTCAGTGCTCTGACCTCGTTGGCAGAAATTGCCAACTCATTCAAGAACAGACCCATTTTGATAAAACAAAAAAGTTATTCAATGTATCATTTGTCTGCAGAAGCTTTGCAAGAGATCATCACGGAAATTCCAACAAAGGCTGTTGCTGTGATTATTTTATGTATAACTGCTTACTGGATGCCTCATTTGAAGCACGAGGCAGGTGCGTTTTTCATGTTCTTCCTTTTTCTGTTCACAACGCAACAATGTATGTCTTTCATTTTCAAACTGATAGCCACTTTGACAAAGGATGGCGAAACTGCGCATGCTGTTGGTGGTCTTTGGGTGCTTATGCTTTGCGTCTATGCAGGTTTCATGTTGCCATTGCCAAAGATGCATCACTGGATTAAATGGATTCACTACTTGAACCCAATGTTCTACTGCTATAACAGTATTGTTGCAACAGAGTTCCATGGAAGACATATGGAGTGTTCTTCTTTGGTTCCCACTGGCCCAGGCTATGAGAATGTCAGCTTGGCAAATCAAGTCTGCTCTGTTGTTGGTGCTGTTGCAGGTCAAGACTGGGTCTCAGGTGATGCCTATCTGGCTGGCCATTGGAACTTCTACTTTCACAATGTTTGGAAATATTGGGGTATTAACGTTTGTTGGACAGCCGGTTTCATTGGTATGAACACTCTTCTTTCCGAAATCATCAAAGGTGTTGAAGGCGGGGGAGACTTGCTGCTGTTCAAGAGAGGCCATATGCCTGATGCCAATGGTGGCGAAGACTGGGATGGTAAAGTTGCTACCAGGGAGGAGATGATGGTGGCATTGAACGGCGAGAATGCAGATCTTGAAAAGATCATTGCTGAGGCCGATATTTTCTCCTGGCAGCATCTAGACTATATTATTCCATATGAGGGTGCTCAAAGACAGCTTCTGTGTGACATTCAAGGTTATGTTAAACCAGGAACTATGACTGCTCTTATGGGTGAATCTGGTGCTGGTAAGACTACTTTGCTGAATGTCTTAGCTCAGCGTATCGATTTTGGTGTCATTACTGGTGACATGTTTGTGAATGGCAAGCCTCTAGATGGTTCTTTTAAGAGAAGAACAGGATATGTGCAGCAACAAGACTTGCATATGGCTGAGTTTTCTGTTCGTGAATCTTTACGTTTTGCTGCAGACTTGAGACAACCAAAGAGTACTCCTCAAGCGGAGAAATATGAATATGTTGAGAAGATCATCGCATTGCTTGGTATGGATAAGTATGCTGAAGCTATGGTTGGTAAGATTGGAAGAGGATTGAACGTTGAACAGAGAAAGAAATTATCCATCGCTACTGAACTTGTGGCCAAGCCATCTCTGTTGCTTTTCTTAGACGAACCAACATCTGGTTTGGATTCTGAATCATCGTGGTCCATTGTGCAATTCCTGAGGGCTTTGGCAGACTCTGGCCAGGCTATCTTGTGTACCATCCACCAGCCTTCGGCTACTTTGTTCGAGGTGTTTGATAGGTTACTTCTCTTGAAGAAGGGTGGTAAGACTGTCTACTTTGGTGATATTGGAGAAAATTCTTCCACCATGCTGAAATACTTTGAGGAGCATGCTGGAGTCAAATGTGGTGTCAGCGAGAACCCTGCTGAATATATTTTGAATTGTATTGGTGCTGGTGCCACTGCATCCACCCAGTATGATTGGGGTGATCTTTGGCTACAGTCACCAGAGTGTACAAAAGTCACACAAGAGATCCAGAAGTTGCATGCTGAATTACCGAACAGACCTGCCAACTCCAACTCTGGCGATCTTACAGCCCAGTTTGCTACTTCCTACGGACAACAGTTCAAATTTCTGCTTCATAGAACGTTTTTGCAATTCTGGAGATCACCAATTTATATCCGTTCCAAATTCCTGGAAAGTGTCTTCTGTGCGTTGTTTGTTGGTTTCTCCTTTGTTGGTATGGACCACTCTGTGGCAGGTGCAACGGGGGCGTTCTCTTCAGTTTTCATGCTGCTTTTGATTTCTCTCGCTATGATTAACCAGTCTCACGTTTTTGCATTCCCAACCAGAGAATTGTTTGAGATCAGAGAAAAAATGTCCAACACATTCCACTGGTCTACTCTGTTGCTATCTCACTCGCTCATTGAGATATTTTGGTCGATCCTGTGCGAATTCATTTGTTTCGTCTGCTATTACTGGCCAGCACAGTATTCAGGAACTGCTGAGAATGCTGGATTCTTCTTCTTCATTTACGTGCTAGTTTTCCCGATTTACTTCATGACGTACGGATTGGCTATTCTTTACTTTTCGCCAGATGTCCCTTCTGCTTCGATGATCAACTCCAACTTATTTGCCTCTATGCTGCTTTTCTGTGGTATTTTGAACCCAAAAGAGTTCTCTCCAGGATTCTGGAGTTTCATGTACGTTGTTTCACCGTTCAAATATTTCGTCCAGGCCTTTGTGGCTCCTTTGGTCCACAATAGAAAGTTGGAGTGCACCTTCGACGAGTACTCTATCATGGACCCACCAGAAGGACAGAATTGTGGCTCATACCTTAACACTTACATTGAAAATGAGGGTGGATACATTGCCAATCCACTGGATACAGTCCAATGCAAATACTGCCCGTATGTGATGCAATCCGATGTGGTGTTGCAATTTGACATCAAATGGTCATACCATTGGAGAAATTTTGGTATTGTTTGGATCTACATTTTATTTAACTTCTGTGCCATGTTGATGGGTTACTACATCTTCAGAGTTAAGAAATTCTCTATTACAGGCGCTCTCAACGTCAAAAAATGGTTCTCGGCGCCAATGAAGGCTAGACATGAGAAGGATACCACTATTTTTGCATCTAAGAAGGGTGATGAGAAGGTCCTTGTTCCTAAACTCTAAGCTGGCTAAACACTCAAATCATCTAAATTTTGATGTCTATTATAAATTATGGCTTTAGGTCAGACAAAATATACAAGAAGAAGATCGAAAATAAATATTATCGAAATAAAATCTTTATAGAGAAATAGATAGTTCTCCTCTTTCCGCTCAAATGTTGACCCAAGTACTACAAAGAGTTATTAGAAACAGAGTGCGACATCATATACAACGGGATCTCGGTCAGATTACACTATCCCCGTTTTCACGTGTTCAATTTCGGTTCCCTAGATACAATTCTACTATACCTCCTGGGTTTAAATGCAGTTCTTGCGGCCATGAACTGCAAAATTCTAGTCCCGAGAGTCCTGGGTACACCAAATATACTTCTGATGCAACATCAGAACCACATCCAAGCAAGTCAATGAGCTTTTCCAAGGAGCGAGAGCAAATGCTTCTCCAGGAGTACCGCAAAATTATGGGCCATCTGCCTGAGAAGCACCAAATGAAGAATCCCAAACAATCAAACAAAGAAGATTTTGGCATTACTTGCAAAAGGTGCTGGGATGCCATCAATTACAGCAAGTATAATAAGGATGAGCATCCATTGATCTCAGTGGAGGAAGTGATGAAAACTATACCTCAAGGTGCTAAAATAGTTCATGTTATTTCTGCTCTTGATTTTCCACTTACAGCCAGCTCCAAGGTTCTTCAAGGACGTGATCCAAGTAAGATCTATTTTGTGATCACCAAAATGGACCTATTTTTCAAGTCCAACTCTTTCCTCACTTCTGATGGTTCGAAATATTTTGCAGACAGTTTACAACGTCTAATTGGAGCTAGACCGGAGAATGTGCGATATATCAGTGCGAAAAACCGTTGGGGTATCAAAGAGCTATATAATTGGCTTCCTCAGGGAAATCTTTACTTTGTTGGAGAAACCAATACTGGAAAAAGTTCATTGGTGAGTGCCTTTGCAACAATGTATGAGAATGTTAACAAAGATCCCGTGAGTCAAAAGCCAAGAGTATCGAATTTTCCTGGATTTACTCGGGCAAATATAGAGTGCATTTTGCCAAAGAGAGAAACAACACTAATTGATACGCCCGGATTTTCAGCCCCAAACGATGGAATATACCGTTATATTCTTCCTGAATATCTTAAAGATCTTCCAACACTCAAAAGATCGCCAGGTCCGGAACATAGACAGCACAGATTACAAAATGTGAGGAGCATTGGTCGCAAATTATATAGTGGACACAGTGCTCTGTCTATGGGTGGATTATTCTATCTTCGTGGACCGAAATTTGTCATCATGATGGTGTATCCTGGGATGATTGGTTCGCAGTTTATGGTTTCTTCGATCGGCAAGGCTATTTCAACCAGTACGGATAGACCTGAAGCCGTGGCAGAAAGGTACTTGGTGAACAAGGACGCAGCCCAAAACCTTGTCAGGTATGTGATCCCAGTTTTCTACGGTACTGTGGATATAGTCTTGCGTGGAGTTGGCTTTCTATCGATGGCCCCAACCAGCAAGCCAGAGATGGAGGAAATGTTTGAGATATGGGTTCCCAAAGGGGTGGATGTGATCATCAGAGAGGGTATCTTTAATTACATTTACAAACGTCATAGACCACAAAAAGGAATCACTATCAAGACACCAGCAACTTATCGTCAAGTCCCACAGAGAAAGCTTATTTTCACAAAGCTCATGCCTGTGGGCCATGAGAAAACGAAGGAAGAGATTCTGCAAGAATTTGATCCAGAAGGCAAGATCAAGGCCGCTTTCGAAGAAGCCGGAAGCCAGGACGAGTTTTTGAATCCAGGTTGGATCCAGCCTGATCTTTAATAGAACTTACGTCGCTCCGCGTCGATCGACCTGTACATAATAAAATACTTCTTCGGCACATTTTTTTAATATTTTGTTTACAATTCGTTCAGCATGGACCAGCATTCTCTATCGAGAACCGAGCCTGCCAGCGACATTGGGTCATCAACGTCCCTGAAAGAACTCCTGGAGGCGTCGCGCAACCTACCAAAACGACTCTATGACGTGGGCACCATTCATTTGGGTCTTAACGAAATCAAACGGAAAGCCTACGAGCTTAGGAAATACAATAAAAATGAGCATGATGTCAATCCATATACGAAGGCACATTACCTGCTTGTTGGTAGTGGAATTACAATTGAAGAGATCCAGAGCGAGCTGGATTCGATAGATTTTCATCAGCTGGATTCGTCAGTGGTCTCCAATGTGGCCAACATGGGTGACATTGATAGCTACATCAATAGTCGTAAGGATGAGAATATTCTGTCAGCTATTGAACAGTCATTATCGACAGCAGCACGTGACTTTGACACATATGTTAGCAAAAATGTTACGATTGACTGGGTCCAGAGAAAGAAAGAGCTACAGAACTCGTTATCGACTCTTCTAAAGAGAACGAGCACTGGAATAGAATTGTCAACCTCGCCAGAGAAGAAAGCCAAAATGAGCGAGTCAGGTTTTGACAAACAGATTGTTTGGGGCAGCACTAAGAATAAACATATTTTGTCGTCTAAGCTTGAGTTCACAGATGTTAAAAAAACCGAGTCCAAGTTGTCTAATCCAAATCTATCCTACGGGTTGAGACAAAAGTTTGAGCTATATGCACAAGTTATTCATGAACTAAATGATGCAAGACAGAGCGGCGAATCATATCCCTTGGCTACAGTGTTTTCAGATCTTTCCAAACAAGAGCTTAGCTCCAAATCCAAACAATTGCATGAGACATGGCTTATTTTGAGAGACTTTTGCGAAAGCGAAGATGCAAAAACAGGCCAGCGTTTTGAAAGAAGGTTTGCAAAGGGCCACTGTTCAAGTTCGCTTACAGACTTCGACTCGTTGGCGCTGCGTAAAAGAATCGTGACACGCAGCAAAGGATACCTTGAATCACAATTTTTTGATTACATCAATGAGCTTTACTTTAAATCCGATGCTGCAGTGCAGGATAAATCAGTTTCAGGGTTGGCTAGAGTGCAAAATTTCATTGACTTGACGTTGAAGGGTAAAAACAAAGAATGGAAGATCCCTAATTTGACATTCGTGAATGGAAGTCCGATTTGGGCAGTCCTTTTTTACCTTCTGCGTGCTGGATGTCTTGATGAGGCTGTTGACCTGGTCAATGAATCCACGGACTCTTTTCAAAAACTAGAGCGTTCGTTCCCGACCTACTTAAAAAGCTTTTGTCAGAGCCAGGATAGAAGACTACCACGCGAGTTGCAGGCAAGGATCATTAATGAATTTAACCAGTACTTCAAGCATGTGAATAGGGAGACTGATCCATTCAAGTACGCAGTTTATAAGCTGATTGGGAAATGTGACTTGACGAAAACGAGTCTTCCTTCCATCACATTGAGTATTGAAGACTGGCTTTGGTTCCATCTATCGCTCATCCAGGAAGATGACTTTGAAGAAGATGAGCTTATTCATGAGCTGTACACGCTAACAGACTTCCAAAAATCCATCCTGCAATACGGAGCCGATTCATTCAATAGCTCCAATAATAATCCAATGTACCTCCAGGCGTTGGTACTAACCGGTCTCTACGAGGTTGCAGTGAAAGAACTGTTTGATACAAGTGAAATCGATGCTGTTCATCTCGCAATCACTCTGGCATACTACGGACTTCTTAGAGTTTCTGAAGACAAAGATGACGAAGAGAAGCTTCTTAAAGTTGATAACGATGGATTCAAAGCAATCTCATATGCTAGACTGCTTGGATTCTACACAAGCAGTTTCAAGTCATCAGATCCACGTGTGGCCGCTGAATATCTCTTCTGTATATGTCTTTGCGACGGTCTTCATTCTCCTCTACGGGAATCACAAATCGCTATTGGCCAAAATGCAATTCGCGAACTTGTTTTGGAGACTCGGGAGTTCGTAATGTTACTGGGTAAGATTGACAAGGACGGCACGCGATCGCCAGGTGTTATCGAACAACGCAAAAAACTGCTTTATTTGGATGATAAAGAAAACTATTTGCACAAAATCGCTGAGCAGGCGGCTGTGAAAGCGGACGAGGAAGGCAGACCATTCGATTGTATCTTGCTATATCAATTGAGTGAAGAATATGACATGGTTATCGATCTGGTCAACAGGGTGTTGGCTGAATTTTTGATGTCTGTGGATCTAAAAACTCCTATTGATGAAATTCTGAATCAAGAACTTATACATGGAGAAGCTAATATTGTGAAACTTGCTCAAAGATTGATGAAAATCTATTCAGGTTCTCCGTTAATATTGGGCAAGGTCTCGCTAAAACAACGTGAAACATGCACAACACTATTGGACTTGGTTGAAATCAGAAAAGAGTTCACCATGCCGAACCCAGATTTTGCGGCTATACTAGCCAAAATCGAAAAACTCAACGTCATTCCGTGCTCGGCAACTATTGAGCTGGAAAAGATAAGAGCCAAGTCCCAGGAACTTAAGACGGTCAGCGAAGCGGTCACCAAAAATGTGCCTAACTTGCTCGTTATCGAAATGAGTTGTATTGCTCAATTGTTTTATGAACTTAGCCAAGGATATGACTCAAACGTACTCAAGGTTCCACAATTGAGCACGCCGAATGTTTCAAAAGAAGATAGACTGGTCTCACTCAGACAAATGTCAAGAAACTGTATGATTTATGCTGGAATGGTGCAATATAAGATGCCAAGGGAAGTGTACACGACTCTCATCAATTTGGAAGTGAATATGTGATCAACTATGAGAGTGTTCGCATGATGGTTTGCGTTTGTACTTGGGCTGTCTTTCATATGCATTTGGTTTTGAATCGCCTTCGTTGTCACTTTCCCCAGAGGAAGAGGAAGATGAAGAGGAAGAGGAAGAATCTGAATCGTTCTCAACCTCATATTGTTCCTCATCGTTTGGATGGAAAATACAGCATACTAGATAGTTAGTAATAATAGGAACCATTAAAGTACCTACTCTTAGACTTCATTTTGTTCATAAATTCATTGTCCACCACTCCTTCTTCCCAAGTAACCCTGTTCTTCTTCTTCTTCTTGGGCTTGTCTTCTGTTGGTACTAGCCGAAGCTGAGGTGGTGGATTAACGGTCTCAGTTTGGGTCTGGGAAGGTGTCGGAGCTGTGTTGGCTGATAACATGTTTGCCATTTTTAAAAATACTTTAATAAATAATTATGAGGCTTTAAGGCTACGGTGCGAGGTGTAAGGGTATGTTATTATATATAAGTACTAAACACGAATTGTTGGATAAAGAGACTGTTGTGAAGTAGGTTGCTCCAGCCTGCTAACAAGAAAATTCAGGTATTTCGTAATATCGTGGATAATTTCACGATGCTTGTAGTATTGCACCAGCTCCTCCTCGCTCTCGATGTCCTCGTAATCGGAATCAGACTGGTCATAGAAACTTGAGTGGTCGTCATCATCCGCTGTTGAACCCTCATCAGACAATTCAATGGCTGCAAAATTGTTTGCCAAATCCGCTTCTGTTGCTCTCTGCGTGGAGCTAACGTTCAATCTTCTGACATACTCAGAGTCCGACGGCTTGTTCACCTGAGGTATAGAATTGGAAGGAAGAATAGGATAAAGCGAAGCTAACGGCATACCCGATGGCTTAGTCTGGAAATGATCTAAGTTCATGGAGTTTGAGACGTGGTTGAAATACGATGAAGCTTCTAAAATATCTTGCTGTGTGTGAAATCCTCCGAATCTACTACCGTGTAGTGGCGGAAGCGAGAAGTCTGATGTTGGACGTGAACCTGGTATCATACCAGAATTGTCAAACACATTTAGCTTGTTTGCCATTTCCGAATTGTACACAGGCTGAAATTTCGAACGTTTCAAGTCCTCATAGAAAGAAGGTAAGTTTGAAGCGAAGTCAACCTTACGCTTCCTACTATCAATCTGTTGATGCTGAGGCGGTGGTGGAAGTGCGAATGGATGAGGTAGATCGATACCAACATCCTGCGTAGTTGGATTTTTGTAAGGTGGAGGCAGCGAAGCAAATTCGTGAGTCGGATAGCCATAGTTCCAACCGTTTCTCTGTTGTTCACGCAGCTGCTTCTCGCGCTTTGTAATGTTCTTTCTTGAGTCTTCTGAGTGGGTCTTCACATGCTTCTTCAAATCCTGAGGTCTTTTAAACTTTTTCGGACATAGATCGCACGTGTATGGCTTCAATGGTATGTGCACTCTGATGTGCGACGTGATGTGATCTCTCTTGATTGTGACAACTTTACAATCTTCCCACTGACAGCTAAGTTCGAGATTTTTGTTGGATTTTCTACCAACATGGGAATCACACAAATGTTGGTAGAGAGTTTTTGCATCTTCACAAACCATGGTACAGTCTCTCCACTTACAGTGCAAGGGACCATCTGTATCATCTTTCTGATAGTGCGGCTGAACAAGAGGTTGTGAAGGAACAGTTATGGATGGGAGCTGGGGAATCTGTGCCTTGAAAGAAGGATACAAGTATCTCGAGTGATTGTCGAACGAGTTGTAGGCAGAGTCTAGCGACGAAATATTAGGCAACATAGTACCCAAGGTGGTGGTATTTGCGGTATTTGCGGTTTGTTTCAGCGAAGGCGAGTTTGTTGATTGGATGGCAGGCGGCGAGTCCGGTCCAGAAGAAACTTCTGTGTACGAGGAAGAAATAGAGCCCAGCGGAGACCCCGTGGACTCCGTTGAGTTCGATTTAATGGTTTGTCTGCGCTCATTTTGACCTTGCTGAGCAGAATCCGCATTCAGATACGCAACCGGGTGGACATTAAACGTAGACTTGCTCATAATTGGTAATTATGGATAAAATAATTATAAGAAAAAAAAGGGCGAAATTAGTTAATTTATAATGACTATGAATTTCTTGGCATAAATTAGTTGCGTGTTTGTTAGACGGTTGGACGAAAAACGTCTCGAAAAATGACTGGAATGATACCACAGAAACAGCTTATTACAATAGGAAGCGAATGTTTAAGAGAAATGTCTTGAATTTAAGTGTTTATCGTAACTGCGCCTACTTGGCCGCGTGGGGATTTCGGTACAACAACACCTCGCACCATCAAGTATCTGGGTTTGCAACTCGGAGCACCTTACGACTGTAGTCGGTCTGGTCGTTGAGACTTCTATTGGAAAGGTTATTGTTGTTGTAAAATTCGTTGTTGGGGTCTAATCGTTGGTCCACCATCACCATCGAGTTCGGATCTGGAGGGTTGCGAGCGGCAGAAGAAGCCAATTGGGTTCTATGGTGCACGGAGAATAGGGAGCCTCGTTTGGGAGCTGGAATGGGAGGAGGCGGTGGTCTCGGAAAAGTAGATATAATGTTTGGCTTTTCAAAGCTGTCATTGTCTGACTCTATAGTTATTTGTGTGGTAGATCTACTTCTGTAGAATTTTCTGAGGTAGAACACCAATAGCAACAAAAGGGCCAGGGCAACAAGCCCGACAACAGTGAAAACCCCGGCCACTTTACCCTTACTGTCAAAGAAGGTCGACCTTCTTGGCTGTGTATCTGGTGTTGCTGCAGACGGGGAGGCGAGAAGAAGTCCAGCAGATACTGAAGGGAAAGCTGATGGAGTGTAAGTTATCGTAGTCTTGACCATGGTGGTGATGAAAGCAGTAGAAATTCCAGCGACAGGTGCAGAGGAGAGATAGGACGATGTAGAGAGAAAAACCAAAGTAGAGGCAAGAGATAAAGAGCTTGATTTGCTACTCGAACTTAGTGAAGATGTGCTGGCAGAAGTCGAAGGATTGGTTTGACTCGAAATAAACAGAGAATCGGAGCTGGATACAGATGTGAGGGATGAACTGGTTGGACTTGTGGAGCTGGATGTTAGATCACTAAAAATTTTAGAAGTGTCCAAGGCCGTAGATGATTCGGTCATGCTGGATGCGGAGCTGATGCTAGTAGTGGACAAGCTAGACGGCATCCCAGTGAAGCTAGTGGAAATGTCTGTGGACACAGGTTCGGAAACCTTTGATAAACCTTCAGTAGCACGCACATTGCTGAGAGTACTGGTATCGCTCGATCCGTCGGATGCGTTGTCCCCAAGCCTGATATAGCCATAATAGCTGTCACCACCACAGGATTCATAAGTATATCCAGGACACGGCGTACCACATCGAGCCAGATCGACAGTCTCATCCGGCTGCGTATTTGAACACCAGCAGTTTTTATCCTGAACTATAGCGTAATCATATCCTTGGCAGTGAAGTGAGCAGAAGCCATTAGACATAAACAGATCACTGGTAGATACAGACCCGGTATTATCACTGGAACATAGAGACTGTAGGGCATCCACCACTACCAAAAACAGTAAGAAGATCAACATCACCAAAGTTGATCTATTCGCTAGCCAAGCGAGCATCATATATTGCTCCACAAAGCAAGCGACCTGTTCTATTGTAAAAACATATTCTGAAATTCTAAGAACATCTGCGATCGAAAATATTTCCCAATCTGGATACAAGCAACCTAATAAGCAGAGAAAGTAAGATTTTAAGGTCCGTACTTACCCGAATTTGACTCACTTTTGACCTCGCCCAGATGGTACACAACAGGTGACACTATTTAATTCCGTATGAGGACTACTTCTAGGTTGTACTTACATGACGACAATAGCCATCGGCTTCCTCCTGCAATCTGCTGTGAAATAATTTTCATTGCATTGATAATACAAATCTAATACACAGAGCTGTAACAATACCAACTAACCGGTGCCTCACAAGAAAACAACATCAGTCTTTTACTTTAGGGCCTTCTTGATTTTCGAAAAAAACCCTGACTTCTTTTTTGGCGAACTGGTTGCCACCTTTGGCTCAGCTTTAGTCTCGGAAACTGCCGCAGTCTTAGACACAGGCGGGGTTGCGGCAGTGGTTCCTGGTTCTGCATCATCCTTCTTTACTTTTGTGACCACCTTTTTGACGTATTTGGTCTTTTTACTTGAAGATTCCGACAGGTCACTTGCGGTAGTTGCGACTGTATCTTGGGCCGTAGTCGGAACGGTGTTTGATTCGGTTGGCACACTCTCAGCAGAATTCTCATTCAAGGTCTTCGGGTCCACGTCTCTAATCTCAGAAAAAGCAGAGATTTCATTAGGGTTTGATGGGATAACCACACCCGGCTCCCCCAAGGTCACCTGCTGATTCTCCGAAGAAGGCATCACTGTAGGCTTCAATTCTGTTTCTTCTGGCTCTTTGCTCTCGGACACCACTGGAACAGACAATCCACCAGCCTCCGGAATCTTTGTACCACTTTTATCCTCCGCAGAAACAATTTCTGCCGCATACAGCACATTATTTGTGTTGCCTGACTCGTCAGTCTCCGCTTGGTAATCGGTACTTGTGAGCCATTCCCCATCCACAACAAACTTAAATGACAGTTTATCAGCATCTTTTGGTAAAGGAGTGGTCAATGAGAAAGAACCATCGGTTTGTTTCACGAGGGGCAAAGATTGGGACCAATTGTCGAAAGACCCTGTGACAATGACTTCCTTAGGGCCTGCAGGCCTATAGAGGTTAGTTACTCAGCTGCAAATCCTCAA
Source organism: Ogataea nonfermentans (assembly GCA_003706255.2). Lineage (NCBI taxonomy): Eukaryota > Fungi > Ascomycota > Pichiomycetes > Pichiales > Pichiaceae > Ogataea > Ogataea nonfermentans. The sequence continues at coordinate 566,123 of PPKT02000003.1, read as the reverse complement.
GTATGTACTCACCATTTAAATTCAACGTTTGACATCGTATATTTAATTTATTCTGCAACGCCTTCAATTAGCTTGTGCTGCTAGCTTGCTATAAAATCAGTTAATTATTTCAGCCACTGCATTATTTCATTTATAAATTCCGTAATCTACATTATCAAACAATTGTTTTTTTTCGTTTCGACTTCTTGATCCTCATCTTTCGGGGTCTCTGCTGCCTCGATCTGCTCGATGAGTGATCCAAAAGCTTGATGCACTTGATAATTCTGTTTAGCCGAACACTCAAAGCAAGGAATACCACCAAATGTCTTGGCCAACTCATGCATCTCCTTCTCTGAGACTTGTCGTTGTACTTCGAGATCGCTCTTGTTGCCCACTATCACTATTGGTGGACCATCTTCCAACGAACTGATTCCCAGTCCGTCTAAAATCTTGTCTCGTACCACACCCAGCATCTCGAAGGATTGCCGCGAATTTATTGAGTACACCAGCATGTAGCCATGCAATCCAATCAGCAGCTTGTTATGTAGTGTCGAAAACTCATCTTGACCAGCAGTATCCATAATCTCTAATGAATAATCAATTCCCCTGTAGGTCACCTGCTTCTTAAGCTGATTCTCTATAGTGGGATAGTAATGGTCGATGAACTGTTCGTCAACGAACTGGGTGGTCAGAGAGGACTTCCCCACAGCTCTTGCACCGACGAGTGCAATCTTTCGTTCTTTACTCATCCTATTGCAATTACCTACTATTGCTCATAATACAAAGTTAATTTATTCTCAGAATTTTTTCCCAACCACAAACTCAATTGGCAGATATTACTACACTACAATCGAGCCCATTTCAAGCACTCCAACGCAGACACAACTATAACGATCGTCACCGGCAGTGTCAAGATCGCGTAGCCATAGAATAACACGCCAGACATCTCTTTTTGGTAAACTTCGTTCAGTTGACAAATTTGCGACAACTGAATAGCTGGTGGAGACGTTATCAGCAGGAACGAGGTCACGAGGAAAATTGGGTCGTCCAGAATGCTCAAACCAATATACTTCACAGAAAACGTAACCACCGGCAATAATACTAGTGAAGGAAGCACCATTCTCGAGACCAAAGATCCAAAGATCATTTTGGAGTAGTTTGGGCAGGCCGGTGGAATTTCTGATGAGGGAGCCAAATTGGCTCCCAACACCACCAATATCAGGGGAATCGATACTGATCCCAATTGGCTGATCGATGTGGCTAAAGTGTTCTGTATGAACCCGTTTTTCTCATAGAACTCGTATCTAATTTGAGGCACACTAGCCACGATCACCGAAATCAACATAGCCCAAAGTGGAGGATTCATCGTAGCAACAAAATAGTTGATAGCCCTGACGATCCAAAGTTTTGGTACTGCTTCTGTAGACTCTTGCTGGTTCTCATTCTCCGTTTCTTCATCAACTCCAGCTCCCTTAAATACAGTCTCGTGCGACGAAATCGACGAACCCTCGCTCCATCTACCTTCAATGCTGTTTGGCGGGCGAAGCAGAAGGCGATGCTCCTCATCTGTATTTTCTACAACTGAACCGTAACTGGACGGCCTTTCTGAATCTATAGCCTGACGTTCAAGATCTGGCTGCTCTTGCTGTTCTAGCCGCGTCGTCACGATCGGAGTCTGTCTTTTCATCAGTGTATTATAGCCCCAAGACCATCTCAGCATCTGACCTAGCTGCTGGAAGATGAGCAAGTATATCAGACCTCTAGACGCGATCTGGTCAGGCGTGTCACCCTCGACATCGTCCCACTCAAGTCCCGGGAGAGTGTAAGACAACGCTAGAGTGAGCGAGACAGGCAACGAGTTCGAATTGCCAAAAACGGCCATTGCTGTGACAAAATTAGATTCAGGCTCGGACAGTTTGAGCATGCTGGACATCCACAAGGAGGCACAATACGAAACGCCTGTGGTTACTGTGAATAAAATGGGGATGATGATAACTTCCAGCAATTTCTTGAGCGACAACGACGATGCAAGCTTCGAGAAGATCAGTGCCGGCGTGAAAAGGTCCACGTTGAGTCTCGAGATGATTTTAGTTGCTTCATTGTTGAGGATACCTGTTTTGGCGGCCCAGAATCCAGAGAGGCAAATGATGACAACTTCTATGACGGCCTGGAATGTGAGAAATGTGATTTCCTGATACGAGACACCATCATCGGCTAATATTCTCATAAATGACTTGGCTATCATTGAACGCGGTACCAGGCGGTCCAAGAAGGAAGCAATGGCGGCGGGAGTATTTGAGCTTCGAAGAGAAATCAAACTTGCGCTATAATATGATATTAATATAGCTGGATTGAATGAGTAATGTCAACTTCGAAGTACTGCAGTTAGGAAAACAAGCGTGTTAGAGCCTATTTTGTGCCTAAAATGAAACAGATTAGAAGGCAGCAATAGGGGGAAAAACAATTAATTACACAGCCTTGAATCACGGTCAAAATTACGAGAGCCAATCCTATATAAGCAAGTCGCTGATGCTCATCTTGCGCTTGATGTCTGTTTCAGAAGTAACGGGCTGTTCCAATTTGGGCTTGAAAGAAGTTTGAAGAGCCCGAGGCGGGTATTGGTGTTGGTAATGGCTGTTCACGAGAGACGTGGATGAGGCGAGCGGGCTGACTGGCAGTTCGGTCGAGGAGAACGAAGAAGAGGTCGAAGAAGTTGTTGATGATGACGCAGAAGAGATCGGGCGCGAAATTGTGGAGTAGAAGGGATTGTTGTCGAGGTTTTGTGCGGCCTTCAGCACCGAGAGGAGACCATCAGATTTTGGCTGCGTAATCTCCATATGGCCCATCTGGTTCATCTGGTATGCTCTTGGTGGCTGCGAAGAGGTAGCAAAGAACTCGGTCTTAGGACCCTGATATCTGGTAATAATATTCGGCGAGAGGGGTGGCAACAGCTTGGTGTACTCGAATTCTTGAGACTTTGACCGTTTCTTAGTAATACCCTGAGAGGGAGCGGATCCTGTCGAAACAGATTTTTTGCGCCTAACGTTTCTTCTTTTCTTGAGGTCCTCATCATTGACCTTGAGCCTTAACATTCCGAAACCCTTTTCGTAAGGTTTGAGACACTCGTCAACAAAAGGTTCGCCGAAAATCGGCACTAACGCATATCTGATTTTGTAGCAGAACCTGGATGCCAGCTTGCGTGCAATATCGTAGGAAATCCAAGTTCCTTGAATCTTGAGGAAGCCACCTCTCACACGTTTGAGGTCCGGCTCCAACTCGGGCGATGATTCAATCAGTTTCACAATGTCGGCTTTGGAATTACCGATGGCCTTCCAGAGACCCGTCAGGTGAACAAGGCCGGAATAGTAATCCCAGATAATCCAGCTATCATTGATCTTATATTCGAAGACCGTGAGGTAGTTGCGCGGGTCGATCGAGGTGGAGTACTTCCGTTTAGTAATGGCTGAAGCCACAGGGACAATATCCTGCTGATCCTTGGGGATCCGAGCCGTTGTAGCAGACGAAACGGGCTGGATGGGATAGTTGATATGGTTCGGTGGGTCCGTTTGAAGCATGTCAACACAAGAGAATCGAAAATAAAGCACAATACGAGGGAGAAATCCAGTTGCTTAATTTGTCGCAAATTATTGCCGTTATCTCGAGGAGATAAGTATCTGCACGAAATAAATTGTCAGATAAGAGATTAGATAAAAAGATGTCAGCCGGGAGCGAGAATGGAGAACAATACAAGATTTGCAAGTATAAACACTACGGAGGCCTTTGCAAGTGTATCCCGAGATTAAGTTTGAATGATTTAAGCCCTATACTTGTGTTGCCCGGACTTAAGCCTTCCGCACCGCCCGGATTCCCAATCTGACACAAGCGCATGCACATATGTCATCTTGTATATTTTAGGAAGGGTTATTCTTTTTTGCCATCATTCCGCCGGAAATTGAAGATCCCTGCCAAATACCGACGGTCTTCCTCCTTGATCCTGTTAATAAGGGCACGTAGAACATTTGTTCCAGATGCCGTGCTGCCGACGTGTTTAGGCTCAAAAAAATTAAATAGCTCGTCATCGGTGCCACGATCGAAGATATTGTATGCGTTTGTGGTTTTGAACATAGCCACAAAATTGAGCCCAAAATATTCTATCTCGTTGGCAAAAGCACTTAGTTGAGCCAAGTTCTCGAGTTTCGAATTATTCTGGAAATTGTCGTATTTGATGCTTGACAACATTCCAATCAAATAGTCCTCAAAACTGTACCGGATGAAGTCATCTCCTCCTCGGTAAACTTGCGACTCCATTGGACTGTTGGCCAAAGATACTGCTGTTTCATCTGTAGCCAAAACTTCGTCGCTCAGAGTGTCCATATATCGTCTATCGGCTGCTGTGAGACTTATCTTATCCTTTAATGTAGGGTTTAGAACCTCAACACTTCCCTCGTCCAAGTTGATTGCCAGATCAGCTAATCGCATGCGCTGGTCCAGAATGATGTCGTTTGAACACCCAACCAAATACCATTTGGTGTTTGGATTGGTAAGGTAGTCCATTTGTTGTAGGGTCAGGTAGGGCTGAAAGAAACCACCCTTACCGAATATTTGCAATGGGAGTCCCATAAATGCAAGCATTGAGTGACGATCACTACTACTCAATGATGTAGGTTTCGAAGCCGATACACGAATGGAGCCGGCCAACGGAGTGCCACTATCTGACAAATTGAGCAGCAAATTTGGTATGAGAGAGAGAAGCGAGTACTGGAAGTTTGACAGCTTGTTGAGATTTTTGGAGTAGACTAAAATGCGTTGTTCCAGTAATAATGCCTTGAAAATGCTTAGTAGTGTCCGTTTGAAAGTGGTGACCAGCTCTTTCAAATTGAGCCCCGTGTAAAAATCGCTCTCCTTGATTATTTTTGCACTTCCTTCACTAATCGCCGTGTCGTAAAGGTCTTCATCCTCCACCTTGAACCCATGCAAGTTATACACAGTGGAGATGTTATCGTAGAGTGCTTTTATGATTGATTTGTCGTGAAAATCATGTTGGTCGAAGTAACTGGCGGTGATTATGCTTAATTTCTCTTTTAGTTGTATGGGGATGGGAAATCGAGTAATGAGTACCACACTTTTCTGGATCACTGACCTTTTGAAGTCCGCACCATCCTTAAGTGCATCACTGTTCAGCTGTCGCACGCATGCACATCCAAAGAGCGTTGTGAGCCCGCAGTCTTGGTCGGTCGGTTCAGTAGGCAATTGCGGACAGTCTTGCGCTTTTTCGTCAAGTACGAGCGTAAAGTTAGAGAATGTCTCATCATAGAGATGAGCTCCATCGGGAAGCCCCTGGAAAGGTAGTTGGGGCCAGATTTGGGAAAATTTGGCAACCTGGGAGGACTGATTGTACTGTGTAGTTCCGTCATCCAGCCAGTACTCTATTTCGGGACCTCTGACATGGTCAAAATCAACAATGCATAATCCAATTACAAACGAGTCGGACTTGGAGCGCATAGATACGTCTGTCCATGGATTGGCAATGTCTTCGTCATTAGACATAAAATTTATTTTTTTACAAAAAATCTGGTAAATAATTAGTCCTAACCATCTACAACTTGGCCAGCAATTTTGAGGCAGTAGAGACGTTGACGTCACCACCGTTTTCAACGGCAGCATACTCAACGATTCCACTTCTGTTGACTATTAAAGCTAGTCTGCCGGACCTAACACCTAGACCCACGTCACCTAGATCAATGGTGGAGCCTAATTTTTTTGTGAGCTCCAACTGAGGGTCGGAAACAAAGATGATCTTGTCTGAAGTTGCTCCAAGCTTTTCCTTCCACGCCTTCAGAACAAACGGATCGTTCTGAGTCAACACAATGATGAAGTCAACACCCTTGGAAGCGAAGTTCTGAACCTTTTGGACGTACTCTGGTAAATGCTGGTTGGTGCAAGGAGGTGTAAATGCTCCTGGAACACTGACAACCACATATTTCTTGGTCTTGGTGACCGCCTTTAGGTCGAAAGGCTTTGGTTCACCCTCTGGACTGGCGTAGAACAGACTGTTTATGTTAGTCGGGAATCTGTCACCTCTCTTGATAGTCATGATGATCTAAAACTGTAGCTGGGATTAGCCGTATTTATATGGTGGAGGCTCCGCTTAAATAGCCGAGAAAAGCATGGGGTGGGGAAATAGCAATTGGAGACATCCTGGGGACTTGTAAATGCGTCAATTCACGAGACGATGGTTTAATGGACCTATGGTTGATGCCACAGCGAAGTTTTTGCGTTCTTCCATCCTATTATTCTAAGCTATTTGAATCTTGTAGCTACTTGGTGTAGGCTAATAATCTATCTGGGGATGTTCGACGCGTCGGCGACGCAAGGTACAGTCTATTGATATCTTACATAACTAACGAGCTGTTGACATAGCTCACAATTGGCCGCTCGCCAACAATCTCCACAACCTTATCAAGCCATCCTAGTAACACTCCACCAGACTTTTGGCCGTCCTTCGTGCTCATCAGCGAGTACAATAATTTAACCAGCGTGTCAGTTTGGTCCATGTCCAGGTTCTTAACAATTGTCGGAATCTCGCTTTGCTTGACAGAAATTAACACATTTAACACTGCTTGCAAGTAAGTCGTCTTAGCCGTGCTGTCGGACCCGTACGGAGGCTGTGCCACAGACAGTTTTATTGCCTCGAGGGAGTCGCCTCTGGAAATACTGCTGCGGATTTGAGCTAGGATAGGCTCTAGGTCCTGAATCGTGTATGCTGGGGCATCAATTGGATCCGGGATGTACTGATTGTCGGGGTCGTATTGGTCGATGTCTATTCTTCTCCAATCGTCCATGATGTGTTTTTAAAAACTAAAAAAAAAGGTCGATCGGCCGTTTATGTCATTGCAGGACTATTTGAAGAAATACAGCTCTACACCAGTAGAGACCCAGGAATCAGAGTCAGATGTCTCCATTGTGTCTGATGCTGAAGATGGACCCATTGTGGTGGATAAAAAGGTGGCTAATAAGGGCTGGACAACGGTAGAAACTAAGCAGTCTGCTGGAGTGCGACCGGAGACGATGCAAGACGGCTCGTTCGCAGGACTACAAACAAGGGAACAGATCCAGCGGTCGATGGCGGCGAAACAGGAGAAACTGGTTGCTGCAAAGCGGCTCGTCAACGAGAAATACGACCCCCAAAAAGTTGAAACTGTGTACAGAGACGCTACAGGACGACGAATTGCCATACCAGATGACCCTGCAGCAAACAAGCTAGAAGAAGAAGAACGAAAAAAGCAGGAGATCAAAAGTCTTAATGAGAGCGAGTACACTGCGGTTAAAAAAGAGCAGGAACAACGTAGACTGCGCGAGCTGGAGACAGAAACAGAGCAGTCGAGGGACCGTCAATTACAACAAAATATCCAGGATGATGATCCTGCACTGTTGTACGATTCTAATTTACAAACAAGGAAGCGGAAATTGCAATCTTCCAAATTGAGTGCCACTGGACGAAAGTTGTATTTAGAAACAGGATATCCAGACAATCGATTTGGAATTCCGCCTGGATGGAGATGGGATGGGGTAAATCGCACCAATGGATTTGAGCAACGGTGGTTCGAACGCCAGCAGGAGCTACAACAACAGGAGGTGCTAAAATACACGTTACAGGAAGATATATAGCTTAACAAAGGTAACTAACAAATGTGATTATTTGGACTCATCGCCCGACTTTGGTTTTGGAGCTTTCTTGGTCTGAATCTTTTTAGGCTTCTCCTGCTTCTGTCCATTCAACATACCCATTAGCTCTTTAGCTCCATTTTGGTCGACAGGCGTGTATTTTGGGACTGGAACCACCATAGGATTTGGAGCTCTGAAAGGTATTGTAGGTTGCATCAAGTTGCTCAGAGCAGAATTGAAGACATTCTGGGCAAGATGGTCTCTGGAACTGCTCATAGGCTGGACAGAGGGTACTGGAGTTTCTGTTTTCTCGGACTTTTCAGCTCCATCCGTCTTCTTGATTACATTCAAAAGCTCCTTCTTGGATCTCACTTCGTTCTCCTTCTCTTGCTTCTTCTTCAGTAAGAACCGCTTCTTGGCCTCACTCATATCACCCTGGCTAGTCTTCGACGAAGCCTTTGAGTGGTAGATGAACTGCTTGTCGGTCAAGTTCAGAAGGACAGAGGAATCAAGTGTGAGTCCTCTTTGAGTCTTCAATCTACCTCCAAAAGTATTACCAGTCAATAGCGGCTGGTCGAATAACACCTGCAGCTCCACTTTAGATTCAAGCGATCTAATTCCAATAACTGTTCCCTTTGAGAATAGCGGAACATTACCCGAGTCCAACACGTAAACCACACGGTCGCCAAGGGAGAAATGCTGTTTCTTCAGCAACTGGAAGGACTGTGCCGGAGCTAGAACAGCGTTTCTTGGGATACCTTTTATTCCCTTGGAATCAAGAGGTTGTGGCTTGACCGAGTACTCAATGATTTTTTCTTCAACTTCTGCAATTCCAAGCTTAGTCAACGACTCAGATTCCAAGCTAACGGTGACAAAAGTGGATTTTTTCTCCTTCAGGAACTTTTGAATTGCATCCAATTTAGATTTGAGCTTATCTGGATCCGAAATCTTGAAAATCTCCTTGGCACTAGGAATAGAAGAAGATCTATGCTCCATTAAAGCCTTGAACACCTCAGGGAACTTCTTCATGTACTCCTGAATCAAACTGATTGCAAGGTCACTGTACTCCCAAAACCGGTCATTTCTTCTTGCGTATCCCAAAACTTTCATCTTTCTTCCTTCAAACTTCAAAGGGAGACCAATGTCATATCTTTTTCCACCTGGTCCTTCAACTGCATACATTGACGTAAGCTTAGACAACAAAAGTGGATTCAATCTCAGGATACGGGCAACATTTGAGGACGGATGATATCTGATGGTCTCTCTTTCGTGTTTAGCCCTCACCAATCCAAAGTTCGGCTCGGCCTTCTTCGAAATCTTGGAAACCTTCAGAGTTAACTTGTTGTTCTCGTGACTCACAACATCTGCAGGTGTACCATATGCGAAAGCACCTAAAAACACGACCGTGGAATTGACCGGGAATTCTTCCTCCAAAGGAACCGGCGGTCTGGCCTCAAATCTGGTATCCTTGTTGATAACTTCGTCAACAATCAGCTGAATTGGATAAACTTCAAGCTCATTTGCGTAAGTCTTTATAAATGCACCGTGCTCATTTCTTATCAAACCGTTCACAGCTCTTACGTACACCAATCCATCAATTGGATTGACTTCTTTTCGCTTATTCTTCTTCTTCGATTCGTCACCTTCTTCTCCCTCACCATCTTCCTGATCAACAGATTCGAACCGCACACCTTTATTGACTTGTAGCTTTCGGTAAACATGGTTTCTGGTCTTCTCAAACTCATCTCTCTCAAAATTTTCTAAAGGAGAGCCAACAACTTTGTACACAGAACCCATCTTGACTCTCTCGTACTTCATCAAATTGTCAGTAACGTACATGACCTTAGCCTCTCTTAAGAAAGGCCATTTAGTATATGCAATTTCTCCCAAATGCTCTTTAGCAAACTGCTCCACAGTTAAAGTACCGTGAAGGTTCTCGAGAGTCAAAATTAGAGTCATGGCTCTGGAAGGCTGTTGGAAAACCAAAACGTTAGCATATTCCAAGTTGTACTTGCATGGAATTGTCTTGAGCGAAGGGAAACCTGCAAGAGCTTCTCTACCAAACTTGGCGCCCTTACACAAACCAAAATTGATCTTTAAACCTTCGGTAGAAGGAAGGTGATACTCAGTCTCCGTACAGTGTGAGTCAAAATCGTTAAATGAGGCGGGGAGAGGAGACTTGACTAAATGTTTGATCTGAGGATTGAAGTGGAATTCCAAATCAGAACCAAACGAATTTCTAATTTTCTCCTCAGGACTCAACTTAGGATCTAGTGGGGCCATGGCCTCAATAAGTCTCTTTTCATCCACAAAAGAAAGTAGGACAACAGCTTCCCAAGGAGCTTTCTTCCCGTTCATATCTATTTCACAGTCGTCTGGATAGAAATCAATAATTGGAGAAGCTGGATCTGTCATCAATGGTCTGTAGACTGTTGGTATCAACTCCTTGGATCTGGCAGGCAAAACAGCCATTAATTGCTGGAATGGTTTGAAAGGCTGACCCTTTTCAAAGTTTATCTTGACTTTCAAACCTTTGCTCACATCGGAGATACGAGGAGAATAGTGGTATCTATAATACCAAGGCCAGGAGCAAATACCAGTGTAATAATAGTGCAGCACCCATTGCAAACCCTCAATGTAATTCTCGGTCATGTCCACAATTTTTTTCTCGTCATCCAAGGTGAAACCAACCTTGCTTTTGTAATATTGATTCTTCCATTTAACAAATCTAGAGTCGTAGAGATTTCTTTGTGAAGCTAACGTTTCCTCATCTTCAACAACAATAGCTGTCTGGTACTTTTTAATCACCTTCCTTATTTCATCAACCTTGCCGTTATATTCTGAATCAGTCATTTCTGGATTAAGACCATCAACATCCAACTTGGCAGTGTAAGTGTCTTTACTTTTGCTGTGGATAACAACCACACCCAACTCAAAAAGGAACTTGCCAATGAATTCCTTGTTGAGCTCACTCTCGAAAATCTCAGTAGGAAGAGGCAATTCAGGCACTTTGGTCTCGTCCTCCAACATATCTTTCACAGAGAATTTCTCCCCGTAGACACTGTAAATCCACTCTCTCACCATTCCAACGAGCTTCTTTTGCTGCTTAAGCACAAGTTCCTTGCCTTGTCTCATTCTCTTTTTGACACCCTCCCTGGAAATATTATCCAGTTGCTTGTTGAACCACTCGACGTCAACCTCTCCCTTTTCAAAGTTCTCCAATTCAAAAACAGCCAAGTATTCAAGCCATTTTCCGAGTCTCTCCATATTGATGGTACCATATTCATTAATGTAACCATCAGAGTCTTTCATAGCTTCCTTGAATGTTTCAATCAGCAAGGGGAAAGCTCCTTTGTTCAAATGAAGGTCTGGCAAGTTTGGTAAGAAGTCATTTCCTATCACGTACATGATGAGAATAAAGTCATCGATGATCCGCTCAAAATCGTACTCGAAAGACACCTGGTCTTGCAGTTCCTGGAATTCCAGCTCCAGATACTCTCTGATTAGCGAGATGTGTAGCAGGAAAAATGTCTGTTTCGTGAGATCGTCAGTAGGCGAGTTGGCCTTTGGTCCAAACGTCACCTCTTCTCTCAACAAGGCAAAGTGTGGCTCGTGGGCAACAAGCCCCAACATAATTAAGTCGGCATCTAAACCATAAACACAATGTCTGGTGTTTGGATTGTAATCTGGCTGTGCCTTTTGAGTTCTAATGAAGTCCATGATCTTGTGCTCTCCTTCACCGGGCACTTCGTGGCCAGACAAAATGATGCGCATACTCTGCCACCGTGTATCTGAGGAGACTTTCTGGTTGATATAGAATTTTAAATTCTGTGTTAGTTTGGCCATGAATTCCGTTCCAGGTGTAATTGCGTTGGAGTCGAAGGGTGGCTCTTTAGGAATCTCCTTTCCTTCCTTCATGGCTTTCTCCAAGTTCTGTTCGGCCTCCACAGCACTCCTAAAACGTCTAGCACGTTGTTGGTTCATCTTGGCTCTTGGGGCCACTCCATCAATAGCCATATAGAACACCTGTTGAGGCTTGATGACGTTAAACAAATGGTCAATATATGCGAAAATGGCGCCAAACATTTGGTCGTCCGTCATTCTCAAAAGCGAGCTATCATTGGAATGTGTACACGTGTGTAAAATAGAATTCATATCCAAGTACAGATTGTCAAACTCGGGGATGGGAGTAGACTCATCAATCTCATTAGATATCAGAGGCCATCTCTCCGAGATGAACCGAAAGAATTTGGGAATACCTTCAAGTTAGCATAAAATCATTGAATTGATAACTTACCCATTGTTATTTAATCCAACTTTATATCTTTAATGATGTCTTGTTTAATATGAATTAAGTTCGACACCTGAAAAACCTTGAGGCAATAGACTTACCCGGAGGAAATCCTTAAAAAAATAAAAATACCAATAATATATAGACGTCTTTAATGTTTGGCAACACTTCGGCGGCGTCAGGCGCAGCTGGCGGGTCTGGTTTTTCATTCGGAGCAACTAATAATCAGAAACCTGCTTTTAGCTTCGGCAATACTCAGACAAACTCTACAGGGGCTTCCCAACCACCGACTACTGGGGGATTGTTTGGAGCCACCAACTCCAACAATAACAACTCCACAGGCCTGTTTGGGGCCAATCCTGGTGCCAATACGAACAATGCGTCAGGATTTGGGAATACAGCATCCAATACTTCCACAAACCTTTTTGGGAATACATCAAATTCAGGCGGAATGTTTGGTCAAAACAATGCCAGTACTACCTCGAAACCGGGATTTTCATTCGGAAACTCTTCCACTTCATCAGCTCCATCTGGATTCTCATTTGGAGCATCCCAGAATCAACCAAATGCTTTAAATAGTACGCAACCCAACACGCAATCTGGAGGTCTCTTTGGATCAAACACAACAGCTCCTGGTACCAATTCTGGCTTCTCGTTTGGAAACACTGCCAACAATAACTCTAGCACTTCAACAGGTCTATTCGGCCAATCTTCGTCACAGCCGGCTAAAGCACAATCTGGAGGATTGTTTGGAAACAATCAATCAAGCACAGGAGGTTTATTCGGAAACAACCAACAGACGCCAAGTAGTGGCGGTCTGTTCGGAAATCAACAACAGAATACTACTGGTGGGCTTTTTGGAAATCAGCCATCTGCTAATCAGTCGACTGGTCTTTTTGGAAACCAGTCGAATAATAACATGGCTACACCTCAGATGCCTCCTCTCAATTCAATGACGAAGGTGAGCGATCTACCGGAAGCAATACAGAAGGAACTAGAACAGCTTGATGAATACATACAGACTCAGGTTGCAATTGCGGAGCGTCTCAAAAATGATGAGGACGAGCACAAGGAGTTAATTAGTAGTATTCCACGCGACATAGACTTTTTGGAGAAACGGTATTTCTCTACCAACCAGGCATTGAACAGCGATCTGAAGTTCGTCGAGAGTTTCAAAAACAAAACGCTTGAAAGATTTGACGATTGGGTGGAGAAACTCATCAAGGTTTATCTTCAACTCACGAATCCAATGCTGCTAGGCATGACTTCCAATACTGATCAATCCAAATCCACCGATGGCGCAGTCACTAAAATCATTGGTGTCAATGGTGTGAGAACGGCTGGACTTTTGCAATCACAACCATCTAAGTCGCAACAACGTCTTGAGAAGGATTCTCACATAAACGTTCCACAGATCCTCAACAACTACTATCTGTCGAAGATTGAGGACTTCAGACAAAACATTGATAAATATCAACTGATTCTCCAAGAGGTGGAGAATTCAATTAACGATCTGGATAAGGTCTCGCTCAGTGGAGGATCGGCGAGCGGTGCCCACGGCCTGGAAATGATTGTTAGTACATTACAAGAAGAGTTTAAGCTCTACGTGGAGTTGGCCAACGAATTTGCAGAAATCCACCACCAGGTGAAGAGAATGGATGATAGATCAATATAGATGTACATTATGTATGCGATAGTATGCAATGATGCGAATTATAGTTGTTTGGACTTACGGTCTTTTCGTCTGTCTTTAGATTTGGACTTAGACTTGGACTTGGACTTTTTGTCTTTTTTGACTTTTCCATCCTTCACTTTGTCTTTCTTCTTTTTATCCTTAGCGGTTCGCCCTTCCCTTTTCTTACTCTTTTTGCTCTTTTTCCCTTTCTTCTCCTTCATATCGTCATCCCCTAAATCAAATATCATTAATCTTTCTGTTTTTGGCTCCTCTTTCTTCTTCATGGTCCCCTCTAAAGTACCCCCCTTTACAAACATTCGATAAAGAGGAGACTGACTTTTTGCAAACTTTTTCATCGACTCCTCATCCTGTCCAAAACTTAGATTTCCGTTCGTACTTTTCACATCTAGTGATTTAAGCTGCCCATCAAATACTTTCTCCCACCATGCCTCCGCCTGTTTGGTCCCATGCCCTATTCCGAACGAATCCTTTTTATGTTTCACTAGAATCGGCTTCCTTAAACCTCCATCTTGTAAAGGTTCCCCTTCAATCCACCCATAGCTCCTTAAATACTGTCTCGGATCCATTAATTTCAATATCTACAATTTTTTTCAACTTTTTTTATCTTAATCGGCCTTACATAATCAAATCGGTATCTTCATCAAATCCAAGGGTGCCAGCCTCAGGGTATCCGAAATCCAAAATCTCAATGCAAGTACGGTCATTCTTCCGAAATGCAGAAATACAGCGCCGATAATCTGACTTCACCTGCCAAACTTCTCCATCAACGTCGTCTATTAAATCCCTGATGAACTTTCCGGTCTGGGTATCCCACATTTTCAACATCCCGTTCGATCCAGAAAGAATAAGATTGTCGTTGTGCTGGACACAGGTGATGGCACTATTGTGGCCTCTAAGAACGTGTTTGATATCTCCTGTGTTTGGATCCCAAATTCTAACCGTTGAGTCTGCAGCAGCAGAAACCAATGCGTTATCTGACAAAGTGATCAGTCCAACAAGATTTTGATGACCTTCTAGAATGGCAACCGTTTCACCAGTATTCAAGTCCCAAATTCTCACTGTATTGTCAGCGGCACCAGAAATACACCTGTTTTTCTTCATGTCCAAGACACAACTGTAGATCCTATCCGAATGACCTGAAAGTAGCCATTTACACTCTCCAGTACGCAAATCCCAAACACGAGCATTTGTATCATAACTGCTGCTCACAAGAATGTTTGCATATCCAGAAACAGCACGAATTGAGGCAGTATGGCCCCGAAGCACCCTAACGAGATACTTGTTAGACGTCTCGTCCAGCACGATTGGTTCGTCTGGAATATCCCCGTCATCTTCAGTCATTGGCAATTTCCAAACAAATAGCGTCGAGTCTCTAGATCCTGTCACAACCAGTGGAACTTTTGGAAACATTATTGGATTTCCTTCATCATCAACACCAATTTGTTTTGGCTCCAAAATTTCCAAGCATCGGACTGTTGATGTATGACCACGGAAAATATGAGTACATTTACCCTGTTTCATGTTCCATATACGGACAGTTCTGTCAGTAGCTCCAGAGACGAGAATATTGCCTATGTATTTCATAGCCCAGACACCTCCAGTATGACCAGAAAGCACAGAAATCAACTTTCCTGTATTTGTGTCATAAATGCTGATGCTATGACCGTCGGAACCTGCCACAATCTTTTCGTCATCAAACTGCAGGCATGTAATCACGTTGGTGCCTGGTCCTGGTAACATTATCCTGCGTGGTTGAAAGTTTGTGTCTTTCCATCTTCTAGAAATGGCAAGTCTCCGCCTATACATCCATTTCGTGACTTGGCAGCTGTTCATATTCGGCTTTTGAGACTTAATCCAGTCGTATTCGTTTTCAAATTCGTCAGTGCTGCTGATAAAGCCATCTTTGAACAGCAAGTCTTTCCAGAAGTCGTAACTTTCCATTGATATTTTCAGCCAGCTTTTGCAAATTTCGGAGGTTTTGAGTAGGGACTGATAGTCTAAATAACGAAAAATCTTCATGGTAACTTCTGAAGGCAAGAGACTAACAAGATCTTTTCTCAGCGACTTCTTAATCGTATTCTGAAGCGACGATAACGTTGGTCTGTCGGTTTTTTGCAACAAAGACCACAAAAGGTAATTGATTTCTGCCGACCCCGGAGGAAGCATGTTGATCATTTGGTTGACAACTTTCAACAACTCTGACTTTTGTTCCTTAGTCTGCACAACCTGACAACCATCCTCTTCGAAGTTTTCAGAATCATGAAAATTTCCAGTCTGGATTGGCGATGCGCTCGGCGATGGCAGTGGGAGTGGATGAAGCTCTTCGGTAAAATTTGAGGTGTTAATAAGATAATTTGAAGGCGTTGAAAGTTTCGGCGTGTCTGTCATTCCTGCAGATGATGCAGTTGGCGAGGTCAGATTTTGAACTGTGGCTGGGGCGTTATCAACAAGTCGTTTTTTGCTTGGTGGACTTGAGCCCGTTTTGTTGGCAACAATACTACCGTCGGCCGTAAGGTCTGTCATCTCTGAGTCTGATATTTCACTGACAAGCCCGCCTGTATTCACGCGTTTTCGAGATACCCTTGTATCACCATCAATGTCCTGGCCACCTTCGTAGGTGGGTTCGGATTGTTGTGACTTGTGACCCTCTGCTCCGGGGAATATAGTGCTCAGGTCAACGCTTGAAAGTGGATACCTCACAGTTGTGTTGAGAAGAGTTCTCGAATGAGATTCAGAGCCTATGCTGTTCGGGGAAGCCATAATTTGTGGGAAGCGGACTAGACTAGGTTGTGGGGGGGGGGAGAGAAGATTGCTTAATGTTTGAACTCTAACCTCACTAAACGTAATTCGGTAAAATGTGATATGGTCGGTTAGGAAAACGCTCTTTACTATTCGACCAGTAAGCGCAATATAGATTTTGTGGATATATATAAATAATTAGTTGCTCAATACCTTCCGCTTCAAAACAACATAATTATACCTAAATTATCTTCTCCTGCCGAATCTGCTACAGAATTTCTGGCCGCACGAAAAAAAAAAAAAACGGCCGCACGCTATATGGCTGGCGGCTGCCTCTTGTTTCACTTCTGTCTCTGTTTTTTCATCTTCGCTTGGATCCGCGAAAACTCCTCATCATCCAGATCGTACTCTGATCGTTTCGCTTGCTTGGATTTACGTTTTGGCTCTTTCTGAGAATACTTAGCAATCAAACTTTCAAAAGCATTTGTTTGCTTGGACTGAATGAGCTGTCGCAACGAGTCCTCCGACCCGTCCAATTTATGCTTATTCTTCCTGTTTATCTCTTGCAGGGCCTCTTCAGCCTCCTTAGATTCTGACTTCAGCTGCCTAAGCATCTTTTTCGTCTCCAATCTCCTATTTTTCCCATACGCCTGCCACAATTTGTACTCCTTTAATTCTCCATCTTTAATCATTTTTGACACCAAATCAAACATCCGAGCCTCCTCGGCCTTGGAGAACTCCAGATGGGGAATTGTCTCAAACAATTTGAGAAAATCGCCCTTATAGAATATCATAGTTTCTAGAACATCCTCGTACTCCTCGTTGGAGCTCTGATAGCTCTTTTTGTCCTGTTCAATCAGTTCTGCTGTGATCTTCACATCGGAGTCCCTCATTTCCTCGAAGAACTCGCGCCAGTTGAACTCGCCATCATCCGGAACACTGTCATCTAGATTTCCCGTTCTGTCGTATCGTTCGCGTCTCTTGGGATCGCCCAGAATAGAATAGCTAAACTGGATCTTCTCAAACCTGGTTTTGTGCTTCTTCTGGTCGCTTTCAGATAATTTATCGGGATGGTACTTCAGACATAGCTTGTAATATGCTTTCTTCACTACAGGTGGAGCATCTTTCTGTTGGACGCCAAGCACCTCGTACGGATCAATGTCTGGAAACGGGACAGTCATAAATTCATATATTTCGCGTACTTCAAAAAATACTATAAATTTTGGTAGTTTTTATTTTCCTCAGATAGTATGTTTTTGTGGTCGGCAGGATTAGCTGCAGCCTCGTACAATGTCACGACCGGATCCTTGTTGAGTGGCGTAAAATTGCCGCGAAGCTCGATTGAGTAGATTTTTAATGGCTCGTCTTCGTCGTTGCTCCAATTGTTTTGGAAAAATAGCGTGAGCGAAGTAACGCCTGTAAATGTATGACGAGGCAAATAGTGTTCCACAAACGTATCATCGGCCACAAGCTCGTCAGGCACTTGAGAATCAAATTCGACTCCGATTTGGGGATGGTCGAGCTCGTGTGTTGCCTTGATAGACCCTACAGTGTCAAAATCCACCGAGTCCTGGTTCTTGTAGAGCTTAATGATTCGAGGACAATGGTCCGGTTGGCGGGCTGTCCGAAGTATAATTGAGTATAGTTTGACCGATCCTTCAAACGGGATACGTAAGATGAATTGATTATCCGCATCAGAGGTGAACTCAGGCACCAACTGATACTTCTTTGCTTGTGATTTAAATAGCTTAGGAAGATCTTGTGGTTGATTTGCAAGATTCAAAGCCATTAGGTGTGTTGTGAGAATGTGAGAGTTAACAGATTGAGACTCGTTAGTAGGAATTGGTGGCACACCGTGCGCATGGCGATGACAAGACATGGCTTAAAAAATATTTGGAGAGAAAAAGAGTAAAATAATATGGATAGTGAGATTCGGTCTAGAATAACAGAACTGCCAAACTTCGGGTCAATAGTTGTCTCAAAAAATGACAGCATAAAGGATAGAGTAGAACAGGTGTTGCTACTGGCCAACCGGTTACCGGCGAATGTGCTCTTCGAGGCACAAAACGAAAATATACAGAAAATGCTGACAGTGGTAGAAATAGTTAAAAAAAAACACCAAGGGTACCACCAGTTCAATCTTCTGGATTCCAAACAACAACAGCCTTCCCCACGGAGCGATCAAGAAACACTCGACCCGCTGGAGGTGCTACAATTGAAAAAACCAAAAAAAATACCCGTCCTCTACATTCTACTGCTTCTTGGTCAATCCGAAGAAAACCAAGAACTCGAAAAACTCACTGAAGAGCTGTCCGCTAAGGGCTGGACGCACCAACACAGCTCTTAACAGCTTTTGATTGTTAATCTCTAATAATATCGCATTATCGAAATGTACTGTATTTTGTCTATACTGGATGAATCACTCTGGCTTCTGGAACTTTTCAACCGAAAGGTTACCTGGGAAAGTTCCGTTGCTTCTTTGCTCATCCCAGTCCTCAACCCACGTAGTTGGACACAAAGACTGGAAAGTCGACAAGAACACTTTGCATGGAGCAAATTCCTCGCCCTTCAATGCGACACACTTGTGGTAGTCCAAGTAGGATTGGTAGCAATGCTTGGTCTGGTTTTGTTGAGGGAATCTGGCGTCGAAACCTGGAGTCTGCAGCTTGTATTGTGGTTCGCTCATGGTGTGCTGTTTATTGTTGTAGGGTGATTTTAGTAAAAAAATTTCCAGCCTGGTATGGAGAGGTCCCGCGAAATAGGCCGTGGAATTAACTGGCCATTCTTAGGTTGCATTTTTACAATCGTTCATTGGCCGTAAGACTAATTACGTAATTGATTATTTTCCTAGGATTAATTTTTTTTTTGAGCTACGACAAATATTGTGTTGCATGTCAAGAGGTAAGTAGAATCAAATGAGTTGCTAACTTTTAGTGAGTGCGTTTGCTGCATTAAGCAGTGCTGACGATGAAGTAATAGCGTACGAGAATTCTGATGCAGAGAATGATGCGTTGGAGTTGCTACCTGAGCCGGCTTCTTGCATTCCAGTTCAGCCTTTTATTCCGGCCTATACGCCTCCATTCAATACATCTGTGGTAGTCACAGGCTCAAAGTTTGTTGCAACAAAGGATAACGTGATATATGGGTCTAATTATGTTACTATTGGTCTTCGAGCGGACGAATTTTTAATGGTTAAAGGTCAGTATCAGTTAAAAATACAGCGAGGAGCTGTCCAACTTGACTCAATCCTATATCATTCGGGCCAGGAGCCTATAACCGTTTACGGTCTTTCACTAACAAGTATTCCCTTGATATCTGCTGCTCAGGTGACAGATCAAAGTCTTGTGGAAGATACAATTACAGATGAAAACGAGCATTTGTTTTCTCCAGAGTACAAATCCGTCGTTAGATTGGACAATCTCTTTGACGGCTTGGAAAAGCTGGGATTGCTATACCCGCAACTTAAGAACATTCATCCGAACCGAGAAGACATGGATGAATTTCTGGGCTCAGATTTCGAGAAGTCATTTTATGAGTATTCTTTCCGAGTTGTCGATAATCATAGCAATAATCTGGGTACCTACATCACAAAGAGTTGGAAGGCCGCATTGGATCAATTGATCAGTGAGGCAGAAACAGAAGGATTTAGAGCTCTGGTGATAGGTGCCAAAAACACAGGGAAGTCTACGTTTTTGCGACTTCTTTTGAATAGACTAGCTTCCCAGGAACACATAACTCCAAAGGTCCTAGACATAGATCCTGGACAGCCCGAATATTCCTTACCTGATTGCATTTCTTTGACGTGCCACAATAAACCTGTTCACGGACTTTATTTTCCATTTAAGTCTGATTCAATAAAGACCTGCTACATTGGCTTCAACACTCCACAACGCGAGCCCCTAAGGTATATAAAACAGTTGAATGAGCTTAGCGGGATTACAGACTTGGAATCTGGGCCACTACTAATCAACTCTCCCGGATGGATTAAAGGTTTTGGGATCGAGATCCTTAAGCAACTCACTGCGACCATTCGACCAACTCATCTGGTTTATCTGTCACATGGTGGAGAGGATGATAATGACTTGCTTTCAAACCTACAATTTGATAATCTAGTCAAGGTTGTAGGCTTCTCTTCTAGAGGCCATGACATTGTGCGCTATTCTCCGGCTCAAATTAGGAACTTCAAGCTACTTTCTTATTTGCACTATGATCTACGAGAGAGATGCTTCGATTTTGAGCCTTTGCTTGCACGTTCACCTTACCGGGTTAGCTACATAGATAGCATTGAACCAGCGAAGTTGGCCAAATTTCCTGGAATCGTTGGGGTGTCTATCTTAGACGCTAATAATTTGAACCACCGGGACGTCGTCGGGTGTCTTGAATGCCAGACGGTTGCCTTGTTTAGCCTTGACTTTGAAGAATTTCAAGCTTACCACAACGAATTACTAGCCAATGACCAAGTTGGTCAACTGGATAATGTTCCAAACCTCTTCTACAAAAATATCGATCTGGTAACTGCAGAGTTCTTGGGATTAGCATTGGTCCATTCAGTCAACACTTCTAGAAAATATATCAATTTGTACACGTCTACTGATGTGACTGCATTCAGCTCTACTCTTGCTTCAAATGAGACGAAGTTGGTGCTCGTGAAAGGTCGTTCTGATGTCCCAATAGATGAGTTGGTTCCAAAGCTGCTAGGAAAGAGAAGTCTTCCATACGTCTCCTACACGAGCTCAGGCAAAGGATCAAAGGCTGTGAATGTCCGTCGTAACATTCAGCGCAAGAAAAAACTATAGAACATGTTTTGCATGTAGAGCATATTTGTATACTAAGATAGCATCCATATATATTATTTTCCAATATAATCTCAGTTTATGGCAAGCAATATATTTTTTTCAGCTAAAATTGTAAGTTGAAAATTTAAAGATGCATACGGCAGAATACCTTCCTGAGCTGCCTACCAAAATCTCGTCTACTTTGCAAGGTGGCTACAACCATCCTTTGCTGCGTTCTTGGCAGCACGAAAGACAGTTGACCAAGAATATGTTTATATTCCCGCTCTTCATCTCGGACGACGAGAATGAAGAACAGATCATCCCGTCTCTTCCAAACATCAAACGATTTGGCGTCAACAAACTCGTTCCCTATGTTGAGGGACTTGTGGAAAAGGGCCTTACTGCTGTTATTCTGTTCGGTGTGCCAATGAAGGACGGAGTTAAGGACCCAGTTGGAACGGCCGCTGATGATCCAGAAGGCCCAGTCATCCAAGCTATCAAGGCTCTTAGAGCCGCGTTCCCAAAATTATACATCATCTGTGATGTTTGTTTGTGCGAATATACCTCTCATGGCCACTGTGGAGTCCTATATGAGGATGGCACTATAAACACTGCTCTCTCGGTGAGAAGATTGGCGGCCGTGGCCGTCAACTATGCCAAAGCCGGAGCGAATTCCGTTGCCCCATCGGATATGGTTGATGGTCGTGTCAGAGCTATTAAACAAGGTTTGATAGATGCTGGACTGGCCAACAAGACGTTTTTGATGTCGTACTCTGCAAAATTCAGTGGAAATCTGTACGGTCCGTTTAGAGATGCGGCTTGTTCCACTCCTGGCCAGGGTGATCGAAAGTGCTACCAGCTTCCTTCAGGAGGAAGGGGGCTCGCCAGACGCGCTTTGCTAAGAGATGTGGACGAGGGAGCCGACGGAATCATCGTGAAGCCATCCTCATTCTATCTGGATATCGTTAGAGAAGCGAGCGAACTGTGCCAAGACTATCCAATATGTTGTTACCATGTGAGTGGCGAGTATGCAATGTTGCATGCAGCAGCAGAGAAGGGAGTGGTGGACTTGAAGACCATTGCGTTCGAATCTCATTATGGCTTTCTCCGTGCAGGTGCCAGACTGATTATTTCCTACTTCACCCCAGAATTCCTTGAGTGGCTTGACGAACCAATTGCTTATTAATGTACATAGACATAGACCAGCTATGATAATATAATGCGTCAAAGCTATTTAAGCCGCCAGCGGTGCGTGTTCGGTCCGCTCTTCTTCCGGTTGTTGAGGCTCCTCCACCTCCGGAAGATTGTCCTTGACTGGCTGTGGTAGTATATCGTCCAGCGATTGTTGAGGAGCTTCTTTTTGTCTCTCTTGTCTCTCTAGTTCCTCTAGCTCCATGTCCACCTCATCTTCTAAACCCTTAGACATCAGCTCGCCAAGTCGTTCACTCAACTCCTCCTGATATCTGATTCCTTCCTCAGAATCATCCATGATCTTGTCGACCTTGTCCATGCTCATTTCCTTATTTAGTTGCTTCAACACTTCATTACCCTGTTCTAGCCCGTATACGAAGTCTTTCTCGATTAGCTTGAACTCTATCGTATTTATCAGCTCTTCTAATGTGTCTGCCTGCTTTTCCACCGTAGATAGTAAATTTTCTTGGTATTTCTTCTTTCGAAGAGCTAGCAAAGCCCTCTTGCGATTGTTATCTCTGACACATTGTTTGGCAATCTGTGTTTCTTTGTTGATAACGGTCTGGATCTTCACCGATGATTTATAGAGCTTGTCTCTTTGCAATTTAAGTTGCAAAATTGCCCGGTCCTGGGGTGTAATTTTGGGCCCTGTCGATGTCGTATTGCCCATTGAGATCGATAAATTAGATAGAAAAAAAATTAAAAATATTTAAAAAATATTCAGCTCATTACATGGCAAAGGGAAAGGTGCAGAAGAATGGATTTCTCCAGCGAGAAATGGACAAAAAGGTCTATAATCATATAATGAACCTGCTGGAGGAGGAGACTGAAAAGATGCGAGTCAACGGCGTTACCAACGGACCTTTGACCATGGCCCTAGCCAAGGATCTAAGTTCACTTCAGATTTTCGAATACGTCAAATTGAAAGACCGCTCATTCAGCAGAACAAAGGATGATCATCTACGGTACTCGATAGATCGTGTTTGGAAGACGGCAATTGCTGACGAGCAGGAAGAAATGCAAAGCATGGGAATAGATTCCGAGACTTTGACTGTTAAAGATGACGATATCGAGGGAGACGAGAACCTAATGGAAGTCAAGGATACCAACCAAGCTAACCGAAGCGTTGTGGGTCTTTGGAAAACATTGGAGGAGAGCCAAGAGCCAGAAGAAACAACAGAGCAGGAGGAGAAGAAATCCAAAAAGAGATCTAAAGATAGTAAAAAGCCGCCTAAGCGACTAAAGACAGCCAAAGATAGAGCGCCACCATCAATAACGCTTGGAGAACTGGGTGGGTTAGATGATGTGATCGCTCAATTAATGGAGGTTGTGGGAATGCCTATTCTTCATCCAGAAATCTACATGGCTACTGGCATAGAACCACCACGAGGAGTATTATTGCATGGTCCTCCGGGTTGTGGTAAGACAACTATAGCGAATGCGTTAGCTGGTGAGCTACAAGTCCCATTCATTCCAATTAGTGCTCCCTCGGTGGTGAGTGGAATGTCAGGAGAGAGTGAGAAAAAGCTGCGTGAGATTTTTGACGAAGCAAAACAGCTTGCTCCATGTTTGGTGTTTTTTGACGAAATCGATGCTATTACACCGAAACGTGATGGAGGAGCTCAAAGAGAGATGGAAAGACGAATTGTTGCTCAGCTGTTGACATCGATGGATGAGTTGTCTTTGGACAAGACCGACGGAAAACCGGTGATTGTTATTGGGGCAACCAACCGGCCAGATTCGCTGGATACAGCACTGAGACGTGCAGGACGTTTTGACCGAGAGATCTGCATAAATGTGCCGAACGAGCTGTCGCGACTCAACATTCTGGAAGCAATGGTCAAAAACTTGAGAATTAATGGTGAATTGGGCTTAATGGCCATTGCCAAGATGACACCTGGATTTGTGGGAGCAGACTTAAAAGCCTTGGTTACTGCTGCAGGGATATCTGCTATCAAGCGTATTTTCAGCTCTATGAGTGAGGAAGAAGGACAACGCTTAGTTTTAGAAGGAGTCCGATTACAACAGCAGGAAATAAAAGAAGACGGAATGGAAGTAGATGAAAATCCTGAGCAAGAATTGGAAAAAACAAAAGAGGATCCAAATTTCAACAAACTTTCCATCATACAAAAGTTTCTTTTGAAACATCCGACAGCATTGACCCCAGAGCAACTGGCTCCATTGTGCATCGAACACCAAGATTTCGTAGATGCACTTCCAGAAATACAGCCGTCTGCAAAGAGAGAAGGTTTTGCAACGATTCCGGATGTTACGTGGTCTAATGTTGGAGCTTTATCCAAAGTTAGAGAGGAGTTACATATGGCCATTGTTCAACCGATCAAAAGACCCGAAATATACGAGAAAGTTGGTATTACTGCACCAGCGGGTGTCATTATGTGGGGGCCACCAGGTTGCGGTAAGACCTTGATTGTCAAGGCCGTTGCAAATGAATCAAAAGCCAATTTCATCTCTGTGAAAGGCCCTGAGCTTCTCAACAAGTACGTTGGAGAATCTGAACGCGCAGTCAGACAAGTATTCACACGTGCAAGAGCTTCTGTGCCCTGTATCATATTCTTTGACGAGTTAGATGCCCTAGTGCCGAGAAGAGATGCATCGTTGAGCGAGTCCAGCTCCAGAGTGGTCAACACATTGTTGACTGAATTGGACGGACTAAACGATAGAAAGGGGATTTTTGTCATAGGAGCCACAAATAGACCAGACATGATTGATCCCGCAATGCTCAGACCAGGAAGACTCGACAAAACGCTTTACATCGAACTTCCAAGTGCTGCTGAGAGATTAGATATTCTCAAGACTCTAATCCGTTCCAATGGTACTCCGCTAGCCCCAAGTGTCGATCTTGCTGCTGTGGCACACGACGAGCGGTGCAGGAACTTTTCTGGTGCCGATCTTTCTTCTCTGGTCCGCGAAGCGGGTGTGATTTCGCTGAAAAAGAAGTTCTTCAAGGGAATTAGTGCTGGAGATGAAACCGTGGAGGAAGAACAAGTCAGTGATGATGTGGTGGTGACCGCAGATGATTTTGAAATGGCTCTAGATAGTGTGAAGCCGTCCGTTAGTGACAAAGACCGACAGAAATACGAACGGCTGAACCAGAGGATGGGCTGGAGCAAGACTGGCGTGGCAGAGCCAACAAAAGAGCTTAATCTTTGAATAATGGGCCCGGCATTTGAGTGTAGTTCAGATCATACAGATGATCTCTGGTCTGAATTCCTTTGTATTTTAAGGTGGAGATATCCACCATATCCTCATTTAGGTCCTTAATAGAATTGACTCCTAGCAATTTCATGTCTCTGATCATCTCTGCTTTAAGTATCTGAATTGCTCTTTGGACTCCCTCTTCTCCGTAAGTGGATAAAGCGTACAAGAAAGGACGCCCCAATCCGACTCCTTTGGCTCCCAAACACAGAGCCTTTATGATATCAGAGCCTCTTCTGACTCCGCCGTCCACGTACAGCTCAAAGTTTTTGTCAAGACCTTTCTCCTTGAGCAGTTGTTTGCTTTCGGCAAGAATCTCGATTGTTGGCATAGCAAAGTCAAGTTGTCTTCCACCATGATTGGAAATTAAAGCTCCTGCAAACCCCAGCTCTGCAGCTTTCAGTACGTCTTCCTTGTTCAGAACTCCTTTGAGAACAATTGGTAACTTGGTCATTTTCTTGAGCTCTTTGAAGTGGTCCCAGGTGATGGTTAAGTACTTTGTGTCTGGGGCAACGTAAACATTAAGAATTTCGTTTGCGTCGGGATCAAGACTCGTTCTAATTTTACTATCCTTTTCTCGATTGCCAATGGCTGCAAGATCGACATTGATGAAAATAGCTTTAACGTTAGGTGAATCTTGCTCTATCTTTTTGAAAAATTCAGGAGCTTGATCATATTGTTGTTGAGTGTAAAAATGCAGTTGATAGAAATTCTGCTGGCCAGGTTTGAGACCGGCACAATACTCGCTTAGTGGAAACGAGCATTGGTAAGGAATCAGATGGATGATATTTTCGAGTCCAGCTGCGTTTCTCAGAGGACGCTCAGCTAAGGGATGGGCCGACGGAGATCCTGCGAAGGCGGTGATGTAGAAAGGAGCAGCTACTTCCATGCCGAGCATTTCGGTTTCAATTGAACATTTACTAACATCAACAAGACACCGGGGTCTAAAGAACACACGGCCGTAAGCATAGTGGTTTTCACGGAGAGAGATCTCGTCATCAGATCCAGTGGAATAGTAACCCCAGATTCCGAGTGGAAGAACTTGTTTTGCCACAGTCTCGAAATCCGTGAGTGATAAGATATTTGTCAAAGCTGGTTTATTTGCGATAGCCTCAGCCCGCAGTCGCTCTCTTTTTTCGTCCTCGTCCTCGTCGTCTTCTTCGTCGTCGAGAATAAGTATTCGGTGTTTTGTTCTCGAATCATTGAATAGAGTACTGGAGGAACTGGTTAGTATGGCTGACCCCAAAGTTACTCCTGCAACTGGGATCGTCCACCTTGGAAGTTTAACCCGAGAAAATGCTCTGAAAGTTCTCGAAAACATGGTGAGTGAGAGCTGGCAGCTTGATTTATTTTTCGGCTTATCTGATTGTTCCTTCCTAATTTGGAAGTCGCGCTTTGGAGGCCATTGAGGATGAAGCTGTTAGCGAAGAGTTTGGAGGAGTCGATGGTGTTCGATATAGAACGCTTCGAAGCCGATTAATTAGCAAACTGTGTAGAACAAAATGGTCGGTTCTGTTATTAGCGGTTAGCGACAGGGATCGGAATGCTTACAATAATACCACCAAAATCAGGATGTTGGCCCAGAAAGTGGCAATCAAAATCCAGAACAACGTTTGAATAGTGTAGATGACTCTACTGATGTATGGATCGGTCATAGGAGGAAAGGTTGAAAGAAGGATCTGCCCAATTCCGCCTGCTCCTAAAAAATGCCATCTTTTCGCGGCGCGTTGAAAAACGCGAAATAATAAACACTAACAGCTACCAATTAGTGATGAGCCAGCCGCCTTCGGAGCGCAAGCCGAGTTTTGAGAGCTCTCCTGGTGAGTTGTCAGTCTCAGATCATGCGCTCGATCAGAATTCGGACCATACTTCTCTTCATGTTTCCTCGCAATCGTCCCCGGCTTCGGTGACTGGAATGGTGGCGAAACCCGGGCCCAACGAGCTCGAAGCGATGGATAACGAGGTGGTAGCATTGCTGGGACTACTGGATCGTACTGAAGCACAATTACAAGAGGGTAAATCGTTCAAGGAGTCTGAATTGGGCCAGCTATTGCAATTAACGAGGCAAACGCTACTCCGGCTCAATTTGAATAAAAACCTTGTGAAATCCCAACTAAGAAGTAATGAGGACGAATACACTACAGAACGACAGCTGCTGCTGAAAAACATTGCCAATATGGAAAAGAATATGCATATCTTGCAGAACGAGAACGAAATCATCAACATCAAAAACCTTAAACTCATCAAAAACATCAAGACGCTCAAAAACGAGAAACTCAAAGCTCTCAAATCTGAAAACGCAGCGCTGCGTAAACAACTACAAGATTCGCACATTAGAAGCCCCACAATGGGCAGTCCGACGATGCTCGACGCGCTAGGTCGGCTCGCGTCGCATGTTCTGCAAGAGGAAGGCAGTGGGGAAGAAAGGCAGTGAGTACTGATAATTGGGTATCAGTGTGGATGGTCATTTTTTCATGGTTCCTCTGGCTGCGTTTGGTAGAGTTTACTATCCTGCTACAGCTTTTCTGTGCAAGGATGTTCCATATAAAATTGTAGCACCATAAATATTCGTTTAGCATGGAGACTTTTGTATTAGTTGCCATTTTGGTGATACTCGCCACTTTCCTATTGAGAAGCACGCTACTATCGCCAGTTCAAACTGTTGAGATTGATCCAGTGAGCGAAGATGGTGCAGTGGAGGAGCAGGAGTTTACCCCTCGCACTTTATATAAATACAATGGGGTTGATTTAGAGCAGATCTACATTGCAGTTAAGGGAAACGTGTATGATGTGTCTCGTTCTAGACAGTTTTATGGACCTTCGGGACCGTATGCAAATTTCGCAGGTCACGATGCCTCCAGAGGACTGGCAATGAACTCTTTTGATGAGTGTAAGTATGTGACGGTTCTTCTAACAAGCAGCGGTGATCCGGACATATGGTGAGCCAATTGATGATTTACAGGGTTTAACTGAGGCAGAACTTAAGGCATTAGACGGCTGGGAAGAGACCTTTAGGTCAAAGTACCCTGTGGTAGGAATGTTGGTGGCGGAGAAGTGAAGATGATGGGCAAGATTATGTAGAAATGAATGTTCATCAACGTTATTATGCTACTGTAGCTGCTCGAAGGACAATTCCATCACTTTGATAAAGTCGGACTGGACCTACTAATATATTTTTCACCTGCTTTAATTATTTATTCTCATGATTTCTCTCGACGATCTGACCCAGAACAATTTGGGACTTTTTAACGTCATAGCTTCCAATCAGAAGCCTGAAGCGTACGTGAAAGAAGCTAAGGAATCCGGCGAACTAGCTCAATATGCCTATTTCAACGAGGTTCCAGTGGGAGCTATGGTGTGTAAGCCTCTACAGCCTGTTAACTCCAAATCTCCAATTGGACTGCTGATCGAGACTTTTGAGATATTACCTGCTTACAGTACTAAGTATGGTGTGGAGGAGAAATTTCTTGAGTATGTCGAGGAGATCACTCAGAAGCGTCACTTGGACAAGGTGTTTGTGGTGAGTGAAAATATAGACAATTGGATTACGCGAGGATATCAGATAGAAAATGCAGCGGAGGAGCTTTACCGTGGACTCAACCTCGTTAATGCGGGTCAGCAACTACTCAAGAAGGAGCTTAAAAAATAAACGAGACAATCATTATCGGATCGCATTTCTCTTACATAATTAATTTCAGATGTCTATTAATTAAAGTAGTATTTACAAAAGATGATATTTTAGTTCCAAATGGTAGTCTATTCCCGCTGGTTGGATTCTGTTCCGGATGATATGAATATTGCTCGATTGACTATTCCGGGGACTCACAATTCTGCAGCCTGCTACCTTGCACTACCTAGTGTTAGATGTCAGGGAAAATCTATTACGGAACAGCTTGAGAACGGAGTGAGATTTTTGGACGTCAGACTATCTCGCAACTTCCTCACAACATCAATTCATAGAGAATACAGAAACGACCTCATTGTGGTGCATGGGAGTTTCCCTGTCAAGCTTATTGGCTCGCTCAAGTTTGCTTCCTTGCTCGAAGAAATTTATGCATTTGTCGACAAGTATCCTTCCGAGTTTGTGATACTATCTCTGAAACAAGAAGGATGTGGTTCTTGGGACAATCAAAATGACGAGTTTGCCAATTTAATTCGAGACAGGTACATCAATCGACACAGGAATAAATGGTATCTACGACCAGAGCTGCCTGCAGTCAGAGACTGTAGAGGCCGAGTTATTTTGTTTAGACGATTCAGTATTCATCATAGCATTGAAATGAATGAAATGGGGATTCCAGCATCGTCATGGACGCACAACACGCCTGATGATGACCGTGTATTGTTTAGAGTACAAGATTTCTGTGAGATCAAGACCAAAAAGGACATCGCAAAGAAAACAGAGTACATCAATAACTTGCTCGAAAATGCTATACACCATAATTTATCTAGCACAGATCCTAAGCTATTTCTCAACTTCTGCTCGGGAGCCAGCTTCTTCGTCCCTGGATTCTGGCCGAAAAAGGTGAATAGAAGGCTAATTAAGGCTAACATCGAGAAGAATTACGGGAGAGGTTGTGGAACAGTAATTTTGGACTATGGCGAGAGAATGAATTGGAATATGGTGCAGAAGTTGGTGGATCAGAATATGTAATCCTACATAAGTTATTACGAGAAATCTTAATTAAAATGCAAAATAGATTCAATACACCTTATAAAAAAAAATTCGTCACAGACAGGATTCGAACCTGCGCGTGCAAAGCACACCGCCTTAGCAGGGCGGCTCCTTAACCACTCGGACACTGGGACCAAACTTAACAAAATTGAAAAACTTTACGTCTTCAAGGCACATTTACTGTCTACTGTCCAGTCTCATAATTGCAGTCCTACCATAAGATAGAACCGCACTCAATCAGACTAATTGCTCTTGCCCCGTACTGATAGCACAGCCACAGTATCCAGCTCAAAGTCTGCCATTGTCCAACAGACTGAGCGAGGCATGGGGCGTAAAATTGCAATTCTCAGGTATTTCATTCATCCTGCATTTTATTCATTATATCTCATTCCAGTTGGATATCCTCCGCTTTATAGTTATCCAGCACTATTCGGTAGATAAATATTGGCGAGAATCCACCGATGTTGGTAATATAGATGTCGATGTGTTCTGGAACAACGTAGTCGAACAACGGATTAGTCACCTCGCATTTACCGACCAAATCGCTCTCCTCGTATGGCAAAACCTTTCCTGAGTTTCCAACCTCAATAAGCGAGTCTCTATCAAATGGATATGTTGGCGAGAACTTGTACAATCCAGCCACAGCGAAAACAGGAGTTCTATGCTCCTTGGCACATTCGCACACGGTAGCCACTCCAGCCGCCGTAACACAGCCTCCATTAGCAAACACAGACCGTGCTCCAATCAAGACCTTTCCTACACGCGACATGACAGCAAAAACTGTCGAGTCCGGGATGATCACAGTCTCGATATTCATTTCAGCTAATTTTTTGGCAAAATTATGACACTCGTCTATGTCGTTAGGATAGGACTCCGTAACTAACACAGTAAACTTCCGTTTCAAACTTGCCTTAAGCAGGAAATTCAAAACAGTTTGCGAACCAGGTGTTGGGGTAAGCAACACCTCGTTTTCGTGGATAAGATCCACGGTCATGAGCTCAATATTTTCATGAACTGATGCAATTTCGTCAATCAATTCGCGTATTCCCTGGATAACAACAGACCGCAAATCCTGATTTGGAGTCTTAGAAACCTGAGCAGCGGGCAATTTGGGCGTTTGCGTCGTCGAGAGCAGTTGGAACATTGATGTATTGTAAGGAGCATTATTGGCCACATTAGTGGCTGACGACTCGCTGACCTCATCCCTAATAATAGCCAAAACACGTCTTACGATATTTCCGGTCGCAAACTCTCTTGGCTGAGCTTCAATGAGCTTGGTACCCACCCCTCGAATTAACTCGATGAACTCCTCGGGACTTGACCATCTTGAGCTAGAAATCACCCTCATTAAAAGCCTGCAGGTAGCTGTAGCCACCTGATATGATCCGGTGATGTGTCTCCGTTTGAGTTTCGACACAAACGAGTCCACGAGCACCTCGTATTTCTGTGTAGACGACATGATGAATCTATGAGAAAAAAAAATTTTATATATCGTCGCGCCGATCGGCCAAAAACTGTATTCTAATGAGTGTTGCTATCTTGGTTGTGTCTGACTCCGTTGCACGCAAAGAATCTGAGGATAAAGTGCTTCCAGCTTTAAAGCAAAAGCTTGGAGGATTGGAATTGGTTGCGAATGCAGTTGTGAAAGACGATAAACAGGAGATACAGAACCGTGTTCTTGAGTGGGTACACAAAGACGTTCGATTAATTCTTACCTGTGGTGGCACGGGGTTTAGTGAGAATGATATCACTCCAGAGGCAATTAAACCACTTCTGGAGAAGAATGCTTCTGGAATTGTCCACGCTATGCTCTCAAGCTCACTAAAGATCACACCCTTTGCCATGCTAGCACGGCCAGTAGCAGGTGTTTGCCGATCAACAATGATTGTGACCCTACCAGGCTCTCCAAAAGGTGCTGTAGAAAACTTTGAGGCCATTCAGCCTGTTTTGGGTCACGCGTTGAGTCAGCTTGTGACAAAAAGTGCCAGGCATTTGCATAGCCACGACAGTCATCATCAACACGATCATCAACACGATCATCACCACCACCACCACCAGCATTTGGCAAAACACCCAATGGCCGAATCAGTGGTGGAACGAGCAAGAACATCACCTTATCCAGCAATAAGCGTTGCTGATGCATACAAGAAGATTGCTCAACATACCCCACAACCTGAGATCATCGAGATAGACGTGCTGGATTCGCGTTTTGTTGGCTCCGTGGTAGCAGAGGAGATAGTGTCGCCAATAAACGTGCCCAATTTTCGGGCCAGCATTGTGGACGGTTATGCGGTGATTAGTTCTGATGGTCCAGGAGTCTACCCAGTGGTTTCGATTTCTCATGCATCTAGAAATGAACAAAAACATCTTATTTCTGGGCAAATAGCTAGAATCACGACTGGAGCTCCAGTTCCAGACGGAGCGGACTCGGTGGTAATGGTCGAAGAAACCAGACTTGCTGAGACTACTTCTGACGGGAGGGAAGAGAAGAGTGTGGAGATTTTAGCACAGGGTGTGAAAAGCAACGAGAATATCCGTGAAATTGGGTCTGATACTAAGAAAGGCTCACTGGTTTTGGCCAAGGGGACGAAAATATCTGCAGGTGGAGGCGAAATTGGAGCTCTAGCCAGTGTTGGGGTGCGCAAAGTTAAGGTATTTCGCAAGCCACTGATTGGAATATTGTCCACTGGAGACGAGTTAATAGATCTGGCTAGTGGTAAGAGTTTACAATATGGAGAGATTTACGACAGTAACCGGCCAACGTTGATCTCAATGGTTGAAAATTCTGGTTTTGAGGTGGTAGATCTAGGAATTGCAACAGACACCAAGGACAACCTGGCAGAGATCATACAAAATGCTTTTAGCAAGATGAAAATTGACTGTCTAATTACAACAGGCGGCGTGTCTATGGGGGAGCTGGACTTACTTAAGCCTACAATCGAAAACACTTTAAATGGAACTATCCATTTCGGCCGTGTCAGAATGAAACCAGGAAAGCCTACAACATTTGCCACAATTGGAAAGTCCAAAGTGGTGTTTGCGCTACCTGGAAATCCAGCCTCCTCTTCTGTTTGCTATCACTTGTTTGTGCTGCCATCGCTTCTTCAGTGGCAGGGATTGGTATCCACGACGGGCCAGAAGCTGCCTACTGAACCAATAGCAAAAGTGAAACTGGCTCATGAATTTAGACTAGATCCTCAACGACCAGAATATCAAAGAGTGAGCATTAGTCAAGACGGGCTGCAATTGGTAGCAACATCCACTGGTTTCCAAAGAAGTAGCAATATTGGCTCCTTTAAAAAGGCGAATGGACTTGTTTGTCTTCCAGCAGGGAACGACTACGGTCAGAACTCCATTTCTGCCGGAACCATTGTGGATGCTATTCTTATTGACCAGCTGCAAATTTGAAATGTAATAATGATTATATAAGCCATTCGTGTGTAGAAAAAATCTTGATATTAAAATCGCTTGTTGTAGAGAGGTCGTCTGGCGCTGGAAGATCTCTGAAAATGAGTGGATCGATGGAAATGATGTCGGACACGATGTTTGAGGTAGGTAATCTAATTTTGGGTGCTAACTTTCAGGAAACCATACGAGAAATGAACAATCTTCGTGCCTCTGATTTGAAGGCCATTTGCAAGTCGATTGGCCTGGTGCAATCAGGGAGAAAAGCAGACATCGCAGGACGAATAGAGCAGTACTTTTCTAATGGCAAGTATGGGGGAGACTATGCACGGCTATACGCCGTCCGAGCGTTGGTAATGAAGGCCTCTATTGGGCAGGAATTACCTCCCTTCCAAGTGCTTTATTCAAGTTTTCGCTCTAATGTGCCGAATATTCATGTCTCAAATCAATACTCCCCACTCGAAACGCAATCTAAGGCGCCACTAGGCAATGTTGTGTTCAAGAAAAGCGAGTTTTTTAATTTGAAAGCTAAAATAAAGGCCAACGGAGAAAATCCAATGCTTGCTCCTCAGCGGACCAAAGACCGCGGGGTGTGCCGGATTTCCTTTCAGTTGACAGTTGAGGAGCGCCAGCTTTTGCAGCAGAATGAGAACATGCAGCTATCTTTGCTTTCTGGAGTGAGAACTGCTATCCCTGGCGAACAATATATTGAATTTCCGCAACCTAATGAGATCACATTAAATGGTGTGAAGCTGATACGGGCGGGCCGGGGAATCAAGGGCAGGGTTGGCTCTACAA
The DNA here is from genome assembly GCA_003706255.2 of Ogataea nonfermentans. Classification (NCBI taxonomy): domain Eukaryota; kingdom Fungi; phylum Ascomycota; class Pichiomycetes; order Pichiales; family Pichiaceae; genus Ogataea; species Ogataea nonfermentans. Next base: position 531,693 of record PPKT02000003.1, on the reverse strand, counting down.
AACCGATTGATTTAACAGCCAATCTGAGATTACACGAGACGAACAGATTGGAGGTAGTTTATGCTTTTACACAATCTGATTATTGGCTTTATTTGTACATCACTGAGGCCGTTCCTGCAACTACATTGATGGACCAAATAGTGAACAAAGGTCATATACTAGCTGAGACAACGCTTGAGACGATCAAAACTCGACGACAAGAGGATGATGACGACCTGATACAGACGGAGAAGGAGGTGGTCTCATTGATGTGTCCGTGCTCCTTCATCAAGATGCAATACCCCTGTCGATCTATTGAGTGTCATCATATTCAGTGTTTTGATGCGTTATCCTTTTTACAGTTACAACAACAGGCTCCTACATGGCTGTGCCCGGTGTGTTCCAAGAGACTGAATTTAGACGATATAGCAATTGATGACTATTTCAAAACAATTGTTGATGGGACCGGTGCTGATGATGAGGCAATTGAGATTGACAAGAATGGAGGGTGGACAGTGCATCAAGAGGTGGACGAGAATGGAAAATCAGAGAGCGAGAAACCTGAAGAGAAAGAACTAAAAGAATCCAGGGATTCGAGGGAGCCTATCACGGTGATCAGTCTTGATAGCGATAGCGAAGAAGAGACAAACGAGTCATCAGAACATTCAGAGCTACCTCGGCATGCAGAACAATTTGAGCCCAAGCCTGATACCTACCATCTTCCGCTAGGTCCATCTGATCAGTCTAATGAGCCAGGCCCAAAAACAGTTTTCACCGATCAGAGCTTGCCAACAGTGTCGACGGAACACCCATATGTTCCATATGAGGCGAATTCGGACTCGATCGAGGTAATAGATCTGGGATCGGATGAAGAGCTAGAACCGAATACGAACGAGTTGGTACGGAGCGTTTCTGACGACGGTTCTAATTTAGCCGAAGAACCGGAACACATTCGAAAATATCGCCGATCAGATAATGTGCGGCTAGCACAAGAATTTACCGACACGCAGACTAATCCGGCAGAGCCTTCAAAGTCTGACTGCATTTCGGAGTTGCCCCATCTGGACATGGATGGCCAGGCGACACAACAGTTTTTCGAGAGGCTAATGTCTGACCCAAGGTTGTACGTTTCTGGGGAGACACAGAGCGGTGCAGAGGGTGACAATAATACGGACGGTAACACTAGCGAGCCCAATGGCATCGATTCCAGTAGCGGGATAGAAGCTCCTAATGGAGACTCGCTACTTGGGTTCCATCTGCCACTGTAATATTTGTATGATAGCTTACTGTATAAATTAATTAGTGCAATAGTGCCTAGATGGGCATCCAAAGAGGGGTTTTGTTCTTGTAAATTGTGTACTCGTTCCCAAAGAATTGAGTAAGGGTTCCCTCCTCGTAACGAATCCGCCTCGAAAAGAAACGTTGGAGTAAAAAGTAGAAAATCACAAATGCCGCAGGGTTGCAAAGAAGGATCTGGGATCCTAGAGCCCAGTAAAAAAAACCTGCATACGACGGATGACGGAAATAGTTGTAGATTCCGGTAGTGATAAGTTGGTGGTTCTGCCGTTTAGATTCTGCAATTCGATGACTAAAAGACTCGCCTGCAGTAGCCATCGCTGCCGAACGTAAAATTTGACCGATGAGAAGCACGATTGCACCCATAATGGAGAGTTTCGGATGGCTAAGCTTCCAACTTGGAAATAGCCAATACTCTAGACCTGCCTCCAGAATGGACACCAAGTGTGCGTAAACGTATTCAGTACCATTGAACAGGAGATAGGAATCATGCGAAACTTTATCAGGGGAATATCTGGCTGTGCAATAGAATTCTAAGAAATGGAACAATGCGATTGCTGCGAGATAAACTGGAAATTGTGTGAAGTTGGTGTACACGGTGATCACAGCCATACTTCCAATCACCGTACCCAGTAGCATGGCGGTCAGAGCAATCAGAGCCAATTCTTTAGTCATTGGATTGCTCGACGGAAATCTGGTTAGACCTAGAGAAAAAAATTATACCGACGCAAAAATCTCCTTTGTCAGGAAGACGCCAAGCTAAACGGTTTTTCACCACCCTGAGACTTTTTGGTCAGAGCACAATAGTGAGACTTACGTCAATTTCTATATCTGTCCAAATGTAGCATGAAATTGGATACGAGGTTCTTGTCAGATAAAGAAATGATTTTCGTAGCTCGGCAATTTGCATCTAGCGGGGTTATCTATTACCGATATGTCAATATAGCCTCTCAAAACGCACATCCAAGATGTTTTAATCGACCTCGTATTTCTACAACCGGTTTATTATCGCCTCGGTAAAGCTTTATTTTGCGATAGCTTATCTCAAATACCATTTCTATGTTCTTGCAGGTGCCACGCCAGTCCCGATCCATAGGGCACTACTCATCACTCCAGAAGTAAGACAATAAAAGTACCTGCAGAGAAAACTCGTAAAAGTACGAATTACCTTGTATATGTAATGTGGCATCAAGATTTCGCTCGAACGTTGTGCTATACTTGAGTCTACCATATCGTATTAAAAGCCAAGCTTTCCCCGTTTTAAAGCTCATGCTGTGCAATGAATTTTTAACACAACACTGAATATGCAAATGGATGTTTCTCACTATCCTTGGGACGGCCTGGGCCAATTCCTTTCTCACGTGGATGTATTCATATGCAAAAGCGAAAAACAGTCTATTTGGGATGACTGGTTTGACGATTTCGCTGCCCAGCAAGACTCAAGTATACACAATCTTTCATCATTCTCTGAAACAGAATCACAAGTCATGCCGCCTACAACTATTCCAATGTCTCACACGTCTACCACACCAATATCAGTACAAATGGGACCGAGGATCTCAATGTCTAATCCTTCATTAGAAGAATTGGATGAAACGTCCCGTGTCACTCACGTGGACCCGATGGCTATAGTAGAGCCGTTCTCCAAGTCAATTCTCGACACACCCTCTGATTTGATCTCGTTTGAGCAAAGCTCGTCGGACTCGTACTCAGACTTTTTAGATATTCCAATCGCATCTACTTCCATCCGCGATGGAAAGTCGTTCGTGTGTCAATTATGTGCTAAACACTTCACCAGAAGAGAGTCACTAAAGAACCATATTAGCTCAGTACACGCAAAACTCAAGCCACATAAATGCCAGTATGCCAAATGTACCCTAGAATACTCAACACCATCTGATCTCAGACGTCATGTTCGTGAAAAGCATCTCCGTAACTCTAACAAATTGTTTATCTGTCAGGGCAGGCTACATGACGGAAGTGTATGGGGATGTGGCAAGCGATTCCATCGCTCATACCAGTTGACGGGTCACTGGAAGAGTAACCGATCCCAGAGAAAATGTGGTATTCCGCCCGACTTCGATTATTTGCCGATCAAGATCTCGCAGTCCGATAAGTAGTGTTTTTGCAACCCCTAAATAAAAAATTTACGTCGATCGACGCATAAATTGGTTTTCCGAGGTCGGAATGTATGATGGTGCAAGGTGTACTCGGATTCGATTTCGGTCATGCTTAAGTCTTTCCAAGGCCAAGCGTGCATATAAAATATTTCGAAATCATAGTTAGTTCTCAACCATGTTTAGAGCCATTGCTAGAACCCCAATCTCATTCGCCAGAACCTATGCCACTGGTAAGGTCACTGGCCAATTCACAGGTACTCCAGGTCCAGACGGAAAGTACACGGTCACTATGATCCCTGGTGATGGTATTGGTCCAGAAATTGCTGCTTCAGTTGAGGCTATCTACAAGGCAGCCGATGTTCCAATTACCTGGGAGCCGGTTGATGTGACTCCATCGCTGATCAACGGAAAGACAACACTCCCTGCCGATGCCGTGGCATCCATTAACAAGAATCTTGTGGCCCTGAAGGGACCTCTTGCTACCCCGGTTGGTAAGGGACATCAGTCGATGAATCTGACTTTGAGAAGAACTTTCAGTCTTTTTGCCAACGTGAGACCTTGTAAGAGTGTCCAAGGATTCAAAACTCCATATGAGAACGTGGATACTGTGTTGATTAGAGAAAATACTGAAGGTGAATATTCTGGTATCGAACACGAGATTGTGCCAGGTGTGGTGCAATCTATCAAGCTGATCACCAGACCAGCATCCGAGAGAGTTATTAGATACGCTTTTGAATACGCCAAATCGGTGAACAAGTCAGAGGTTAGAGTTGTTCACAAGGCTTCGATCATGAAGCTTTCTGACGGATTGTTTGTGGAAACCGCCAAAGATGTTGCCAAGGAATACCCAGACGTGAAGTTGACCTTTGAGTTGCTCGATAACACTTCGTTGAAGCTTTGTTCAGACCCTTCAGAGTACAAGCCACTTGTCATGGTGATGCCAAACTTGTACGGAGATATCATGTCTGATCTTTCTTCTGGATTGATTGGAGGTCTTGGTTTGACTCCATCCGGAAACATGGGTAACAAGGTTTCTATTTTTGAGGCTGTTCACGGTTCCGCTCCAGATATCGCCGGTAAAGGCCTTGCAAACCCAACTGCTTTGCTACTTTCATCATGTATGATGTTGAGACACATGTCATTGAACTCTTACGCAGACAAGATCGAGGATGCTGTGTTGAAGACCATTGCTTCTGGTCCAGAGAACAGAACAAAGGATTTGAAGGGTTCTTCTTCTACCTCCCACTTCACCGAGCAAGTTATCAAAAATCTATAGAAAATAGAGTATTTATTATACAATACGTGAATAATGAAATATTTCTGAATTATCAATTCTTTTATGAGCACCTCAGAAATAATATCTCGAGTTTGGGATGGAGTACTGCATATCAAATTCCAATTGGACCCTCAATTGGCTGTGGGATCTGCACCAAACTTCTTCATCACTGTTTACCGCAATGCATACCTTCACCACATACTAACTGATTTGTTGAGGTTCTACAAGACATATTTGAAAGATCAGCAACTGATAAGCAATCAGGACTGGTGGTTTGAATTTGAAAAAGTCCCTCTTAAATGGAACTTGCCAGTAGGTTTGCTCTACGATCTGACAACGACAGACTCGGAAAAGTCAGAGAACTCATGGAACTTGGTGCTTAAATATCATGAATATCCCTCAGAATACGTAATACCTGTGGGTCAAGAACCAGATTTTCTCAAAGCTTACTGGATCAACCAGCTTAAGGAAGCTTGTTTTATTCTCAACGGTTCCAGCAAGATCGTGATGAACATGTCACGAGCTGAAACGGATGAGTTCTATAATGCCGCCTTGCACAAGGACTCTGTGCAATTTGAGACGGCATTTCGCAAAATGTTGCCCTCCAGCATCTCCAACTTGAAAAACTTGCCGATCAAGATTCATCTGCCACTGTCAAACCGGCTCATTCAGCCTGTTGTTTCGAACTTAGCAAGAAAAATCACCCTTGGATCTTTACTGCAGAGCCTAGTGCCAGATTTATTTCCCTCCTCTCTGATGTACACAGTGGCACATCCATATGCTCACGGAGTCATACTGCCACTGGATGCACCTATTATCGATCTCTACATTTGCATGAAATCACTTGATGCCTTTCTACACGTCTCTATAAAAATGATTCAGAAGGAAGACTAACTGGTTGCTTGCGCTGGAACCTCAAATACAGCTTGCAGCCAGCACCGGTACATCTTCAGCTGCTTTTTTCTATTCACCAGCAGTCGTTTGTCATATGCTATTCTACGCTCTTCAAACGGTCCACAAAAGATCTGTCGCACCTCCTCCTGAGTAAAGAAATACACTCTAGTTCCATCGCCTCTCACATAAAAGTTTTCGTCCAAAAGCCTGTTCTTCTTGAATCTTACCTGCGCAAGATCGTATCTTCCATAGTCACGGAACAAAATCTGGCCACCGGGGGCCATCATCTTCTTCAGGTTGTTTATAGCGTGCTCCCATTGTTCTGGGCTCAATGCTGAAAACACAAAAATCATCACTGCAATGTCTATTGAGTTTGGCTCTACACCTTCAGGAAGTTCATGATCTGGATTGGCCAGGTCCCACACGGAAGCGTGCACCACTCCGGCATTTTTTGCATATTCCTCATTTGATTGCACCAAGTCAATAGCCACCTTAGAATAGTCGCAGCCATACAATTTAAGGTTCGGATTCTGATTTTGTTGCAGAATTGGGTATAGTGTGTTACCGACTCCACATCCGATTTCTATGATTTTGCGGGGTGGTGAGTCTGGTTTGGTAGCTTCGTACAGCGATGGGAACTCTATTTGCAACCATTTTCTATCTTTGAAGAAATTCTCGCGGTTGTTCTTATAAAACAAGTCCCAGTATTTGGCAGGCTTTTGGTTATACATTTGCTTGTAATAGTCTGTGACTGGTGCATCATGTTGTTGCTTGATCATTTCCTGAAACTCATGAAGTTGATCTTCATCCCAGTCAACGTTGTCCCATGCATTATGTTCGAAAACCTTTTCTTCATCAGTCAGGTATCTCTGGCCAAAGTCAAATGGCGCATCGCGGCCAAGTCGAGACTCAAGAGGTGGTTTAACTGAGTCTTGGGACATAAGCTTCTCACTGATATAAATATTTTTGAAAAAATTTGAGCCGTTTTGTGTACACACGACGTTCCCCCAGATTTTCCCAATATGGTACTTTTTGAAGACAGCCATTCTTTCAAATATATATAGCTATGATTGACTATTTACTCACGGTAGACACTGTTTCATGAGGAAGTATACGGGTGAAAAGATCCTTATGGATCAGGATTTTTATGATCCCCTCAGTATTCAGATTGATGTTGAGCTTCCTCCAGCAGCTGGAGCCATTCAAAGTGATAAGATTAGGAATTTACAACTCAACCCCCCAATGAAACAGCGTGCTGTCTCTTGCATTCCACAAATATCTTTTTCTGAGCCAATAGACTTCATGGGTGATTCACCACAGCCTGCAGAAAAACTGCCTAAGAAACGGTTATTCAAAGGTTTGGGAGCAAAGCTCAAGAACTTCAGACGTTCTGTCTCGTCGCAAAGCTACTTGGAAAATAACCAGTCATCCGACTCGCTGGAATCTTTCATTGATAGTTACAAGGATATTGATGACCATACGATTGAGACCCAGGATTCGACAGTTTCGGGCAATATATACTCTTCGTCCGAACACTCTTTATTCTCCTTTCAGTCACTATCTTCGAAGGAGTCGCTAGAGAAATCCGCCGAATTCCAATATCGCTCACTAGATCCAGGAAACTTTCAATCCAAGCCATTGCCTGGCATTCCTATTGAGTCTCAGAATCAGTTGAAGCTCAGAGACTATCAGTTGAGTAGATCGAGGATGGTGGCACAATCCCCGAAGAAAGGAGCGATGTCACCAAAGAAGAACACGATTCCGAAAGACACCTCAGTTTTCACTCGCAATCCTACCCATGTTAAGAAGCAACAACGGTCCACCTCTGCCCAAGCGCTTGCCGATGCAGGCATTGAGCCGTTTATGCTGAATGGGTATCAATCCTCTGCTCCGCTTAAAGTTACAAATTAAACCGATATATATTTATTAGAATACTTGATATGAAATAATGCACTATGTAGAACGACCCAGTCGGGCAGCCTTAAACCTACTAGTCTTAACAGGCTCAATTGGCTCGAACTCTTTTTCCTGATCTGTTTCTTGAAACCCTCCGTTGTACTTATGGATCATCTTGGAACGCAATCTGGAGTAACTCATTGCAACGCTTGACTCCAAGACATCATCTGCGAGCTCAAATTCTAAGTCCTCATCAACCTCTTCAACGTCATTTTCCACGACTTTATCGACCAAAACCACCCCGTCGTCATCCTCGTCGTCCTCATCGTCATCTTCTACGGGTATATCAATCTTTGGTTTGCTTTCAACCACCTTGTTGTGATCCTCAAAGTCATCCAATTTCTCAATCACTTCGCCATGAGTCTCTATGTCGTCGTCATACATCCCTAAAACGTAAGCTTTGGCCATTGTATCCATATCTTCTTGTAGCGATTGATAATCAAGAGATGCAGAAACAACCGCCGTCTCTGATTCAGCTAGAACTTCTGGTCCACTATCAAGTTCCACTTCGCGCTCAACAACATCGCTCATGATTTCGTCTTTTTCTTGCGCCTGGGGCGAAAACTCTGCCTCTTCATCGTTGCTTGGCCGTCTCTGTTGCTTAAAGCGTGAAACTCTCTTCGGTTCCCTCTTCAAGTCCTCAGAAACATTTTCGACTTCCTTAATTTGAACCGTGTCTGCAAACTTGACACTTTTCTTGCCCTTTCTTTTGGTATTCTGCTCCGGTTCAAGCGTTTGTCTTTTTTTCATCCGTAGCTGTTCAATCTGTTGCATAAACATATTGCGTGCACTATCAGGAACAACATTCACATAATTACTATCCTCTTCCTCGTCTTCGTCCTCGTCCTCGTCCTCATCATAAAACTCATCATCTTCAAACTCATTATCGAACTCTCCTGCAATCATTTCAAGAGTCAGTAAGTCTTCTGGATCAATCGCAGGCTTATCGGGTGTATAATCTGGCCCATCTGACTTCGTCGGATTCTCTTTGAGGACTTGGTCCTGCGACTCCGTCTCCTGCTTGTCAAGCAAATCCAAATCTTCTAGCATCTCAGCCAACTGAGCCTTGGTATCCTCATCGTTTTCAGTAGTTTCACCAATTTCTTCAATTTTTGGCTGAGGCAATTCATTCGTTATCTTCTTCTCGCTCTTCCTTTCCTTCTTCTTCTCAGACTCTTGGACATTTTTAACTTGCTTCTCAATATTCTTAGTAACTAGCTTTTTAGCCCCCGTTTCATCTGTGGATCCATAAGGTTTCACATCACCAGAAATGAGGTTTCCGTCTTCATCCAACTCCTCTCGGATCTCCATTAACTGAAGCTCGCCGTCTTGTTCTCGCTTAAACTCGATGTCATCCACCTTCTTCAAACTTTCGAAAAGCTCCAGCAACTTCTTCTTCGACGCCTTGCGCTCATCTATCTCCTTTCCAAGCTTCTGAATCCGTAAGTTCAAATGTGCAATTTTCTCCTGAGCCCATTTGTTCTCTTCTCCTGATCTGTCCTTAAAAATGCTGCATTTGTCTCCTAGCTCCTGATCTTTCTCTTTAGAAAACTGGCGGATTAAACCTGCAAATGTTGAGAGATGATGCACCTCAAACTCATAAAGCTGCTTTATACCAACCAAATTGTAGAGGATGGCATCAATAAGCAATATCTCGTTGTCCATGCGAAGAAATTGCTAGAGAATATATATGGGAAAAATATTTTTATTATTTCAATACTCATGCCTCCATACGGTCAGGTAGTTATAGGCCCTCCTGGGGCAGGCAAGTCTACATATTGCAACGGCATGAATCAATTTCTTAACTCCATCGGACGAAATTCATTAATTATCAACCTCGATCCCGCAAACGATCATTTGCCTTACCATTGCACTGTCGATATAAGAGACTTTATCACTTTGGAAGAAATAATGGACGACGAAAACCTCCGTTTAGGACCTAATGGCGGTCTTGTCTACTGTCTTGAAGTATTTGAGAAAAGCATCCAGTATTTTATAGAGAAGATAAAAGATCTAATGACTTTGGGTTTAGATGGACAGTCTACCTATATACTATTTGATTGTCCGGGGCAAATTGAACTGTTCACAAATAATCCGATCTTTAGAAACATCTTTAGCAAATTGGAGAAAGAACTAGATTTCCGCTTTTGTGTGGTGTCTCTCGTCGACTCAATCAATCTCACCATTCCTTCGCAATATATCTCTACCTTACTTCTCACTCTTCGAACAATGCTTCAAATGGACTTACCTCAAGTGAATGTGATTTCGAAGATTGATCTACTGAAAAACTACGTAGACAGTGACAAGTCATCAAGAGTGGAACAGGGAAAACGACGGAAGCTCGATGACGATGATTTTGAAGGTGGATTACCATTTAGATTGCAATTCTACACGGAGGTGCAAGAATTGAGCCAGCTGATACCTTATATTCACACAGAAAATAACCAAAGAAGCTACTTCAACGACAAATATGAACGACTGACATCGTTGATTGCCGATCTAATTGACGATTTTGGATTGATTCAATATACAGTCCTTGCGATCGAGGATAAAGTCTCCATGATAAACTTGCTGTCTATCATTGACAAGACTAATGGATACTGCTTTGGATCCAACGAGCTTGGTGGAGATTCCATCTGGTCCGATGCTGTACGCCAATCCTCTTTGGCTTTTATGGAGGATATTGATATTCATGAACGCTGGATCGACGAGAAAGAACGCTGGGATCAGCTGGAAGAGGAGAAACGTGAGGAACTGGAGGAGTATCTAAATAGCACGAAAGAAAGTTCCAATCCTGAGGATGAATGGGAAGCTTCTCTCCGAGAGTGGGAGAACAAAAGGAGCGGGTAACAGCATGACTAAACGGGATTCTGTCCCATAATGATGAACGAGCATAAATGGAAGCCAGGACAAAAACTTATAGTATAAAAGTAAATAAACCTCTAACCGTAAAACCCAAAACTCTTGAGTGTAACTCGTCGTATTGTTGCAGTGATTGTAAATATGTCAGTTTGGGTTTACTCTTTAGCCACTATTCTTGATCTGAGCTCATTCTTGATCTTAGCCCCCTCGCACCTTAGAAATTCTACTCAGATAATTATTTAGGTTTATTAAATGTCACTTAAAAAGGAACTGGAGCTTCGTCCAGCTTCTTGTCTGCTTTGGAAAAGGTATTTGGAGGAAAACTCAGGGACAGCAGAAGACTATGCTTTTGCTTTCTATTCGACTCAATATGATATCGCAGATGGCCACATAATATGGGACATGTACTACAAATATTGCGTATCTCAAGGTGAAAAAGCTGAAAACTTAGATCAACTATGGCAGCAAAAACTCCAAATCCCGAGCATTGATTATGAACAAGTATTGAGTGGTTACTCACAATTCGTTTCACAGAATTTTCCGGACAATTACTCGAGTAAGATGCAAAATATAGCACAGACGAAGAAGAAAGTCGGCCAATTGGTTGAGAAACTAGAGCCATGGGAAGTTAAAAAGGCACAGGAAAGTGAAGACCCACAATACTGGTTGGATTACATGAGAAGCATCAACAGATTAAGAGCTGTAGACAAAATAACCAAGAGAAGGTTAATCCAGACAACATTGGAACGAGCATTAAATGTGAACGTTTGGCCAGAGGTGGTTGAGCTATATCTATCGTATAAACTGGAAGCTGACGAAACACTATTTTTGAAGCGTATCGTTGCTTTGGACCCTGGAAATCCCTTTCTATGGATCAAATATATTCGAGCTTCTCCCATCGAGCAATTTGAGCAGGTAAGGTCGTCGGTTATCGATAGCCTTGATTCTCAAAACTTTCTCCCTGTGTACTGTGAAGTTCTGAGACTGGAATTTAGTTTATTGCGGGACGATTCCGAAAGAGCCCTTCTCTGGTTGGTTGAAGATATTCGAACTTTCTTTCCCAAAGCATTGGCTGCCAAAGACATTCTCCACTCAGTTGAAAAATTATGTATTGAGATCTACGAGGCTATTGAGGATATTGAATATGCACGGACAAAACTGCTGGCGGAATTGCTAGATCATTTTCCAGAACAAGTGGAAGTCTGGCTCTACGCTATTGAATTCGAGAAGAAATACGGAGATTATAATTCTGTGAGTACAATTTTTCAGGCTGCAATTGCAAATGGGGCTCAGTTGGACTGGCCAGAACGATTAACGAGTGAATGGAAACGATATGAGATGCTTCATGGCTCGTTGGAGAGTTTGGAGCACTGTGAAAAGTCCTGTGCCGTATTTGAGGAAGGAGAACCCGAACGGGAACCTGAGGTGGTGGTATCAGAATCTAAGAGAATTGCAGAAGATCTAAGTGAAAGGAAGTCCAAAAGAGCTAAATTAGACAATCGAGACAGAGAGCACTTGACGCTCTTGGTTTTGAAGTTTCCGGAAATGGAGGAAACCTTACTGCGGGACGCCTTCCAGGAATGCGGAGAGATTCGTAGTGTGAATACTTACGAGGACAAAGCAACACTCGAGTTTGCTACGGAACAAGGACTTTTGGCTGGAATCAAGAAAAACGGAACAACTATCAATGGATCCAAAGTTGAGGTGAAGCACCTGCAGAATAATACTATCTGGGTAGCAAACTATCCGCCAGAGTACACAGTTGAAAATTTGAAAAACGTTTTTGGAAATTATGGAGAGATCTTGAGCGTGCGGTTGCCGTCTTTGAAAAGCAATATCAACAGACGCTTTTGTTATATTGAGTACTTTTCTGAAGTGCATGCACAACAAGCGGTGACTGAATTAGATGGTCATTGCCTCAAAGGGGATGATGGTGAATTTAAACTCACCGTGAAAATATCCAATCCGCAAGCGAGACAGGAGCGCAAGGGGGCATTGGAGGAGGGAAGACAATTGTACATTAGTGACTTGGATTTCTACAAAGTTGACGAGGAGAAGCTAACTACAGAATTTGGAAAATTTGGAGAAATTGAGCTGATAAAGGTGCCAGTTAAACCCACGAACGATAAGAGACCGAAACTAAACAACGGATTCGCATTTGTCTCATATAAAAACCACGAAGATGCACAAAATGCTTTACAACTGGATGGAAAACTCTTATTTGGTCGTCCTATGAAAGTTGAGGTAGCAACATCGGGTAGAAAGAAATCTTCAACAGCTGGAAGTGTCCGTTTTGACAAGCAGAGGACTCTGTCGGTGCTGAATCTTGACGATAAAGTTACGGCTGAAAGCTTGAAAAAGAGATTTGAGGAGCTGGGGACTGTCACGCAAATTGAGCTACATCCAGAGTACAACGCTGCTTTGGTGGAGTTTCAAACGGTTAGAGATTCCGGAATTGCAGAAATAAAATTCAATGGCTGTCGGATTGGAAGCACCGTTGTGCAGATTGGTACTTTCCAAGATTTTATGAAACGCAAAAGACATAAACGTTAATCATGTCTATATAATTAATCTATCAACATTTCCTTTAACTGTCTGATTTCGTCCAGTAATCTGTCCACAACCTTGTTTTTGTCTCCCGACTCCAGTAGCTTTTGCTCCTCCAAATTAGAAGCAACTATTCTTAACGACAAAAACTTTGGGTGCGAGATAAGATAGTTCAGTCCGCTCACAAAGTTAAGACGTTCTTCCTTGGTATCCAGCCCAGGAATGAGCTTAACTGTCTCCGAATCTGGCGTGACTACATTGTTGCAAACGTCCAGAACATTCATGGCTTTTGCCAAAAATATGATGTGCGAGGTCTCTTGGATGATTGCAAGACTGATGGGTGCGTTCGGTTCCAACCAACCAGATAATGTAGACCGGAACTGTTTAGTAAAAGCTTTCACAAACAAGTAAACCTCAGACGCTATCCTCTCGCCAAAGGTGCCAATTAAAGAAAGTATAATGGAGAGAAGCCCATCTACCCAAAGATGATGCAACCTAGCAGTTGAAGTTGAAACAGGTGAAATTCCGCCTCTTTGTATTTGCGATGATATTGGGGAATCGATTAAGATCATGAATAGACCATCGCTCAAAATTTTTTCTGCAACGGCCTTCATTCTAACCAACTCGTTGATAATCTTTAACGCATAATCTGAGAATATCACATCCTTGTTTATTCTAATCAAATGAGAGCATGCATAGAGATTGGCTGTAGATCTAAACAGCCCAGAATCAACAACAGATTTAGAGATGGCAAGCTCCACATCCCGTGGGGGCTTAACATTCACCAGTGCTTTCAGAATTGAGATCAACAAGGAAACGTCATCCGCTTGTTTGCAAATGAGCAACGAGTTACTATAATCCTCTTTCCTAGAAGACATAACCTCACTCTGGATAGAACGGAACAAAGTCTTGATGGATTTCGCAATGATTGAGCTGAAAATGTCGACAAATGTAGCTCCATATTCAGCAAACAAGATTGTATCGTGTTTGATCATTCCTAGAGTGATCAGCAGCGTTCTCAGTAACGGCCTGTAGTTTTGTGTTTTGAAATTAAGTAGACCTCCCGTCAAATCAACTCCATTGGAGACTAGCAGTTGACATGTTGAAGATATGAGTGGAAATACTAGTTTGTCTTCGAACTTGTTAGATGATCGTTTGGAGAATGTCAAAGAGATGAAGAAAGCTAAATCAATGCGTTCCTGATAAACAATAGCCATGCTTGGAGACAGAATGCCCTCTTGGTCGTTAATTTTAAGTAAGGTGGATGCAAGAGTAAGGTATTGTAGGTCAACCAATCCGCCATTGTTCTTACAGAAACAGGTCACTAGGGCCCCAAATGATTTTGCCGCTGTGATCCGGGCTGACACCATTTGAAGGCCCAGGCTGCATAAGATGATCTCCCGCCTGGTAGAGTTCCACTCAGGTACCCTTGAAAAAAGTCTGTCCATGAGATCCAATGAGTGAGAGGATCCAACACCATACTTGTCTTGAACAAATGCAGAAGACCTCTTAAATTGATCAAGCTTGAACTTCTCAGTACCAACAAAAAAGCCCTCCATGGGCTTGTCAGTAATAAGGTGGCCATTTTTCAGTTCGAATTTGTCCTTGAGCTCCGATATAAACTCTGGTGAATTCAACATTTCGTAGATTTTCAATTTGTTGCCATTATTCTGGGAGACAAACAGGTACAATGAAACAATTTCTGCAATCTTAGCTTTCAAATTCACTTGGTAATAATACTCTTCAAGAGCCCTTTCGTTGTCTGTAGTAGGGATAGTAGGAAAAGTGTCTAGTTCAAGTATCATGCTATCCACGAATTTCTCGTCGTCATCGTCTTCCTTTGCAGTAGTCCAAGAATTGAATGCCAACGCAATCGCCTCAACAAGTTTTAGTGCCACATGACTCGGATACGTAGACACCTTGGATATGTTACTCTTGAGTATCTTTAACAGCGAGTATTGTGACTTTTTAATCTTATCCTCCTTGCTCACAGTCTTCTCGTCCAGTAAACACTCCCTGATATCTCTTCCAGTAATGAAAACTATCGACAAACCTTCCTGATCACCTTCCATTACAGAAGCGAAGAAAGTGTATAGTGCCACCTTTATTTCATGGCTTTCAAATTCGTTGTTCATGTCTGTAGCAAGACATTGGAGGAGGATTTGTGTATGTTTCTCACCAAGATGAGTCAAGAGGGATGGAGGTTCTCTTTCCCATTTGGTGTTGACCAGGCTGGTCAGCAGTTTGAGAATATTGGCGCGCAGTTCCAGAGAATAAGAATATGTCTCCACAAGTCTTGGGATTATTGAGTAGAGGTCCATTTCAAAGACAGAGGGAACGGTATCTTGACACATATTTCTAATGGAAACAAGCGAAGAAGAAAACTTGAAAACACCGTCAACAAAACGTTTTTGCCAGATCCCGCATAATCCAGAGGTATCAATGCTCATATACGTATCAGGGAGCGAGCTAAGTGTTTCTAAGATAGGTTTAGTGATCCTTGAAATTTGAACGTCAGGAATTAGAAACATTTTTGTTATTCTCTCACAAGCCTGTGCATACACTTTTGTAACCTTTTCTTGCGGTAATGTAGACTCATCAACACCATATAGAGACACAATAATTTTCTGGAACACGAATTGGCAGTATGTTCCAATTTGCAATCGTTGGGCTTCGTCTGTGTATCTCCAGTGTATAAAGCTTTCATAAACACGAATGCAATGGGTAACCAAACGATCAAGAACTTCAGATTTCAACTTCCAGTTCACGTTGTCCTCGAATATCAAACAATCATCAAGCAGCACAGATGTGAATTTAACAAGCGATAGCGTGAATCGATAGTCCCAATCTACCATCTCGACTGTTCCTAGAATTGTATTTGCAAGCCCCCCATTAGCTTTAAGCCCAAGTAACTGGGACTTGTAAACATAGGACCAGATCCTAAAGGAAAAGCCATTGGCTGACAGTGCTGAAAGCAGATCAAATCCACTACCGAGAAGTTTGACACTCCGCATTTGCAGTGCCTGTTCTAATATTCTGAAAATGATTTCAATCACGTCAAGATCGTCAACGAATGAGCTCATGGCTTTTAAGATCTCTTCAAACTCTAGCTTCTCGAGTTCGTCAGAAACTTTAGCCAAAAGGCGAAAAATTTCACAGAGCAAATCCACCTTGGATTCGTCGTCGTCTAACTTCTTAGATATATTTTTCAAGATTCTTCCCAATAATGTCCATCCGTTGTAATCATAAAGAAAAGCGACTACCATATCATCTTTCTGAGCACCAGGAAACACTTGAGCTTTGGTACCCTCTTTTAATAGTAGTGATAATTCTCCTGGGGTCTCAAACGGTGGAAGAATATCAACATCTTGGGTGAGCTTTATCAGTTGCGGGTTCTCATCATCAATAAGGTATTTGTAGTAGAAGTTCTCCTCTTTGAAAACTTCCATGTATGACCTCAGGTTAGCCAATTCTTCGAATGCTAGGTGTGAATTTATGCTAATGAGTCTAATAAATGACTTAAGAGACAGTGGAAGTTTAGCTCTAGCAATCGCCATGAGATCTTCTGTGGCAGGATTGAGGAAAAATCTTTCAACGATCTTATCAGGAGCGCCAGACATGATCCGTGAAATTGCCAACGTGACATTATCATTTAGCTGGATATATGGAACAAAAGCAACAACAAAAGCAGCTAAAATTGCAACGTAAAGGCTATCATAGGAAAGAGTTTCATGACATTTGATCATTGCAGCACAAACATCGAGCTCCTCAGCTCTTTTCGCACATGTAAGGTACACTTTCTGCAAGTTACTCAGACCACTGAATTTCTCAACAATTTTGACGCTAAGTGGATGCTCGGGGTTTTCTGAGATGACCATATGCTTTCTGTGCAATATTATACTCCATGCGTAGAGCACGATTGAGTTCACGTGGCTACCAATTAGGCAGTCATTAATGTTGTATAATATCACTGGATCGTTGGTAAAAGACTCATCATCAGAAAGAGATCCAAAGTTGAAGTCCAGATCCAGCATCACTAGCGACACCACCGTGCAAAGACTTTGAAATGTTGTCAAGGTATTATGGTCCTGTTCATTGGTAGATATTTGTAGCAGCCCACAGTAATTAGTATCTTTCATAAGCTTGAACCACTTCATTGCGGTGGTTTTAGTGAATCCCGTCCCTGTTTTGAAGATGAGATATGAAAGCAAGTTGAGGATGTCTAACGCCAGCAATTCGAGCTCAAGGCGCAAAGACTTTTCAGAGAGCTCGATTGGGTTGTCACTCCATGATATCAAACAATTTATATATGATTCAAGTAGCTGGTATGAGTCGTTTTTGATTTCCAAGCATATATCTTGTATTGCTGGGGACAGAGATTGTTCGTGCTTTATGAGATATAGAAGTGTCCTCAGTACTGATCTACTCTCCTTAAGTACCTGAGAGGTCATAAAATTCATTAACCCGTGCTCTTCGAGTTGGCCCTTCACTGGTACACGTTCTAGGGCTATTTGCACAATTCTGGCAACCTCGTGTACGTTCAACTGGAACTTTTTGGAAATGCCTGTAGCAATCTCTGCATGTGCTGGCATCAATTTGTTCTTAATAGTCTGTGATCCAATCTGAAAATCATCAGTTACCTTTTTCGAGCTCCTATCCGCAAATGGGAGATGTTTGGATAGAAGATGGTTCTTGTTGGTTTGGAGGAATTTTTCCAAACACCTCGAAGTCGAGGTATCTAAATCACCATTGGCCAGAAGCAGGTACGAATTTTGGAAAGTCCAATTCAAACCAAGAGCAGGCTCAAGTGGTGTAAGTGTTGTGGGACTAGCAGCCATTTCGTACGATGTTCTTCACAAACACTTTTTTTGTTTACTTGATTTTTTTCATATTTCTAGGTGTCAGGTGTTATAATATTTACAGATCAAGGTCTGACAAAACTAATGATATTTGTTTCTTCCGGGAGAGCGATCTCATCCCCAGCCGGCTCAATCTCTACCTCGAAAAATGTCTGGCCTTTTGTTTGCGGGAGTGAAGCATTTTCGATTTTTGGGAGCTGCTTTCCGTGAACATGAAGCTCTCCAGTAACCAAATTGTACCAGCTATCGAAACACTCCTCTATGACTTTCAAGGAAAATTCAGCGTCTTTGTATTTACCCTCAAATAAGAACGAATTCGAAGGCTTTCCTGTCGGAATCTTGTAGATTTGAAACCAGTTCCTGATGTTCTCGAGCACAGCGGGCATTTTCTGTTCGACATCGCTGATATCTGATAGTTCTGCTGCCATAGGGTCATTTACATCAATAACGATAATTTTCCAGTCCAGCTCTCCATCGTCCACTAGAGCCAGGGAGCCTAGAATCTTGACCTCCTTGACTGTGCCTGTCGGTGATACAAATTTGCCGATATCGATGACATCTAGTGGATCATTATCCCCAGCAATGTCTTCTTTCACCAAATACGAGGAAACCAAGGGTGATTCCCAAGTTTGTGGAAAAGCACCGTAATTGTGAGGCACTCCATGATTCGGGTAGATGTTGTTTAAATACCTTAGTTTCCCGTTCTTTGTATCCTGCACTATTGGGTTTGCAGTTAGTTCTTTCGAGATTTCAAACTTAGCATTCGTCCAGCGGGGAATTTCAACCACCATCGTAGCTGTCCGATTCAACTTGTTCAGATTGAGCGGAACATCATGGAAAAAAGAACCGATCTTGCCATTGAGCAACTGCAAATATGTCTTGTGGCTTGGTGTGTTGCGCGTTCCTGACGAAATGGCTGAAAATTGTCTCACGTACCTAAACATGTCCGTACAATTATTAGAGTGGCATTATTTCCTAATATACAAAATCTAAAAAAGGTGTGAGGTGTTAGACTTGCAAATTGGACCAACCTTCTTTGCTGACAATGTACGGCAATGAACTACCGACTAAGCCTTCAAGATTCCTGTCATTCCGATCGACATTTCTGTGCGTTCTTAAATAGTAGCGAGAGCTGAATAAAGTATGAGCCGGGTCGAATGGTAGGTCGAACATCTCGTGGAACTTCTTGACGCAGAACTCAGGGTTGAGTTTCTTCGACCTCCGTTTTGACAACTTCGTAGCAACATATTTCCACTTGTGCACCTCTGCGAGAGGCAACAGATTTCTGAGTACGAAAGCGTCTTCTTCAGTGAAAATAGAGAAGTCGACATCGGGATCCGCTGGAACGTAGTCATTGGGGTTTATTTGGGTCTGAGACGAGGAAGTTCTCCTGTTTTTCGAGACACTATGAGATCGGTATTCTATGGGTGTAACTGCGGGAATTTGAGACCTGTAGGCATAATTTTGCGCTGGCTGCGCCGGAGGAATGAAATTTGGATGCTGGAAGTATTGGTGCCGTTGCGGTGGGTAGAAATACGGTATATTGGCAGGAGTGGACGGCGAGTTGGGTATCAAAGGTGGCAGAATCATGGATGGACGATGATGCTGTAAAGCGGGAAGCGAGTAATCTTGGTGTTGACCATGGGACTGGCTATTGAGTTCATAGGGTAAATAAGGAGTGCGCGACGGGTCTCGATTTTCATCTGAGGCTTGGGGATACCGTTGGTGTTCGTTTTGGTCGCTCATACACAACTGTTGGGAAGCAATTATAAGAAGATTATTTTTCGTGCCGGTTATATAAATGTATAATGCTGGCGGCCGTGGGGCAAACGACAGGACAATAAAATAGTTTACCGAGTTTCTGCGGCAGGGGGCAAAAAATTGAGGAACTCAAAAGAATCATGCAAGAGTGTCTTTATTATTGGTACTTAATACGTACTCAATGGTTTATAGCAGGTATCTATTCTCCGCTCGCTTCATTTAGCAGCTGGTTTTTGATGGTGTGCCATTTTTCGCGGTCGTACTCTCCCACAACTACCGATGGCATTGAACTCTTCCCCGAATTCTGAGATTCAGGAGTATGATCCTCAAGCAAATTCTGCATAGATATCCCTGCAACCGACTTTACTGGGGAATTCAAAGGGGTTTTAAAGTTTGAGGAGAGGGTTTTCTGATGTTTGTGGGCCTGTTTTGGTGACGTTTGTAGTGTCTTGAGGAAGTCGAAATTGAGCTCGGGCTGCGATTGGGAATGCGCAAGTTGTTTCTTGAATTTGAGACTGCGCAGTCTCTTGAGTGGACTGCTAGAAGATGACCGTGCCTTACGAATAGAAGTAGACGGAGAAACTCTCGAGGTCTTAGTCACGGTAGACGATCTAGACTGGGACCGGGAACGTTTCGCTTGTAGATGATGTTCTGACATGATCGAAGACGGGTCACTAAAAGATCTCGCGAGATCTGGTCGCTTGAAAAAGTTGTTGCCCCAGACTTGCTGTTGTTCAAGCCATTGGCTAGAATGGCAGTTCCAGGACTCAAGCGAGATGTGATGAATTCCCTGATTGGAATCTGTGGCCCAATTATGCGGCTTGGGGATGTCTGTGATGTATTCTAGCTCAGAAGAGGAATATGAAAGCGGTGCTAGTGCGTGGTCAAGTTGTGGTATCTGATGAGGGATTGGAGGCATTGAGGGCAGTTCTATCGGCTCGGCCAGCTCAGTAATATGAAGGTCGGCCTTATACTGAAACTCAAATGACTCTGATGAGATTCTATGCAGCGATGATTTTTCGGAGGTGATTTTTGGAGTCAAGACTTTGTGGTGAGACGAGTTTGGTAGCAGATAATCAATCGATTTTTGGCACTGGTATTCGCCTACATCTGGTACATTTTCGTTCACCAGTGTTTGAGCGGAGTTTTTGTACTTTACAATGTTGTCTTCAGGATCGCTCAGCTTGCATATTTTCCTACCCATCGATAATTTGAATAGGCATGAAACGATGAACGTTGTAAACAAAGCGAGCTCCAAGTTTCTTGCTTTCGAGGGCGAACCTAGTAACGTATCAAACCAGTAGATCATCACAGGAAGCGAAGCAAGGTTGACCAGCAAACAAACTCCGCTCACATATACTGTCTTGACGCAAAGGGTTCCTATCTGGCAAAACCCGGTAGCATATTCTAAAGCTGTGAAGAGAATAAGAGGTATTGAACCTGGATAGGAAAGAAGCACCAAAGCTAAAGCCAGAGATGCCGAGGCCCATGACAATGCAATTGATGCCAATGTTGGGGCCACGTCCCGTAAACGTAGCATATTGGAGAAAAGCAAATTACAAGAGCAGAGTGAAATAGTTTTTAGATGTTTGGGTTTTTCCAAATTGGGAAATTTCGACTCGTCTCATCATGCTAACCTTAAAACGCGAAGATATCAAAATGGATATTTGACAACCACTAGGAAGGTTGTTCAGGAGATTTAAGTGGTGGACTGTAAATTTTATTCACCATCCAAGACTTCGCTACGACCAGTTACGACACTGGATTTGTGGTGAAATAATTTTTTCACCATCGAGCAAAGATAAGATTTTATACATTATGTCGTCTAGCTCGCATTGGCAGGAACCTACTGTATTCCGCAAATTCGTGTACGATCTGGTGCTATGGATTTTCACTGTCATATTCGACTGTTTTTTTAGAGAGATCCGGCCACGCGGTGCCTTCCGGCTTCCTAAATCTGGTCCCATCATTTTCGTGGCTGCACCCCATGCCAACCAATTTGTTGACCCTATTGTTCTCATGGGTCAAGTAAAGAACGAGACAAGTCGTCGCATTAGTTTTCTGATTGCCGAAAAGAGCCACAAACGTAGATTCATTGGTTTGGTTTCTAGAAGTCAGATGTCAATTCCGGTCCGACGCGCACAAGATTGCTTGAAGACAGTTGAAGGAATCATCAAACTCGATCCAGAAAACGAATTACACGTGATTGGTGAAGGTACCATGTTCACCAAATCCTGCGAAATGAAAGGTCTTATTTCATTGCCAAAATCTTGGGGAACGGCTGAGGTCAGAGAAATCGTTTCCGACACCGAACTTTATCTCAAGAGACCATTCAAATTCTCCTCACCTAAGATAACAGAGGAGGCGAAAAGGGTCCTGAGAGATGGTACTCCATTCAAGTCGGCACCAAGAATCGACCAATCGGAGGTCTACGCAAAAGTATTCGAACACTTGGCACATGGCCACTGCCTCGGATTGTTTTCTGAAGGTGGCTCCCACGACAGACCGGATCTACTTCCCTTGAAAGCTGGAGTTGCAATCATGGCTTTGGGAGCAATGGAGGCCAATCCAGGATGCAATGTGAAGATTGTTCCCTGCGGAATGAATTACTTCCATCCTCATAAGTTTCGTTCGCGTGCAGTGGTGGAATTCGGTCTGCCTATCGAAATAAGTCCAGATCTTGTCTCCAAGTATTCCAACCCTGATACGTCAAAAGATGCCATTAGGGAGCTACTAGATATTATCACTGGAGGGCTTAAATCTGTCACTGTTACATGCCCAGATTATGAAAGTCTTACGTGTGTCCAAATGGCTAGAAGATTGTATTCTAACAACATGTCCAGTAGGCTTTCCTTGCCTTCTATTGTGGAAATGAACAGAAGACTAATCAAAGGCTATCTTCATTACAAGGACGAGCCAAGAATCGTGGAATTGAAGAAAAATATACTGGATTACAACGAGTCATTAAGCATTTTCAAGATCCCCGACCATTTGGTTGTGGGAGGTCGCAACGATGATACCCTAACAATATTTGTGCGTTTCATCACATCGCTTGGACAGTTGATTATTCTGGGTACGCTCGCTCTTCCGGGCATAATTCTCTTCTCGCCAGTTTTCATAGCCACAAAGAGAATAAGTGAGAAGAAGAGAGTCGAAGCATTGGCAGCCTCCACAGTGAAAATTCAGGCCAGAGATGTTATTGCAACCTGGAAAATACTGGTGAGTATCGGTTTCGCTCCTTTGCTGTACATTTTTTACTCGGTGTTGGGCACTTTACTGATCAGAAAATACTGGGAGCTGTCTGACAGATCAGCATTGACTATCTTCGGATCGTTCTATTTATTTTCGGCTACATTAACGTACTCAGCACTGATTTTTGGCGACAAGGGAATGGACCTGTTCAAATCAATCCGGCCCTTGTGGCTTGCCCTGGTGAATAAACAGGGACTCACGGCTCTCCGCGAACAACGAGAGAAATTATCAATGGAAATCACTGAAGTCATCAACGAGTACGGACCACAGCTGTTCCCTGACTTCAATCTATTCGATTACGAGAAGAAACTCGAAATCAAGAAACTAAGAAGACAGGAAAGAAAGAAACAGCAGCAGGAACAACGTGAAAACTTCGATTCTGAAGATGAGTATGAAGAAGCAAAGACACAGAAACTCAGACAAAGAAGAGCAGCTAAGAAACAAGCCAAGAAGCGGCCCGAAACTGCAGAGCCAGAGGAGTGGATCAAAAACAAGCTCACATCTTCGGTGCCTATCATTGCTAACGACAACGACAATAGTTCATCCGCCGGTCTCTCTTCGTCCAGTGAGACCGACTTCGCCTCCTCTGAAT
This sequence comes from Ogataea nonfermentans, assembly GCA_003706255.2. Classification (NCBI taxonomy): domain Eukaryota; kingdom Fungi; phylum Ascomycota; class Pichiomycetes; order Pichiales; family Pichiaceae; genus Ogataea; species Ogataea nonfermentans. The sequence goes on along the minus strand of PPKT02000003.1, from coordinate 508,299 downwards.
CAGATTTTGAACGAGAAGATCATGTCGCGGACACTGCTAAACTTGGCCTTATCAGAGACACGATCATCCGGGAGAACAGGGAGAGGAATGAAAAAAACGATGATTGAACGCCCTTTAATAATCTCATGTGTAATAATCAGAAAGAACTCCAATCCCAGTCTGCGGGCATCGTATTTTGAACGTTTGTCGCAGTGTCTTTTCTTGTAGAATTTCGAGTGTTAGCTTGATTTTTGTTGGATTCCAGATCCAAATTCATGGTGGTGTGGTTTTTGAGGTAGACTTCGTATTTTTGGGCGCAATCTTGACAAACTTTGCACAAGTACTTCTTTTCTTTATCATCCGATTGGTCTTCCGAGTTTCCAAACAAGGTGAACTGGGCGTCGTCGTCCAAATAAACAAAGTTCTTCAAGCAGTCGCTACAGAAAATCAGTCCGCAATATCGGCAATGATGTTTCCTGCGACTTTCCGTCATGAAGTGAAAGACCTTGTTACACTTTGTACAGCTTAATCTGCTGTTGTTGGGTTTCCAATGCTGTCTCGTTGGGCCCTCGGGCTCGGTATTCTTTCCGGTGTAATTTCGCACAAATCCTCCCAGGTAATCAGAAACAGACGAGAGCGATCTTAGTGAGGACGATGACATGGTAGACTTGAGAGGCGGCCTCTCGGGCATTTTGTGTACATCAATTAACTCAGCACCATTTCTGGGAGGCGGGGTCAAGCTTTGGCTCATACTGTCAGATCTTAACACCGCAGGAGTGTAGAGCGGCCGCCTCTGATCATTGATTTGCTTGATGAACACGTTGGATGGATCTCTGAACGGTGATTTCGTCCGAGGAGGGGGCGATACGCTAGGTATTTGGGGCTCCATATACAATGACATTGGTTTTCCTGTAATTATTTGCGGTTGCTGCGGCACAACTATCGAAACCGGCTGCGCTGGCGGAGGCATAGTGGTAGGAGTATTCTCTGTTTGTAGATTACTAGGAGACTCATTCTGCTCCTCGGGCAACGATGCCGTAGCCATGTCAAGAATTGGCTGAGAAGTCGGGCCGGCCGCATGTGCGCCTGGCTTTTCTGGCACAGGCTCTGGATTTGTAGGACTTTGTAGGTCTTGCACCCCGTCTTGCGCTGCTGTATAATTAGCACTGTTCATTGGTTGCAGGTTTAGACTTCCTGTAGTTCTATGCGAGGCCATTATTTGTCATGAAATAGAAAAATACTTCGGACGTTGCGACGATTTTTGATCAGAAACTAGAAATTTGTTGGATTGGAGGTTTGTGATTATTCTTTGCCTTTGTTTTATTATTTTCTAATTTTTATTTCAATTTTAACACGTTTGAAAGCTTCTTGAAGAGTTGTGACAATTGGTATTTTAAGCAAGAATATCTCAAATAGAAACGTCTATTCGTACTTGTTGGAACCATAATTGTCTTGCTCATACCTTTTTCGTCCCTGCCATGGAGTCCCTTATAGATAATGAAGGATACCTTCGTGTCGACCCGATGATACTCAAGCTTGTCAGATTGTTGCTTCTGACGTTGATATTCATCTCCATCTCCTTTGCAGCAATTTCATCAAGACTTTTTTCGGTCATCAGATTTGAATCCATCATTCACGAGTTTGATCCTTGGTTCAACTTCCGTGCCACTAAACATCTCGTCAACACGTCTTTCTACAATTTCCTAAACTGGTTCGACGACAAAACATGGTATCCCCTTGGCCGGGTCACTGGAGGAACTCTTTATCCTGGTCTGATGGTCACGTCGTCGGTGATTTACCACATATTAAAGTTTGTGGGTCTCCCCGTCGACATTAGAAACATCTGTGTCTTGTTGGCTCCTGCTTTCAGTTCCATCACTTCCCTTGCCATGTATTTGCTTACACTTGAAGTGACATCGTCTTCGACAACTTTGAAGCACAAGAAGACTGCTGCTCTGCTCAGTGCGGTGTTTATGGGTATCACTCCGGGATATATCTCGAGATCTGTGGCCGGATCTTACGACAACGAGGCAATTGCAATTACTCTTCTGTTGGTGACTTTTTACTTATGGGTTAAGTCTGTGAACATGGGATCAATCTTTTATGCCTCTCTCACTGCCATTTTTTACTTCTACATGGTGAGTGCTTGGGGTGGATATGTCTTCATTACCAACATTATTCCCCTACATGTTTTCATTTTGTTGCTCATGGGACGCTTCGATTACAAAATTTATACCTCCTACTGCACATGGTACTCCCTGGGAACTTTAATGTCGATGCAAATTCCATTTGTGGGATTCTTGCCTATTAGATCTAACGACCACATGGCAGCTTTTGGCGTTTTTGGCTTATTGCAACTAGTCCTTCTCGTCAGTTACCTGAAAGAAACTCTATCCCCACAGAAGTTCACTCGATTGATGTTTGCTTTTAGCGGTGTGGTGGCACTTGTGGGAATATCAGGTCTAGTGTTCGCCACGAGAATGGGGCTCATTGCCCCTTGGACCGGAAGATTCTATTCTCTCTGGGACACGAACTACGCCAAGATTCACATTCCAATTATAGCTTCTGTTTCTGAGCACCAGCCTACACCATGGTCTTCCTTTTTCTTTGACCTCAACTTTATGATTTGGCTGTTCCCTGTTGGAGTTTACTTTTGTTTCCAGGAATTGTCCAACTCTGCAGTCTTCGTTGTGGTTTATGCAGTGTTGGGCTCATACTTTGCAGGTGTTATGGTCAGATTGATGCTGACTCTTGCTCCTATTGTTTGTGTCTGTGCCGGTATAACCCTAGGTCGTCTATTTAGTGTCTATCTCGATGTGAGGGAAGAACTGGGTAATTGGTGGAATTCAAGAGACGAGTCCAAGGACAGTCTGTTCACTTTGTTCTCTAAGATGGCTGTTAGTGCAACATTCATCTTCTACCTAGCATTCTACGTCCAGCATTGCACTTGGGTGACTTCAAATGCGTACTCTTCTCCATCTGTTGTCCTTGCCTCCAAGAATCCAGATGGATCGCAGCTTCTGATTGACGACTATAGAGAGGCATATTACTGGCTACGTATGAATACGCCAGAGGACGCCAAGGTGATGGCGTGGTGGGATTATGGATACCAGATTGGTGGAATGGCTGACAGAACTACGTTTGTGGATAACAACACCTGGAACAACACCCATATTGCTACTGTTGGAATGGCCATGGCCACCTCAGAAGAGAATGCCGAGGTGATCATGAGACAACTGGGCGTGGACTATGTGCTAGTTATCTTTGGAGGACTGATCGGCTATTCAGGTGACGATATCAACAAGTTCCTGTGGATGGTGAGAATTGCTGAAGGTATTTGGCCAGATCAAATTAGCGAGCGCAATTATTTCACTGATCGAGGTGCATATAAGGTGGACGATTTGGCCACCGATACCATGAAGAACTCGCTCATGTACAAGTTGTCCTTTTACCGTTTTGGAGACGTGTATGCGGGTAATGATCCTGTCGACCGGGTTAGACAGCAAACGTTGAGTGCCAGATATGCTCAATCGATCACTGTGGATGTGATGGAAGAGGCATTTACGAGTGAAAACTGGATTGTTCGGATATACAAGTTGAAGGACAAAGACAACTTTGGTAGAGATCTAATCGATATTGGCAAGAAGGAGCGGAAACAGCTCTCGAAGCGGACTAAGAGGATGCTTTCGAGAAAAAAGCCTGTGCTGGATTTGCGGGTATAGCATAGCATATGTGAATAAAACTTGAAAATATGAAATTTTGGATCAAAATAGTAGAAGGTCATCAATTAAATAGTATCTGGTCGTATAATTCACTCTTTCATCCATCTCTCGTACTTTCTCTTAAGTAGTTCGTTGAGAGTATGTCCTTCTGGGCGACCATTTCTTTTCTCATAAGCATAATAAGACACCACCCCGATGGTCACTGCAAATAGTGGGTCCAAATATCTACAGTTAGTAAAGCTTCTGAACCACTTACTTTGATATTAAGTACGGATAATGTTTAAAGGTCTGTAGGGCACTCATTGCACAAAAAATAATTGAGAAATAATTCTAAAAATTAAAACACGCGTAATGAGCAAATCGATTCACCCAGCAAGGATCGATTGTCCAGACAAATTTGTGCCCAGATACACGTGCAATGTACTGCCGGTCTATATTGATTTTACTGGGACAGTGTCTGGAGGTTCCGAGTTTTGGAATGCCGAGTTATCGACACAAGAAGTGGATGGAAAATCCCAGCCCATAAACTACATGCGAGGTCGCAGGCTAGTGGGAACAGAGCATGATCTACAGAATAACTGGAAACTGGGGGTTTTCAAGCGCGAGGATCCAGATGGGATGCAAACTACGTACGATTTAGTCGGAGAGAGCAACAAAATAATCAACTTTGGACATGAAAGAGTGCCCAATGAAGCTGATTCAGTAGAGAAACTGGCTGAATGGATGTGTTTGAGCGAGAAAATTCATGGAAGTACAGACAGTTAAAGAGACGTTTAAATGTGCACTAAATAATGTCAAATTTAAAAAATATTTAGGAAATATTAACCTATTTCTCTAATGTATGGATATCGTAAACCTGCGTTTTTAACTATATTCGTTCGACATATGTCACTGGATGCTATTCATGAACGAGTACAGCTGCGTTATGATGATTTTGTCCGAACAGTCTCCCGGAATGGGAAGTTACCGGTGCATGCAAATAGATCAGAATTAGTTATAATGGCCAGGTTCAGAAGTATATTTGATAGATATGGCTTGGATAAGAAAGTTGACCGAGTTTACAAGCATGCACAGCTTAAGTTAGCTCAAGAACTCCCTGATCCACCTAATGAATACACCTTTGAGAGCATCAACAAATATGTCAGTTCATTGTCTTTACTGGACTTCCGGAAGAACCCAGGCTTTGAACCTTATTTGACCACCATCTACAGGCTTCTTACTGATTCTAGATATTTGAGCCTGACCTCGTTCAATTTGATAATTCGCTATTTTGCTAGAACCTTTCAGACCCTTGAGTGTTTTGAGATCAGAGACAAGATGATTAGAATGGGCCACAGACCAACCACAGAGACCATAAATTTGCTTCTTGAGGTAACTTTGAGCAAACACCATCCTGCACGTATTAACAATGTGATGGAGAACTTGCGAGTTATGGAGAAATATCATTTGCGGCCTAATAGCACAACATTGCATGTAATGTACCGAGGATTGCGAGATTCTGCTTTAAAGAAGGAAATCCTAACACTTATTGAAGAAAATAATGTATCTATAAGACCCGTTTGTTATGATATAGCGGGCGAAATGATCGCAGATGGAGCAGATAACACAAAGGTTTTGGAGTTTGTGGAGAATCACAACTTACGTGGCTCAACAGTCAAAATGACAATAAAGTTCGTAAAGAACCTTCTTTCCCAGGACCGAGTGACTGAAGCATGGGATCTAGCGCTTCGAACGGCGAAACAGAACGAGAAAAATGCTCCAAGTTTTCGTGTGATTCGAATTTTCTTATGGCATTTCATTTGTACAGGGCAGATTTATTTCGCCGTGGCGTTGACGCAGCATCTCAGACGCTGCTTTCCAGAGTATGACGACCTGCATAACTGGAAATTTCTACTGAGGGGAATAATTTACGTGGAGCAAACGGAAAATTGGGATCTACTCGCAAAAAAATTATATCAGCTAAACCATCAAAATAGTCCGGGGGAACTCCCAACGGTTTATTTGAGCCCGGAAGAAATTTCCAAGCTTAACAAATGCTCGCAGGATGAGAATTTTGACGTTCGCGAACCGTTCGATAACAACATACAGCAATTAGTTATGGATGAGGCGTTCAAACGGCTGGATTGGGCAAACGAACCAGTATTTGAGCTGGACTCAAATTTACCAAACTTTATAGAGGCGGCCAAAATTGTGACTCGGTAATTTGATTTAGCACATGTAAGCAAACGGCACTAATTTTCTTGCTAAATTTCAAAATCTGGGGTAGCAAAAGTTTTCTTTTCTTTATTTATTCTAATGACCAGCATCCCCCTAATTTGCTCGATAGATATTGGTACAACATCTACAAGGGTGATCCTTTTCACCGATACCGGTGAGATGGTGGAAAAACACCAGATAGAGTATTCAACATCTGCCAAGGAAGGATCAAAACGGAATTCCCCCACCATTTTTTCCAACGAGGGAGTTGCCCTGGCCATCGGACTTGACTCTCATTTGAAGATCGAGGAGGACCATACTGGTCCCACTTTATCATTTCCGCAACCTGGATGGGTCCAATGTGATCCTTGTCACATTTTGGCCAACGTCATGGAGTGCTTGGCGGAGTGCTTGACCCGCCTCGAAATTACCAACTCAGAGGAGCCTTTAGATAATTCAAGTCATTCTGTTTATCACATTGCTGCAATAGGTATTGCGAATATGCGGGAGACAACTATCATCTGGTCAAAGAAGACAGGCAAACCATTGCACGATGGTATTGTCTGGAACGATACACGGACGTTGGGCTTAATGAACCATATTAATAGTACCGTTCCGCAGGATATTCTTGACGAAGTCCAATTAAAGTCTGGGTGTCCTATATCTACGTACTTCTCGGCACTCAAATGGACCTGGTTGTACCAGCACGTTCCGTCGATTCGTAATAGCTACGATAGCGGGGAGTGCGATCTCATGTTTGGAACTATCGATACCTGGCTAATATACAACTTGACTCAACAGAAGTCGTTCGTTACAGACATTACAAATGCATCCAGAACAAGCTTTATGAACCTGGAGACTAAGAGTTACGACAAGGATCTTCTTGAATTCTGGGTGGTGGATAGAGCCAAAATTAATTTGCCCGAGATTGTGCCGAGTTGCTATGAATTTGGCACATTCAAGCTTCCTGATTTAGCAGAGATAGGGTACAAACGTGATGTTTTGTCACAGGATGCTGCGGATGTTGTTAAAAGACTGCTGCGTAACGTTCCGATTACAGGGTGTTTGGGAGATCAATCTGCGTCGTTGGTTGGCCAACTGGCTTTAAGCAAAGGAGACGCCAAATGTACCTACGGAACGGGAGCTTTCTTACTGTACAACACAGGGAACACAAAACTGATCTCTAATCATGGAGCGGTTACAACTGTCGGATTCTGGTTCCCCGATTTAGATCCAGTAGTAGATGGAGAGAAATGTACAGAGCCGCAATTTTGTTTAGAAGGTTCTATTGCGGTTGCTGGGTCTTGCGTTCAATGGCTTAGAGATAATTTGAAACTGATCTACAGTGCTGCACACATTGGTCCGCTTGCTGCCCAAGCACCAACAAGTGCCGGTGTGGTGTTTGTTCCTGCTTTCTCTGGTCTCTTTGCTCCTTATTGGAACTCCAAAGCAACAGGAACAATATTCGGACTTACCCAGTATTCCAAGGCTACTCACATCGCTAGAGCAGCCATTGAGGGTGTTTGCTTCCAGGTGCGTGCCATTCTCAAAGCAATGGTGTCAGATGCAGGCTGCTCGGCCGATTTTCTAGACGATACCAGACTGCAAACGAAGGACAATCCCCTTAACACACTGCACGTTGATGGAGGTATGTCGCAATCGGACGTGGTTATGCAAATCCAAGCCGACATCTTGGGTCCGTGCGTGTCTGTTATTAGATCTCACAATTCTGAGTGCACAGCCTTGGGATCAGCAATTGCTGCAGGATTGCATAGAAAAGTCAAGATGTGGAACTCGCTTAAGGATGTTGTGGATCATCTTGGAGATACATCATTAGAGGAGAACATGTTCACGGCCAAACTAGATGACGTCAAAAGACGCAAGATGTGGCGTCTGTGGGAGCGTGCTGTGGAAAGGTCCAAAGACTGGCTAGAGGACTCAGAAGAATAGTTTTTCTTCGGCGCATTGCTTAGGTAAGCCCGAGGAGCAATTTCACAGCAAGGGTTGCTATTTGTTCTTTGGTTGCTACTATTGCACTATAAAGCACATCGACCGTCCGCTTTTCTTTTCTACATATATACTAAAACATTATGAGTGATATTGGAAGAAAAGGATTTGGCGATAAAGTGTCTGAGGCTGTCAAGCCAGACTCCCAAAAGGGCGTCTTCGAACAGACCAAGGAGAAAGTCACTGACACGGCCGACAAGTTTGCCGCACAGGTGACCCCTGACAGTCAGAAGTCTGCTACTCAGACTCTTGGTGACAAGGCACAGTCTGGCACCGACAAGACCAAGAGTGAGGCAAGTGCTCAGCAGGGAAGTCTTGCAGATACTGCCAGTGAGTACTTGGAGGCTGGTAAAGAGAAGCTTGCTGAGGCCGTTGACTACGTCTCCGGTGCAATCTCAGGTGACTCTACCAAGAAATAAGGATAAAGTTCATTTCTTGTTTTGTATGTAGCTAGCTAAGATTGGTGTGTATTTTTTAACATACGAACAAACAAGCATTAAACCAATCGTAGGTGGAGGAGGTTTGATTTGATTTCATTTGATTGGCTTCTAGGCCCCTTCCGTTCTCTCTACATGAGCGGTATCCTCATTGGACTCTTGGTTCTGTTCATCAAGTTTCCGTTGATTTTCGTCTGTGACCTCATAGCAGCCAGCTGCTTCGTCTACGACGGTCAATTCTAGTCCTGAGTTCAATATCTTGTCAAACTCATCATGTTCTATGCGCCAGCCAAGTCGTTTCCCTGCAAGCCATGTAATTACTTGGTCACAGTATCCCAGTATATCAATATCAAACTCGCAGTGATGAATTGGGTCTCTATTAATCAAGATTTGTGGGACATTATTCGGCACAAGATTGACTATCTCGCTCACAGGGGCAACTTTGAGTGAAGTACCTATGCATATTAGAAGATCACAAGTTCTTATGTCGGCCTTAATCGTGCTATGGAATAATTCTGGCAGATCTTCGCCGAAAAATGTGATGTCTGGCTTCATGACTCCGAAAGAATTCACATATTCATACCTGCGAGAATATGATCCTTCGTCTTCCATTTTGTCGACCTTTGCCATTAAAATTTTCCGTTCAGCTTCGCAGAATGGACAATACGCGATTTCCTGGCGTCTTAGGTTCGAGAAAAGTGTCTCTCCAGGCACTTTATATCTGCACGTGATGCAACTGGCAGTTGCAAAAGAACCGTGACATTGGACCAGTTTATCCTTCCTCACTCCTGCATTGGCCTCAAGATTGTCGATATTCTGTGTATAATTGCGCAAAAGCTTTCCTTTATCTTGAAGGAGTTTGATGAAGCCATGGAGAGGGGTAAATGCCTTGTCTGGAGGCAGAATCATATGAGCAATGGAATAGAACACCTCAGGCGATCTTTTAAACACCTCTAGACTAAACACATCCTGCGGATCATCTAGTCCAAGATGCTTCATACGAGCATAGAATCCCTGCGATGATCTAAAATCTGGGATTCCCAGCGAAGTGGATATTCCTGCTCCCGTGAGAACCAACACATTGGTTGCTTTTTCAAGAGCAGAGCACAGGTGCTCGATCGTATGAAAGCTAGGCAGTCTGGTTCTAATTTTCAGTACTCTGTTCATGGCCTTCTGTAGAAACAGTATGCATTTTTGCATGTATATATCTGTATCTTCTTCATTTTTCTTGAATTTTAGAAAATGGCGTGGCATATACCCCAACATACTGGTCACATACAGTATGTCTTGTGGTGTAGGATCAACAGGAACAGTCTTCTCCAAGAACTCGACAAACCCACGTGTTTTTAAGTAGTTTCTAGCGTACGAACACACGTTCTTAGTTATCTTTATTTCCTGTAGTGGTGGGATTGGGTCGCGGTCGAAATAATCTATCTCCTGGAAAGGCACCTCAGGCACATCTGAATGCTCAAATACTATTTCACGCAGGGCAAGTTCATCCACCACAGAAAGTTCGTCATCTGAAGACTCATCCTCAGAATCTGGACTCGAAACAGATGATACATTGTTCTCAGTAAGTTTGGGCACTTTAATGCGATCTTGGTTCAAACCGTCCAAATCATCAGATAAATCGGGACTGCGAGATCTCTTTGGAGTTGCAACGGAATCTGAAAGCGACAAAGGCTTTTCGTTGCCGTTCGAAGTAGAGAGCGACATGGTCGTTGTTTGTTTTAAAACTGATGGCCGGGTAAATTTTGTGGATAAAATATTTTTTCGACCTTAATTTCTTTCAGCACCATGAGACCTAAGCACACACCGAGTATTCCACCACTCCCGAAGTTAAGGCTTCATTCTCCTTCGAACGGTAAGACCCCAGGCGCGGGGCCATGTGCTGTTATCATGTCGCAAATGTTAAATTGCTGGGCTGCCAACGGAGAAGGTGTAACTGCTTGCAAAGATCTCGAACTCCAGCTTCGGGAATGCATGGCAGGCAAGAAGGCTACTGTTACGAGACAAGCTCCGATGATCAACTACCATGCATCGCGTTTACTTCCTAAAATTCACAGGAAGGCTGAAAAGTAAGAGAAGGGGGATAAGCTCGCTGTAAATAGGAATGGTTTATGGTATTGAGTGCTATGACCGTCAAGAGGAAGTTGCTAGATTAAGATATGCCCAACCCTTTTTGTGATAATTACAACCATTGAATAAAAGTATAAAGTGATATTAAATTGGTATGTTATATATCTCATACAAGCATATTAATTATTAGTTCTCCGGAAGAAGATAACTTGTCATAATTCGTGTATCATGTTCTCATCGCAATAAATGGGAAATGGCCGTTCAAACAAGTGGGACCTTGTCGGCTTCTGGCTCGTTCCAAGAACCTGGCATTCTTAACCATTTGGTCTCTGGAATAGGAGCATACGAGTTGGCACCGGAACTCAAACCATCGTAAACACCATAGAAGGCACAGATAGCAGTTATGAAACAGAAGACACCAGCAGCAACTTTGCAACCAGTGTGCTCACCAAAAGTGGCAATGGTGTAAAGCAGCATGAAGAGCCACTTGCAGAAGGTCAGGACAAACAATGGGATTGTGCTCTTGAATGTGGTGATAAAGATCATGAAGTCAAACACGGTCCAAGCAGATAAGTAAATACCCAATGCATTGTTGTAGTCGTCAGTAGTTGTGTAGTAGTTTTGAACACCCATCACATTCGTGACAATGGCACCGAACGACATAAAGAAAGCTCCGTAACAGAGCAGAAGCACAGAACCAAATAGGTTATTGTCTACAATAGCCCAGATACCCGTAATAATTAGCACCAAACCGGAAGCAAAGAAGAAAGCACCAGATAGAATAGCAGGGTTGGTAACAGAATCAGCCTGACACAAAATCAGACCAAGTGAGAATAGAGTCACACCAGCTAGAGCCAATCCAGCTGCGCAAGAACTTGGATATGGTCTCCATTGAGAGGACTTTCTGTAGTAACTGACTCTCAATAGACCTGTTCTTGGTGGATAAACCTTGTATTCAGGCTCCGTCAATGTCTGGGCAACCTTGTCGTTGTGCACTGCAGTTTCGCTGTTTGATAGTAGATCTGACATTTTGAATTGTTGTTGATAGTGAAGAACTAGTGGGAATGGGGGCCCTCTTTATACCGTTGGCAAGCCGGCTCTCCCCATGCAGGAGGTGCGGCGGTGATGCAGTGCGGCGCAAAACTGCGACAAATACAATAGCGGCCAGTGCATCATTGACACTGCCGACACTTCACGGAACTGGACGGATTGTAATCAGACCATGTTTCCAGAAATTACTGTATGTGATTATCAGCTGTTTAAGGTATTATTCTCGCGGAAGTCATCGGTTATTGTTTTCTACGTGATTCTATGCCGGTCAGGGCTCAATTTGCTAGCCGTGTACGTGACCATGAGCGAAATAGGACGACAACAAAAGGAACCTTTGAAACATCTTTTAGGTAGTAAATGTGCATAACTAGTAGAAATTTAGATTAGATTGTAGGAACGATGCTCTTTTGGTGTCTAGTTCTAGATCCCCAAGTCTGCTCAAAATAGCACCACTTGAGATATGCCACCGGAAATATCCTACGGTAACTCTGAGACCACTTTCATTGCTCCGTACATTTTCCCCTGCCTTAATCCCTCAAATCTCGTAACACTTTTACACTTATTATTCTACGTTATTCTATCCCCAGATTTTAGCCGAATACCCTCGCATGTTTTATTCATTTAGTTTTTCTAGCAATTTTTTTGGCCTGTTTTTTTCTATTTATTTCCTATTATGCTTTTACGAAGAAGCCGAATTATTCGTCATTATTCCAAAGTCGGCCAAACTGTTGGCGAGGCCAGAGAAGCGAATAAGCCGGGTGTTATTGAATCCATAACAAATGACGAGTCGTACAAGAGCTTCTTCGATGACTTCTCGAAATCGGTTATGTCGCAGAAGAAGCTCACTTCCATTAGTGAGCAAAAGACGTTCGGCAAAGTATTCGATTACCTGATGAAAAAGTCAAAACCGGTGGGGGTTGCCGAAACATTGAAGCAGTTTGTCGGCCATAATGATATTGGACTAGAACATCAGTTCAGAGAACTGAGCTTTAGATCAAAGTCCCCAACCAAACTCACGATGGATGCGTACGAAAAACGACTCGATTATAAGAAGAAAGTTCTTGAAGTGCTTGCGCCTACTCTTCAACAAATAGACTCCTCTATTGAAACTAGTGAACAGATGATTGATTACATCAAAGGAAACATCATAGATCGATTCGTTATTGCATACCCATCAATTCCTTCAAATCTCTCACGGGATGATATCCTCGATACCATTCGTTCAGAGGCTCCCAAAAATCCACTAAATCCGCCAATGAACATCATAACCCTGCCATTACTTTTAGAATACTGTCTCAGCTCGCTCACGTACGATTTTGACTCCCTGGACGATACCTTGCTCATACTGGACCATATTAGACAGCATAAATCCATTTTTTTGTACGAGTTCGGACTCAATATTGATGTTTACAACTCGGTACTAGTCCAAATTTGGGAGAAAGCAGAGAATTTACAACTTATAGGTAAATTAGTTGATGAGATTGTGACCAATGCTATTCAACCTGATCTTCTCACCTATAAGATTCTTGCAAAAATTTATCTTAAGTGCATGGACGTTAATGATGAGAATAAAGCTCAGCATTATCTACTGTGGGGAAATGGTTCTGATATCTACAAAGTCAAATCTTTCCTAGACAGTATGAGACTGCCCGTTGTGTAAATAGTTTAATTTTTTCGCTTACATCCTTACACAGTAAATGTTCCATTTTGAAACGCGTTAACAATATTGTTTAAAAGAAAATAATATTACTCTTATAGCTGAGAACCGGCAGCAGAGCAATTACGGGACCACAGTTTTAGAATTGTGCCGCTTAGGAGGAGTGTACAACTAGGAGCCGTGGAAACCTTGGTTGTAAGACACGATGATATTGACTCCGGAAGAGTTTTCAAGGGCCTTTGAGGAGATCAAGAGCACCTCTTTGACCCACTCAACGTGTAAGTTGGTGATTTTTGTGTCATGCTTAAATGTGGATGCAATCTGTGCGTCTAAGATTCTCACGATGCTGCTCAAACGACATCTAATAGTGTTCCAATTGATCCCTGTTGTTGGTTACAACGACCTCAAAACTAAATATTTGAGGCTAGATGACAGTATTTCGAACGTGCTACTGGTTGGATGTGGGTCCATGGTTGATCTGGAGAGTTTTTTGGAGATAGATGTGGCTCAGCACGTGGAACATATAGATAGCATTGGTGCTCCCATTACCCCTGATTCGTCGACTACAGACCCTCAAGTGCGACTCACGAGACGGATATATGTCTTCGATGGACACCGTCCATGGAATCTCGATAATCTTTTTGGGTCTCACATGATCGCTTGTTTTGATGATGGAACTGCAGAACGGGATCTTGGAGAGCAGAAGAGCGCCTATGAGGTATTGGTTGCTATGGACGATAATGAGGATGAGGAAGAGGAACAACAGCCCGAGTTTGAAGATCTGGCAAGCGACTCGGAGGATGAATTAGGGGGACGTAAAAGGAGAAGTGAGGACGCGTTGCCACAACGCAAACGCGTGCTTTTACAGAACGAAAAAACCATTGAAGACTACTATAACCAGGGAACAACTGTTGTGATGTCTTCTGCATTACAGGTGTACTCGCTAATATCAACATTGGGCGAATCAAACGTGGACTACCTGTGGTACTCCATAGTGGGTACCAGCTCTCTGAGTTCCAATTTCGCAACTGCGTACGAGGCTATGGTCCCGCTTCTGAAAGACGAGGTTAATAGATTGCAACAGACTGATGACACGGCAACACATAACCAAGAGTCAGGCCTCGACAGTAATAGAAGCAAAAAAGCAGATAATACCACATTGAAGGTGGACAAAGATTACACTCTATTTTTGCTACGACATTGGAACCTTTACAACGCATTTTTTTATTCCAACTACGTCAATTCAAAACTTCAACTGTACACAAGCAATGGAAAACGAAAACTTAACACGATCTTTGCACGAATGGGCATCTCGCTGACATCAGCGAACCAGAACTGGCATTATTTGGACGTTGATTTGAAGAAGAAGTTGCATCTTATTTTCCGCAAGAACCTTGCTCAATTTGGGCTAACAGACGTCATTAGAGATGGATTTGTTCGTAACTTCGGGTTCCATGGGTCCGTTTCTGCATGCGACTATGTTGAGGCGGTCACGGCTTTGCTGGAGTATGATGGAGAATTTATGGCTGAACAGAGCTCAGGAACACGACCAGCCACGCCAGAGCAAGAGGAAGATGCGAAGGATATACGGACATTGATCCACAAGCGAGAAACACAATTTGTGGCCAATTTCTGGAAAGCATACGACGCTTTGGAGAAATTCGAGCTTATTTCGAAGGGTTTGAGAATAGCAAAGTTACAACAGCAGTTTATTTTCGACAAGGGGTACGAGATTTTTCAAAAGAAGATGATCAAAAACCTGCGCATATTCAGATTGGTTGTGTTGAAGGATAATTTTGCTACCAATAATACTGTCTTGGATCATTCCTTGGTCCCAGATATCAATAGCTCAGACTCCATCGAAATCAAAACGTTCAGCAAAAATACCAAACTGTTTCAAAATCCGCTAATTCTCACCAAATTAGGCAACTGGATATTGGAATCGTGCGCAGAGCTAGACAAATCGGTCCTCCCTTTGGTGATTGCATCTTTAGACGTCGACACTGGGACCTACTTAGTGTGCGGTTTGCCTCCAAAGTATCCAAATATGAAGGGGCTTGAACAGGCAGCAGAGAAGATTACCGTACTGAACACATTCTCGCTTGCATTTCAAGAAATCGCAAACAGCACAGGCGCAAAGGCACGTATTGATAGTTTTGAAAGCTCCATGATTGAGATTCGCAAAGATGATTTGCCAATGTTTTTAGAGCGACTTAGTTTGAGTGGTCTGGTGTAACTAGTATATACACATCACAAATCACGGAACGTATACAAGAAAGACGGATAAATTGTAGATAGCATTTAGCACCGCCCAGATCTAAGCTTTTTATTTATTTATTTATTTCTGTCTACATGAGTTCTCCATCCAAAGAATCAGTGTATCCTTTCCCAGCGTTCACGCCAACAAGACACCTCGACCAGCGTCGGGCTCGCCGGGCGGCCACCTCACCTCCACGGAAGCGTCCGAATCCGGCCCCAGTAACTCTGACTCCCTTAAGCACAATGCGTAAACTGAACGCGGCGCGAGCAAATGCTCATCGTCCAGACCGTCCTTCAGTACTAAGCTTTGACAAAGCGACAAAAACAAGTGCACTGGAGAGGTACAGGCGTGGAACGCGAGAAGAAAACGTGTTCGTTTCCCCAAGACAAGACAGGAAAATAACAACTGACACAGAGTTGAAAGATCTTTTAATGGAAAACAACAGGCTGATGAAGACTCTTGCACACAACCAAGAAATGATCATGGAGTATCTCAAGAGGAAGTAGACGGCATTTTTTCAAGCCTTTTTTTGACAATCTGAAGTGGAATAATAGCATCTTCCAAAGAATCATGCTGCCCAGATTGAATGTTTTTGCTTAAAAATCTCCATGCAAGTCGTTTCAGCGGATCTTTGCGGCGTGGGTCAACTGTCTTTTCAGAGAAAAGCACTGCAGTATCCACTATTTTAGGATAAATCACGCGCAAGACATTGAGATCGTTTTCCAGCCCGTGTCCTATTATAATAGTATTTTCGTCCGTCAGCTGTGCTAGTTTTTTCAACATTTCGTCCCATGTCATGGCATCATCTGGGATAGAATCCACACCAGAGACAAATGTATTGAGGTCGATCGGCTGCCCTTGTGGTTTGATGATTTCGTCCATGATAGCAGTACATTCGGGAAACTTGACAATACTCAATTTCATGAGCTCAAAACCGCATGATGAATAGCACATCTCACAATCCAATCCCACCGCTGGGAATTTGGCTTTTTCAGATATCTTGTATTTTTCTCGCAACTGGCCAATAGTCGCAAATGGTTGTTGATAATGCATCTCCGCAGGATCAGAGAGTTTAAATACATGCTTGTCCAACTCTTGGCACCCTTCAGTGTGGCCTGGAGTCTCATTGCAACATGAGTAATGGCGATTTGCATAATTATGGTTCCACTTTTTCACTCCCGATCCCAAACTTGTGATGATCTTTCCAGGATGGAATTTGCACATACTCTTATGATCTGGATCGTATTCACGTGCTGCGAGGAATGTCACTCGGCAATGTGCACATTCCAGTGTATCTCCATGTTTTCTTGATTCTGGAACTTCCATGACGAATCCGTGTCTTTTTAGCATCTCGGGAGAAACGCATAATCGTTGCAATCTGCTCATATACTCGGCATCAGAAACCCCTTGAGACTCGGGATTAAGCTTTGGCTTCTTTTTAATATGCTCATACATTCTTCTCTTTACCATTCTCACGTACTCTGCAGAAGTCTTGGCCGTCTTGGCCACATCGTGCTCTTGATCAACAGCAACAGCAACAGCATTGGACGTACCTATCTTGATTAGCTGCTCATGAAAAATCCGCAGGTAATATAGTCGTTCGTCATATTTTGAGGGAGCAAACGGGACAACTGGTCGTGGGACCAGCCGCACCTTGTCAATGCCACCCTCTAGTGGATCGACACTCTCGATCTTACGCTTGGACATGAAGCTGCAGAAGACATACAATAATTTTTTCTACGCGCGTCGATCGACGAACTCCGTCCTATGTATCTTACTATTTGCAGAAGAAATCCTACCCTAATATACATCAGCTCTTTAACTTCTTCGTATCCGCATGAACACTAGATGCTGGTGACACATTCGAGCCATTCGAGCCGTTTGACACACTTGCATCATTTGAACCATTGGCAAGCTGCTTTTGCTTCTGTTGCATCAGCCGCTGCTGTTGCTGCAAAATCCGCTGTTGGTGCGCCTCGATCTGTTTCTGCCGAATATGATGGATGCTGTCATAAGCTTTCGTGAGTAGCATACATCCGAATCTGATTGCTTGTGTTTGGTTGCCAATCTGGTTAAGTTTTGAAGGATCCAAAGGCATATATGGTGACAAATCTGAATCAAATTGGAACCGAGACTTTAATCTTCGCTTTGCATCGCCTGGCGAATCGTAAACGTTGATACGCCTCTTTCTGGATGCCAACTCACCACTCTCGGGTGGTGTAACAGGCTCTTCTTTAGATTCCTCCTCCATTCCGTTGTCGGACTCAAGTTCCATCTCATCATCAGAACCATTCAAATATCCTTCAAATCCAAGATCGTCTTTGACCCTTTTTCGATCAATCCACATTTTTCCATACCTGCCCACACGCTTTCTGAGCTTGTACAGCACTTCAGAAACCGAGAGCCTATTTTGATTCTCGTTGCTGGTATTGTAGAGACCAGTCTCTTCATAATCACGGTCCTCTCCTGTCAGATCGTAGAACTCCGGTAAAACATTGTTCCGATCGTTCTTGACTATCAAACCATCTGAAGCATTGATCTTAATCACATCTTCATCTCTGTAATGTTTGTGGTTGTTCAGTATCGAAGAGAAGTTTGCTTCCCTGGAATCCTCAATCTCATACGATGACGAGGCAATAGAAGAGTACGGAAGATGCGACCGCTCCTTCAACGTTTCATCTTCATTACTCGCGATCGAGAAGTAAGGGTTGTATGGGTCGTCTGTAAAGTTCACCCACCCTTCGTCCTGCGCGCGTCTTTTTATCAGTTTGTCACTCACCGCTTTCTTGATTCCTTCCAATTTGTCTTGCAAAACAGCATTCACTGTTGTTAAATCTAAATCAGGAATACGTGATGATGGGAGTTTCACATAAGGCTGAACAGCAACTGGATTTGCACCTTGACCCTGCTGCGCAGCTGGATATGCTCCTCCCTTTGGATACCGTTGTCTTTGAGACGCCACAATCTTATCCTTTTCAATCTGTTGTTTACGACGCTCTCTTACCAATAATCTCTCCTTCTCCGTCAACTGCTGCGCTCTAAAGTAGTCTGGGTCTGGCAATGGTGGTCTCTTCTTCTTGTGTGTTATTAAGTCATCCTCCTCTCCTTTGACTCCTAATTCCCTCTTCACTTTTTTAACCTCGGATCGCAGATTGAAGATCTCTAGATCTGTCTTGAGCTGCTCAAGCCGTCGAACCTCGCGTTCGGCAACCATAAACATCAAATTTCGAGCATGTCTAAGATCTTTGTAGAAGATGGTGAGTCGCTCTGCACCCTGGGTATCAGTTCTTCTGGTCTTTCTTGCTTGTCTAAATTCACGCCGCCTGAAACAAACGTACGGATCGTTGTCATCCTTGTGTGAAGGGTCTTCAAACTTTAATGTAGGGAAAACGGGCTTTCCCTCTCTTTCAATGCGACGAGCTTTCCAATGATCGTAAATCTTGCGACCAAACATGTCAAACAAAACCTTCAATGGTCTGGGTTGTTTCCCACTCGTAGGCTTGGCATCTAATAATGTCTTGAACGGATGGATGTTTAACTGGTTCTCTAAAGTTCTCGCAACATCTGCAGGATCAGATTTGTCTGGAACCAACGCAATTTCGACAATTTCTTTGAAGCTTAAAACCTGTTGAGGATCCATGCTCAGAAATGGCTGTTTTTCATTAACCACTGTTTCAAATCGATGAGCCACCATTTCAAATTCGTCCTCTGTGCACTTGTTGTCAGATTTGCTGTTCATCTTCTCCAAAAACTTCTCATCAAATTCATCCATACAATAAGGACATCCAGAGACATCCTCCACGGTGGCCGAGAATTTGATATACGAGGCTGGTGAAACAAACTTGTCCTTGTAGTATTTTGGTGCATCAGCCCAAACTTTCGAAGCATCAGGAGTCGGAATGTAAACTTGTTCGACCTTCTCACCCTGAATTTTGGCCGCTGATGCATTGATAACCTTCTGCAAGTGATGTTCTTCTTCTTCTCCTTTCTCCACACCTGTCTCAATTTGTTGTAAATCTCGCTGTTGCTCAGCAAGCTCAAGATCCGGTATATCTCGTTGCTTCCAAACCTGTAATGTTTGCTTGACCGAGATCTTGCGCTGCCGGAATCGAGCTCCAGCCGATGATGGTAGCACCATATTCGGTTCGTTATTAGTGAATAAAACCCGTGCACCTGAATATTTGCCCCCCAATCTCCGTCAATAACAACACGCTCTCTCACCTAAAAACTGCCTGTAAAGAACCCAATCTGTGCAGAGTCGGATTCACCGCTCTGTTTATTGGTATAATACACGGTTCTTTCACGGATATTCTCCACGAATTCCCCAATTTCACCAATCAAGCTACTGCTCCTTCCTGTCTCGGTCTCGCCAGTATGCTCTCGCACACTCTCGGTCTCAAGATATTCGTGGCCTTGCAGCTATGTATTGGAAGCCTGGACTGGCCAAACTCCTTGTTGGGTAAATTAAAACCTGGTAAACCTGGGATTTATATTATGTACAAGTTGGCCCAATTTACCAATTCCCGGGTTTTGCCTCGATTGCCATCTAGGGGGGCTGCCTTTTCGCGAAGAAAATTTTCGTCGACGAACGGTTACGAGCGCGGGTGACCAATATTAGACATCCTTGCACCTGATATGATAGTTATCTAGTGTAGATTGGTCCACCGTACTTGGTGATCCAACCACAGGATCCGTTCCTGTTTGTGTCTTGGGAAATGCAACCACATCTCTAATGTTGGTAGATCCTAGTATCATTGAGCATAGTCGGTCGAATCCCAAAGCAAAACCAGCATGAGGTGGACATCCACTGTCTAATGCTCTTAGAAGATGCCCAAAAAGCGCTTCGGAGTGCTCTACTTTCAGCACATTCTTCAGAATGTATCTTTGGAGCTCAGCATCGTGGACTCTTTGAGATCCGCCTCCCACTTCAACTCCATTAATCACCAAATCGTAATGTTTTCCGATTAATTCTAGTGGCTCGTTTTGGTTCAGATGATGGTATGCTTTGCCATCCTCGAAAGAGAACATTGTGAAGGGATGATGTGTGGATTTGATATTATCCTTAAAGTAGACGGGATAGTCTTTTCCTTTGGATGCGGGGTCTTGGACGGGCTCGAACAAAGGAAAATCGATCACCCAGCATGCAACAAATAGGTCTTTATAATCAACGTTTACTTTGTGTCTCCACAGATTCGGAAAGTACTGAATCGCGAGTTGTCTGAACTTTCCCAATGGCGTAGGATTTTCATACGAACGGGTTGCACAGTCACTTAATGCAACTACGTCGCCAATCTTAAGGTCCAAATGCGAGTTGAGGCGATCCATGTCGACCCGTTTGACATCCAATCCCAGTTTTTGAACCCAGTTGCCTAAATCATCTTTGGACTCTATTTTTGCAATGTACGGCCTCCTACCAGGATAGTCCGAGCAGTTTATTAGCTCATCAATGCCGTTCTGTTTTGCTCCACCAGGAAGAACACAAGCTTGTATTTCCGGAAACTCAGGGTGGAAAGAAACACCGAAGAAGTCTTTCTGGAGTTTCTTGAATCGAAGGCTGGACCGAAAATCAGGTTTGTCAATCCCATAGTACTGGATGCACTCATTATATGTAATTGTTTGAAGTCTCTCGCCCGTAGCTTCTATAATGTCTTCCTTCCCAAGTGTGAACAAGGGAAGGTTTCTGATGTCACGAAATATCGAACGAGCGAGGTTCTCCACAGCTTCCATCACATCATTGCCATTCGCAAACGACATCTCCAAATCTAGCTGCGTGAACTCTGGTTGTCTGTCAGCACGTAGATCTTCATCTCTAAAGCATTTAGCCAGCTGGTAGTATTTCTCAAAGCCACTGGCCATCAGGAGCTGTTTGTACTGCTGTGGTGACTGTGGCAAAGCATAAAATAGTCCTTGTCTTCTAGTTGGCACCAAAAACTCGTCTGCTCCTTCGGGAGTGGATTTGAAAAGCAACGGCGTCTCGATTTCCACAAATCCATGAGAATCTAGTGCTTTTCTGGCCACTGAGGCAACCTTGGCACGAGTACGCAGAGCATTCTGGTAGTATTTCTGCCTCAGTTGAAGATATCTGTATTCTTGAGGATATTGATCTGGGGTAGATTTGAGTGAGTCTAATTGAATAGTTTTAATGTCTGAAGCATTTAAAAGCTTGAAATCGGTCACCAAGAGTTCCCATCCATCTGGTTGGCCATCTTTACCACGTTTGGGTTGAACTGTACCCGTCACGCTTAAAACATCCTCGGGTTTCCGAGAACCAAGCTTTTCGGCCACCAACTTGTCCTTACACACAATTTGGGCCAAATTCGAGTTCGAGTCACGAATTTTAGCAAAAACAAGCTGTGAAGAGAGTTTCTTTGGAACACCATCAATCCAACCATGCAAAACTACACCTTCAGCGGACATATTTGAATAGCATTCATTGATCTGCTGAATACTCCGAGTAGGTTTTTCAAAATTGAACTTACTAAAGATGGTTTCATAAGGTGGAAGGCTATGTATGCCCCTCGCAAATTGGCGCAAACGAGCGAATTGCATGGACATGGAGCTGTCGATAAAGGATATATGCAAATGGACTCACTTCTATCCTAGTTACACCTTACTCCTTGGTGTGCCGCACACGACTAGTAATTTAAAAATTTTCCAACCTGAACAAATATACCAACGTAGTTGATCTTGAACACTAGACAAAATGTCTTTGGGAACTTTATATGCTGGCGAGGCCACTAGAGTGATTGCCGCCAAGGGTCTGGTGAAGGCTCTGGGCTTGGATGTCAAGTTTGGTGAACTTACTGACGAAGAGTACAAGACCAATTTCCCATTGAAGAAAATCCCAGCTTTTGTTGGCCCAAAGGGTTTTAAGCTACACGAGTCAGTCGCTGTTCTTTACTACTGTGAGTATGATTTTTGTGGGCCTGAAATTGTGTTTACATGATGATAAAAATCCATCATTATACAGTTATCCCTGTCTTAAATATCATGTCGAGATTACAAATCTGATACACTATTGGCCCGCATTTTGATCCAATCATTTACTAACCTTTATAGTGGTTTCTTTGAAGGATAAAGAACACCCATTGCTGGGTAAGACTCTTGAGGACCGTGCTCAGGTTCTCAGATGGATTTCTTTCGCCTCCTCCGAGTTCATGACTCAAGCTTCCGTTGCCTTCAAGCCATTCGTTGGTAAGGCTCCTTACAACAAGAAGGCCGTCGATGACTCTCTTGCTGCTATGGAGACCTGTGTTGGTATCATGGAGAAGAGACTCAAGGATTTCACCTACCTTGTTGGTGAGAGAATCACCATTGCCGACTTGTTCATGGCCACCATGTTCTTCAGACCATTCACTGTTAACTACGGTTCTGAGTGGAGAGCTAGTCATCCATTCTTGTTCAGATGGTGGAAGACTATTGCCGCTACTGAGTACTTGAACTGGTTCTTTGACAACGTTAAATTGGCTGAGAAGCCACTCGAGGCTCCAAAGCCAGCTAAGAAGGAGAAGGCTCCAAAGGCTGAAAAGGCCAAGAATGCTGCGGCCGCTCCTAAGGATGATGATGTTGAGGATAAGCCAGTCGAAGAGAAGAAACCAAAGCACCCATTGGAGGCTTTGGGCAAGTCTTCCATCCCAATTGACGAGTGGAAGAGAAAGTACTCCAACGAGGAGACCAGAGAGGTCGCTCTGCCATGGTTCTGGAACGAGTTCTGGAACCCTGAGGAGTGGTCCCTGTGGAAGGTCGCTTACAAGTACAACGACGAGTTGACTTTGACATTCATGTCTAACAACCTTGTTGGTGGTTTCTTCAACAGATTGTCTGCTTCTACCAAATACATGTTCGGTTCTGCTGTCGTTTACGGAGAGAACAACAACAACGGTATCATCGGTGCTTTCCTCGTTAGAGGTCAGGACGCTCTTCCAGCATTCGACGTTGCTCCAGATTGGGAATCCTACGAGATTACTAAGCTCGACCCATCTAAGCCAGAAGACAAGGAGTTTGTCGAGAACATGTGGGCTTGGGATAAGCCTGTCAACGGGCAGGAGATTGCTGACGGTAAGGTGTTCAAATAAGCGGTGTAATGTGTGTTTAGAGAATAAGATGCGTTTTAACGTCATTAAATAGTTTAGGTTTCTGCTTCAGCAAGCCAGCATTGTTCAACGCCTGTGTTGCACACTTGCTGATGGCCCTAAATCGCTTGCTTCCAACATTTGGCCCATTGTGCCATCTGACAACCAAAACCAGTACGTTCAGCAATTTTAGGTCCGTCAAGACTGTAATCAATTTCTCGCCTGCTCCCCTTTCTCCACAATCGTCTTTCCCTTGGTCTAAATTGAGGATTGTTGGCGGAATTGGTGAAGTTTTGGCCGTTCTCCAAGCATATATAGCAGGATGAGTGGCCTTTCTAGTATATGGATTCTCCTCCTGCAACTTCGCAATAAGACCAGGTATTTCACTCTTAGAGCCCAGTGGAACACACCATCCCTGAAATCGGGAGTTATTGATATTTTCAATGGGAGACGAAATCCAAGGACATTTCATAAAAGAGAAAATATTAAATTACTTATTTGAAGTGTTTGAGACATTAGAAAACCTTAACACTATTTAGACTCAGAACAGGTAGCAGTCAACTTGAAGCTCTCATAATGGACAAAAGCAGATTCAAATACCGGCTGGAAATCCAGCAAATGATGTTTGTGAGCGGTGAGACAAACGACCCTCCGGAAAGTACTACGATGGTGATTGAGACGATTGTCAAGGACCAGGTTGTTGAATTAATCATGCAAGCCCAAAAGACAGCGAATGCACGTGGTCAAAAGAGTATTTTGCCCGAGGACGTTATATTTATGATCCGGCACGATAAGGCCAAGGTTAACAGGCTCCGCACGTATCTTTCGTGGAAAGATGTGCGTAAAAATGCGAAGGACCAGGAATCTGGCGATATTGGTGCTGGGAATGATTTGCTGGATAATTCGGGTGGTGGGGTCGGTGGATCTGCTAATGCAACTAGTATGGATAATAAGATGCTAGCCAAACAGAAAAAATCACAAATTCGTCTTCCATGGGAATTGGAATTTATGTTTAATGAGCAGCCTTTAGAATCCAGTGATGATGGAGCTGGTAACCAGATTGATGAGGAGGAGCGAGAGGCCGTTCTTGCGCAATTGAAACGGCTCAAACAAAATGATGAAAGAACTAAGAACATGACGCAGAAAGAGTATGTACACTGGTCTGAATGTCGGCAGGCAAGCTTTACATTCCGTAAGGCCAAAAGGTTTAGAGAATGGTGTGGTATGGCTCAGATTAGTGAGAGCAGGCCTAATGACGATGTAATTGATATCTTGGGATTTTTGACCTTTGAGATGGTGTGTTCGCTTACCGAGAAAGCTTTTGAGGTCAAGAAGAGCCGACGGGAGGAATTTTCGCAAGAAAAGGAAAGCAAGAAGCGCAAATACTTGTTTGACGAGCCCAGCAATGACACGAAGCCAATTATGCCCGAGCACATTCATGAGGCATGGCGGCTGCTCCAAGCAGTGCCACAGGAAAAGAGGTGTCTATACAATTTTAGAGGTGGACGTTTAAAGGACCGGGTGAACCTGATTTAAGAGCCCAGGTGGTTATAATTGAATAAACTTAAATTCGTATAAGCTTGTTTGGCAAATTGATTGTAGTGATTCAAGAATCGATCGGTTTTGTAGCGCTTTAAAATTTGACAATTTATCACAGGGGCTGCTACGGTTATTCTATTTGTTTTAGCATGTATTGGTATTAGAAGCTTGAGGTGAAAATATCACTACAGTGTATTATTCTGAGAGGAGCTAATCGTGCAACCACATTGAGCAAGCGTCCCATAAGTATAACCCCATACATAGTTTCTAGTTTACAAAACAGTCCTACTTACTAAAAGTTTACAGATGTGCTCTGAATTTGAATGAGCTTATTAGGTCCGTCATTAAGAATAGATATACCATCCTTTGAGAACATAAGGCTGTGCTTGCTCAATTTTAATATATATTTTCAGATTATGCACAATCTCTGAATTGTAATATGATTACAATTCTCAAGCAAGCAGGTCCTTTTACAGATCCAGACTACACTCCTGAGTTTGGCCTGGATTCTCTCTCTTCTAGTAAGATCCTGGTTCTTGGAGCAGGAGGGCTAGGCTGTGAGATACTCAAAAACCTAGCCTTGTCTGGATTCCGCCACATTGAGTGCATTGACATGGACACAATAGAAATTAGCAATTTAAACCGACAATTCTTGTTCAGGCCCAAAGATGTGGGTAAGTCCAAGGCAATCGTGGCATGCGATTTTGTATCTAAACGAGTCAGTGAACTTGGAGTTAAGATTCTGCCGCATTTCTGCAAAATCCAAGATCTGAGTGATGATTTCTATGCTCAATTCTCGATGATTGTCTGTGGATTGGATAGCATTGAGGCGAGACGGTGGATGAATGAGAAGCTTATCACACTGGCTGCGACAACAGGCAATATCATACCTTGGGTTGACGGAGGCACTGAAGGGTTTCAAGGATCAGTAAAGCTTATGGTTCCCACAATAACAGCTTGTTTCGAATGCTACATGAAGCTGGTACCCATTCAGACGACATATCCCCTTTGTACGCTTGCATCTACGCCCAGACTTCCCGAGCATTGTATCGAATGGGCCCATCAGTTGGAATGGACTAAACAATACCCTGGCATAGTCTTCGATGCCGATATCCCTGAGCACGTCGAGCAAATGTATCAACTAGCCAAGGTACGTGCAGAGCAGTTTGGTATTGAGGGAGTCACAAAATCCAAAACCCTGGGAGTCGTTAAGAATATAATTCCAGCAATTGCATCAACCAATGCTGTGATAGCTGCTGCGTCTTGCAATGAGTGCTTCAAATTCATCACCTCTTGCGCTGAGAGTATGCAGGATTCAATGTACTACAATGGTGAGACGGGCGTCGTTTGTGTATCTGATCCGTACAGTCGAGTGGCAGACTGTCCGGTGTGTGGTAGCTTGCCCCAGGAATACGAGATTTCAGAAACATGCACTCTGGGGGATCTTGTTACCGATATTTCGCATAATTTTGCACTTCAACAGCCGCTGTTTTTTACAACTACAGCCGATCTCTACAATTCCAAACACCCAGAACGCTTTGATCGTCGACAATTGCTGGTCAATCTTGTGCCCTTCTCTGACCGCATATCCAAATGGCAAATCAATGTGGTGGACATCTCTACACCTACACCATTAAAATTAGTTTTAAAATTGCGATAGCTATCTAAAATATGCAAGGCAACGCAACGCGGTTTAAGTTGCCTGAAAAAGTTTAAAACCCGAAATCACGTAGATTTGTCCGTATTATTGCAGTCTAGCTACTCTATTTAACCGTGCTTAGAGAAGTAGTTCTTGGACTTCTCAACATCTGGAGAGATAGTGTCAGCACCAGCAGTCCAGTTGGCTGGGCAGACCTCGCCGTACTTCTCGGTGAATTGGAAAGCCTCCAAGAGTCTGAGGGACTCCTCAACGTTTCTTCCGACTGGCAAGTCGTTGATGGTGATTTGTCTCAAGGTTCCGGATGGGTCAATCAAGAAAATACCTCTCAAAGCAACACCCTCCTCCTCGATCAAAACACCGTAGTCCTTAGAAAGAGTGTGGTTGGTGTCGGCGATCAATGGAATGTTAACCTTTCCAAGTCCACCGTCGGCACGTTGAACGTTAGTCCAGGCCAAAAGGGAGTACTCGGAGTCGGTAGAAGCGAACAGAACTTGGCAATCCTTGTCGGCAAACTTCTTTGCAGCCTCGGAGTAAGCAATGATTTCGGTTGGGCAGACAAAGGTGAAAGCCAGTGGGATGAAAGCAAGAAGGACCCACTTGCCCTTGTACTGCTCAAGTGAGACTTCCTCGAACATACCGTCGATGACGGCAGTCTTCTTGAAGGTTGGAGCTGGTTTCTGAACGATAGCGACCATTGTATCTAAAATATAGGAATTGTTATTTGCAAGATCTATTAAAAAATTCGAGAACTTCCTTTACCTTTTATATCCCACTTCCAGTGTGTGCTGAGATCGTGTTCCGCCTGCTTACATAACTATCAGCCTTATCAAATTACTAACTAATTGAAAAATTCTGGAACGATCTGTATCGAATTTGCACCGCCATATTACAAATGCGCTCGATTATTTCTCGAGCTCTAATTGTTTGCAATCTGTGGCTCTTCGTTATATTCCTCGAGTTCTTCATCCAGCTCAGTGACTCTATCGTTCGTCTCTTCGACACCATCGGTAGACTTCTCGGTTTCAGCGAGGTCCTCGAGTAATTTTCGCACTAATTGTTCACGCCGCACTAGCTCCTCGTTGTAGATCACATAAATTGTTGGATGCAACGTCATGATCATCAGTAGCAAATCTTGCAAAAATATAGACGCGTAGTGACGCACTTCTGTTTTGATGGTAGTTGGAGCTGTACTGTCGTTCTTTCCCGGAAGTTGAAGTGCCCCACGACGCTCGTTTGATATAAGAAAGCGCACCACCAGTGCGACTCCTGTCCGGACCAGCTGGCTAACTGTACTGCTAAACCACAATAGCTTTGACATGACCGGTGACAAAATAGCTTGCAGTGGAAGAGGAAGGTCTTTCTGGACAATCTGATCGAGGCTTTTCCATAGTTTCTCGCCCAGAAGCAGGTTCAGGATAACCCAGTGGGATAATGTGTTTCCTAGTATATTATGGGCACTTGTGAGAGACTCATTTGGACTTCCAATGATTGTAATGCATATGAGAGGTATCCAAAGTACCCATACAAGGTTCAACAGTCGCCAGAACGTGCCCTGAGTCACAATGTGAACTGCTGCGCGCGCAAACAGTGCTGGAGAACGGATGACAAAG
The DNA here is from genome assembly GCA_003706255.2 of Ogataea nonfermentans. Taxonomy (NCBI): domain Eukaryota; kingdom Fungi; phylum Ascomycota; class Pichiomycetes; order Pichiales; family Pichiaceae; genus Ogataea; species Ogataea nonfermentans. The sequence continues at coordinate 480,031 of PPKT02000003.1, read as the reverse complement.
AAGACCAAATTCTTGATGGCCCATATAAACCACCTTTCGTTGTTCCTATTGAATGCAAAGCTAGTTTTGGTCTGAAATTCTGTGTCCAATGGAGCCAGAGCGGAGACTTTCTGTTTTCCGGCCTCCGAGAGCAGTATGTACGAATCGTAGCCAATACTGGAGTTGTCGACTACAATGCATTCTTGAGACGACAACTCCACCTTATTCTCTCGTCCAAGCTCGTCCTTTATAGTCACAACGTAACGTTTTAACTGCGCCACTGGTGTTGGGGTTCTCGGTAGCACAACACTGACAGAAATGATTGTGGGGACCTGATCACGTAGTAGACTCGAACCGCACTTGAGAACCTCATATAATGGTAAGCTCCTGTCCAATGATTGCGAACTATGCTCGTTTTCTATGATCAACTCCAGAACGTCAGTTTCTTGACACTGTTTAAACAACTCATCCAATGTAGTCTGGAGGGTTATTCCGTTCACCTTTTTGGTCTCCCGGCCGGATATTGGCCGCAAATCGGACAAACAGTACCGAAATTCAGCCTCAAACTCGATTTCGAGAGGTGACTTTTCGAGATCAGTAGAAGAGGCCATACTTAACTTTATCCTTTTTATTCTATCCGTGTTCTGTCAGAATAAGTCCCGGGTGTCTGAAGGCGCAAAATAAAATTTTCAATATTATCATACCAGTGAAGCTAACAGGGTCTTAGCAATTGGGGATAAAATCGGTCTCGAGCGATTTTTGCACGCAAATTATAGTCACAATTTGCATACCATCTCCCAGCATATCATGTTTTCGCGAGTGAGCGTCTCTAAGGCTGCCCAGCCACGGCTGAGCCAAAAGAAGGGCATTATTCTATCAAGGCGTCAGATTGGCTCGTTCATCCGCAGTGTGCTGTGTATGGACATGCCTTCCTCTCCAGATGATCCGACGGTGGAAAACAGATTTCACCCATGGGATCAGTCGCCATCGCCAGACCTCAGAATGAGAGCGGCTACAATCCGAGCAATGGCCAAATGTCCTGTTACCAACAAAGATATAAACTATACTTGTCCGATCTCAGGTATTCCTACCCACCACTCTAGAGAGGCTTGGGAGCAGGATACGGACTACCACGAATCCAAAAGATACGAGCTACTCAAGAAAGTGAACGTTTACGAACACGACCTCAGATCTGGAAGACAGTTCCCGGAATTCGATTTCCCAACGTACCAGCCGCAGGATACGCTGGTCAACTTTGCCAGTTGGGACACTTACTTGTACACAAGACGTTTCTATTCCATGGATACAGAATTTCAAATGGCAGTGGTCACTAAGTTGTTGAGCTTCCCGATCACGATCGCATCAATCTTGCACCAATATTCTCCATATTTCCTAAAGCCTAAAGGTCCCATCTCGATTGAGGGTCTTAAGAGTTTGGCTGCCATTAGATACACATTGTATCCTGAGACCAGAGTGTCCTCGTTGAAAGATCGTCCGATGCGGTTTTTCTTGCTGAATGCCAGATCTGAGTCAGTGCTGCCCGGTTTCGTGTGGAAGGAGCTGACATACCTGTTCCCAGGTGTTTCTTTTGAACTACATTTCATTGGTCCAGAGTCCTATTACGATAGAGAGAAGAAGCAGTATTTGGTCTCAGATAGGCCTATTGTGAAGCGGATGGATGACACCATGTGTTTCTATTACCATACACAAGACTTCCACGAGTTGCACGAAGCCCAGGACTTCTTCCCATACGATCCATACATGGACGTGTTTTTCTGCTTCCATCCTAGAATGGGCTACGCGGAGACCGCGGATCTATGGGAAAAGACTGTTCCAGGGCTGTTGGAATCTAAGTGTGGTATTTTCGTTACTGGTTACCACGACCAAGATATCAAAAAAGACTACCAATGGCTAGTGGATAACTACGATGAAGAAATGGACATCTTGATGGATCCTGTTCCAAATGTTTTCGGCTCTACCAAGTGGGAGCTCAACGATTATAATCCACAAGAAGTGTTCCAATACAACCAGCAGACTTTTGGTTTCCGTGGTAAAAGATACCATGCTATCAGCCAGGAGAAATAGACTTGCACATAGAGCGAACAGTTTATATTTAGCGAATGAAGTACATAGTAATCTATCACCAAAACCCATAACCTTCTTCACCACCGAAGATGTTGAGTTCAGGATCTGGCATCATCTCCATCACTGAGTTTTCATTGAAGTTAAGTACGTCTGAGTCAATTTGAGAAAATATGTCACTCAAAAGCACTTGTGACTCGGATGGCTCCATTGGCACTGCAGCAGAAAAAGAAGGCTTGTGATCGGAACTTGTGTTCACGGTCTCACTATTGTGACTTGGCGATTCGGCCATCTCGCTGCTGGTGAAACCGATTGGCGATGGAATAAACGTAGCACTGGAACTACGACTTGGCCGCACAAGGGACGATGAGGACTTGCCTTTCTTCCGTCCAAGATTGTCTGCACTGTAATTGATAAACTTGCTGAACTGAATGCGGGAGTCCGGGTTCAAAGATCCGTTGTCTCCATCTTTTTTGCGCAAATTCACGCTGATATTCTCCACAGCTTTCTCCTTGCCAAGTTCCTCCAATAAATCCACCATCGAGTTTGTAGCTCCATCTCTATTGAAGTTGTTAGACACTTGCATCCATTTACTGACCCTGGTAAGTATCATGGTCATTTTGGTAGCCACTTTGCTCTTGGTTGCAATTTTTTCCAAAGCCTGTGTAACACGTCCATATTCATGTTCCACATTAACTTCCAAATCTAGGTTTTGGGACTTGACCAATAATCGTGCCCGGATCAAAGCCACCAGTGCATGCATCGGACGATAGTAGAAAAAAGTTGGGAAGTTGTGAGTTTGGTCACTTAAAGCCACAAAAGAATCAATGACTTTTTTGCTTGCCTTCACTAGTCGGTTCAACGTCTGCAAGTAAACTTCTGTAAATACATCCTTTCGTACTAGGACACGACACACCACATAGTCATACATGGTCATCAGCAGTTGGTAATAGATAATGGAAAGCAAGTTCTTCTCCTTGGAGTTGGCCGTAAGTAAAGTACTTTCAGTGGCCAATTGTTGCATTTTCTTTTCATAACTGATCATCATTGCACGCAAACTTTCGTGCGGGAATTCAGAGCTGTCCTTCTCATCCTTGTTCACTGAGAAAAAAAGGTTCAACCTTGTAGCAAGCGAGGGAGACGAAGTAGTTGGACATAGGAATTGGAAAATTTCTTCACCAATGGCCACAAGACGTGCATAGTAGCACAAAAACCGATCATATCTGTTTGAATCGCCCATCAACAGAATTTGGCAACAACGTTCGTGGGTGTTGGTCCAGCTGACTACCTTAAAACGGGGCAGGGACAGACCCAGAGAGCAACAGCAAGAGTAAACTCCAATATAGGCACGGAGTATTTTGCGCTCTTCAGAGTCATCTCTCAGTATACTCTGACTAGTACGATGGGCCTCGTTACCAAGGTCCAGACACAGGGTCAAATTCAGCGCCGTGAGTAAGCTCATCTGATGCTTGTATGAGCCCCACTTTCGAGGTGGAGAGCACCACAGAGATAAAACAAGATAAACCTGAACCAAGCTGGCTGAGATATCACCAATAAGTCCAACCCTCTGTGCCAGATTGTTGTCCAAGTAATATAATAAAGTGTCGTGTAAATCTGCTTCGTTTAGACATGTAACGGTGATGAAAGACAGAAGAACCAATGGATCATTTTCAATAAGCCATTCGTACGTATAGTATGTTGGTATTGAGACGCAGGGCCAGTAGCAGAGCACCTCATTAACGAAGTGGTTGAATCTAGATCTAGAATCCTCTTCGCTCAATATTTTCAGCTTGATCAACTCTTTTACCAGGTTCATTTCGTACGGAATAAAAGGCAGGTTAGGTACACTTTTGACCGGTCCATCTTTCATACTGTTAATAGAAGAAGCCACGTTGCTTTCAGTGGTGCTCAGATTGGTACCTCTGGTGAAATTAATGGTGTGAGCAAGAAGCCGTTGCAATTCACTAAGTTGTAGTTGTAACTGTCCAAGACTTTCAGGATTGAGGTTCTCGTCCATGTTTGTTATCTCCAGCTTCTGGCCATCCAGGGAAGCCATGCTCATATTCTTCGTCTCTGTAAGTTGCTTCTGTAGGGCCTGAAATAATTTGGCTGCCTCGTTCATACTGTTTTGAAGTTCGATCAAAGGACCAGTTCCCTTGAGCTTCACTTTCTTCCGGGGACGAGTACGGGCTGAAGTGATGGTAGGGTCTTCCGTCATGGAACATTTTAGTTCAGCCTTGAAGCATCGCGTACAACTTTCAAAAGTTGGATCCTCAAAAACGCACCGCATTTTGAGACGATGGCATCGTGCACAGGCACGAAGCCGGCGGAATTTATTGGCGAAGTCTGAAGCCAATGGTTCTATGGCTTCAGATTTTATGCTTGAATCTGATTCCTGAGCCATATTGGTGCTGTAAACATGTATCTATTTTCTGATTTTTTTTTCTATTCACGGCTTACTCCGACTCTAAATACACTTTGATAATCACTGGAAAATGTACCTCTGCATCGATAGACCTGCTTATCTAGGTGACTACCCTTCGACTGCTCTTCATTGCAGCAAATTAGCTGGGACTGCTACAGATTTCCTAATTTGGCAAGTTGCGGGTGCTTCCGGTACGCCGGAAGTGGATCAATTTCATGAAGTTACAAAGTTACGTACTCGTTAATTTGCACCAACCCTCTCTCTTGGTTGCTGTAGATAATATGCCCTGGAGAATACTTGATCAATTCATCCAAAGCCCCAATTTTGCGCATCTTGTGGCCATCCACGACAACGCTTCCGTCGTATTCACCCCAGAAACATGAGACTTTCATGTCCAACTCGACAGAGTCAACTGCATTTCCATCCTCGTCGAAAGGACTTTCCAATAGTTGTAGACCGACATGGTAGTATGGCTGGGTCCAGTTGAGTTTATGTAACTGGATCTCGTCAATTCCCTTCATCACTTTAAAACGATGGTTGCCAAATTTATCCAGGGAATAACCTGAAGGAATGGAGGCTAGTGGTTCATCAGAAGACGTATTCTGATATAGCGTCACCAATTTCACAGGAGAGACCATTGTTTTTGAGTGTGCAGACTCCTTAGAGTTGTACCGGGAAGAATTAAATGTCAAGATGCAGTTTCTGTTATCTTCAACATTAATGACAAACTCCACATCCACTGGTGTAAACTTATCAGCAAATTCCCCAGTATTGGAGCCCGAAATCAGTTCCACATTTAGGTAATTAGAAATGGCATTATCCTTGGAAGTTCCGTCCACGAGATATGGCCTCAAGCCTTCATACTGACAAATTTCAGTGTCAAACTTGTGATTCACCGTGCAAGTAATTGGACTTCCAGAATCTTTCAAAGAAGGTATGTCACGTATTGTTGGCTCAATGTATCCTGCACGACCAGAAAGGCTCACTATCGAGTTTCCAGTCACTGCATCCACCGACTCCAAGAAGCGAAACTTCAGCGGGCTCGAGTAAGAATATGGAGACTCAAAGTATGAAATTGTGCTGCACAACACCAACACAACGGCCAGGAATACAACCAACACAGAGTTAAGTTTGTGAATAAATGGTGTGACAGGCACCCCCATCCATACTGCAACTCCAACAAGAAAGTGCATTGTGATCTTACCGAATTCTGAAGTCTCCTGGACTGTTTGATTGAGTGCCTGTAGGATCAATTCACCATTGGTGTAGATTACAAATATCGAAAGTGGCACAAGCATCAAAAACTGGATTGACCAGTCGTAACTGAATGAACTGAGGGCAGCTGCTTTGAGTTTTTGTTTGTAGGTATCCTCAGATTCGTGCTCAATAACCACAATGGTAGAGTTATTGTTGTTAGAAGTAGAATCACCGCCCAAAAGAGGTTGCCTATCCGATTCATTCAATTCAGAAATGGTTTCTGACGGTGTATCACTGTTGGAGGGACTTTGATCATCTTCTGTAGATCCGTAGATTCTTGGTTTCATCACTCTTCGGTACCGCGGAGCCCTTCTTTTGAGCATAAGAGCTAGCAATCCAAATATCGATGATGCAGACACCAATAAATGCACTAAGGTGATACTAAATCCTGCGACGTTATCCTCTGATTTCTCCTTCATGGTCATCCAAATGGCACCAATCCAGAGCATTATGTTTAATTCCAGCAAACAAATAAGCTTCTGGTCATGGACTGGGCGTAGCCATGCTGTGAAGTTCAGGAGCAAATAGTTTGTAAGCAGATTGAGTGATCCAAGAGCCAGAAGCGGAGATATATAGTCATTTGATAACAGAATTGGGTCATTCAGGTAGATGTAATTTGACACAAATGCAGTCAAAGCATAGGAAGCAGCCAAACTAAGTGGGTATCTCAGCCACCCTTTCGAAAAGTCAACATACCATGTGCCTCTTTTGGCGACAATAAGCAAGCAAAGAATAGTAGCAATTGGAACAGTACTCACAATCAAAACATCCAGCACATAGAGCGTATTGACTGAACAATAAACAAAAATTAGTCCCAAGATATCGAAGAACACAGCTGAAGAAGAATCATCACTAATCTGTCCAGGTTCATAAGCAATAGCACTGACCATATTCAGGGCATTGATTTCCATATGCCATAAAGATCCGAGTGAAGTTCCTGCAATGGAATCCCTTAGGGTATGGTAAAGAGACCTTGGTTTATAGAAAGCAATGTCCACACCTCTTAAGCCATTCTCAACGTAGATCTTGTAATCTGTTTCTGACTTAATTAGTCCGCTCTGGAAACCTTGCTGAAATAGCGAATTAGCAAAAGGCCGCTCAGCTGCGGCATAGTAACTAAGAATTCCAACATCAGTGCTTCTGAACAAGATTGCCTTGCCGCCAGCCCCTGTCCCTTCAAGGTTGACAAAGTAGCTAACCAAGCTTGACCATTCGTGCATTAGGAATGATTCTGCCCCCAACAAGCCAAATTCTTCATCGTTGTTGAAATTGAACACAATTGTACGTTCTGGTTGCTCTGTCTCAGCCAAAGAAAAGTGTTCCAGCATTCCGAGCATAGATGCAATCCCCATTCCGTCGTCTGTGGTTCCGTAAGCTGTTGGCACCGAGTCGTAGTGGGCACTGACCAAAACTCCAGGCAAAGAGGGATCCTTACCCTCAATCTTAACAAGCACATTACTGCTTTCAAAATAGATTATCCTGTTAGCGAGGCTATCTGGGTCAAAAACATCTTGTTGGTTGGTCATAAACTTGAGGTTTTCGTAATCATCGTCATATTCTATGTACACCTTTCTCGCACTTATAGTCTTGACCCGCTCAACAATATAGTCATGCACATCATCGTTAGTATGGGAATCATAAGGATGAAAATCTTTTGATATCGATTGCAGATCGAGCCATGCCGTGTTCAGAATATGCGGAGTTGGTTGGGGAGGCGTAAGGGAGACTTTATCAAAATAGAGATTGATAAAGATTGCTGCGATGTAAGAGGTCACAACCAGCACAGTAAGGGTCGTTTTTCGAAACCCAAATGTCGACCGGATGAATTTAGTTAAGCTTCCCGGTTCCTCTGACATAATTGGGAATTGTAATTAGATGCCTAATTGTTTTGCTTGTATTCCCATTTATTATTGCTTTGCGCCACATATAGCACCGCCACGGTAGAATACAGATAGAGAAGAAATTCATCGTGAAAAATTATCTATATATGTTTCCTGCTTTAAAAAACGACCTGATTTTGCGGGCTGCGCGAGGAGAGTCCGTTGAAAGACCACCTGTATGGCTTATGCGTCAAGCTGGACGTTACTTGCCCGAATATCACGAAGTTAAGGGTAATCGGGATTTCTTTGAAACTTGCAGAGACCCAGAAATCGCGTCAGCCATCACTATCCAACCAATCGACCATTTCGATGGGTTGATTGATGCTGCCATCATTTTCAGTGACATTTTGGTTATTCCACAGGCAATGGGAATGGATGTGCAGATGATAGACAAAGTTGGACCAAGATTTACCGACCCATTAAGGATTCCAGAGGACATGAACAAATTGAACAAAAATACGGATGTTGAGAAAGAACTAGCCTGGGCCTTCAAATCTATCACTGTCACTAGACACAAATTGAATGGACGTGTGCCACTGCTAGGATTTTGTGGTGCTCCTTGGACTTTAATGTGCTACATGATCGAGGGTGGTGGATCGAAAATATATCGGTTTGTGAAAGAATGGCTATTCAAATACCCTGAAGCGTCCCATAAATTGCTTCAGATGGTTACTGATGTGGCTGTAGAGTTCTTGGCCTTGCAGGTCAAGGCTGGTGCCCAGATGCTGCAGGTTTTTGAGAGCTGGGGAGGTGAGCTTAGTCCTGATGACTTTAGAGAGTTTTCTTTGCCATATCTTCGTCAAATATCTTCAAAATTGCCATTGAGACTCAGGGAACTTGGAATCACCGAAAAAATTCCTCTCACGGTATTCGCAAAAGGCTCATTCTATGCTCTGGATGAGCTTTGTGAATCCGGCTACGACGTGGTGTCCTTGGATTGGCTTCAGGACCCAGCAGAGGCTGTGAAGACCTCGGCAGGCAGGGTGTCTTTACAGGGTAATCTTGACCCTTGCATCATGTATGGATCCCGTGAGACTATAACTCGCAAGACGGAGGAGATGATAAAAGGATTTGGAGGAGGGAAGAAGAATTACATCATTAATTTCGGACATGGAACACATCCATTTATGGACCCTGAAAATATCCGGTTTTTCCTCGAGGAGTGTCACAGAGTCGGAAAGTTGTAACGTAGGATATTTAATAATGAACATAGCAAACTTATAGTGCTAAATAGAAGCCGAGTAAATTCTAAAATCTTTTGGACTCGAGATTTTCCGATTTTCTGAATTAGAGTTTTTCAATTATTGAGCTCAGATATTTGTTATGTCCAAGGCAGCAAAATTCCGGCCAATGGCGAGTAAGGACGACAATCAGTTTAAAGAGGCACTCAAGCTCTATGATGCCAAACAGTATAAGAAGTCGTTGAAAATTTTGGATGGTGTGCTGAAGAAGAACTCCAAGCATGCTCCAAGTCTTGCCCTCAAGGGTCTAGCATTGCACTATTCGGACACTGACAAAGCCTCTGCAGAATCTTACATTATCAAAGCGCTTGAGAAAGATAGTCTCGATAACGTTGTTGATCACATTGCTGGTATTTATTATAGAGCTGTCAAGAACTACAAGGAGGCTGCCAAATGGTACCAGGCAGCAATAGATAATGGGTCTGCAAACAAGAGCATTCTCCGTGATCTTAGCTCTATGCAGAGTCAAATCAGAGATTACAAGAACCTGCCAAAATCTAGATTGGGATACCTTGAAGACCAACCAGGTTATCGTGCGAATTGGACAGCCTCGGCTGTGGCTCACCACTTGAACGGCGACTATGCAAACGCAGAGAAAGTTCTAGGTAGAATCGAAGATTTGATAAGCGACAAGCTTCAAGACAGCGATTTATTTGAGCACTCAGAATGTCTACTATACAGAAACGAGATTATTGGCCAAATGGGTGACTACCAAGCAGCTTTGGAAGACCTCAACAGAATTGAAGCAACTGGAATGGTTTATGATGGTCTCTCTATACTAGAAAGAAAGGCAGATTATCTTATGAAGCTTAATAGAACAAAAGAAGCTTCTTTGGTGTATCGTCAACTGCTGAAAATAAACCCGGACAATGCGAGCTATTACTTCCAATTGGAGAAATCTTTGGGGATTGAGAACTCTCCTAGTATGAGATTAGCGCTGTACGAAAAACTAGCAACTTTCTACCCAAAATCAGACCCTCCTAAGTTTATTCCATTGACTTTCTTGGCGTCGGACCAATTCAGAGAGAAGGCCGAGCAATACATTTTGGGTCAGCTGAAACGTGGTGTTCCATCTACGTTTGTTAATGTTAAGCCATTATACAAGAATAAATCTCATGTTGCCACCATTTTCTCCATAGTGAACGACTTCTTCCATACCGTTAAAGACCAACCACTCACTTGGTGTTGGACGGCTTACTTCCTTGCCCAACACTACTATCATGTTGGTGACTATCCAAATGCCATTAAATTAATTGACCAGGCCATCGAGCACACCCCAACCTTGGTGGAGCTGTACATAATGAAGGCCAGGATTTTTAAGCGGATGAACGAATTGGAGAAAGCTGCACTTGTGATGAACGAGGGCCTTAAATTAGATTACCAGGATAGATTCATCAACACCAAGACCACCAAATATTATTTGCGTGCTGACATGGTGCACAAGGCCATTGATATCATTTCGATGTTCACCAAGAATGATGAGAGTTCAAACGGGTTGAAAGACCTGCACACTATGCAGTCAATATGGTTTATTGTGGAGAGTGCCGAAAGTTATACTAGAAAATATAGAAAGGCTCTTGGTGCTCAGGATAACAAAGAGGCCATGGAAAACCTTGGTCTTTCCTTGAAACGATACATTAGCTTGACCAAAATTTTTGGTGAGTTCTATGACGATCAGTTGGATTTTCACCATTACTGCATGCGTAAGGGGACTCCTAGAACTTACATGAAGATGATTGATTGGGCAGATTCGCTTTTCGACCAACCAATGTACAGCCGTATTTTGGATGGCTTGAGTGACGTTGTGCTTGAGATTCTGCATCACAATGAGCTGTTCACCACGGATCATGCTCACCGGAAACTCAAGAAGGAGGAGATCAAGAAACGCGAAGAGCTGGTTGAGTATTCGAGGGCGATTGCGGACGATGAGGATGTGTTCGGCGAAAAAGCCATCAATAATATCCTAGCTGATGACAAGCTACAAATCTTGGTGGACCAGCAACCGTTGCTTCATGCGCAGGATAATGCATTCACCCAAATTTTCAACTTCAAGGTCAACTTCCAGCTGAGGAAATATGTTTTGTGTCTCCAGTCGGTAAACAAGCTTCTGTTCATTGATCCTAAGAGTCCTCACATTGGATACATGGTCAATTCGTTACAAAATCATCTCGACAGCTCCACTGCGGAAACTATAAAAAAGATCGTGACTGTTGGTCTGATGAAGCATTTTGCCAAAGCGGATCCTGACAATCTTGTGGAAACTTATTTTTCCGCCAATAATTTGGAAACGGCACTGGTACTTGTGCGGATGAAAGAACCTAAGTTCCAGGAGCGTTTATCTGCAGTTCGGAAGACGCTAGATCCGTACTCTGTGGGGCTTGTAGATATTGCAGAGCTTAGCTATTAATCCATGATTCTACCTGTGCTCTTGCAGCTGATCCGGTGAGACTGAGTCCTTGTCGGCCATAAGGGAAGTAACTGATTGTGTAAGCAATACATGCCAACCATTGTATTGCTCCACAGATGAGAGCGAGTAAAGTTTGTTTCCAAAAGAGACAAAACCAAAATGTAGCGAGGATGGATCCCACAAATGAGATAGTAAACCATAGTCGATCTTTAGACACGAGGTGACCTGCAAACTTCCTAAACCCGTTGATAAAACCAAAGGAAACGAGGAAAAGACTGGACCCTAGAGATGACAACAGGGCGAGTTTTCGAGGCGAAACAGGCAATATCGGAAGAAGAAGAAAACACAAGCTATAGCATACAAAGGAGCCAGTCAACGTCACACAGAAAAGTGCCATACGCTCAAAATACGATAAATTGAACGATTCTGACGGCCACCATGAAGACTCTGGTTGTTCTTCCTCATCTAAAGTCACTCTTCCCCACCACGACATAAGATAAACTACCAAAAAATAATTTGTAGATAAAAAAGCTGGCTATATTTTTCCCCTCATGTCGGCCAAATATGTGAAACACTCTGGGGCACCTATCCCCCATGTGGGTCCCTTCTACCGCTACACTGCAACTGCTCTTGGTGCCACCATGTGGTTTTGGATACTTTACCGTACTAAACACGATTGGAGACACTGGGTGGGGATCCATGAGCACTGAAGAAGCTATATTTATTGAACTATTTATTGGTCATGAAGTGAATTACGTGGAGCAGGATAGCACTTGCACTATGCTTGTTTTCCTGTAGCTTGCTTATTGGCATATTCATACTGCAATGGTTAAAGATTATTGTTAATTATATTTGATCAATACTGTAGAAGTTCAACGTCGATATATTATTAGTTTATTACCTGAACAGCTTCCTGACCTTTTTAAGAATTGACCCATTACTCTTCTTCTCTTTCATTGGTATTTTGCCAAAACTTTCGGCTGTATGCACTGGAGAAAGCTGCTTCTCCATCTCCCCGCTGACTGTTGTATGCTCTTGAACAACATGCACGCGATTACCTGCTCCACCACGGCCGGTCGAGTAAGCTGGGCTGAGTTCATCCCTCAATGTGTTTGGGTCCTTGCGAGGTGTGGGAACAGCCTCAGAAGCGGTCACATTTCCAGCTCCACCTCGTCCTGTAGGATAGTGCACTTTTCCGTTCTCATCTTGCTTGAAAGAGCTGTGTGACTCGTGCGGCATAACCACCTCATCTGCCGCAGACTGGTGCACAATGTTGCCTGCCCCACCTCTGCCTGTTGAGAAAACTGGATTCAAGTCTGACATATGTCAAAAAAAAATTGACGTGAAATATTTCAATGCCGTTCTAGGTCCCTGGTTATAAAATTATATACTGGGGAAAGTCGATATTCTACCCATTCATCTCCATCTATCATAACGAGATCATAAATGGTGTCTGAGTTGAGCCTACTCCCTAGGCTTGCGAATTTCTTTCTGTACGTCCCATAGAATGTGATCTGGAATTCCACCAATGCCAAAATGTTCGCTGTGCCGTTCTCCGCCTCGTAGTTTTTGCAGAAATTAACAAACTTTATCAACTTCGTAATCCGTTCCTCAAAGCACTTGTCTACCAATCTGACAAGCTTAATCAGTGCATTATCGATGTCGTCCTCATCAGCCTGTTCCATCACCACTGGCACATCTTCTTTCCCTATAAATCCTGCAAAGCTGTAATTGGAAGCCATATTTAGAAAAATATCAGATAGCTTACCATCTCTATATTCGAGAACAAATTGCAGGTTCGTGCTTTGGCCTTGGCGATACACATACTCTGCCAGTTCTTCAGATTCGTCAAAATGGTAGTAACCCCAGAACGGCACATCGTAGACTTTCATCCCGTCAGATTGCGGCAGAAATCCGTAAGTCACAAACATCTGCGTCATCTCTTCAACAGGAGTGTAGCTGATAAAGACCTCTGCACCGGATGAAAGCGACTTTTTCGGCATAAGCACTATCTCGTCAGTTTCTGGATCTAGATCGAAATATGCATTTTGCGCAGAGTTGTCGTGGTTGGCAAAGTCTAGAATCGGGACCAGCGTCACATCAACAACATACTCATCATCACCTGTCTGACGTGGTATCTCCAGAGTCCGCGACCGAATGGCTCCCACCAGACGTCGAATTTCCAGTGCAGAAATTTGCACTGTCCAGGTATCTGCAATGTATTGACACAGTTCATCGAATTCGTCACTCTGTTGCTCCAGCAAAGTAGCGTTTATCAGAGAGTTTCCAGACTCAATATCATAATAGCTTTCCAGTAACGACTCCTCGTCTAAAGCTAAATTGTCAACGGTCGTGCTAGTTAGAACTGATAAGTATTCCTGTAACTCTGGAAGTTCAAGCTTATTCATTCGTCTCAGAACTTCAAATGCTATCATGTAACAGGTTAATATTCTTGTTTCATTTATTGGTCCATTGCAGTAGAAGCTGAGTAGGCTCTTGATTACCGGGATTTCTGGCTCAATGATCTGCTTAGCGACTTCTAAACATGTGTAGATATTGTAAACCTTGTTCCTAGGAATTCTAAGTATTTCATCTTCACCAGCTTCATCTACAAACAATCCTAGACCTCCAGTACTGCTCTTTTTGATCTGTATAGTTGAATTGGCTTTATTGATATCAATTAAATGCTTCATTTAAATAAAAGTGAATTCTTATTTTTCAGCGTATTTAATTCTATGATATCTCTACGAGCTCACCAGTATATTAGAAGAGACCGAGTCAAACTTGGTCGTGAACAAGCGAAGGGTCACTACAAGTAGCTCTTCATAAAGTTCATGATCGTCTCTTTTGAGGCGTTCAATGCTCCTCTCATCAAGCTTCCAAACAACACTTTCAGTGTTTGAGCAGTACCGCACTATACGGTCACTCTGGGTCTTCACCACATCACCAAATATTGTTAGCGGCATCACCCAACTATTGAGGAAAAATTTCAAGTTGTTGAAATAGATCTCGTAGCGAATCATACCTGATTCGACAAAGTACAAGCATGGTTGGTTCAGATGCTTCTCGTAAACCAACTGATCAGCTGCCAGCTCCTGTCTGGTCAAATATGGAATCAATCGGCTCCAAAATTGCTCATCCCGTACATCGCTTGCACCCTGCATCACTGTCATCACCAAAGAAAGCGGGTTTCTAGCTCCGGAAATGGATACTTGGCGTTTCTGAGGCTCCAGATCCATAGTATTGTGTGCAGCACGCATAACGTGAGCATGTCTTGGAGATCCCACGGTCATCGCTTCCATTATATGTGAACCAGGGGCAGGCAAGCGACGAACTTTCCGAGCTGCCTCATGTTTGTTCTTGCTCAGCTCTCGATATGTTTCAAGAAAGATGTTCTCACACCATTCAAGTGCAGAGTTCAGATTATTAAATAGCTGAATCCGTTCCTGGTGTTCACTTGTTTCCCAAAGTCCAGAATCTTTCAGCGCTTCAACGATCACCGAGTTTTCGTTGACAGAAGAGATGATCATATACGAGTCTCTCTCAATGACCAAATTACGAATTCGTCTGAAACCTTCCACAGCAGAAAAGTCAATACTCTGCACATTGTTCATATCGAGGATCAAGTATTTGATTGGTTCCTTGTTGAATGTCTCGCTATCAAATCGAGCACGAACTTTCTCCTCAAGACCACCAATAGATCCGAAAAACAAGGATCCCTGTAATTTCATCACGTAAATCTGCTTCCCAACATCTTTGAGAAACTTCTGCTGTTTTGGATGCCTCATAACGATTGATCGCGCATATTCTCCCGTGTATATTCCCGAAACAACAGGTTTCCGGGCTGCGCCCACCACGAAGGACACACAAGCAAGCATGACACCCACTAGGATACCGTAAACGAAATCTCCAGCACCCATCGTCACTACAATGATCACGATGGTAGCATACTCAAATCTCCTAAGTTTTCCCTTGGTATCATACAAAGCTTCCTTGAGCAATTCGTAACCGAGCAAGTAAATCAGAGCACCAACAACTGCCACTGGAATGAAGCCGATGATTACAGGTCCTGTGAGCATCACTCCTGTAGTCGCCATGGCTAACATAACTCCACTTAAGCGCGAATCAGCTCCAGCACGGATGAAAAGTACAGAATTGGTGTAGACCAAGTAGTTCTGGATACTACCACAAAGTCCCGAAATTGTATTCGAAAGCCCATGTGCCATTAGCTCACGGTCCACATCAAAATTGTCCATATCCACGGTAACAGCTAGAGCTGGGACGTTTATAGGAACATGCAGTATTCCAAAGAATGTCAAAGCCAACATGGTAGGAACTTGGTGCAAAACCTCCCACCAGCTAACTAGCTCAAACTTGTAGAGGCCGTAGAAAGCATACCACGGAGATTTTGTATCGGGAGTACTAAAAATCCAGCCATAGTCTCTGGCTAATTGAAGATCCCAGGACGGATTAAGGTACACGATCACATGGAAGATCAAGAATACCACAATGAAATAAAGGGGCACAATTATTGCGCTAGAATTGTAATGCTGAATGAAGACCAATAATGCGGCAAGAACGAGCGGGATGAACCACTGGCAGAACGCCAACGGGTTCAATAAATACTGTAACGTAGGCAGGTTGTACTCCAGACCACCCTCAAGTCTTGAGGAGACCTCAATAGCTGTAACCACCAAGAAATATCCAACACCACCAATGCATCCAACAAGGATATGACGAGGGAAGAACCCCACAAGACGACCTAGTCTGCATTTACCAAGGACGAAAAACACAAGGCCAGTGACAATGGATGAGAGCGCGTATGTCACAATTGTGGTCGCCAAGATGGCGTCTGGTTGGTCCCCAAGACTGGTCATTATATTGATTCCCATCTGGTGGAAAAAAGGAGTGACCTCGATCATTTCAGATCCAACTCCAGACTTGAAGGCGGATCCTCCCAATGAATACACCAATTGAGATATAATTGTCGAGATGTAGAACATTGACAGTCCATGTGCTCCCATACCACTAAAAACAGTCTCTCCAATTGGGAATAAAATCATTCCATAACTTAATCCGTCAAGAATATTCAGTAAAGTGCCAAGAAACACGGCAGGAACATACTTAACAGGTTTGACAAAACATTCACGATAAACCGTCTCTGCATCAGCATTACGAATTGTGTTCAACTTATGCCAGATCTCTGTTCTTGTAGAAGTAGCTTGTCGGGAACTTTCGTACTTCTGATATCCTGCATGCTCTCTATAAACGTTGTCGTAATCTGTCGCCTCAAAGCCCTCGGCCTCCAAATCAGCCTCATACCCAGGATATACTTCTGGAAAAGAGCTAGTAGCTTGATAGCTTGCTTTTGCACCTGTTTCTGCGATTAATGGAGTATAGTCATCAGCAAATCGCTCTGGTGGTGTGGGATTATCTCCAAAATACATCGAGCCATGTTCCAGCTCCCCAGATGACTCCTCATATTCAGGAACACCAACATCGGCCAACCCTATTGTGGTCTCATTAATCGAACTGGAAGAGTGGACTGTTGCACTAACAGAATTTAAGGGCGAATAATGGTCTGCTCGAAAACTTGAATAAACAAAGCTTCGACCCAGCTGGTGATCTGCTGTTACCGATTGGCGATTCCCAGAGCCAGAAATATGTGATGGTGCCTTGGGCCTTGATATAGCCTTAGGCAGCGAGCTGCTGTTTGCAGACATAGCAGTATTAATTTCGTTCTGTAAATTTAATTTAAAAACTGGGGCATTTTTCTATCTATTACCTAATCAGATATGCCAAATCTAAAGCTCATCCTTGTTTTGTTTAATCTCTCCAGAGTCGGCAATAACGATTGGTTTCACTGGGCGATCACCGTAACCAGTCTTGGATGACTCGATGAGCTTCACAACGTCCATTCCATCCAAAATCTTGCCAAAGACCACGTGTTTGCCGTCAAGCCAGGATGTTTTCACCGTAGTGATGAAGAACTGCGAACCGTTTGTGTCCCGACCAGCATTAGCCATTGACAAGTAACCTGGACCTTCGTGCTTCAAGTCAAAATTCTCGTCCTCGAAACGAGCACCGTAGATCGATTTTCCTCCTCTTCCGTCACCCGAAGTGAAATCACCACCCTGAATCATGAAGTTCTTGATGACTCGATGGAACTTAGAGCCCTTATATCCCATTGCTGGATCATCAGAAATAGACAATTGGTAGAAATTCTCCACGGTTTTAGGAACCACCTCACCAAAAAGACCAATCACAATCCGGCCAAGATACTTAGCATCCGGACCTTCTCCCTCGGCGATGTCAAAGAAGACTGAATGGGTGACCTTCGGGGTCTCGGAACCCAGAAGAGTTTGCAAAAAGAAGAACAAAAAGAAAAGAGAGAACTTCATGTTTCAAGTAAAATTTCTATTATTTTTCTACCCGTTTATATTCTCTATATATTCAATTTTTCAACAGAGTATATTGGAATTTTGCGGTCCTCGTCTTTTTTCGCAACACTGTTGGTCAATGGTAGCAACGAGTCTAAGTTTGTTGACTCCTCGACAATGGAATTGTTATTAATTTCCACATCCTTCCGTTTCTTGTGCTTCTTTTTCTGGCTTTGCTCTGCAATCGAAAGCGATTGGTTCACCAAAGTGAGCAATTGGGTGTCGGTCACAAGTGTATCAACTTTTAGTTGCGTCTTAGCAATAAGTTTGGCCAGTTGCGTCTGGTTTCTGGAATAATGTAAGCTCAAAACGAGACCATCGGAATCAATGAAATTATTAAGAACTTGGTAGCCGTAGTTCAGTTTCAATATCCGTGCAATGATACCGTCCAAATCAATAGCCACATCTTTTTTAAGTAGTTTCGCAGTTTCTTGGGTGATTGTTTCACTTGAAAACTCCTCTAGCAACCGTGCAATTATGTCTCTAAAAACTTCTTCATCGGCAACCGCGCTTAAAAGCTCAATAAGATCGCCACATGGGATATTTGGACAAGTAACAATTGCCTGGCGCATCAGGCGTGGAGACTCCTGCAAGCTTTGAAGCAGGCCGGGAGTGTATGCCGAAGGAAAAAGTGGATGTGTCAACAGATAAGTAAGTGAATTCTCAGCCACATATTCTGGCAATTTGAGCTTTCCATTCTCGACTTCAAATAACAGAAGAAGCAATTGGCATATAAATTCCGGATCCACCACTCTATCATGATCCACCTCATACACTTTAAAAGGCTGCTGTTGTGTTTTATTATCGTTGGCAGTAGAATCATCGTTGTTCTTCAAATAGTTGACCAGCTTGATCTCAAAATCATCGTATTCTCCGTCATCCTTGAGCTGCTTAAGGGTTTCATAAACTTTGACTGCTTCATTACTAAGATGTCTTGAACGATTCTGTAGCCAGCTTGTTTCCTTAGAGCTTGATTTGAACTCACCTTTAGCAACAAGGGCTGGCAAGCCCACAAACTTTGATTTCGAGCCATTTTTAATACCCTTTCCAAGAACATTGGTAAGCTTTCCAAGTCCCACATCCACCGACACATATTGCAAAGAGGTGAAATTGTCTTTTGGACTTTTTAAAAGCACCAATGCAAATGTTTCACGACTCTTGAGGCTATTACCCTTTACTGGCACACAGCTCTGCAACACTGCAGATCTTGGAGACTTCACTCCTTTTGACTCCTTCGACTTTTCATATAAATCAAGCGAACCTATCAAAGCCTCAAACTGGACATCCACCAGAGCAATTGTACTACCTTTGGACACCAGCACCCTATTGGTTGAAGCAGAGACGATGGAAATTGGCTGCTCGGTGAACTCTTTTTCGAATACACTTATCAATTTGATGCTTTTGATTTTTTTTGTAAATGGCATCGAATACACATGTAGCGTCATCTCTGCATCATTCTCCAAGATCAAAAGCTTACCAGAAGAATCATAGCAGAACTGGACACTGTCGGAGGTTATCAACTCAACAATTGAATGTGAAATCTCCAGAACTTGTGACTTTTCAATGGCATATAATCTGACATTTAATAGCCCATTGGACTCATCCACCGTCAGCAAAATACTCTGGATATTTTCAGTGCGCTCAATTTGAAGTTCGTCGGGCGAGATGAAGCAGTGATAAATTATTGTCCTTTTCTTGCTAGAATTCAGCTCAAATATCACCTCATCGGTTATTTCGTCCTCCAATTTTATGCCCCGTATGCAAATAACACCGTTCTTGCTCACTGTGTATACGTTTTTGCCGTCTCTTGACAACCTGAGGCCTGCAAGATCCACATCTAATATAGTATCTTTGCAGCGCACTTCCTTCAGTCCTTCCGGTTCCAGTGTATTTCTTTCCTCCTCGTTGTATAGAGACATACTTTCAGAAGTGTTCTTCTCATCCTCTGTCTCACTCTTTGGCCGACCGTAAGTAATTATCCTCATGTAGCTTTTCTTTCTCTCGTTTATTCCGACAACAAACAGACGAGATTCCTCTCTTTCAGAAGCCTCATCAAATGTGAATGAGTCCAAACACTCCACACGCGTTTGTGGAGAGAGAGAGTATGACCAGATCATCTTTGGAGTGGGTTTAGTGATAAACGAGCCAATGTAGGATCCACTGACTCCAATGTCAAAAAGCGTAGATTGTGGTGAATGTATACTAGACACAGTACACGGATGCACTGCCCCGGCTTTTGAAGGCAGCCGAGGCAGCGATGTGATCATAAACGGGTCCCATAGTGCTGTAGACATGATTGAAATATTTTCTATCTGAAATTTTTTTTATTTAGCATCTTTGCACTGCGACATACATGGTTGTGTTAAGATAAAGATCAATAATTATCTGAATGGATTTACAATTTGGAGTTGAATAAGCAAGAACCTGATGAATGAGAATCATTATGCGTCATCTACTAAAATGGATTACAAATTTGCAACATATACTCAAAAGATTAAATAGTCAGATCACAAGATCAGGGAAGATACAGTGTTAAATTATCAAGTATAATAAATATCGAATTCGTTTACATTTATAGTCATTTAAAGTCATTAAATTTAGTTAGCTCAAATACCAACAACTACGGTTTCACTCCTCATATGAACAAAAGTTCCGTTACTAATATACACCCTAGACAAACTTGCATTGCAAGTCAGCAATGTTTCCCAATCGCAAAATAACCTTAAATTCAAGCAGAGGTAGCAGAAGTGTACTTGGTGACAGCTCTGGTACCCTCGGACACAGCGTGCTTGGCCAATTCACCTGGGAGAATCAATCTCACGGCAGTCTGGATCTCTCTAGCAGAGATGGTCGACTTCTTGTTGTAAGCAGCCAACTTGGAAGCTTCAGAAGCGATTCTCTCAAAAATGTCATTCACGAAAGAGTTCATGATAGACATAGCCTTCTGGGAGATACCAGTGTCTGGATGCGTCTGTTTCAAAACTTTGTAGATGTAAGAAGAGTAGGTCTCCTTTCTAGCCTTGGTTCTCTTCTTAGCGTCCGAGGAAGCGGCGGTCTTCTTTCCTGCTGGCTTCTTCTCAGCTGGAGCCTTGGAAGCTGGTTTCTTTTCTGCCTTTGGTGCCATTTTGTATTATGATATTTATTAACTTAGATAAAAAGTTTTGTTATCAAGGGCAAACAAGCGAGTTTATATAGTTTTGCAAACACGCTTGTTTAAACCTGGGGGGTCGTGGAAGAACCACATAATATTTTTTTGCAACATGGCTTTACAAAATCGCAATTGCGAATTTTTATCTCACTAACCCGTTAAAAATATAAATTTTCGCGACAACTACGCCGTGCCAGAATTTATCAACCAATGTGTAAAAAGTAGTCTGCTGATGTATTTCACAATAAAAACATTGACTGACCAATCAAAAGACACCGTCACTTTGCCACTGTAACCACAGCCTATGACTATATAAAGTACTCTACCCCCAACCTTTTAGAACATCATAAATTATTAATCATGTCCGGCGGAAAAGGTGGTAAAGCAGGCTCATCTGAAAAAGCTTCAACTTCGAGATCGTCGAAGGCTGGATTGACCTTCCCAGTGGGAAGAATCCACAGACTTCTAAGAAAGGGTAACTACGCCCAGAGAGTTGGTTCTGGCGCTCCAGTTTACTTGACTGCCGTTTTGGAGTATTTGGCTGCCGAAATTTTGGAATTGGCTGGTAACGCTGCTAGAGACAACAAGAAGACCAGAATCATCCCAAGACACTTGCAATTGGCCATCAGAAATGATGAGGAGCTGAACAAGTTGCTTGGTCATGTGACCATTGCACAAGGTGGTGTTTTGCCAAACATTCACACAGACTTGTTGCCAAAGAAGATCGGCAAGAAGGAGTCTCAGGAATTGTAAGAAGCTGGGCTTTTTTTTGTTGTTTAATTTGTAACGATTTTAGGGTCTGGGTATAAGATAATGTATATTAGATGATTGAGAATAAACACTATAACTGATAAGAGATTTACACATGCAGCCGGGTAAAAACAAGGAGAGAGATTGAAGGGTGCGACAAATTTTGACATAATAAATTTTTGTTGTATATCTCCCTCATTAACCGCTTTAAAAGGGGCATTATAAAAAGGGAACGTATCCCTTAAAATTTTGTCTCTTCTAACTACTTTCTTTTTACAAGCAGTCCCGCCGCTACCAAATACACAGCAATGCCAGTCAGAAGAGTGATCAAGTTCGTTAGAGAACAGTACGAGAGCATCTCCAAGAGGTTCAACAACAACAGCAAGAAGGAGGAGGAGGCCATTGTGCCTGCTGAGGAGGCCCCAGCCGAGGGGGCCCCAGCCGAAGAAGCTGCTCCAGCCGAAGAGGCTCCAGCTGAAGCTGAGCCTGCCGCCAAATAGGCATGCATGGCGTGTATAGCAGACAAGTCCAACTCTAGTTGCCTTCAATTAGTGGACCCGCCTTATTTGAATTATTGCTACTGAGCTATTCGTTTTCCAGTTGAGCAGTTGAATTTTCTTCTGTGTAATCCTTTTTCTAATATATTTCATTCATGTTCACGCTTCCAAATCTTGATTTGTCCGTTCATGCACACTGCCATCAGCCGCTCACCCCCCTGTACCGGTTCAACTTCCATCACTGGCGATTGGCTACCAGTTTCTAGCTGGTATACAATTTCCTTTTTCTGTATATCCCAAAAGATCACGCGTCCTTTCTCGTCACCCGAGCATACCAAAGGCTGGTCAAAACACGTGATAAAGCAAGAACCAAGACAAAGCTTCTCTGCAACAGACCCCCCATCAGTGTTTTGAAAAGTCTTCACAACCTTATTGTTCATGTAGTCCCACAATCGCACAAACCCATCAAGGGAGCTTGACAGAATGAATCTTGAATTAGGGGAAAATTTCACGTGACTCACTGGGTACGAAGAACCACTCTTGTCATAAATGAGCGTTTTAAGACATTGCCCAGTTTCTAAATCGAACAATCGAATCAACCCGTCGTAGGATCCACTCACAATGACTGTCCCATCAAATGAAAAATCTAAACTGGAGATTGGGTCCGAATGAGCACTCAAAACCTTCATACATTTTGCGCGTCTCAGATCCCATATCCGTATGTTTTCATCTGCAGATCCACTGACCAGAATCGATCCTCTGTAATGGAACTTGAGTACGGAAACGTGGTAGGTATGACCTCTTAAAATCTGTATTGTATCACCATAATCCAAGTTCCATATTCGAATTGTAAGATCATCAGAAGCAGAAGCAAGAAACCGTGAATTGGGAGAAAACTCAACACTTGAGATGCCTCCAGTATGGCCGGTGAGAGTTTTTATGTAAGTAATCGCGTTTTCACCAAATTTCCAGAGTTTGATGGTTTTGTCACTGGATGTCGTGGCAAGTAGCTCACCGTTGGGGCTTATCTTAGCTGTCGCAAGAGGTCCATCATGTTCTGTGTCGATAGAAAGCTCTAATTTATACATGTGGTTGAACGAATAAATATTAAAATTAAAATAAAAATAATTAAGTTTTTACATAATCAATAAATAGAGATTTAGGGGAACTGCTTAGCTGTTTCATTCATGACGTTATCGTAACTTGGCGGTGCTTCTAGCGGAACTTCATCGTTTGTGGAGGAACCATAGGTAGTGAACTGACTAAGGTTGGAGGGTTGGTGAGTTTGATTCTCTCGCGGAGCAGGTCCATTGAGCAATGGCGAATTCGAAAGCGGACTGAGCTGGTTTTGTTCCACCAGACTTAGTTGGTGAGGGCGTTGGCTCTTGAAAGGTTCAGGATGGCTGAATCTGATGGTTGTACGATCCGGTTGGCGAGAAACGACCATAGCAGCGGTGGCAGGTGGCGAGTTGATGATGAGTTGGTGACGCTCGATATCGTCATCATATGGACGTTGTGGATGTTTGAGGATGATATACCAAGAATGGACTAGTCCTGGAACGTATCCTAATAGACAGAGAGCAATGTTGATTAGCAAATCACACGAGCAGAGTCCCTTCTTGATGCACACAGGGAGTGGGGGACATATTACTGCCAGAAATACTAGTAGACAGTCACAACAGCAGCAGTCACAATAACAAAAACACATTCTTGATTAGAAAAGGCCTATATTTGCATCTTTTATACAGTCACTTCATAAATATTTTTTTTTAAATCGCTATGCCGCATCGGCATGCCGGAGAGCCGAAGTGGAATATAGGGCATTTTGGTGTACGGGTGTATAAAAAGTTTTTTCAGTCATGGGTGGTGACGAAATGCAGGTACCGGAAAATTACTTGGGCGACGCGACGAAATGCTAGAAAGAGACAGGCGAGTTCTTATTGTGAATTTCCAAAACGGGAAAGAGTCCGTATGAGGCAACCGGCAAGGCGGCCGTTCTAACCTGCCGCTGCTAGGGAGATCTGCAACTATTAGATGGGGCGTAGTCTAACGCAGTATAGAATAGGGGTAATTCTGTATGATTTCTTTTTTGGACTAGCTCAAACTAGGAGTCGCAATTTTGGACAACAGGGCCCATGATGGAGAAGGGTCGATCTGGGTGATCTTGTATATTGTTGGTCCAACAATATCACACCAATTGGGTATGCATGACACTGCCAACTTTGCTGCATGGTGCGTGCTAATGCCAAATGAAAAAATACGTGGGCATTGTAATGCAATATTTTCGAATTTGTTGTTGACGACGTCAAGATGTATCTGAGCCTACCTGAGCCTTGCCGAAAAGTTTGGAGGAGGGAAATAAAGTTAGTCGATTTTTTTTTCCAACTCCATGAGTATTGTGGACACTAGAGGGCCTTTCTACCTATACAAATTTGGCGATTCTGCCGAAAAACGAATGGACAAATACAAGATCTTTCCGACGCCGGAGCCCCATATCATGTCCCCTCCTTCAAATAACTATAATACCCGCTATACTTCGCCTGTTTCATCTCCTAGCGGATCAAATGCTGGACTGCACTCTCCTCTTTCGTCTGAAGACGATAACGATATAGAGAGTGGATATCACGGGGACAACGATGCACAGAGCGAGCGGAATAAGTTCAAATGCACATATCCAAATTGCAAATATAAAGGGACCTTCCTTTCCAAGGACTATTTAAGAAGACACATTAGAGAACAGCACAGGAAGACAAAATTACACGCCTGTGAGGGCAGGAACAAGGACGACACCGTTTGGGGATGTTCGAAAAAGTTCAGCAGACCGTATCAACTCATCAACCACTGGCGAGGACAAAGGTCTTTAAAGAAATGCGGTGTGCCTATAGATGAGCTCATGCGCTATGGGATCATCTAGGTAGGCAGGCATGTTAACGATTTATGAAAAATATATATTGGGAATGAAATTAGTAGGAGCGTGGCATTTCTCCGCAATTTTCTGCATGTGAGGCTGGTCGTGTATGTGACGTATGCACTTGGAAAAGCGACTAGAATAATTATGATCGTCGTATTTTTAGCCAATTGCATGTAACCGAGCAAGGGATCTAATACGCCGCCTGTTCCGGCAACGGTCGCGGATTGCTTGGGCTGCATGGGACTAAAGGGTGAGGGCCCAAAATTGGTGCAAGGATGTGATATTCACATTCTTTAATATGACCAGTCAACTGGATGAGAGACCAGCCACTTGCACTCTACCGTGATCATGGGACTATATAAACGGTGTCAATGAATTCTCTTGCTATGGATAAATCGCCAGGCTTTCTCTTTCCTAAACTCTCTGTTCAGTATCAGATGAATCAGCCACAATACAATTTTGTGGCTAGTCGTGCCGAATTCCTCGGTCTACGCCGCCACGTGGCTGCCGATCTGCTTTCGCCAGTCAGGTCTTCCAATTACTTTGAGTATTTACAGTCTGCAACTGCGCCAACCAACACTACACAGCTAGAATGGATAGTTACTAAGGCAGAAGAACTAAAGAGCCTCAAAACGCGGAGAGCTTTCGGAAGATGGCTAGACAAACAATATCAGCTGCTGCATGGTACCGACTTGCTTTCATTTTCGGACGTACTTAGCGAAAGTGAGACTCCTGAACCGGAGGAAATTGGCAAAGATATACTTAAAGTTGGGAATCGGGGCATGTTTTTGCAAATTGCTGACATAATCAAGGTTGTGCTGCTGCAAGTGTTGATAATCTCAGTTGCGTGCACTATTTGGTGGTTTGGGTTTGTGGACGAAGTCGATGTGGCCTATCTACGGTCGATCTGGGCGGTTGTGAGTGCAATGGTTTCGGACAGAAAAAATGCTAGATAATGTTTTTCAATATATATACTTTTCACTATTTATTTTTGCCACATGTCCCTCAGGTCGTTCATTAAGTCTGTGCGCAACAGCAAAACAATTGCTGCTGAGCGCGCGGCTATCCGCAAAGAAAGTGCGAAGATCCGGACGGCTTTCAGAGACATCCATTTGGACGATGAGGCTCGAAGCGTGAATATCTCAAAGCTTCTTTATTTGTATATTTTGGGTGAACCTACGTATTTTGGTCAGGTGGAGTGTCTGAAGCTTCTTGCGTCCCCCAAGTTTGCCAACAAGCGTCTGGGGTACCTGGCAACGATGCTGATTCTGGATGAAAACCAAGAAGTTCTAACCTTGTTGACGAATTCGCTTGACAACGACATGAAAAGTTCGAATCAGTACGTTGCTGGGCTTGCGCTTGTGACGTTGGGAAACATTGCCTCTCCAGAACTATCCAGGGATCTGTATACAAATGTGAATGGGCTACTTGGGTCTCCACACGCGTATTTGCGGAAGAAGGCCGCCATTGTCGCTGCTAAGCTCGTTGACAAGGATCCAGACCTTTGTGAAATTTTCCTACCTAGAGTGGCCCCATTACTCAATGACAAAACCCATGGAGTGGTACTTGGTGGATTGCATCTTATGCGTGCGATCTACCGCAATGACGAGAGTTCTAGGGATTCGTTAAAGCTACAGATTCCGCGTCTTTTGGCTCATCTTCGACTTCTTATTGCTACTGGTCATTCTCCTGAGTATGATGTGAAAGGTGTTCCTGATCCATTTTTGTTCGTCTCATTATTGAACACTTTGCGTTTGCTTTTAGCTGCTGATGAAAACAATGCCAACTTGGAGACATTGAACGATCTGCTTACCCAAGTCTGTTCAAGAATCGACAGCGCAAAAAGCACGGGTAACTCGGTTTTGTATGAAACTGTTCAAACCATTTTCATGGTCAATTCTGACTCTTCGCTCAAGGTTTTAGGAATCAACATATTGAGCAAGTTCTTAACACAAAGAGACAACAACACACGATATGTTGCGCTTAACACTCTGCTGAATGTTATCAATTACGAACCATTAGCTGTGCAGCGTCATAGAACCACAATTGTTGGCTGTTTACAGGATGGTGATGTTTCTATTCGTCGCAGAGCTCTCGAATTGACCTTCTCTATTATGAACCAGCAGAACGTTCGTGTTCTCACTAGAGAACTGCTTGGGTTTCTACAAAGTTCTGATGACGAGCTTAAAGAGTACATCACTACACAACTCTGCATTGCATGCAATAAATACAGGCCAAATGTTAGGTGGCATTTTGAGACACTAATCAGCCTGCTCAAACTTGCTGGCAATCATTTCACCAAAGATATACTATCAAACATTTTGGCTCTGATCATGCAAAACACCGACACTGAACTGACACAATTTTTGGTGATGGAGTTGATAAAGACGAGCCAGAATGCTTACAACGAGTTTGCATTGGCATTAGTCACCACCTGGTGTATCGGAGAGTATGCAGATATTGTGATTGGCCAGACTTATGAGGAGAAAACCATTACAGACGATTCTCTTGTCAATCTGATTGAAACATATCTCAATATATCCACTTTTGAGCAATCAGAGTTTACACAGATGAAAATATATGCGTTGACCGCGTTGCTGAAATTATCAGCAAAAATCAGCTCTCCACAATGTCTGGAACGACTCAGAAAACTGCTTTCGTCGTTCCAGTCAGACTTCAATTTAGAGATTCAAACCAGAGCCATAGAATATGCCGAGATATTTGGCCAGCCAGCATCCATTAAGAAGGCTTTATTGGAGAGAATGCCACCACCACCAGTCAAAATGCACGAGGGTATACCCCTAGTCAACAGGACGTCCTCTAAGCCTACGAAAACTTCATCGTCGCTGGGAGCTACTACTGGTGATCTATTGCTGGATCTTTTGGGCGATGATGATAAGCCACCGGCTCAAGTGTCTACTAAACAGCCTGAAACGACGTTGGATCTGCTTTCAGACATTTTTGGCTCTACACCAGCTGCGCCAGCTGCACCTAGCAAGCCAATAGCTGCTCCGGAACATGTGCAAGAAACGATCGTTTCTGCATTCGCCGACGAGCGGCTCAAGTTCGACTTTGTGGTGAAAGAGATTGGTAAAGGCTCTGCAAATCTAGAGGGCCGCGTCTACAATGTGTCTGGAGCAGAGATCAGTGATATTTCCGTCCTTTGTGCTGTGACGAAGCAGCAAAAACTACAACTATCGCAGATAGGTAGCAACACTCTTGCACCGGGTGCAATGTCGAGTCTTGGTATACGCATAACTGGGGTTGCAGGTGCTAAGATCAAGATCCGTGTCAAGCTTGAGTACACAGCTGGTGAGCGTGTTAGCCGTCAATTCGACTCTGCATTGCCAATGACTATGTAAGTAGAATATATATAGAAATGTTAGAATCGGGAAAAATTGTTATATGATATTCGCTACTGAAAATAATTAATATTTTCTCATCATGGACTTTGGCAAAATCCAATCGCAAGTTCAAGACGCGTTCTCCAAGATCGACGGCGTAAGTTCAATTCAGTACATCTAACTCCAGCAAACTAAGGGCTACAAAATCTTCGACCAATTCGAGCAGCAGACCAAGATGCCACGGTCGTATGCTGTGCTCGGTGGCGTCGCGTTCTACCTGTTGCTAGTGTTCCTCAACTTCGGAGGAATTGGCCAGCTGTTGTCGAACTTGGCCGGCTTTGTCTTCCCAGGTTACTTATCTCTCAAAGCCCTTAAGACCACTAGTACCAGAGACGACACCAGACTTTTGACCTACTGGGTG
This sequence comes from Ogataea nonfermentans, assembly GCA_003706255.2. Taxonomy (NCBI): domain Eukaryota; kingdom Fungi; phylum Ascomycota; class Pichiomycetes; order Pichiales; family Pichiaceae; genus Ogataea; species Ogataea nonfermentans. The sequence goes on along the minus strand of PPKT02000003.1, from coordinate 451,249 downwards.
GTTTTCGCTGCTCTGAATGTGGTTGAATTCTGGTCCAAGGCCATTCTGTACTGGGTTCCGTCCTACTTCTTGATCAAAACGCTGTTCTTGCTGTATCTTGCTCTTCCACAGTACAATGGGGCAGAGTTGGTGTACAACAAGCTAATTCGTCCTGTCACTGACCGGTACATCGAGGGTTCTCCAGCTGCAGAACTACTCAACAAAGTTCAGGAGAAGACTGAGTAGAAATGTTGCAATGTTTCGTAAGCAGCTTGCAAGGATCCTGCCAAATAGCTACTGATATCATAGCAACCCGGGGATTCCCCGGGGATGATTAGGGCAATCAATCTACTATGTCCTGACTGTCAAAGTCTGGAGAACATGTTTGCACTCCGACTCCGGGAATTGCTGTGGTGTCTTCGGGTGTACTGTCAATACTGTGAATCGAGTTTATTGTTACATTCCGCTTAAGGGTACGCAGTACAAATTTTTTTTCTTATTCATGCCCCCTTTCCGTCTCCCCACAATTAATCTAGTCTTGATAATGCTTCTTATTCACCGGCGGCTTGTTAGATGCGACCATCCTTAACATTTGTATGCATAATATTCCTATTTTGGCTCCCGGGCCGTAAAAAGACGGATTACCCCAGACTCCGTTGTCCCGGACTTGCTAAAATATCTCATCTGGAGGACAAACGGAGCTAGTCCGAATACTTGTATAAATGTCATCAGCTATCCTATTATGGCTGTAAATCATGGCTCCTACCGCAGTTGACCTCCACAGAGAATACGAATCCTCTCTCACCAAAGAGAATGGAGCTCCTTTCGATAAAAAGTCCAGAAAAGAGTCTGTCGTGAGTAATCTGGGACTCAATCCGGATGCTAAGATTCATTACAACTCCTCGGTGCCCATTTTGTACGAAGATGGACTGAAAGAGAAGGGCACTACAATCTCCTCGAGTGGAGCTCTGATTGCATACTCCGGCTCGAAGACAGGCCGTTCGCCTAAGGATAAAAGAATTGTTGATGAAGAAACTTCCACCGAGAATATTTGGTGGGGCCCTGTTAACAAGAAGGTTGACGAGCAGACTTGGAAGATTTCAAAGAGCAGAGCTATCGACTATCTGAGAACCAGAGACAAAGTTTACATCATTGACGCTTTTGCAGGATGGGATCCACGGTACAGAATAAAAGTTCGTATTGTTTGTGCTCGTGCGTACCATGCTTTGTTCATGAAAAACATGCTTATCAGACCTACTGATGAAGAACTGCGCGATTTCGGTGAGCCAGACTTCACCATCTGGAACGCTGGCCAATTCCCAGCCAACGTCTTCACCAAGGGCATGACTTCTGCTACCAGTGTTGAAATCAACTTCAAGGATATGGAGATGGTGATTCTGGGTACCGAGTACGCTGGAGAGATGAAAAAGGGAATATTTACAGTGATGTTTTACCTCATGCCAATCAGACATCAGGTCTTGACTCTTCATTCCTCAGCTAATCAAGGAATAAAAGAAGGCGATGTTACTCTTTTCTTTGGTCTTTCTGGTACCGGAAAAACGACCTTGAGTGCAGACCCTCACAGAAAACTTATTGGAGATGACGAGCACTGCTGGTCTGATCATGGTGTGTTCAACATCGAGGGAGGTTGCTACGCCAAGTGCTTGGACCTCTCTGCCGAGAAAGAACCTGAAATTTTTGATGCTATCCAGTTTGGATCTGTTTTGGAGAACGTTGTGTATGATCCTGTCACTAGAGTGGTGGACTACGAGGACTCTCGCATTACGGAGAATACGAGATGCGCTTACCCAATTGACTTTATTCCATCAGCAAAAATTCCTTGTCTTGCTGACAAACACCCTAAGAACATTGTTTTGCTCACTTGTGATGCCAGAGGAGTGTTACCACCAGTCTCTAAGCTCACGAATTCACAGGTGATGTACCATTTCATCTCTGGTTACACATCTAAGATGGCTGGAACAGAGATGGGTGTCACTGAGCCAGAGGCCACCTTTTCCGCATGTTTCGGCCAGCCATTCCTTGTTTTGCATCCAATGAAGTACGCTCAACAGCTTTCGGACAAGATCAGTATGCATAACTCGGATGCTTGGCTCCTCAATACCGGCTGGACTGGAAAGTCCGCCTCGAAGGGAGGAAAGCGGTGCCCACTTAAGTACACCAGAGCTATCCTCGACGCAATCCACTCTGGGGAGCTCAAGAATGTTGAATTTGAGACCTACCCAACTTTTGGACTCCAGGTGCCAAAAACTTGTCCTGGTGTGCCATCCTCGCTCCTTAACCCATCGAAGAACTGGACTGATGGTGTCGAAAACTTTAACAATGAGGTCACAAACTTGGCTCAGCTTTTCATGGAGAATTTCGAGAAATACAGCTCCCAATGTACTGAAGAAGTCAAGGCTGCGGGCCCGGCTTTGTGAGTGAACTTCTAGTTAGGATCATAGTTATTACACATTCAATGTTATTAAAATCAACCTATTAATGTATCGTTGGTGACACGTTTCTTCATTGGGAGAGCCTCAGCATCCACTGTTGGCTCACCCAATTCCTTAGCGTGAAACTCTTTAATAAACTTACTTAGTGGCTCCGCATACCAACGCTCATTGTTCCACTTGAACCAACCTAAGTGGCCACCCAAACTAGTGAAGACTGAAACCAAGTAAGGATGTAGGGCGGTCTCGCGCAGTGGAATTGCTAGATCGGAACCACCAACAACTGGATCGTCTCTTGCGTTCAGGATCAAAGTCGGGGTACGGATATCAAATATCTTCGTAATGGAAGCACCACTGCGATAGTACTCTACCGCACAGTTAAACCCGAATAATTTGGAGGTGAAGTAGTTGTCAAAATCCTTAAGTTTGTACACCTGATCGTAATGAGCGTTGAAAAGCTCCACAAACTTTTTATTTTCCTTCAGCTTATCAAAGTGTTTGATTAACATCTGTTTCAATGGTATAGTCATGATAGGAGAATAAATATTATTCCCAATGAGATCGCTCTCCAAAACAAAACATGAGTGGCTCAAATCCCAAGGATTACCAACCACCACTGCCATGGAGAGCCCCGAATCAGTTCCTGACTGGCCCAAGTAGTTGGCCAAGATGCTGCCGCCAAGAGAAAAGCCTGCAGCGTAGATCTTTCGACCAGGGTAGGTCTTATGCAAAAGTTCGATTGTGTGTTTAAGGTCGTATGTCCAAAACCCGTTGAACAAAACTGGGGTAGCAAGTTCGGTTCCACCACAACCTCTGCTATTAAGCACCATGCACTCGAACTCTGGCAATCTGGCCAAAACACACCGGATATATGATTCTGCTGAGGATCCTGAAAGCCCATGAAGGACGAGTAAGATGGGTTTGGTTGATGTACCTAGAACGGCCAGCTCGTCTTTACTCAAATATCTGGTAGAATTTGGCAACTTCGACTCTTTCATTGACACCTTCTTGAATTGCTCTTCAGAAATCACTCTGTCTAGCGAAACACAACCACCGTCAGGGAAAGTCAGAGACTCTCGACCAAAGAAAAGCCGATCTACGTACTTGAATGTCCGTATACCAGCGAACATGGTTTGAAGATGACCGTGACAAAGAAATGGATTTAGAATTGACCATGCACCATCACGGAATGCTGGGATCTGTCTGACAAGTTCTGCAAATGAAATAGATCCATTTGAGGTCGAGAACCGTACGGAATGTTCTGGTTCCACCGTCTGAACCACGTTGATAAATGAAAATCTAGAAGCCAAAACAATGACTAGTAGCACAATTGCTGTATATATTAGCGCATATGCCCAGCCAGGGAGTCTTAGGTACCAGATTTGGAGCCGATGGTGATAGTACACCAAGTCTTGAACCAATTGCTCTTGCATTAAATCAGAAAAGTTAATTCGACCGGGTAATTCTTTCTGGAGGAGTGATTTCATGAATGTTGATTGACGGATGGTCCAACCCATCAACTTGGGTGATTTGTAGTGGCGTGATGAATATAGTTTGAGTTTTTGGGTTCTCACCAACTTTTTGCAAAATCAGTTTCAACGCCAATCGACGGTTCACCTGGTCCATGAAGACGTCAAATTCATCTAGGCCTCTAACTTTCGATTGCATTGGCTTCCAAATGGCCAGTAGGAATGCAATCTGGGCAAACGACTTCTCGCCACCAGAAAATGACTCGACATTCCGCAATTTTTCGCTGTGCTTGGTAGAAACGCGTAAAACCAACCGAGCACGAGCAAAATCAAAATCGATTTTGCCAGTAAATCCTCGAAGCCTTAAAGAGGACTCAAAGACACTGTTCACCTCCTGGATCAATAAACTGGCTGTAGCAGTCAAATTCTCTAATCTTGCTTGCAACGATGACGCCAAATGATTATGCAATTTAACAGAATCCTCATATTTCGTTCTGATGTCGGTGTAAACGTCGTGAGCTTTGATGACGTTCAACTTAGCTTGGTCTCTACTAACACCAACCTCGCGTTCAATCTTGGCTAGAGTCTTAGCTATGGCCTCAATCTCAGCATCTAGTTTCTCAATTGAATCCTCATCTTTTATTCCTGCCTCTTCGCGTGTACAGTGGGATCTTGCAGTACTTTCTAATGTTTCAATCACAGGAGGAAGTTGAGCACTTACAAAATCATCCAACTTTTCTACATCCGTCTTGAACTTTCCAATTTTCATCTGGTTGCTCCGAATTGCATCTCTTGAATCGTTGATTTTCTCTCGCAACTCCTCAACTGCTGCTGCCAACTCTGCTTTGCGACGTTGAAGCTTTTTAATCTGCTGTCCGGAATCGGTAAACTTTTGCTTCCCTTGCTCATAGTCAGCGATGATTGCTTTTTCCTCTTCCACATGGCCTTTGATCAGCTCAATGTTAACACGAATCTGGGTCTCAAATCTATCTCGGTCCTCTTGGTATGATTCAAGCTTTCCCGTCCCGCTTTGAAGTTCCTCCAGCTTCGTATCAACTTTGGCAATAGCCTTGGATAACAATGTTTTTCGGGCACGGATTTCCTTCACTTCAACACCCAGAGATGCAATATTTCTGCCTAATTTTGCGTCTGTTTCAACCCATTGGGTTTCAGCAGCGCGCATTTTTTCATTTGTTTGACGTAGTTGACGATCAAGTTGGGCGGTCGGATTCTCAGAATCTCCTGTGCGATGTAGGTTGATCCAAAAGCGATTTTTAAACGCAGACACAGGATCCGTCTGAAGTCTTCCATTTCTTTTCGAGATACGCAACGCTCCTCGCTGGATCAAGCAAATAACAGATGATATACGATTTTCCGTATCTGAAAGTAACACACGCTCGGCCTCTTGTCTATTTTCAATCAGCAGAGTAGTATGAATTCGGTTCATATCCACCAAAGCGCACTCAACAGTTTTGTCATCGAATGAAAGCACGTCCACCATTTTCAGGTAGTTTCCCCGAGGGAGGCTCTGTGTATAGTCAAACACTTCAGCCTTGCGCACACTTATATCACTCTGAACTTGGTAAAATTTCATTCTGTCTCGTAAAATATTAGAGTCGGAGAAGTTCTCAACAGCAAAAAGACCAAGCGATCTTTGAAGTAAGATTTCGACCACCCAAGCCCATTTTTCAAATTCAGACTTGAGGGAAAACTTTAGTCCCAACGGACCAGTCACGCGGCCTTTGTACCGATTCAAATTCGTATTGAGTTCCCTAACAAGTCTTGAAACCCCAGTTCCAAACCCATCAAGTCTACTGCCCTGCTTATTATGAAATTGTGCCCTGCTTTGCTCTAGATTGACCAACTCGTTCTTCAACTCCTGCATTTCCTTTGTGTGAGATTCCCTTAATTCCTGTCTTTTGATCTTCATCTCATCCATTGCCGCAATCACCTCATCTTGTTTAACTTCTTTCTCAGTCAGCTCATCCTTCTGAGATTTCTTTAGCGACTGGAGCTTATTGAACGCTTCTCCCGAATCTGAGTCGAGTCTCTTCTTTTCGGATTCAATACGTTCCTCGACATTCTCTAATTGACGACTATCTTCGGCCACCTCGTCTTGAATAGCCTTCGTCTTGGACTGCACTTGCTTCAGCTTTTCCTGTATTTTCTTCAAAGCCTCTTTACATTTCTCCTTTTCGAGCTCTTCGTTTTGAAGCATCTCGTCCAGATCAAGTAATTCCTGAGATTTATCGTCTTTCTGGGAAGTATAGCGTCTAATCTCAGTTTCGGTATCAATGACAAAACGGTCAGAATTTTCCACCTCCCGACGGCGTTCTTCCAGTAATTCTTTTGCACGTCTTAGTTGATCTTCTTTGTCAACCACTTCGAGCCAAAGACGCTTTCCTGAAAGCAAATCTTGTTGACGTTTAAACTCATCTGAGTTTTTGAAATTAGACCACAGCTCCAGAGCTTGATCTAGCTTTTCTTTGGATTGCCGGAATATCTCTTCGTCCTGAACGAGTTTTTGTTTGATTTCACTCACATCCGCCTGCAGTTCTCTAACATTATTGAATGTCTCCTGGAGTCGCGTGCCCTCCATGAAGTAACGAAATTTCCCTTCATCGGTAGAATGTGCCAAAAACGTTTTCGCTTCCGTTTGCGTAAGAATTGTCATCGGATTTGCTATCGTTATGCCATAATAATCTAAAATTTCGTCAATGGTTCGCTTTTTAGTTGATCTCACGCGGCCAGTTTCATCTTTGATACTACAAGAAGGACCCGAATCGGCCTTTAGAATGCGCTCGATAACAATTCTTTTTCCGTACTCGTCTGGTCTATAGGCCTCTGGCCCTTCGTTCTTGAAAGTCACAATCACCCTGGCCACGTTCTTTCCGTGCATTATAAGACTCTTGAGAGAATTACCTCTATCTGTATCGCTAGCTTTGGCTCCCAAGGCAACAGAGATGCCCGTCAAAATGGCAGATTTACCCGATCCATTACGACCGATGATGAAGTTGGTCTGTTGGCCGAAATCCAGCGTGAAGGCCGCGTGGCACATGAAGTTGTACAGTTCTAGTCTCAATATTATTCCCGCTCGTGCTGGACTATCATCGACATCGTCCGGATCTGAATTATGTGCTTGTGTCATGAGTCCCAAGACGCGGCGTCTCTTGAGATGTCGCGTCACATCTTGCGTGAATTGTCTATTTACGTCAATTTGAGAGTCTTGCACGGCGATCTGACTGGCCGGATCATCTTGATCGAGTGATTCGAGCGCGTCAAAGTTATCCAAAGTCTCATGTTCAATGCTTGTTGACGATGAACGCGCATCTCCCACTTCGAAAAGTTCATCAGACGCTCTTTTCATAAATGTTATGGCTAGAAAATAAGTAAAACAAAATATTTCAAGAAAATAATGCTTCGAAATAATCATAAGTTTAATGTCTCGACGAATTTTCGACCTCACAAAGCTGGATGCAAAATGGTCTTCCAAATGGAAACAACAGGGCTGCTCACTTAATCCGCGCAAGCTGGTGGCCCCATCTAAACCTAAGATCTATTCAACCGCTATGTTTCCTTATCCTTCGGGAATGCTACATATGGGCCATCTTCGAGTCTACACGATCACAGATGTCCTAGCGAGATTTTACAGAATGCAAGGCTATGATGTGATTAATCCAATGGGATGGGATGCCTTTGGGCTGCCAGCAGAAAATGCAGCGGTAGAACGAAACGTGAGCCCTGAAAAATGGACAAGTCTCAATATCGCTAAGATGAAAGATCAAATGGAATCTATGCTTGCTGATTTTGATTGGGACCGTGAGCTATCAACTTGTGACCCATCATACTATAAGTGGACCCAGAAGCTGTTTCTTTTGATGTATGAACATGGCTATGCATACCGCAAGAAGGCAGAGATCAATTGGGATCCCATCGACCAAACGGTGCTGGCCAATGAGCAGGTTGATTCAGAGGGTCGATCGTGGCGTTCTGGTGCAATAGTTGAGAAAAAGCTGCTTGAACAATGGTTTTTGAGCATCACTAGATTTGCCGAAGAGCTTAATGCCGATCTAGACAAGTTGCATGAATGGCCTTCAAAAGTGAGAGCCATGCAACGTAATTGGATTGGAGAGAGTCAGGGAGCAGAGATAAGCTTTATTATAGACAAAGAAGAGGTACCGGTTTACACCACTCGTCCGGAGACGTTATTCAGTGTTCAGTATCTTGCTTTAGCAGCAGATCACCCAATAGCTAGGAGAGTCGCGGAACGCGACCCAATGCTAGCAAAGAGTTACGAAGCTGGTGTGAAGTTGCCACTGATGGCAGTGAACCCGGTAAACTCTGTTCAAGTGCCGGTGTTTGTGGCACCATACGTTATTTCAGGGTATGGACATGGAGCGGTGATGGGATGCCCTGCTCATGACGAACGTGATTTTGATTTTTGGAAAAACATGGGAGAAACCCAGATTGTTTTCTCAATTGATGCGCCCGAATCTACAGAACCAGACAAACCATACACGAACGAGGGTACCATGAACTCCAATGCTAGTTTTCTGCAGGGCCTAAGCACTCAGGGAGCGAGAAAAAAGATAATTGAATTTCTTACCATGCAAAACTGTGGAAAACAAAAGACAACCTATAGATTGCGCGACTGGCTCGTCAGTAGACAAAGGTTTTGGGGAGCACCAATACCAATAATCCATTGTACCAGCTGTGGCACCGTTCCTGTCCCAGATAAAGATCTTCCCGTGTTGCTACCTAAAGTTGACCGTCTACTTGGAAGAGGTGGCTCTCCGCTTGCTCAAATTCCAGAGTTTGTCAATGTCGAGTGTCCATCGTGCGGCCGTCCAGCAAAAAGAGATACCGATACTATGGACACTTTTGTGGATTCGTCGTGGTACCTGTTCAGGTACCTTGACTCCAAGAATGAGAATGCGATGTTTGATCATGATGTTGTTAGTCGGTTGATGACCGTTGACCAATACTTGGGAGGCGTTGAGCACGCAATTTTGCATTTGTTGTATGTTCGGTTTGTTGCAAAATTTCTGAACAGGATCGGTTACTGGGATGGTAGTGAGACGAATGCTGAGCCAATTCGCAAACTGGTGAGTCAGGGAATGGTTCATGGTAAGACGTTCAGCGATCCTGAGACAGGTCGGTTTTTGAAGCCAGATGAGTACGAAATTGATGAGAATGGAGCTGCCGTGATGGTTGAAACGGGTGCGAAGGCGAATGTTACGTTTGAAAAGATGTCAAAGTCGAAATACAATGGGGCAGATCCAGCAGAGTGCATCGAACGTCACGGAGCAGATGCTACCAGAGCCCATATTCTCTTCCAAGCTCCCATCCAAGATGTTCTGGATTGGGATGAGGGAAAGATTGTTGGAATTGAGCGCTGGCTTTACAAGATTTTATATGTCGCTGACGCTCTGCGGTCTCGTGTTGAAAGGCCAGTGGTTCCCAAACTGGAAACAGACTATAGTGACGAAGAAATATCGTTGCACAATGAATGCCAGCAGCATTTAGGCTCCATTACCGATTCTTTTGCTAGAACACTTTCATTGAACACAGTTATTTCAGACTACATGAAATATACCAATAGACTGGTTACAGAACTGGAAAATGAACATGTCTCCACTTCTGTGCTCTACACATATTATATCGAGCTTCTTAGGGCTCTAAGCCCTGTGGCTCCAAGCATAGCCGAGGAAGCTAATGAACTTGCACATAGATGGTCAGTGGATTCTATTTTAAAAGAAGATTGGCCTGTTGTTAAGCCACTAATTGCTGCTACTATTCCATACGTGATTATGGTGAATGGAAAGATGCGGTTTGTGCACCACGGGGCCGAAGATCTGGTTGCTGATCAGGATAAATGCATTCAACAAGTTCTCGCAACCGAGGGAGGTCAAAAATGGATTGGGCAGAGAAAAATTAAAAAAGTCATCTTGAAAAAATCAACCATTGTGTTCATCGTGGAGAATTAGTGTCACATGAATATTTACTGTACATAGATTAAAAAACGGTACAAAATCTTATATTTTTTTGAATTTAATGCCAAAGGTGGTTAATCGCGTTCAATACTTACTACGCCTGTTGGGCAACCCCAAACTGTATGAGCTAGTTGAAGGTCCTTTTGCAGATCCAACAAAGCTGGACTCGCTGCTTTCGACGGTTTGCTATGGATCTTTATTTGTCTCTGAGCTTATTAGAAGACGACCAGAGATCGCCCGATACTTGCAAAAACTGGCGCATAAGCTGCGATTAAAAAGCGTGCTCACAGTCATAAGTCATTATCTGGGCCTTTTGAAGCAACGCCTCGCTTTGAAAAACATTAATTTATTAGATTACATTACTCTGGACTCATTCGCTTCCAAGCTTCGCCAGATCTCAGACTATATTGCAGACGTCCGGATATTCAACCGTATGTGGGGCCTCCCAGGACTGCTTGCATTCGGAGTTGAAGATATACAAAAATCCTGGAACTCTGACCGCATGCTTTTGACCAAGCTAATGGAGATCATCGATACAACATCTATTGTGGCGTTTCAGCCACTAGAAAATATCGGATTTGCTGCTGACCACGAGTGGACCAACCACGGAAAAAGCGTTGGAGCATGGTACTATGTAGTTTCCAGCAGGTTTTGGGCTGTGTATGTGGTACTGGAATTAGCCAAACTGGTCAAAACGATGATTCAAATGAAAATTGCAGGAGAACCAATCAATTTGCTACAGAATCGTGCACTGAACCGTCCGCTGATATCAAATCTTGCCAATCTTCCCCTCACAGTCCATTGGTCACTGCTTGATGGTTGTTTAAGCGATTTGACCGTGGGATTCTTGGGAACCCTTTCAACATTGTTCGACACAATGGATTTCTGGAAAGATGTTGCATCCCAAGTCCAAAAGCTATAGTAATTAAATTCAATCATAGTTGTACACACCGTCATCGATTGAGCTATGATTCCGAAGGAAGTTAAGATGGGGTATGAAAAGGCTTTCGCACTGCTCTTCAGATTTCGACGAACGGATGTATTCCAACGACAGCCCGCTCAGCTTATCCTCGATTTCGACAGAAGCAGGATTGCTCTCACCGTTCGGTTCCCATTGACTGCAAATAAGCTGTGTGATAAGTTCCCACATTCTTTGGTCAAATCCATATGCCGCATTAGCTTGATCACCAGGATACAATTTGCGGTGGTGTAACTCGCCATCTTTCTCCCATGAAATCTCCTCCTTTAACTTGTCTGGATACAGTTTGGGGTAGGACAGATGCATAAATAGCAACTTCGAGTCGTCTTCTTTATTGAGTTCGTAAAAGTTCGACATATAAGGCGGCATATCTTCTTCCACCTGTGTTGTTGGATCCCATTGACCAAGAGCTTTGGCATGGTAACCGTAGTTGTCGTGATAGCCCAAGAACTTCATACTCTGTTTCACTTGGTAGACAGGCTTATTCAACGCATACGCAGCTGCAATAAAAGTATCCTTGTCACCCTCACCAGCCCCACCCTGCGTAAGAAGTGGATAATAATGCGTAGGGCCGAACATGTTATAATAAAGCGAAAGCAACAAAGTCTCTGCTTGGTCTTCCTTATCAACCAACAGCATTCCAGACTCGCTGGATGGATTTGGAAGAGTTCCGGGTAGATCGTGATAATTCCACTCATCGGGCGACTCATTGTCCATAAACTGGCCACGTACAGGATGGTCACCAACTGTGATTCCTGCGATTCTATAAAAGTATGGATGGGTAGTTCTAGACCAACAGTCTGGCCAGAGAACAAGCCCTGTTTCATGGAATACGTGCCAGTCAAACAGATGACGTGGATCGTGCACTACCATGTTGTCAGCATCTAGTAATAAAACTCGTTTGAAGGAGGATGCGAAAATGGAGAGAATCTTGTATTGATAGCCGTCAATGTGCAACTTGGTCTGGTACTTGACTATGGGCAATTCTTGATAGCCCAGAAGACATTTGGCATTGAGTTTAGGAAGCACCTCTTCGCAGAAGACGGGCTCATATTCCTCTTTTGTAGCAATGAACACTTCCACTGGTAGATTAGAGCCTGTGGAGCGCAATTGGTGAATGTTGAGCAATGAGAGCCACGAGAACCGGCCTCCTCCCACTATCACAATACCATCACCATCCATAGGTTTGCCAGGGATAGCGAACGCCAACATATTCAGCGCACGGATTTTATTGATATACTCCTGATGCTCTGCCTTTAATTCTTGAAGTGTAGTTTCCTTCACTTCAAGTAACCCTAATAGATACTTTTCGCTGAAGTAGAAGTTGGGATCGGAGGAGAATTTCTCCTCTGCCTTCTCCCCGTTAATGTAATTGACAAGTGCCGGTGACTTAGGCTTCGTCTCGACGAGGATGTTAAATAGATTATCGACCGAAGTCATTTTGCTTTTATCCCTGTTCAAAGACAAGATGTCTAATCCCTGTGCACCATCGACTATGCTCACGTCATTGGCGTGTCTGGTCGAGGCGGGTGGGTATAACTCAGTGGGGTTGGCGAGCTCGGGCGCAACGACCGGCGGGGGCTCCGTCTCGACAAATTCAGGTATTTCAGGCTCCATTGTATTGGCTCTGAGAATCAGGTGTACCACAATCAGCGATACGAGCACTGCACTGATTCTTACCAGCCTTTTTTTGTTGACGTATACTAGCATGGGTAACGCGATGGCATAAGTTGCGAGAAGCCAAACAAATTGAAGAGCACTTGAGATATTGCGGTACGTCTGATAAGTTTATCGAAACTCGTTTCTATGAATTTTAACGTCTCGGCCGTGTTCCTTGAAAGTACCCAAAACTGCACTGGCTTTTTATCGTATTGTTTGCTGGTAAAATAATATATTTTAGTGCGTTGTTTTTTTTCTATTTGGTAACAATCGTGTTGTAGAACTTTCTTACACTAAAAAATCGCTATATCTGTCAATAATGCACATTGCCCTGCGGAGGCACCGTTGGTAGTTGTTCCTTGTCCCAATCCGAGCTAGACTCCGTGTGGGAGTCTGCATCTGCCTTAGATCGTAATCCAACGTCCACGGACCAGAAAAAGAACACAACGCCGTACCAGAAGCACAGACTCCACTCAAACACTGCAGAAACACCCCATAACTTGGACCCATCGCCGCCTCTATCAGCACGTCTCATGCACACCACATATCCAATTGCGAGTGCGACAGCTGCCACAAGCCAAGTAAGTTTCAACCAAGCACTCCAAAAGAACCATTTGAAGTGTGGATAATGCTTGTAATAGATGAAATAAAGACTGATGTTGCAGACAACAAGGAAGAAATTGAACACAATAAATAATGCCACAAAGGTCAAGTGCACGGTATCAAACCGGGTGTCTTTGAAACAGGACACAAACAAGATGGATAGCGAACCCAGTGTAGCTAAAATAATACTAAAGACATGCAACCAAGTGGCTGTGCGTCGGAACCGAGGAAGCAAGTACCGTTTGCGTTGCGATCTAAGATACATCTCCTCGATCATAGTCCACACTAGAAACACTCCCATGACGGCAGCTCCAGCAATGAACAGACCTTGGAGATTCGTGGCACCCACATATGACAGGTAGACAATTAGATGAACCATGTATGTGTGCTCGCTTTGGTACTTGGGCCGGCCTTGAGCCACCCAGCAGACCACCATCGCAATGAGCATGGCCCACCATGCGGCAACGGACAACAAGGGCAGAATGAACGCCCAGCGAGGCCGCACATTAGGCGAATTGAACGATCCAAAACTAAACATTAGAAAAATTCGTTAACATTGCTTAGCAATTTTAGCTCATTTTTCAAAATTTTGGGAAAGGTGCTGAATAAGCAGTTGGAGATTGCGGTGATACCTGAAACTGCGCCTTGTGAGAAGTGAAATCCGCACATGTAATAGTTGATATTTTCGGTCCCTTCCTTGTTGTTTGGATCTCACGTACCTTCCAGGTTGGGCTCCCACCATATCACGTGACTATAGATTAGCAAATCACTGCAACAATTTTTGCACTATTTTTCAATTTCGTGATTATGAATTCATTCGATCGCTTGAGCATGGTCAACCGCCATTTCCAAACCCGCGATCCGCTGCCCGAATTCCCCTACTTGCTGCAGCCAGAGAGAGATCAATATTTTCGCCAGTGCCAGCTGCAAAATCTCACTCAGCCTCAAATGGCAGCACGCATGTCAGCGATCTGGAATACTCAGTACAACGGACCAAACATCAACATACAGCTTTTAAAGTGATCGAGCACTCCTTTGCAGATGATGAGGCGGTAAGCCTGATCCTCTAGGTCTGGGTTCATCGACGAAAGAACATCCAGGAGTTCAGCAGACACGCCACTGTTTAACAGGAGAGAAAGCTCGCTGTCTGTGTATTCGTCCAGCTTGAAACAGTTGAGGAATGCTAGATCAGAAAATGTAAGCAACGCTATAGTATTAGAATCAATAGATTCAGCCGGCTCGACAGTCGGCTCCGCAGATTCGGTAGATGTAGGATCTTTTTGATCAGGAGCATTTGACTCTGAAATCTCCGGTTCATCGTCAGAGTTGCCTCCTTTTGCAGCCTCATGAACTTCTTCTACTGATTCGGATGGTTCGGCAGTTTCAGTAGTGCTTTCCTCTGTTATTTCGGCTGATTCTCTGTTGACGGATTTATTTGCTATGTCTGCCTTAACCTCTGTTTCGCTGATCTTCAAACACTTTATCAGTTCATCGACTAGTCTGCTTTTAGTCTCGCTGAATTTGCTGCTGAAGTAAACGTCCCCGTAATCTTCACCAGGGTTTTCAGGAACATTGATCAGGTTGCAACTTAGTCTGTAGATGAGATTTTCAACTTCAAGGGAAGGTGTAGTTGGAACAAGCTTTCCAAGCTCGTTGACGTTCCAGAGACTTGTTTCTGGGAATTTTCCATCCATTCTTTGACTAATAAGTTGTTGTAGCTCTAATTTGTAGGGCTTGGAAATTCCTTCCACCAACGGCATAAAAATACGGCCAAGAAGCTTCTCTGTCATTGCTTGAAGTTCAAGCTGCTCGAATTCTTGTACAGTGGTTGACAAACTCTTGAAACTCTGATAGATGGTCTCTAGACTGATTTTATCGTTCATATGGAAAAGGACTCTAATAATGTAAAAGTGCTGAATTGATGACACATGAGGCCCATCGACGAGCTTTTCAACCTCGGTGAAAAACTCTTTGATGAATGCATTTAGCTGGTCTATGACGAAATGAATACCCTGATCTAAGGCGACGTTCAGGTACTTGGCCGTTTGATCCCAAAACTCGTCGTCTTCATAATCATCAATAGACAAAACCTGCTTAGTCAACGATGATGCTAATCTTCCAATTCCTTGAAGTGATTCCAGTAGGGTTCCCAACGAAGACTTGAACTGTGTCAAACGATTCAAAATAGACTCAATCGTGTTTGAAGCCGGATTTGAAAGTTGTGAGATATATAAGTCAATATCTGAAAGATCAGTATATTTAAACAAATTGAGTCCATTCGTAGTGCGGATAGATTGCAGGGTTTCTGTGTTTTGGTAGGTCTCCAAAATCAACTGTGAAATATTCTGAAACTGAACAATATCAACGCTTAGATGTTTAAGAAACTCTTCTTTCCAAGTGGATAGCACATCCTGAAGAAGATTGGTATCTTGAGAATGCTTGATCTCGACCAGCGATGTGAATTTCTTGAACGAGCCAAGTATTTTGCCCAACGAGTTGCAAAGAATGTCCAGATCCGTAGCACGAGAAAACATACAAGTCAGTTCCTTGTGGAAATGCGCACCCACTTCGGTCTTCCACTGGTCGATTTGTTGCTCTAGAGCTTCATCTGGTATTTGCTTAAGCTCGTTTATAGGTATTGGAAATTCCACCTTGAAATCCCTAGGAATGTCGAGCCATCGAGCCCACTTCCTGAAGTTTGATGTTGCTGACCAGTTAGAACTGCTGGAATTATGAAGTTGACGTAGAAGAACAGTCGACAGCTTCGGGCGGAAAATAGTCAAGTAATTGAGAGTGTTGAAAATATAGTTCAAACAGCTGTAAATATCCATGTCCAGCTCAAACTTTAAGATTTTCCGCTTTCGGACTTCCAAGTACCATTTGATTGCATCCAGTGGAGTCGTTTGAGTACCGAAAATATATGAGATCACTAAATTCAACACAAATTCGTAATCATTGTCACCAGTACAATTGCTGACTTCCGTATCTAGTTCAAGCAAAAACTCCTCCTTTAGATCAAGTAGCTTGGTGACTGTGAATGATTTGCCTGCTATCTCACTATTAAAGAAATGCTGGGTCAAATAGAATTGTTTGGATAGTTGAATAAATTGCAGAGAGATAGTGTCGTTGTTGGCATCATCATCATCACTCTCATACGAGGTCGATCCCATCTTCAGCTCAACCACTTCACCACGTAGTATTTCTAGACTGTAATCCAAGTTGTTGACCACATTCTTGAACACCACTTCCCGGTTTAATTGTTTGGCCCCGGCCTCCCGTCCTTTGCGCACCATCAACTCGAACTTGGTAAGATTTTGAAGACTCTTATCCTCATACTTTGATTTGCGGAATGTCAAATTTGCAAGTTTGCTAGTTTCAACACTTGAAAGTTCGTTCATCTGGATGATATCGTCGGCCACTTTTAACAGATCTCGATAATTGTTTCCCACCAAGGCACGTAGCTCGAGCCTCTTGTTGTTGACCTTGCTGGACAAGTGGACCTTAATGTCCTTCAGCTGCTGGATTGAATACTCCCCAAGCAGCTCCTCCGCCGTTTTGTCTACTATCTCAGGACCAAGATTCATGCTTCACAGAAATTTATTTCACTTCGTGTTAAAATAAATATATACAATTACACCTTGCACCAATACTTTATCGTCTTTCAGACATCGTTCGCCGTTGGCTGGCAAACAAATCGCGCTCGAGACGGTGATCCGGCCGACGTTCATGAATGAAGTTACACATTCCACCTCTGTCACACTCATTTGTCTCGTACAGTCGACAAGTGGCATCGTCCAGACTTGTAACTGGCGAGAGCTCGGCGAATATTGGTTTCCCATTATACCAGCGGTCGTTGGACTCTTTGTAGCACGTCATTGCATCCGTTTCGTCTCTAAAGCGCACATAAACATTTCCGCTGAGATGCGGGTTGACGTTTTCGCAGATCACCATCTTGTCTATAGGTCCATATTTAAGTGATAATTCGATAAAAATGTCCTTGTAAAGGGCATCAATACGCTGCTGTGTCTGGGTCTCATCGAGAGTATTCTCTATCTGGGGCGAAACAGGATCGGGCTCGTCCTTTTTTAAGTCTTTAATATGTTTTGGATTGTCGTACAATTTCTGGAACAAGATAGTTCTCGACTGTTTTGGATATAGATGCGTTCTAACACACTTGTCACCATGACGACAGGCTCCGACCTTTTGAAAAAACGTGCACAGCTGTTTGTTATGAACAGACTCCAAAGACATATATTTATAATACTTTTTTATTAATTATTTTCGAATCTAATCATTTAGATTTATTAATACTTAAACTGTTGAGTCTCAGGTTTAAACCAATTTTCCTCCATCCTCGTTTGATGAATTGATACGGAGATTCTGTTTGGAAACATCCACTTCACCGTGAAGCTCTTCAGAAAGCTCTTCTAGAGTCTTTCTCTTGGTCTCTGGGATAAGCAACGTCGTTCCAACACCAAGGAGCATGAAGAGAGCAAAAATTTCCATGACATGAGGCAACCAGCACCCAGCGGCCTTTCCATCTCTGGCACAGTTGTGGTCCTGAAGAGTACCTATACAGGTTTGAGCGATAATGGCACCGACCTTGCCGCTGGCGGCAGAAATACCATGGGCTGTGGATCTATATCTAGTCGGGAAGCATTCACCGGGCACAACGAAAGTGGTTGTGTTTGGACCAAAGTTCTGGAAGAATTGTGCTAGAACATAAAATGCCAAGAGACCATGTTCGCCCAACTTGTGGTATGCAAAACCAATGATACAGAAGATTCCAGTCAGCAAAGTGAAAGAAATGAGCTGAATTGGCTTTCTACCAATAGTGTCTATGGTGGCAACTGTGAACCAGTAGCCGGGAATCGAACCAGCACAAATCAAAATGAGGTTACCAGCAGCTTGATTGTAAAGAGAGTGATAAACGTTCTTTGAAGATGCGTATCCGATAGTGGTCAAAATGGATGCACTGTTCAGACCGAGACCATAATATGCGACGTCCAACATAAACCACGAACCAGCAGTACCAATCAAAATCTTCATATGTTTCCATTGGGAGAAATGGCGATTGAAGTCTTTCCATGAGGCCTTTGGAGGACCAACAACTTCATTGTCAGAGAGGGAGTGTTCGGTCGCTCTCAATATCTCAATATCTCCGAGATCAGCATCTCCGTGTTTACCAGAAGTAAACTTGGCAACGTCAGCAGTAGCTTTTTCGAGCTCTCTGGAGACATCGAAAGTATATCTTGGTGACTCAGGAATGGTCAATCTGAAGTATAAAGCGATGACTCCAGGAACGCAACCGAAACCGATCAAGATTCTCCACATCTGGTCACAAGCCTTAATACAATCACCTGTGCACTCAGAAGCAGTGGTGGCAACAATAAGCGAATCTTTGTATGCAGCAACACAGACGATTGCCACGATACCAGCAACGAGTTGCCCCCAACCCTGGTTAGCGAAAACAGCACTCATGATAGCACCTCTCCACTTAGTCGTGGAGAATTCTGAGGTGATAATAGAACTCAGTGGGTAGTCACCTCCAATACCGATACCCTGGATAATTCTATAGAACGTGAGGATTGCTGGGAAAGAGAGAGCAGCAGATTCACCAATGGTACACTGTAAAACAGTGGCCACAATCATGACTATTAACTCAATACCGTATATCTTCTTTCTTCCGAACATGTCAGCAAGCATGCCAAAACCGAATTGACCAATAACGGTACCAACAGAGGTGGAGACTTTCAAAAGCGTTGAGGTAGAAGATGGAATTTTTCCTCCCCAATAAACATAGCTCATCATAGAAAGACCAAGATTGATGGCAAAGATATCATAAGCATCGGTAAGAAATCCAACACCGGCCACCATGATTGCACGGACATGGTACCATCCGAATTTAGCATTATCAATTTTTTCCAGAGCTAGTCGTCTTCTTTCGAGAGGATCGGAGACATCCGCAAAGTCGTTGATAAAATTATGGAAGGCAGCGTTACCACCGGCGGTCTTGTATTGGGCCATAAGAAGGAAATGGAACAAAGAGACCTGCGGATGGGTCACAAGTATTTATACGGCTGCAGGTTTGCAAATAAATATTGGTGCGGCTTGGAGGCGAGTAATATAATAATTGATCACCGTGCTACGAAATTTGTAACTAAGGAAATATTGGAGAACAACGAGGTTTTGAGCGCACGCGGGCTCCAAGAATCCACCACGATTGGTCTGCAGGCTAAGAGTTTGCTAACAATCCACGGTTGCCAATAAAGTTTAAATTTTCTTCTATCTCCACGTGCTCCTACAATCGCTACTAAATTAGTAGGACCTCGTGTGCAGTCTAAATTACTCGCACGTGGGGTCCAATTTTTTTTCTGTGTTAAATGGGAGCTGAACTAGGTTGACAGCATTCTGTCGACCGTCGACAGAATTTGGCTTTAATTTTGGGGCTCGACCATCATCTTTGCACCACTTATTCTTTTACGTCCATCTTTGCACCAAATTAATTATATCCATTCGAAACGTCCGCAATATGTCTTCGGATAAACCACAAGGCCTTGTGCTCCCGTCAATGCAGTCACCACAACCATCTGTAAGCGTCTCGAGCTCTGTTTCTTTTGCCGGGTCGGCGCATGCAGCAGACAGAACTAATCTGATAGATTTCCTAGGGCAATTTGATAAGGACAGACTCGACCACACAGATGAGCCACCTGCCGATGCCGAGCAGGAGCCAGCAAACCCTGAAAAGCAGCCAGAGATGGAAGATACAACAAAGGAGATTGCTGCCGAGGTAGTTGATGCAATTGAGGCACAGCCTGCAGCTGAGCAGATTAAAACACCAACGCAAGAAACAACTCTCGAACCGTTGGAAGAATCTTCGAGCGAACAACCTATGCAAGAGACCAACCAAGAAGATAGAAATCTTAATCTTGAAATGGAACGATCAATAACTTCTCAGCGCATAAGCTCTACTAGTTACGGTGAAGGTCAGGCCCTCAATGACACTTCAGAATCCGAATCCGAGGAGGCCGAGGAGGCTGAGAACCCCCAGCCCCAGAAGAGTACCACAGAGGATAAGAAATTGCCGACTGAGTATCCAAACCCACCAGTTGCCACGAAAAAGGGAGTGGTTTTTGACTTTCAGAAATTCCTCCAGATGTTTAAAAACAAGCAATGTGAGCCCATTCATAAATACTTGCGCTCGTTTTTGACCCAGTTCTCGCAACGAACATGGACTGTTGATGAGCAGGTCAAACTGGTGAAGGATTTTGAGACATTCTTATACGACAAACTGCTCCAATATTATCCGTTTAATACCCTCCAGGACGAATTGGAACTAGATAATTGCAAAGAGGGATTAGAAAAGCTTGTCATGACCAGAGTGTACAGTCAGGTGTTTTCTCCTGCAGCTCAAAAGCAAAAGATTCCGGACACACAACGCCAGGACTTACGGAACGATCGCAAATATCACGCTAGTCTCAAACTGTACGATTGGATCACCCCTGAAAATTTGGACATCCCAGTTTCTCTTGGGGTTGAATCCAGCTTTGTTCAGCTTGCATCGACTGAGATCAACAAAATCAACAACTATAAATCACCTCGGGACAAGATTATCTGTATTCTTAACTGTTGCAAGATCATCTTCGGACTAATCAGACAGCAACAAAAGATGCACCAGATCGAGGAAAATGCCGATTCTTTTGTTCCCTTACTCATCTATGTGCTTATACAGGCGAAACCTCGATACTTGTATTCGAACTTACAATACATCGAACGATTCAGACTTGAAGAGTTCCTCGTCGGCGAGACATCATATTACGTCAGCACACTACAAATCGCATGCAACTTTATAATTGACCTTGAGCGCGATAAGCTGACAATCAGTGACGAGGAGTATGAAGAGAAGATTGCTGTTGCGCGCGAGAAGATCGAGAAGGAAAAGGAGGAGAAAAAGCTGAAGGAGGAACAGAAAGTGAACATTGATATATTATCCCCGATCCCCAAAAAACTAACCGATCTAATCGGCTCGAGCTCGACGGAGTCGCCCTCACAGGTGCTTACAAAATCTGCTGAGTTGATGAAACAATCATTGTCAAATTCGTTTACAAATCTATTTCAGAATTCACCGCCACCATCGGAGACTCCAGCAAGGCAGGACGCAATAGACATCAAAAAGCTTTCCTTGGAGGAGCATGAACACCGACAGGCTGTGTTAAAACAACGCGAAGAGACAGCAGACGCATTGGTGTCCATGTTCCCAAATTTGGAACGCGACTTGATTACAGACGTTGTTGCATCGAAAATCCGTGTCGAAGGCGGGGGAAACAATATTGGCGAGTGCGTGGACGCATTGCTTGAATTGAGTGTTTAACGAGGCTTAATTTGACATGCACGCGGCTGTTCATCGCGCGTGTCGTGTTGAAGGAGGAAAATTGGAAAATCTCCTTTTAAAAAACCGCGTGGTGCGGCTTGGCGTGCGGCTCAGATCAGGAATGTAGGAGAAATATGAAAAATTGAACTTCTCATCTATCCGTGCTTTAGGTGATGGGTTCTAATATAGACATTGGTCAGGTGCTGGACGAGATCCGGGTCACAGAGACAGACTATGCTGGCGAATTGGCATCTTTGATGCGTTTGGTGAACGCGTTCGATGCTCGTTTCAACAACTATTTTGACGACTCTATTGACGATGCGTTTGACGAGCTTGTCGAGTATCGCAAGAGCCAGAACTCAAGACTTGGTAAGACTGTGAGGCTGCTGATTGCATTGCACCGAGAACTTGTCCCAATCCTCGATACTGAGGACTTGACGCTGTTGGCTGCCAAATTTGCTCGCTGGTGCATGGGCACTAGCAGAGCTTATGCTTCCTATGTGGAGCTGTACCGGCTACGGGACAACCAATCTGCATCTGAGGTTGAATTGCGCAAGCAACCATTATCGAGACTGTCTTACTTGCATCACAGTGTCAAAATTATCAAGAATATTCTTAGCATGCAATTAGGGGAATTGCAAGGAGGTGCAGTTTTCTCTGACCTAGAGGTTGCAGCTCACAGAATACACCAGACGATGATACAAGCACGTAAGATGGACGAGATACAGCGTACTAAGTTGGACCGTCAAATCAGTTTTGCCAATGTTCGTTCCATGATAGATCTCTCAATGGTGTGCTCGAATATCGACTTGAACGCGGTTGTTGAGAAGTACGAGAGTGAGATGTATTATACCAATGAGCGATTTGATACTTCACTGATCTACAAGAGTGTTGAGCTTGTTATGCTGCCCAACAGCATCGCATTCATTGCAGTGGAGAATGGTCGCAGGGCTCTGATTTTCCCTCCAGTACGTGCTCATGAACTTCAGTACAGCAATCAGGTGGAAGAAGGTGTTTATCTCTTTAAACATACAATGGATTCAGGAGTTTGCGTCTACTTAAAGCTGAAAAACGAGGTCTGCGTGAAATTGCAGGATTTCTGGAAGAAACCAGCAAAGCTGACGAAGACGCGCTCCATGGGCATGGGAATTCTTCTAGTGAAGACTGAAAGAGAAGAAGCCCAAGGTGAGCAACACAAACGCGATCCTAAATCGGCGAAAATTCACAGTGAAGAATATTCATTGGACGTCCGAAATGTCAGAAGCGAGCCTACGGTTCCACTTCAACCTATATCGTCTTCGAAACTCAACAGATTTGATCCCCAACGTTTCGCAAATAATTACCAGCACGGAATTGATGGCAGTTACTTGAAGAAAAAGAGACAGTCTATGTTCGGTCTATTCTCCAACATGCTGAAGAAGAAATCTTCAAATTCAGAGCTAAAGGAACTAGAATCCGATCAGATTTTGCGCGAAAGCACGCACACATTTCTTCAGCGTGTAATGTGGTCGAAATGGTCGACAAATCAATGGGCAGAGCCCGTCATGGTGGATATCATGTTGCTTCGGTCGACGAAGGGTATCTACTTACTTGGAACTGGGATCGAGACTGACTTGCGTACAGAGTTCTTGGTTAAAGTGAATGATAGTACAATTGTTAGACGTACGTCGGGCGTCGATCTCCATTTGACCACCTCAGATCTACAAAGCTCCGTGACCCTTTTATGGCTGAAATCCAGATCTAATGAGCTTGGAGACAGACTGTTTGAGACATTGGATATTCGTTCAGCTTCTATTTCGGCCTCGAGTTCCAAATCTTACAACCAATCTCTCAGAACACTCATCACATCAACGTCATTCGCATCCAATACACTTAAATAGCACATCTTAATTATATCATGTATTATGTTTTCTATGTACATTCAATGGTTAAAAGCAATCAGCGAGACACTCGAAAGGTTTCTCTGAACATCCACCTTATCAACATCATGGGTGTCTTCAACCTCGCCCCATTGTTTGGTCTGATAAATGGTTTCTAGTGTTGCAGCACGAGCAATATCCTCCACCGACATTTGGAAAGTGTCTGCCTTGTCATTCAGACGAAGGATCGCGACACCACTTAAGAAGGACTTGGCAGTCAGTGTTGCACGTTCCAAGCAGGCAATCGACCAGACGTCCAAAGAATCCAGCCACTTGCGCACCGCTTTGGTAGTGACTTCTGGTTGGGTATTGCCAACCAGACCGTGCAAATCCGAATCAATGTATGTGAGATGAACTTTTTCACCTTCCGCTGCATACTTTTGGAAAAAATCTTCCATCGAGGCAATCACTGGTCGGTAAGTCTCCTCCTGTGCAACTCTAAGTTCTCCTTCGCAGTCGGAAGCGGGCGAGAAAACGAGGAATGTGTCTGTGTCTAGATATTTCAGCAGCATGGATTTGATATTATCAAGATCACCAACTTTAGTCAACAGCTCTGGATCTTGCACTTTATGTGAATGCTCTAGATCAATGCATCTAGACACAAGAGACGTTAACGGAACGAAATATGGCCGGATCTGAAGGCTAGGCAAGTGCTTCCATTCGTGAGCTAGCAGATATGCCAGTGATTGCTTATGCTTAGGAACAGCTAGCTGGAAACCTAGCGGAGTTTTGATGGACTTTCCGTCGAGCTGAATATGGTATCCGTCTTCCTTTTCGGCTAGATCGACCTTTTCCCAGAACTTGGTAAGGGTCTGTTCCAGCCTGCTAGTTTCCGAAGCCGTCTTAATGGCCTGCTTACCCACTGTAGCATAGTGCCTCGTAAGTGTTGGTCTTAAGGTATTAAAGACGAACGACATGATATAATTTTATAAAGCTTTTTTTCCTCTTGTTGGAAATTATCAATTTATTTCTTCTGGTCGATCGACCTCAAAATGGTCTCCGGATTTGCAGCTGATGTCCCAGTGACGGATCTAGATGCCGATGATGAAACGTTTCGTATCGATGACTATGACGACGATAATATTTCATTAGACCTTCAAAATTTAAGACCATACGACGAATCGCTTTTTGGGAAGGTCAAAACCAACTTCCGCAAATTGTTTAAGTCACGCAATAAGGGGTTTCAGTATCTTGACAATATCGAATTGTTCAATAGAAACCGGTCGGACTCGAGTTTTGCAGATATTCGTGAATTTGATCGACCAAAGAAAGGCCACAAGAAACTTCTTTTCCATATAATAATCTTTGGTTTTGTTACAGCGTTATTGGCAACCGCGTTCCTAGTTACCCGTAAAAGGCCTCAGAGCAAAGCTGCCTCAAGTCCGAAACCGCAGGTGGCTAACGGGACTCACTCATTTTATCCGACTACCATTCTCATCTCGTTGGATGGATTTCATCCGCACTACATCTCTCCTGAACTCACGCCATTTCTCCACGATTTGATGATAGGAAAAGCCTACGGTCCACCATACATGATACCCTCAAATCCAACAGTGACGTTCGCCAACCATTACACTTTAGTTACTGGACTCAAACCTATCTATCATGGTATTGTGTCCAATAAGTTTTATGATCCGGTCTCAAGGGAACGTTTTGTTAACACCAACGACACAGTTGCCTTGGAACGCCATTGGTGGGGCGGTGAACCTTTGTGGTCCACCGCATCACGGCAAGGCGTTAGCAGTGCAGTTCATATGTGGCCCGGATCTGAGGTTGACTTTGGATCAGGGCTCAATCCTATGGAGGTTGACAAGTTTAATGGGTCCGAATTGTTATCAACAAAGGTAGAAAGGTTGCTAGAGTGGATTGACAGGCCTTTAGAAAGTCGCCCAGAACTGCTCCTGTCCTATGTGCCGACGATTGACTCACTGGGCCATGAACACGGCATTTCAGGTCCTGATCTAGCCAAAGGGCTAGTGTACGTGGACAACTTTTTGGATTCGCTATACTTAGGACTACAGGAGCGTAACCTTACTCATTTGGTTAATGTTGTTATGGTTTCTGATCATGGAATGGCACCAACTTCAGAAGATCGACTTATTTTCTTGGATGATTTGATTGAGTTGGAAAAGATTGAACATATCGATGGATGGCCGCTTTATGGGCTGCGTCCTTTTGCTGAATACAATGTGGATGATGTCTACAATATCATAGTAGACAATCTTAATGCTCATCCGTTGAAAGCACATTATTCTGTTTACAAGAAGGCAGATATTGAAAGGGAGCTTTTTGGTGGATCGGGACCTTACGATGCTCGAGTTGCACCGATATGGATAATACCTGATGTTGGATACTCTATCACCACTCATAAGAATATGGCTGGGAAAACCAATTATACTCCGAAGGGAGTTCACGGTTACAACAATACTTCCGTGCTCATGCGTTCGCTGTTTATGGCGACAGGACCTTACTTCGAGTCGAAGATGAATACAGACTACAAAACTTTACCATTTTCCAACGTCGAAGTTTATAACATTGTTTGCGAGTCTTTAAACCTTATTCCGGCTCCAAACAACGGAACAATTCCGTCGGTTTTATCTCAAGACATAGTGCTGCCTCATAATTGGAAGGATGACAAACGGTATCCAGACGTGGACTTTGAAGTTGAATGGGTTCATACGAATGCGACTGTGGACTTGTTGTGGGGTGAAGGTGGTGATGCGAAGGTCGAGCTTCCTCTAGGACACACTTTCTCAGAGGAGAAGCCTGCTGAAACGGAAAAAGCTACATACAGCACATCATCGACTCTGCACTTGCCGGTTATACCCACTGTTACGGAACCGGTACAAGATGGAATGGCTTCAGATGAGGACGCAAAGAAAGGTGAAGATGACAAGGAGGACAACAAGGAGGACGACCACGACGATGAGGATAACGACGAGGACGACGAGGACGACGAAGACGATAAAGAGAACGATGGAGATGGTGATGAGAAAAATAAATCCGAATCTCTGTTTGAGGAAATTTACGACAAAATAGAAGACTTCGTTGAAGAAGTGGAAGAATTCTTCGATAAAGATTCCTAATCATCTTTCTTATCTTTCAAAATATTTCTAGTTATTCTTAATTTACTTATGCTTATCATAGCAGGCTGTGCAGCTGAAAATTTTTATCTTGACATACACCCGCTCACAAGATAAAAACAACAAGCAATCTGTCAGTTTCCCGATATTTGTTCGAAATATGTCTGAGACTGGGCCTGCACAGCTCAGTAGTCAGCTTATGAAACTAGATATGCGAGAAAATGCATCGAACTCGACACTCCAAGACAACGACAGCGTCAACACTTTGACGTCACGCAACGGCAAAAAGATCAAACCACGAGACATCGAACCCCGCGACCGCGAGGAATCCGTTGAAAGGTCACCCAACCTTCTAGCCACATCCGTTGGTTTTGATTCACAGGGGCGTCTTATCACTTCCTCCTCTAACATCTCGCTTCTTTCGCTCAATCAGCAATTCTCAAACATTTCAGCAACTCCTTCGAATTTGCAGCGGAACCTGACCCAACAGCGTGTTCCTTTGATACACACGTCATCGTCTTCGTCAATACCACAGCAAGGTCAATTTCTCCGCAAATACTCGTTCACATCGCCAAAAAGTTCACAATCAGCGCAACCCATGGCCATACGTCAAACGCCCGATTCTCCGTCACTTATACCCACCTCGTTGGCCAACTCGCCCTCGAATTTTTTCCTGAATCATTCGTCTCCTCCGAACTCGCTTAAGTCCGGAAGCTCGTCGTACCTAAATGGATCATCCATCCGAATGACTAGCAGGTTTCAGATCATGCAACCGCCACCGGCCAATTTTTCGCTCACGAGAGCAAATTCAATTCCGAACTCCATAGGTGGTCGGTCACCAGAATTCCTGCCCTCGTCGCTCAATATGCCGCCAATGACTCCACTTAATTTGTCAATTCCAGCAGGTTCGGACGATAGTGCATTCGAAAATGAAAGTGACCAAAATAGCTTAGATAAAAGTCCTCGACTGGAACAATATGATACACCAGTGTTTGCAGAGCAGATTCAAGATGCAGAGTTGTGAATTTATGGTTTGAGGTCGACACATGCCCAAATGTCTCGGATCAAGATTCGATGCGCATCCCAAGACATAACGTTCACAAACTCATCTGTGCTCTTAATGAACTTGCAATGTTTGCGCTCCATCTCATAGTCCCATTTGCCTAGAAGCTCATACTCGACTATCAAATCCTCCATCGAAAAACTCATACCTTTTTGTTCCGTAGCGAGAGACAAACCGCTGTGCTTATAAGCTTTAGAGAACAAAACCCCAAATACGGACCCTGGTGGCCACAAGTTCCAGGCATCTCTGGTGTTCCATATACGCAAGTAACCGGAATCCATGTTCATAGAGACGTTTTGAATCTTGCTGGTCCTGGAGATCTCGTCATACATATTGGCCATATTATTAGACCACAGTTTGGGTGAGTTGAATGTGACAAGGACATTAGGGATCTCGAGATGATGAAAATTCAAACTAACTATGGAAGCAATAGATCCTCCCATAGAATGCCCCAAAATAGTCAGCTGATAGTCGGGGAATTGCTGCTTTGTCAGAATATACTGGACAAAGATTTCTTCGAACATCCTGTTGGCGATATTTAAATAACCAGAATGCACTTTATTGAAACTGAAGTAGTTTCCCCAATAATATCCCCAGTACCGTGCCTTGTACACGGCGTAGAGATGCTCTAGCCACTTGTGGTCCACTCTTTTCTTGACTGACGTCCAAAAAGACTCTTTGTAAACTATAGGCCAATAGTTGGCACCTTGGTCCTGATAAATAGTAAAGTAATCTGTGAGTTCTAGGTCACTGCGAATAGCAACAACTATCTTGCGGTGCTTGTGGTCCAGAAACAGCATACCGCTACCATTAAGCAAATACTGAATCCAATCCAGCTTTTTGTCAGGCTTTTTTGTATTCAGGGCTGTGACAAGCTCTACCATGGTGGTATTGTTTGGTATTTTTGTCATTCGCTCAAGCTTCTCAGGAAATTGTAGACTGATTGGGTTAGACTTTGTTGGTAGTTTCAACGCTCCGTTCTTGTTATCGCAGTTCGTGATTTGCAAGATTGACACTAAGTGATCCAGATACTGGAATAGTTCAGGGTCTGTCAACGAAACACCTTTAGGCTGATGCCGACTGATGATTCGCGAGAGATCCCATGTAGTTGTGAGACCGGGTTTATTTGCAGGAGTGGTTTGGTTTTTCACTTCTGATTGGCAATGAACTGGATACAACGTAAGCAAGTAAAGGATAGTTACTAGCCAAAAAGTCATACTGGAAATTACGAAAACATCACCGAGATCTGGGGTCTTTTATTGGGCTCGATAAAATATCCTTTTCTGTTCTGCCCATTTTAGACGATCGTCGCGACGGCCAAAAAATACTAAAATTAGCAACATACAGCAAAAAACTAGGTAATTAGGACTACAGACAGGTGCACGATTTAACACTCTTATGTCATCATGGGTAGAAGAAAAATCGAGATCCAGCCTATTAATGACGAGCGTAACCGAACAGTAACGTTTGTGAAGCGAAAAGCCGGACTATTCAAGAAGGCACACGAGCTGTCAATTCTTTGTAAAGTTGACATTGCAGTGATTATTATCGGTCATAACCACAAGGTTTACGAGTATTCATCCAATAATCCAAATGCAGTTATTGAGAAGTACCAGCAATGTGAGCAAATGCAGGAATCAAAGCGGCCTTCAGACTATGGTAACTACAAACTTATATCTAGAGTTTCGACCAAGAAACGAGGTCGTGGTGACACTAAGAGCTCGAAACAACAGCAGATAGAGGAGCAGGTAGCGGATGATCCAACAAGATCTGAATTGGAGGACGATGAAGAAGAAGACGAGGACGACGACCTAGATGAGACTCCATCAAAGAAACGCAAGGTAAGCCAGTCGCCAATAGATAATGAAAGGCGTCGTAGGCCGACATTTGTGCCGGTTAAAGACCCCCCTCAGTTGATCACAAACACCCGTGTTTCGAAAAGGCCTATGCTCAGCCTGCAAATCCCAACTAGTGACAAGTCCTCGTCTGATTCAGCGGTCACAGTTACCGCCCTCGAGTCTGCTAATTTGAACGAGGACAAGGGTCGAATGACAAATGCTAGTGCTGAGCAGTCTGGGATTCCTACAAAGAAAGTGAGCATAGTGGCGACTCCAACATCCAACTCGTTTTTGCCAGGTCTTAATATCATGACGCAGCATCATTCACAGAACTCGATGGATCAGGCCAATTCGTCGAACAAGTCCACCCCTGTATCAGCAACGTTGCCCCACGGTCTTTTTTCGTCGCTTCCACAAATATCGCCCACGCAGATACTTCCTACGCCTGTTTTTCCATCGGTACCGCAGCAGCAACAATTAATGCAACAGCAGGGCTACGGCCCTTACAGTGCTAAATTCCCACTCAAGTCTTCGTCAGGTCAGCCACCTATTTTCAATTATACGGGAGATACACCAGTTTTACCATCAGGACTACCTTCTCGGTATCTTGACATGTTCCCGTCGCCAAATGTATATTATAGTCAAGAATGGTCAATACCTATGGGAACAGGAAACACCCCGTTGCAAGCATCTGCTTCACAGGTCCTACCCGGTATGAATGGAATGAACGGTGCAAATGGCCAGGCGTCCACTTCTGGTCAGCCCAAAGGTGTTCCATCATCTGGGGGCACAGCAGGATCTAGTGGGTCCCAAGAAGGTGGTCAAAACTACTCTACGCTAACAAGTCCGCTGCAGGTTATTGGATCGGCAATCTACAACCAGGCTGCACAGGCAGCGCAATCTACACAGACACAACGACGAGAGAGTGAGAAGTAGTGTATACTAGAATATAAGAGTTTAGCTGGATAAGCAGTAAAAATACCTCACGTGACAAAAACGAGGGTTAGGTGTTTTTTTCACACTTCTTTTTCACTGAAAAAAAATTCGTGAAATATTCTCTACACAAGATGAAGGTAAGTGACAAGATCACCGATTAAAAGTGTACTAACGATGCAGTTGAACATCGCTTACCCAGCCAACGGCACTCAGAAGAGTATCGACATCGACGATGAGCACAAATTGAGAGCTTTCTACGAAAAAAGAATGGGCCAGGAGGTCGAGGGTGAGTCCGTGAGCGAGGAGTTCAAGGGCTACGTCTTCAAGATCACCGGTGGTAACGACAAGCAGGGTTTCCCAATGAAACAGGGTGTCATGATTCCAAACAGAGTTAAGTTGCTCTTGACCAAGGATGTCTCTTGTTACAGACCAAGAAGAGCTGGAGAGAGAAAGAGAAAGTCCGTTAGAGGTTGTATTGTTGGTGCCGACCTTGCTGTTCTGTCCCTTGTTGTCGTCAAGCAGGGTGACGCTGAGATCGAGGGTTTGACCGATGCCCAGGTTCCAAAGAGACTGGGTCCTAAGAGAGCCAACAACATCAGAAAGTTCTACGGTTTGACCAAGGAGGACGATGTTAGACAGTTCGTTATTAGAAGAGAGGTTGTTAAGGGCGAGAAGAAGTACACCAAGGCTCCAAAGATCCAGAGATTGGTTACTCCTCAGAGACTCCAGAGAAAGAGAGCTGTTAAGGCCTTGAAGATCAAGAACGCCCAGGCCCAGAGAGACGCTGCTGCTGAGTACGCACAGCTGCTTGCCCAGCGTCTGCATGAGCGTAAGGCTGAGAAGGCTGAGATCAGAAAGAGAAGAGCTTCTTCGTTGAAGGCTTAGGTAATGGCACGTAGGTGTAAAGATATGCAAAATAAGTGTAGTAGTGAAGAAGAAGTAAACATCAAGATAAAAGTTTACCAATTTAAATTGGGTCGGCTGGGTAAAGACGCTCCAACCTCCGTACTACGCATTCGATTTTCTACGCTTATCAAAATTTTCACTCGGAATTAGTAGCTAGAGCTTAATAAATATATTATACAATTATCTCTTCCTGCGTTTATCAATCTCAGCTAGCTGCTTGATATTCTCGTAGATTTCGTCTGTTGACAGGTTGGAGCCGTGTTTGAACTTGGCATCGTACCGTTGTTTCTCTTCTTTGTACTTTGGATCCCGTAGTAAGATGGTCAAATGCTGTGCGAATTTGGACTCTGGAATTAATTGGCCAGTCAATGGACAAACCACCTGCCTCTCTCCAGTTTTAGGGTCGAGCTGATATTTGTGATCTTCGTGTCTCCGCTTGAGCCTGCTTTCGCCTGCAGACCGGATCTTCATTCCAGCACGAGCCACAGGTTTTGGTGCTTCTGTAGCAGGCGTTTCTCCATTAGCTTCGTCTTCATACGCTGGAGCTCCCTCATCATCGTCGTGGTTTTCTTCCAACTCTTCTTCCCCATTCTCCTCATCTTCTCCACCTTTTTGAAGTAGAGATCTGTATTCTAACTCCGCTCTATCCAATGGCTGCGGTAGTTGTGCCACCTCGTCTAATTCACTAAATTCGATTGTTTCCACAACCACGAAATCCTGCCAGTCGATCGAGGCAAACTCCATCTTCTCTTTCTCCAGACGCTCTCTTTCTCGCGACTCCTCCAATTGTGTTTTAGCAAGCTCCTGCGCACGACTGTAGCAACGGTCCAAAAACTTCTTCCGATCATACGTCTCAATAGCTCGCTTGATTTCATCTTTGCTGTCCAATATTAAACGATATGAGTCCAAGTATCTACGGAAGAGTGGATGCAATGAATGTGATGCCTTCAAAAATTCAAACTGGATTGCCTGCTTCTTGTCCTTGGAAACATGTTGTATTAAGGTCTCAATGTAACCGTCCCCATTGACGGCAACAAATTGTGCTGCCAACTTAATCATATCCACATCGAGTGCTGAGACTTTGACTGGATCAGTCAAAAACTTAAACCTTGGGGCAGGCGGGAGGTCTATTTCAGATTCTTGGGCTTGTTCGATGTTTCCACTTCGCAGTTCACTTAAGTACCACTGATAGTAGCTGTGAAATTGGTTGTTTGTATTTAGGAACTCAAATTTGGGATTACCTGCCTCCTTTAGCACCAGCCTTTGCTCAAATGATTCCCCGTTCCTCACAACATATCCAGCAGTCTGCTCAATAACAGTCTTGACTTCGTCCGGGGGAGTAACAAAAGACATAAAAATGTTTAAGTGTTATTTTCGACGCGACGATATTTTCGCGTCGCTCCGTTATCTTCCTAATCATGAAGATCCTTCTATCAACCGTTAGAAGTGAAGCAAAACTGACCGGTAAGATTGCAGGACAGAATCAATCTGAACTCTTGTAATAACTAATATCTAGAAATCAGTGTTCGGGCCAATGATCACAACTCGAAGATTAGAATAGGTAAACCGCTTTCCGCTCATTATTCGTCGCTCTACCCATCAGCAATTGTTGAACAAATTACTCCATTCACTCTACAAAACGTCAAATACACTGCTATTGGCCGACAGGGCGGTCTTATAGATATATATAATGCGGAGTCAACCACTCCGCTTGCCTCATTAACCGAAAATATACGTCTAGGAACAGACTTCTTGGTGGCTCTAAACGTGGTGGACCATTTCATGATCAGTTGCAGCAATCGCGGACTTGTGACTGTATACGATCTTTACAAAGTGACAAAAGATTCAGAATTGGAAAGCGGGTTCTTCATGCTGATTGATGATCCCGTTGAATTCTGCTGTCCCCTAAATAGTCCATTTAGATTCGTCACTGGAGGCTACAACAACAGCCTCGAAATGTACGATTTCTTCAAGGACTATGAAAATCATCAACGCCAAACTGTTGAATCCAATTTCCTCAAAATATGTAGAAGCATCATCACCACCAAACCGGTGTACAAAACTGCCAATCCAAAACCGAATGGGGACTTTCCATGGTTGAAAAATGCAGTTGTGGTTGAGAGCTCTTCCACACTTGATGACGATCTTACCGTCTTGACGACAACAAAGTTTGGAAAATTGCTTGTTTATAAACCTTTTCTTGCCAAAGTTCCCATCCAAGTATTCCAGTTATCAAACCACTCTATCAATCATCTTATTCGATTACACAAGTCCAAGGTCCTATTCATGGATTCATTCAATCTCATTGGGATATTCGACTTAGCATTAGAAGAAACAGTGAAAAGACTGGAATTACCCTTGATTGGCTCAATCGCGGCACTTGATTGTGTAAAGGTCACAGACTTCTCTTTCCTTATCATGGTCGCCTCGCTAGACAAATTCCTCAGGGTTTATAAATTGACGCTTCCCGACTGCTCAACGAAACTAATCAATATCACGAAACTATCCTCAATAGTCCCCTGCCTTCGTCTTATCGATATCGAAGACGCAGTGGACTGTTCGAACTTTGAAAATAACGACTCGCAATCATAATCTATTTCTGACCCATCACATCCACGTAGCCTCTCCGAGGACCACGTTTTGACTTACGTGTCGTAGACATTGTAAGAAGATCCTCAATGTTATCTGATATCTTGGTGCCATTCAGCGTCGCAGGTGTAGGAGGATTTCTTGGGGTCATTGGAGCATTCAAAGGAGCTCTTGGAGCGTTGGATTCCGAAACAATGCGCTTTACTGGAGGAGGAGGTGGAGCTGACATCTCTTGCTCTTCCGGAGAAGCATTCTTGTTGACCCACCTTTTCAACTTATCATCATAGTAGAACGAACTTTGCTCGCCCAACTTGGCACGGATTGGCTTTGGTTGGTCATCCTTTTTCTTACCAAGCCAGCCAAACCACGAACTTCCTCCATGGTCATGCTTCTGTTCAGCTTTTTTCTTGGCCTCTTCTTCATGCTTTTTCTTTTTTGCCTCTTCTTCCATACGCTTCTTTTCTTTCTCTTCATCGTCATCATCATCAACTACGTCGTCATAATACTCTCCATCATCGTCATCCGCATGATAACGCTTCTGATCTGTGATCACTGTAGCAGGGGATTTTGCGAGCTGATATGGAGCAGATGGCGGATCAAAAATTGTTCTCAGATGATTTGCAGTTGTTCCATGGAATGATGCAGCTGGTCTCAAGATTCTGCCTGTAGGAGGAGGGAGAGGTTCATCGTTGGAATCAAAACCAGGATCCTCTTCAAAATCATCCTTCTGCTCAGATTGCTGGTCAGACAACGTCTCAGACTCTTCTTTGTCCTTTTCCGTCGCAACTTGTTTTGCAGCTTCAATTTCCTCGGCAGTTGGCGCATGATATCCCCCATAACTGTAAAAGTCGTAAGAGTCGAAGTCTTGAGGCATCGAATCTTGAGTATCAATTTCCTTAGGGGCTTCCGTAGATTCTGTAATGATGTTGGATTTCGATGGCGAAGGTTTGTATCTGCTATCCTTTGCACCATTTGACTTCTTGGATTGCACGTGAGCATACGGATTATACACTTGTGCCTTTTTAGAAGTAGCATACACTGGCTTTGGAGGCTCATTTTCAGTACCTGGATTAGGTAAGTCTAGCTGCGGCTCATTAGATATGACTGGTGATATGCTGATCGAATTAAACTGGCTTGACACTGGCTTGTATGCAGATGGTTGCTGAACGTTAATGTCTGTCCTGATAGAAGAACTTGACTCATCATAGTTATCGAAGCTGGAGTCTGCCTCTGATAAGTTCACTGGAGGAATGTAGAGAGGCCCAGAATCAGGTTCCTTGCGAGGAGAGTATTTGGAAGCTCCGGATTGTTTGCTTAGATTCTTCTCCAAAGCTGGCCTACTTGGACTTTCAGATCTCAACTGTTGGTGATGACCAGGACCAGGAGTTGATGTTTTAAATGGTAGCTCTGGACGTGAAATATAATCTATTGGTTGGCCTGAGACTGCAGATGATCCGTTAAGAGGGATACCTGGGTTTGAAGGGGGCGACACTGCCATATTGAGTGCAACTCTATCTGACTCCATCACTCCATCCGTCGTCTGTGGCGGAGCATACGGATTGACCTTTTTAGGTTTTGATTTCGCTTGCGAGTAGGGTTGATACGACTGAACCAAAGTTGAGTTTGATGAGGTAGTTGGTGCTGAATGGGAATGGGACGAAGATGAATACATTCCAAAAGATGGTGCGCGAGATAGCGGTTGGTGGCCAGACATAATTGGCTGCGACTGTGGTTGCATGTTAAGGAGATCCATTTGAGACGGGTTGCGCGATGGAGCAGGGCTGTATTTGGCAAAGACCCCTTCAGATTTAGCTTTGATAGGCTCTCCAAGCTCTTCTCCAGCCACGAATTTGTTGAATGACTTATCTAGCTGACCCCAAACTCTATCCAAGCCCGATCTGCCCAACTTACCACCAAACCAACCGGATGCCTCAAGCTCGGTTTGCGACAATCTCTCTAGCACTTGGTTATTGGCGAGAGCCACAGCAGGATCAACATAAACATTCTTGGATTTCATGACGGCAGTCGTAACATCAATGTACTTCCTGGCTTCAACAGGATATCCCAAATCAGCCAGGTACGAAGCATGGCGAATTTTAACTGATAACATGTGAGGGAAGCCATTCACGAATGTTGGTGGAACATTAGATGACGAATGAAGGACAAAATCATAGAGCTCCTCCACGATTATAGAATCGATATCACTAGGGGATTGGGTCTGGTTGTTTGGAATTAAAGGCAAACCAGAGAGCATGAAGCAGATTTTGCTATACACCTCAAACCCAGCCTTAGCCAAAAGTGACCCAACTTGAGCCAAAACGGCGGCAGGATTCTTGTTATTCAACAAAAGCAGTGGAATAACCGATTGGAAATTATCAACAATCCATTCTTCTTTACCCTGGAATTGATCAGTGCTAAAACCTCTCTCAGTAGAAGATTGAATACAGAAACTCAAATTCTGTTGCAAAACATCGGAGGAATCGAAGTTCTCAGTAGTGTACATCTTCAATACATGGGAGAAGCATTCAGGCCCAATCAAATGAGCAACAATCAGAGCAAGTGCCCAATCACCGGCACCTATGGCCATCTGTAGAGCTCCCTTCTTGTCGCCAACTTCCAAGGACCTGTGAATATTAATGATTCCAACTTGGTCCAACTTGTGTGCATTAAAAGGCTTTTGAATAGGAACCGAATAACTAGTTAAACTATTGTAGTCAATAGGAGCACTTCTATCACCATTGACAGTTAATGATGGATTGAGAACTTGAACAACTTGCTTTAAAAATTCTTCGCTCGTGAAATCTCCAGTCTTATTAACATGAGCGATCATAACTTTCAGAATAGCCCAGAGAATTTGAGCATCAGATGTGAATGGCCCTTCAAGTTCTGCACCTATTGAAAGAAGCTTATCGTTGATCCACTTCTCTATGTCCTTCTTTTTTGATCTGTTCTTCACTAATGGACCGGGAAACTGCTGCGTAAGTGCATGATGACCAAAGATTGTGCTGCATTCCATAACTTTTAAGTCACGTCTTTGGTGTCCGTATCCATCAGATGAAGGCAGTAAGAAAGCGATCTTGTTGGTTGCGGAGAAACTGAATAAAGGCCACTGTTTTCTGACCAAATTCTCCGGATTCACAACGACGGGAGCAGGCACTGAGTGAACAACATGGGACGCAGGGACATTCCCCCTGAGCGAAGAATGGCCAGCACCTTTAGAAGGTGGCAAAAAAACGCTTCTTTTGTTGTTCGTAACACTAGAAGAACTTGTGTCTGGTTTCAGGTTGTCACCGTAGACGGAGTCCAATGGCTGGTAATGTGATTTCGCTTGGTTTGGAGTCGGAAAAGTCACAGGTTTAGTTTGTGGAGCATATGGTGAATATTTAGTCGGTTTTGCCCCTTGCATAGGGCGTAACTGTGGATTCACAACAATGTTAGGATGACTGACTGACTGTGGAATATGCAGAGATGAGTTTGCCAACCCAGGACTTGCTAGACTTGCTAGATTGCCTATTGGGGATTTATGAGGAACAGGAACCACATTTGGGTTTATAGATGTGTTTGAGGACATTGATGTAGTTCTAGCATGCCCACCCACCTCTGCCGGTGCGTATGGATTTGTCGATTTCCGTGGACGTGATCCTGATGGAGGAAGAGGGAATTCCACAGAATTTGGAGACTGAATCACTGAAGCAGCTGGGGAATACTGTTGGAATCTGTTTGCCTCTTGTGCATTGATCTTGTATGGGCTCTTGACTTGGTGTTCCGGAATCTGAGGTCCATAGGGGTTCTTAGGATGCAATGAATTTGATGCAATGCTAGGGATTGGGAGCTCTTCAAAGAAACTTTTCTGTTGTCTGGGTGCTGGTCTGGGTTGTGGAGGGGAAGAATGGGTTGATGAAAGACCACCAGCCTTTGGAGGAAGTCTATTCATTTGAGGTGCAGGAGTGGCTGGATGCTGTTGATGACCTTTCTGCATCTCAATTATAGTGTATATGTTTTGTTTTGGAGTAGGTGTTTTCGCAATCGGATGGTGCTTGGCAAGCAATTCCGCTGGAAAGTCGTAGGCATCTGTTTTCTTCTTCTCCTCTTCAAGCTTCACTTTGAGTTGGGAAGATTGAACAACAGGCGAATGCACATTATTGAACGAAGTCGACACAGGTTGACTTGTAAGGAACGACGGTTGTTGAGGGGCATATCTCTGTGAGACAGGAGATATGTACGTCGAGGTTCCCTGTTCTGGCACTGCAGGCTCATCGTCCAGAAAATCATCATCCAGAATTTCGTCTAAGAGCAACTCCCCGTCGTTTTCCAAGAAACTGAGCTTGTCGTCAATGCTTGGGGCCGGCTTCGTGGGATTAACAATAGACTCACCACTATTGATAGATGTAGCGGGAATGAAATCGGTATATGCTGGTTCTGGTTCCGGTTCTGGTACTGGTTCAAGTTCCGGTTCTGGCTCTATTTCTAGTTCTAGTTCTTGTTCTTGTTCCGGTTCCTGAACCTGTTGCTCTTTCTCCCACGGCATAACCTCCTGCTCGTGGTCTTCATTCCAAGGCATTTGTTCAAGTTCATCTGCGCCTGCCAGCTCTGCAGGGATATCCTCAACCACTTCTGTAGGCTCTGTAGCTTTGTTTTCCTCCCATGGAAGAACATCATCATTCTCAGCTTTTGAGTCGGCTTCTTGGGGCACCTCCCAAGGAAGAGGCTCTGCTGGTGCAGCCTCCCATGGCATAGCCTCTACAGGCTCGTTATCCCACGGTAACTCAGCCTCAGAAGATTTTTCTTCATTAAGGATTTCAGTATCATCAGCTGATCGTGCAAGTGCTGTATCGTCGACTATCGGCTGCTGCTCTTGGATGTCAGACTCTTCTATAACATCATGTCCAGCTGAATGTATCTCAGCGACATCCATAGAATTCGTTGTTAATTCTGGAACAGGTAGCTCCCGCTTAGCCGAATTATCTAGCTGTGACGGTTGATCGTGTTCCTCCTCATTCGCAGACACCCGTTCTGCAACCTTTTCTGGCTCAAGCACATCCACAGCTTTAAATTTCTGGGAGCTTTCACTACTTTCATGCTTAGCAGGTTTGCCAACCTCTGAAGATTCTGTAGCAGACTCCGCTGTATCCACTATATCTTCTGAATGGTCCACCTCTAAATCCTGAACAGGGTCTTCGGCAGGAAGTTCTCCTGCAGGTTCAACATTAATTAGTGGGTTCACTGCATTTGGAGTCTCCTCAGGAAGCTGGGTAACCACGGGCTCTGGATCAACCTCATTTCTTGAAATTTCCGGCTCAAATGAGGATGCCGGCATTTCAGTCTTTTCAGTCTTTTCAGTCTCTTCAGTCTCATTAGTCTCGATCGGTCCTTCATTCAGCGTAGGGTCAGGAATTTTATCATCCACAGGATCGTCGAAAGATTCCTTGACCGGTTCCATCACCTCTTCTTCCACCGTATCCTCGATCTTTTCGTTCTCTTCACGTTCCTTGTTCTCTATCTCTTCGTTCTCTGCAATAATCTCTGCTGAGGGTTCATCAACGACAGGTTCTTCAATATCCTTGCCATTTTCTGTAACCTTCAGATCTGGATTTTCAGGCTCGATCTCACCACCATTGGCTTTGTAGTCCCCTTTCTCTTCTTCGATGATCTCTTCTTGCTCGTGATTGCTTGGTGTATCTTCCACCGATTCAACTGGAGTGTCGTCAATCAGCAATCCGTTATCTTCTTGTTTACCCTCCATGAAAGCTTCGGCCATTGTATCTTCCAGTTCGGCCGATTTACTTCGCTCTTCGCTCATTTCGCTAATGGAGTTGTTTTCTATTTGTTTATTTTCCTGCCATCGTCCGTGTCACTAAAAAAAATTTAGGCAATTAAAAAAATTCAATTATAATCATGGTGGTTGGAATTAAGGGTCCGAAAGGAAAGCAGAAACTGGCCTCTGAGAAGGAACGTTTTCTACAATGCTGTGGTGATATATCTTTGGAGCTAGTGGCGTCTCTCGGAAACTCCAAAGATATTAATTTAAACGGCTTAATCATCAGATACTCTAAGAAGTACAAGCTAAAACAACAACCAAGACTTACAGACATCATCTCCTCGATCCCAGATCAGTACAAGAAATATCTGCTACCAAAGCTGAAGGCAAAGCCAGTCAGAACAGCTTCTGGAGTCGCCGTTGTGGCAGTTATGTGCAAGCCTCATAGATGCCCCCATATCGCTTATACGGGAAATATCTGTGTATATTGTCCCGGAGGACCTGATTCGGACTTTGAGTACTCTACACAGTCATATACGGGTTATGAGCCTACATCTATGAGAGCTATAAGAGCCAGATATGACCCATATGAGCAGGCTAGAGGTAGAATCGATCAGCTGAAGCAGATCGGCCATTCCATTGACAAAGTTGAGTATATCATTATGGGTGGTACATTTATGTCACTGCCCAAGGACTATAGAGAAGACTTCATTGTTCAACTGCATAATGCTTTGACAGGATATAATGGAACAGATATAGACGAAGCGATCAGGTTTTCACAAGAATCAGAGACGAAATGTGTGGGAATTACCATCGAGACGCGGCCAGATTACTGCACAGAGACACATCTGGATGACATGTTGAAATATGGATGTACAAGACTAGAGATTGGTGTTCAATCTGTCTATGAAGATGTGGCTAGAGACACTAACAGAGGTCACACTGTCAAAGCGGTTTGCGAAACCTTTTGCTATGCAAAGGACACAGGATATAAAGTTGTTTCGCACATGATGCCCGATCTGCCCAACGTGGGTATGGAGCGTGATCTGGAGCAGTTCAAAGAGTATTTTGAAAACCCAGACTTCCGAACAGATGGGCTCAAGTTGTATCCAACTCTGGTGATTAGAGGAACTGGTTTGTACGAACTCTGGAAGAAGGGACTTTACAAGTCGTATAATGCCAACATGTTGATTGATTTAGTGGCGAGAATCATGGCTTTGGTCCCTCCATGGACCAGAATTTACCGTGTCCAGAGAGACATCCCAATGCCGCTTGTGACTTCAGGAGTGGAAAACGGCAATCTGCGAGAACTAGCACTGGCCAGAATGAAGGATTTTGGAACAACCTGTCGTGATGTGCGGACCAGAGAAGCGGGAATACAGGAGGTTCATCACAAAGTGCAACCAGACCAGGTGGAACTGATCCGT
Organism: Ogataea nonfermentans; assembly: GCA_003706255.2. Classification (NCBI taxonomy): domain Eukaryota; kingdom Fungi; phylum Ascomycota; class Pichiomycetes; order Pichiales; family Pichiaceae; genus Ogataea; species Ogataea nonfermentans. Next base: position 410,227 of record PPKT02000003.1, on the reverse strand, counting down.
CGCGATTACTATGCTAATGGTGGTTGGGAGACGTTTTTATCTTATGAGGATCCAAAACAGGATATATTGATTGGTCTTTTGCGGCTCAGAAAGGCGTCCAAGAAGTACACTTACAGAAAAGAGTTCAAGAATCAACAAACGTCGATTGTGCGCGAACTCCACGTTTATGGCTCTGTTGTGCCCTTGCATTCGCGTGATCCGCGCAAATTCCAGCATCAGGGTTTTGGAACCCTTTTGATGGAGGAGGCAGAGCGCATTGCCAGGGAGGAACATGGCTCACAGAAGATAAGTGTGATTTCAGGGGTTGGTGTGAGAAATTACTACAAACGACTTGGCTACGAGATGGACGGACCTTATATGTCTAAAAAACTGGATTAATCTATTTGAATGATGGCTCGATATTTGAACATACTTGCACATAGCCACGGAGATCGTCTAAAGTGCGTGTTCGGCTACCAACATAGAATATTCTCCAGTTGGTGTTTGGAATACAATAGTTGCTAGACGATCGTTCGAAATACCATTTGTTAACTGGATTGTTAGTGCGCGAGCGCCACAACAGTTCATCTGGGTACGTTGTAAGCAGGGATTTGAATACAATGTCCGCAATTCCTGGTACTCCTTGCAATTTCCGCAACACAGCAAATTTATCAAGATATGGCATTCTGCGCCCATTTGCGTGCTCCCAGGTCACTATTGCACCGCCTTCATAATCGCCTGCGATGATGACGGCTGCCACTTTGCCATTGACACGGCTCAGATAATGTTCTGTGTCCAGAGTTCTTCCGAACGAGTCGTTAATTAGATGTGTTAATTTATTCAGATCAATGATTTTTTTCCGGTCAAATTCCAGCAGATCGATACCTTTCCCACCTGGCTGGTCATCTGAAAGATGGATGGTCAACGGAATGCCATTCTTGATGATTGTAGTGTTCAGCTGTGGTGTCTTTTTGAGATTCACAGGCAGAGACGACGAAATCACCGCTCTGTCGGTCAGAATATTGTAGATTATAGGGTTGGTCGTTCTTTTTTGATGTTTCAAGGTCGCTATTGCCGGGGTGGTGATCAGACCTGTTGCTGAAGGAAGAGTTGACAAAAGTTGATTCATATCACGCAGATTTTGCACATGGATGTCTCTTTTCACGGAGTCCAAATGGCCTATATATAGTTCTGAAATGATATCATCGTACTCTTGTTGCAAATTGATGTAGACGTGACTGGATTGAAACCGCTCGAGAGATGGGATTCCGCCGTGTTCGTCGATGAAAATGACTTTCTCGACCGTGAGAAGGTCTTGGCCACTGGACTCGAGGTAGTCTCTGTTGAATTGCAAGAGATTGGTAACTGTATTTTGCAGAGTTTCAAATGGACTTAAAACAGTCTCGTAACTAGAATGATCCACAGAGATAGGGAATATCACAGGAATCACTCCCTGGAGAAGCGGAACAACAAGGAGTTCGGGAACCGAGAATACGTCTGATTCAAAGAGACCCCGAACTGTCCGGACATCTAGGTGCTCCGTCTGAAGCACACGAGTCAGCTCATCGCATTGGTGCACGAGATCTCTGATGGCTAGAATATTACCAGTGTCTCCAGAGATTTCATGTTTTGCATCGAGAACAATAACGGGAGACACACCCAACTGGACCATTTTGCGCAATGTAAGTGCTATTCCTCGCACTGTATCGTTGTCAAGCTTTTTTAAAGTCGGTAATCTGACCAACGCGAGCCGAAGAGTGTCCGAGAGCTGGATCTCCGAGCTTTGAGGAATAGCTGGCAGCTGAATATGGTCTTTATCCGAGTACTTTACAAGAAGATCGTCAATCAGTTTTGCATGTTTGACTGTTCCACCGACTGGGGAATCTGTCAGGACGCTTGCCTTGTTCTGGTAGATGTCGTTCTCCTTGAGCAACGAGTATTTCGACAAGTAAGTTCTAACTTCTCTTTTCGTAGCTGTGCTGCTCAATATTGTGAGAATAAGATCTCTTTTCTCCTCACTTGATGTCTGATAACGTGCAAGCCGCGACTCCAAGCTACTAAGAGCGCGTGTCCCCCTCAACCCAAGGTGTTGAAACGGCCGTAGATGAATCATAGTGCAAATATTTTCTAGCAGGGGCACGGATGTTTCCCCAGATTAAGGCGTGAATTGATTTTTAATTATTATCAACTGATATGTCTCTTCATCATCCACGGCCTGGAAAAACAGAACACAGAAACGAAGAGCCCCCTCCAGCATGTAACACCCCAATTGAACGGTTCTACAAAAATCTCACGCGGCGAAACTCCACCAACAATTACAAATCAGAGCTTGAAGCTCAAAGTCATCAGGAAACCGATTCACCCTTCCGGCAGTTACAGAGACGCGAATCTGAAAAGAACACCTTCGAAAAAATGCAACCTCAGATAGAAAGACGCCAAATGTTGTTTGACAACAGCGATGCTGCCTCTGTGGTGTCCAGTGCTATCTCGGAGAAGATATCGGGGCAAGAGACCAAGGTGGGTGGAGAACAACAAGTTCCACTTCCCGAGGCCGATGTCGAGAGACCCGCTGATTTAGGTCGACGTGTTTCATTCAAATTCGATGACTACCGGAGTCGTATGTTGCGACAGAGTATGGGAGAAGGGGAAAAGAAGTGGGGTCAAAATTAGCCAAAAGTGCTCTTCGACACGATTTCAGTAATTTTGGTACAGCAGGTGTGCAAAAAGCTGGGGTAGTCGTCTTAAATATATATATTGATACGATGGTTCTTTACGATTTATAGTTATTTATATTGATACTTTAACTTTATTTATCTCTGATTCTTTTTCTGTGATTGTTCTTAGCAATGAACGCAGACGATTTGGATGCAGAATTTACCGAAGAGGAAGGTATGTAGTTTTTCCCAAGTCTAACCTCAGACCTTTTAGCTTTTGAAGAAGCTCTCAACTACGATGACAAGACGCCCAATGACGAGTTCATAGCCGTTTCTCGGGTAAATTCGATCTCGAACTTTGACATGCCGACGTCAAAGCACTTGCGACATCGCTCCAGCAGAACGGTCCAGTCAACAGCAATTTTGCCTTTTGATGAGGACAATTCGATCACCTTTCAGATTCTGCGCTACCCCCTTTTGGTATTTATCTTTCTATGGTTGATGGTTCTGAGCATTCTTTATTTCCTTGTGCGACTATCAGTGATGCTCAGTGAACATGTCTTGACTAACACAGGCGAACGCAAAAGATTACTTGCAGACTTGAAAACAGCAACAAACTATCAAGAGTACATAGCCAAAGCTCGGAATTTGGACAGACATCTTGGGTTGGACGAATGGCAAGCGGAAGATCGGGCTGCAGGATACGATTGGCGAACACTCAGACGCCTAAACAGAGACTTGAGACGATTACGCCGCGAAGAGAACTTCGAAGAGCTCATGGTGGTGTTGCAAAACTGTGTCAAGTCTAATTTTGCTGGCGTCGAGAATCCATCCCTATACTCACATTGTTACTACGGGACGAAAAGATTGATCGAAGAATACAACTCTGAGGTTGTGGCATCTATAGATGAGATCATCCATACAGATAAACTACCAGTGGACGAAAAACGCATCTTCTTCAGAATCATATCCCGAAATTACGGGAAGACAGCACTCGCCCTCAGTGGGGGCGCCTCTTTCTGTTATAACCATTATGGTGTGCTAAGAGCACTGCTTGAAAACGATTTGTTACCGAGTATTATAAGTGGGACATCTGGTGGAGGAATAATTGCTGCTCTGGCTACCACTCGCACGAACAAGGAGCTACTGAATTTGATCACCCCGAAGCTAGCTAGGAAGATCAATGCGGCAGGCAGCGAAACGGCAATTGACTGGTTTAAAAGATGGTGGAATACAGGGGCAATCTTTGACTCAGTCGATCTAGCTCGTAAAGCGCAATGGTGGACGCTTGGATCAACAACCTTCAAAGAGTGTTTTGAACGAACAGGGAAGGTTCTTAACATATCGACAGTCCCCCACGAGCCCCATTCACCGACGATCCTCTGCAACTATGTAACTTCACCGAACTGTTGCATCTGGTCGACTTTGCTTGCCTCAGCTGCCGTTCCAGGGGTGCTCAAACCGGTGGTTTTAATGGAAAAGGACCGTAAAGCAGGTTCTATTCGTCCATTTTCTTTTGGAAGCAAATGGAAGGACGGGTCGCTGCGCACAGATATTCCTACTGAGTCGTTGAATGCCTACTTCAATGTGAAGTTCACCATTGTTTCTCAAGTCAATCCTCATGTTTTGCTATGGTTTTACAAGAACCGTGGCGACATTGGAAACCCGGTGCCTAGACCACGCGGGAAGGGCTATCGGGGAGGTTTTTTGCCGAGCTACTTTGAGAATCTGATTAAACTGGAGAGTATTAAATGGTTGAAGATGATGAAAGATTTTCAAATAATGCCAAACTTCATGGAGAACGACTGGTCCAGCGTGTTTCTCCAGAAGTTTGGTGGGACAATCACTTTATTTCCAAATGTCAAATTAAAAGACTATCTGCATTTGCTTAAAGACCCTACAGAGAAAGAGCTTGAGAACTTGATTCATTCTGCACAGCTCGTAACCTATCCTAAACTATTATTTATCAAACACAGATTGAACATAGAACGAGTTATTGAGCAGGGCCGCAAGCTCAGTAAGGACAATTCAGAAGATTCTAGCGATGTTGAATCTTCCAGCGATGAAAATTCCGAGCCTCCGGAACCGACAATGCTTAGACATAGAAGCATTTGATTAATATTTATACACTTTGAAGACGAATGATTGTGCTCCAAAATCATCGAATCCATCCTCCTCAATGCTCGACATTTCTTGGAGACCTAACTGTTCCAATAAGTGCCAAAGGTTGGCCCGTTCTTGTTCGTATCGAGAACGAAGAGGAACCTGCACCAGGAGCTGGGAGGTTTTCGTTTTGGCCAACAACGCCGACACAACGTTTTGAACGAGTGCAGGATGTTCTGGGGAGTATATCGGGTCGCTCAAAATCACGGTCTCGAACTGTCGGGTACAGTATTTCTCAGGCTCGCGCCAGTCCAACACCTCGCACGGCAGGTCGAGGTGATTCAGCTTGACATTTTCCTTGAGATTCGGCACAATTTCTGGTAGATCAGTCAAGAGTATATCTTTGTACCCAAGCAGTCCACATGCTATCCCCACAAGTCCTGTTCCAGCGCCCAGCTCCAGAATTGGTTCGCTCAATTTCGAATAATTGGTCAATCTTTCGGCCAATATTAGCGAAGATCCCCATGTCTTCAGCCCCAGGTTGTCACTGGTGAGCGCAGGCTCCAGTAAGCTGATTGGGGGCAGAGTCTCAACGGTGATATTTCGCGTGAATCCAGGAGCTGCTGTGCGGCCAGAGTTCTCGGAAATGATATTGGAAGCGAGTTTCCACACCAACTCACGCTCCTCTTCGGAAGTCATCCACGTCAATGGAGACGAAACGAAGCTTGTGAGATATGCTATTAGATCGTTCGTGGGGATGGAGGCCAGATCCGAAATGTTGGAATACAGTGTAGGACAATTAATTTTGAGCCAAGGTTCCGCCTGTTCGTACTCATTGGGATGGCTTATTTTCAGCTGTTCAATTGATTTGGATCGTTGGGGCTTATCAAAGTTGCGCATCTCATCGCTTTTTAAGAGATTGAGCACCACAATCATGACGAATATAGGAGGTCGAGCCACTGGCTGAGGGAGGTCTAGGATATGGATTCCGGACAAGACCTCGTCATCTTCCAGAACATCAAGCTCTACAGGCTCAAAGTCGACTTGTTTCTTTCCCGCAGATATAAAATCCAGCGGGTCGAACGACATAGATTTATTATTTAATTAATTTATTCAATATTACTGAAATATTTTTATTTATCCATTCATGTCTCTGCCCAAGGCCTATCAGCAGAACTTTTCGCCTCAGGAGATCAATTTTCTGGCAGAGCAAGAGCTCGTAACTATCATACCGCGTTATAGCATGAATGGCACACAACTAATAGGTGCAAGGCTGCCAAAGCTGCGCGCGTTGAATCGAGAGAAAATCCCCATCTGGATGGCCACGCTACTGAAGAAACAGGAAAAATGCAACATAGTGGTGCCCGAGTGGATTTCAGCAGAGTATCTGCGTGCACGATATGACGAAGAGATCAAATATCCCACTAAATTCTCGAACCTGCCGTGGCACTGGCTGCCTGTGGCTAAGAAACTGTTAGACTACGCGTCTGACGACTTCATAGACCCTCCCCACGAAATCCGCTCGTTGCTACAGGATTTGCGCGAAATACGATTAGTTAAGGCACGCAAAGGTATCAGGGAGCTCAATAACGTGTACATACAACTGGATGGGCTGTCCCTGATGGAGATCAACGAAATTAGGCCGTTCATTTTTGAGGTGATGGATCGGCTGCGAAAAATGAACGATGGCCTTAAAGTCAAGACTGAGGACGATAATATGAGCGAACGAGACCTACAACTTCAGCATGAAGACGACAGTGACGACGATATTTATCAAAAGGACTAAGCATACCCCAATTCAACACACATTCTCCACAGCAATCGGCTTGCGTTCTTCATCCCCAAGATCAATTTTCAGCCTTCTGCCAAATAACTCAAACAGGAACCCGAAACAGGAACTTGTAATTGCTGAGTCGTAGCGACCCTTGCTGCTCTCATCGCGAACAAACGCATGCTGAGCGTCGCAAATCTCCATAAAAGTCAATTTGGCCCCGGCTTCTCTTAGCTTCAACCGGATCAGGTCTCTGCCTTCTGGCGGAACATGGTTGTCGAGAGTGCCGAAAAACATCACAAGTTCCTGTCTGTAAGGGTCCAGCTCCTTGCACACACGCTCCAGCGAGTCATCGCCGCCTTTTCCAAGAGTCTTAGAATGGATATCAGTAGCGAAGAAACACACTGCTGCAGTAATTCGGTGGTCCAGAAGTGCACGGAACGCCAAGTGGCCACCCAGACACATTCCCGTGGCGCCAATCTTGCCATTGAACGTTTCCAGAGTGTATAGATAATCACAGCATAGCTTATTGTCCTCATCGTAAGATTCCACAGTCTTCTCTACCTTGTACAAGTTTCCGTCGTCAGTACCTTTGGTGTCGTATTCTAAAGGGTTGTGATCGACAAAATCGTGGTATATAGAGGGAGCCACACAGATGTACCCCTCGGAAGCGATCTTCTTCGCAAACCGAGCAACGGGTCCCGTCACCTGGTAAATTTCGCTGTAAACAACGACACCCGGGAATTTCGCTAAAGGATAGCCAGGAATCTTCGGATGAAACACAAATATGCGCATTGTTTCGCCCTTCGACGTTTTGACGTCCACATACGACTCAGTTATCAACATGCTAAAACAGACAGTTGCACCAACAAATTAATTAGTTGGTGTTGGGTGTTGACTATAATAAAAGTGAAATATCTGATTTTTTTTGGTACAAGATGTTCATCGGACTAAGACCACTAAGACACAATATTGTGGCCAGAAATGTGCAAACTTTTGTAAGGTTTGCATCTTCTGTGTCTGGAGGATCTGGAGGAGCAAAGAAGTCTTCTCCAAGACCAGGAATCGATCGCGTTGGAGTGCCATTTGACCCCTATGTTCCTATGAGTTTCTCAAGGCTTCCGAGCCCTCTGACGTCACCAAGACTTGCGTTCAAAGGATTCTGGAAACGAGTTCTATTATTTGCATACAACCAAGTCCAGGTTTATTATTTTAAGAAGTCTATGGGAAAGAAATACAAACCAAATTTCCTCAAGTGGAAAAACGATGCCATCGAAACATTTGTTCAGGTGAACAAGAACTTTGCCGACAAAAAGATGTCTGCAGTTCGTCCGATTGTGTCTGAATACGTCTTCGAGGCCCTCCAGACCAGACTGAGAAAAACACCAGCTTCAACCACCATGGGCTGGGAACTACTGAAATTCAACTCTGTGCCAAAAGTCGTCACCATCCACTCTTTTCCACACGAGGATGGAGTTCCTCTCTTGGTACAAATAGTCTACAAGTTTGACACTAAACAACAACTGCTCGTGAAGCATGCCGGCCAGGACGTCAAGACAAACGTCAGAGATTTAACCGAATATCTTGCATTCAACGTGGATCCGTTCACAGATAGAGTTGTCCTTGCAGGTTCAGTTTTCGAGTCACCAGTCACAAGAGCAGTTACTCCACAAGAGCCTGCAGGACGAGAGGAGGTCCTGGTCCAGATGAAGTCCCATGGTGACATTTATCGTATCGAGGCTCCTTCAAAATAAATAACAAGCTGTATATAACTTCAACGCTAATTCAAAATATGATTGGCCTGTGCTGGTATAGCAGTCAGGTCCAAAGTCCCCAGACTTGGATTGTCGTGGGTTAAATGAAAAGTCTCGTCCCCTTCGTCGTCTTCTTCTTCTTCAGAGAGGAGACCTTGTTGTTCCTCCAAATTGTCAGTATCCTGATCAATCACCGTCTGGTAAGAAGGGAGACCTTCCTCGTAATTCGCCAAAGAAGATCTAGAGGGAACATGACTAGAACTATATTCAAAGTTGCCATTGATGCTGATAGTCGGTGGCGGATCAAATTGAGGGGCAGAATTTGGCTTTAAAAGACTGCTCAGTTGTCCGCTTGCACTCGATGGTCTGATGTCTTTCTTCGCAAACAACTGATTGTCTTCAATCTCTGCAGTTTGAAGTAGCGAGTCCAGATTGTTGAAGCTGACATCATTAATACCACCAATATTGAGCCCGCTGAAGTTACTGGTAGTCTGACCGATACTGATCGAGGTCGGTGGGGAAGCGGATCCAATAGAAAATGGTGACTGGGAGAGCATAGTCGTAGAATTGAAAGTTGTAGAAAGATTATTCGCTCCACTATAGCCACTCATCATTGGCGAAGAAGGCAGCAATAAAGCCTCTTCGAATGTTGGGAGCTGATCATCAATGTCTTTGTTCTGCTCTGCATCTGGCGTAAAAACAAAATTGTCGTCAGTTTTGACATTATCAAATCCCGACGAGCGAACTGCATATTCGTAACTAGGAAGTTGGAGGTTTTCTTGAATACAGAATGGTGAAACAAATACTATTGGGGTATCCACAATGACCTCAAAATGATGCATTTTCGCATCGCCGTTCAAATCCGTCTTCGTTTCATCAGGCTTGCTGATCCGGAAACATATTTGCAGTCTGTGCTTGATGCTGATGTTATGGAATGTGGCATCGGGATAAAATGAGTACTCTTGTAACTTTTCCTCCTCTCTGAGAGTATGCTTTGAAGGGTTCCCAGTCTTTTTTGGCGATAAGATAGGCGATAGTATTGGCGATTTGGCTAGCCATCCAGAATTCTCCTCTTCGTGCGAATCAGCCATCCCATGCGACTCCACGGAGAATATCGATATTTCGTCCCCCGCAACAAGACTGCCATCTTCTTGTTCTGCATTTTCAATACCTGACTTTAACAAAGACTCGTGGATCTCCGAAACAAGCTTGGTCTCGTCATTCGCGACAAATCTTAGAGGACACTGTAATTTGACCGGGTTTGTAATTGTTACTTCCTCATGGTTTCCCATAGAGAGCTCGTGAGAGCCTGAATTCTTTGTTGGATCAAGAAATTTGCTCATTCGCTTGGATCCCAGATGTGAAGTGTTGATGGACCCAGATCGACTCCGGTTCTCTTTTTCAACCAGCTTGCCATTGTTGTAACAGCATGTCAGAAGATTATCATTAACACAACCCTTAATAATCTGTGTGCTCAAGGCATTCGAGCCGGGCTTATCTTTTGTTTTGATCTCCATTAGCGTCACCTTACGTTCTTTGATGCCAGATCGATCCACTGAACCAACTTCTGATTCAAATTTCTGGTCTTTTGAAATGTATGTGATCTTTTCCACAACATTAATTTTAACTCGCTTGAGAGACAGGTTCTTAATCAGTGGGATAAGTTTCATTTGAAGCAAGAATTGAGTATTTTTCATGTAAGCATCACTGATCCCTGATTTTGGTGACAACTGGATAAATTTCTTAGGCAACAAGAGCTCATAGTTGAGAGCATCACTCCAAACTTTGTTCACGTATATAGACTTGTTGAGAGTTGAAGTGGCATCCGATGGAGGAAGTCTCACGACGGGAAGTTCGTGTGAAAATTCATAAACAGGGTGTGCAGCCCTGTGTGCATGGTTGGTTCCAGTGGTTGTCACTGACGAAACAGAAGACGAATGCCGTCTACCGATTTTCTTGAAAATGCTTTTGGAAGTATTCCCTCCATTTTTCAAGTTGCTACCAACCATATCTATATCTTCGTACCGATGATGGGGCGAAACCGAAAGTAAAGCAGAAGGGGGGGGAGGAATACTTGGAACGTACTGTGCTGTTTCAACTTGAAGATGAAAGTTGTGGTTAATGGACGCTAGCGGGGTTCGCACTGATTCTGGCGTGTTTAATGGGTAGACTACCGGCAGCAAGAAAACGTAGTAACCGGGTTGGAAGTTTCTTGGTTCCACATCCACTCCAGCAAACAAATCTTCACGCTTGACCATATTCTTCCCGTTATCATCAATTTCATTAACGTACTCTTTTGGATTTAGGGTCTCGAAAAAGCGCAATTCCTGTGTTGGATATGATGAACAAACTATATCGGTTGAACCCTTGGTTTTCATAGATGATTGAGTTGTAGTGGAAGTGATAGCAGACTCTGAGTCTTGGTTGAACTCGAAATTAAGATCGTCAACAGTATCACTTTCAGGTTCATTGGACTTAAAAGGGATATAACAATCCGGATTGCGCAGATCCAGATCCCAGTCGATGTCCTTGGACACTCTGTATTTTTCCTTGAAGGAGACTTTTGATTTCCCCTTTGAGCTCTCCACGTGGATCCCTGAAATCCAATTAGTAGTCGCATCGGCGAAATAGCGAGCCTTGACGATGGATGTGAGCGATTGCATTTTGGAGAGCCTTAGGATCACGACAAATGTATGATTAGCAATATTGTGATGAGTTGGGCGGTTCATACGGACTCCCGAAGGGCCAATGACCGGCTCCGAGTCCTCTAGGTCGCTATCATCGCTATCTCCTTCCTGATCCTCCTCGGTATCATCTTCATTTAGTTGTTCACGTTTTTTGGCTGGATTATACGGCAAAAACAGGATCTGGCCGCTTCCGGACAAAAACGCATGTACAGACTTGGGAGTGGAGTTGTTGAATATCTTCAAGGCAGATTTCCCCGTTTTTGATGCATGTCTGAATCTCATGATACCGCCGTTCAATCCCTGTTGTACCAAATAGTTGCTCAGGGCCTCGTTGTAAGCTCTCAAATTTATCCTGGAGAAATCAACCGACTCTGCCGAAAGATCGTCGTTACTCATCGTGAGCGATTGCAAGTCAAAGGAGTTGCGTGGTGAGTATGGTGATGTGTTCATTCCAGACAGGGGACTAGTTCCAGTAAGCGATTGAAGCCGTTGCTTAAAAACTTTCATCGAACCAGAGCGTGACGAGCGGGGACCAACGCTTCCAAGCGACTTGAGCCCGGAACTAGTCTGGGGCAGCAGGTCTCCAGCCCCGGACAATCGTCTGGAGGATTCGGGGGGCATTATATAGGCCAAAAGATATCAACTAATCCAACAGTTTTGAACAGTGAGTCTCTGTCCTGGGATTTCAAAGCAGCTACGTTGCCAAATGTTAAAATATTAGCAAGAAAGCCAGCCGAAGTATTTGACACTTTTTAATCTTTTTTGTCTTGTCTTTTTTTGTCTCCCTTTGTTTCGATATATATTTATTTAACCCAAGAATCAGAGCGAAAATGGGAACTGCGCAGAATAAAACTCTAGCTGGTATTCGACTTGTCGTGGTACCGCACGCACGATCCAAGGTTGATCGTGCCCGCTTGGATATTTGGAGAGCTCAGGGAGCATCTTTGGAGCCGACAGCCAAAGATCTTCGTTCTGTCGTGGTGGTAACCAAAAAGATGTCCAAAGACAAAGTTGAAGAGATTGCAGGAGTTTCGGTAAATGAGCGTCCGGTGGTGAACCCAGATTGGGTGATTGATTCGCTAATCAATAAGCGGGTAATGCCTTTTGATGCGTATAGGTACAAATTTCCTGAAGTGAAGAGAAAGCTGTCAGACACACAGGAACATAGACCCAAGATCGCTGATCGGCAGGCAGCTGGCTCACGGCTAGTTGAGCTTTTGCAGATGGGAATGCGATCAAATCTCGACGATGTTGGGGAGTTCACAATTAATGCAAAGATAGTCAAGCTATTCGAAGAAACGGTGCGAATATACGAGACGATGCAGTGCTTTGATAAGAACAACGCTTTCAGAATTAAGAATTACCGACTAGCTATCAGCGCAATTGAGAGTCTAGGACACCCAATTACCAGCTCAAAGGATTTACAGACATTTGGACTCGATCGGGGAAGTATTGCCGGTCATGTGGACGAGATTTTACGAACTGGAACGTTCTCCAAACTGGAGGCACTCAGAAAACAGGAGGCGAGTGATGAGAGATATCAGTTGATGAATAGATTTAAGAAAATTCATGGAGTGGGTGACAAGACTGCATATCAGTTTGTGCAGAACGGCTATAGAGAGATCGAAGACATCCTGCAGGATAAGAAGATGTATGCAAGTCTCACCGAAGCCCAGAAGCTTGGAATAGCACATTATGATGACTGGAATGAAATGATCCCGCGAGAGGAGGTGGAACAGCATTACGAGTTTGTGAAGCAGGAGGCAGCCAAAATCAGCAGTGGACTAAAAGTGAAACTGATGGGGTCCTACTTGCGTGGGTTGCCTTCCAGTGGAGATGTGGATCTCCTCATCTATCAAGAAGGAACAGACGATTTACAGGAGGTGTGCAAGCTGCTGTATGATTTGGTGTGCAGGTTAGACCAGAGCGGGTTTATTGTTTGTTCCCTGACAGAAGTTTCAGCCAACATGCATAAATTCAATGGTGGATGCAAACTTTCTGGGGCTACAAAGTGCCGGCGACTGGATATAATAGGCGTGCCGTATGCTGAATTGGGGGCTTCCACACTGTATTTCGTTGGCAACGATATCTTTAATCGGTGTCTGCGTCTACTCGCACAGATGAAGGGCTATCATTTAAACCACCATGGCCTTTTTTTGGCCGCGGATGGAAGTATTGTTGAGAGTTTTGATGAGAAGACTATCTTACGCACGTTGGGACTCGATTGGGTGGATTATCAGCGAAGAAACATTTGAAACTATAATCTGAAACCACCCGCACTAGCTTTTTCCCGGTGTGCGTGCGGCTTACGGCAAAGTTTCAAATTTTGCAACCAGGAATAAAAACGGGAATGCTGGCACTTTCTGGATCTAACAATCTTCAAAACACGAGTTAAAGACAGAGTTGGCAACATCTATATCCTGGGATCCGGCAATTCTACACGCCTGCTTGTCGTGACATAGAGCACGCATTTATAGACTCACATTGATTTGAGCATCTTCACAGCAATCACCAAATTTATACCCCTATAGATGACTGAGAAAAGTAATGATATGACCAAAGAAGCTTCACGGCCGCCCTCGTTAGATTTTGGAAAGCGTGCAAAATCGAATTTTGAGGACATTGCAATCAAGATTGTGTCTCCGGGCCTACCGCCTCTTAGCGACAAAAATAAAACTACTGTTTTGATGAGCAAGTCCATTGAAGTGCAACAGAAACGACTAATCAGTCGGCGCGCTCGCAGTATGACCCCAACAGAGCCTATAAGCTCCCCCAGTCCTTCTTTAGGCAAGGAAATTCCAAGACTGAAGCGGGCGAAAGCGCCTCCCCCGCTCGAGATTCGGCAAAACTCTTGGATACATGGCCCTGTGTTGAGATCTGCTCCATCACGAAGGCCCCGCATGGTTGCTCATCCATATATGGTGCCTCCACCAATGCCATATGTGCAATACGTTCCCTACTATACTGCTAATCCTGTCTTACGCTATCACGAGGTTTCGGTAAAAAATGGCAGTTATGTTGTGGTGAAAAAGTCCTCGGAGGAGCGTTCCGATACGGAAATACCAGAGAAACCCGAGGATGGTTTAACTGAAGACGACGTGGAGAGTTGTGCTATTGAGGAAGGTGCAGTTGTGACACCAACGATGTCGACACCCGATCCTGGTGTTTCTTCGGTCTCTGGCGAGCTTCGGCTAGGAACTGAGGCCTACACTTATGATGTTCCCGTGCACGATGATGTTGAAGATTTTCGTAAGGACTGGCTTCGTTTGTGCGCTGCTATTTTTGACGACTATGTAGCGAGAACTGAAAATTTATGATTATGTAAGGGCGAAAAAAGATTGGTTAAAACTAGAGTTTGATAGATTAATAGATCATTCATTTATTTGGCTATGTTTGCGACAAGATCCTTGCAACGACAAGCATGTCGCAGTGCAGAACGTGGATTTATTTGTTCCAGGCCGTATAGCCAGCGGTATTCGAAGCCCAACGACCTGGCAAGACGGGTTTTCGATGACCCGGACACTTGGCGGGAGTACCAGGAAAACCGACCTGGTTTGCCATTTGGGTTCCACAATTATAAGTCTGGATCGGTGGGTATGTTTATGAATCCATATCTCAAGCGTCCTTCGGGTCTTTTAGAGTTTTGTCAAGAGTCTCTTCTCCGAGCTCGGCAACTGACAGAATCCATCATAGAAGACAATTCTGCTGCTGGACTCCGCCAATTTATCAAGAATTTAGACCGGCTGAGCGACATTTTATGCCGAGTAATAGACTTGTGTGAGTTTGTGCGAGTTGCACACCCAAATAAATCGTTTGTGAACGCAGCTACCGAATGTCACAAAGAGATGTTCCGTTTCATGAACGAGCTGAACACATCTGAAGAGCTCTACTTGAAGCTTGAGCGTATTTTAGAGGACTCTCAGCTTTTAAAAGAACTTACTTTAGAGGAAGTTAGCGTTGGAAAACTTCTTTATTCCGATTTCCAAAAGGCTGGCTTGGGACTAGGTGGAGACAATCAAGTAGCATATGTGGAGCTGAGTCAGCACATTGCCGAGACTGGCCAGTTATTTGCAGATGGAGTGTATGAAACAAAAGACAATGAGGTGATTATCCCCAAAAGTATAGTTCAAGAGGGCGATTTGAGCAGCGAGCTCCAGAAATACGTGCGTCTGACCGCCAAAGGCCTGAAAATTCCGCTTTACGGTGGGCTACCATTTGAAATTCTACGGACTTGTCCTAATAGAGAGATCAGACAGCGTGTTTGGACGGCTCTCCATACTGCCAATCCAGAACAGCTGAAACGGCTAAGCAATCTTGTGCTCTACCGTCGTATTCTCGCGTCTCAGTTCCAATACGACAGTTTTGGAGCGTACCAGTTGAGTGATAAGATGGCGAAGAATCCAGAGAATGTACAGCGGTTTCTGGCAAAACTAGCCGCGAAAAGTCGGCCTCAAGTTGAGCAAGAGCTCAAAATATTGGGGAAAAGTGTCGGGTTACAGGGTGACCTACTTCGCCAGATCCGGCCCTGGGATCGTGAGTTCTTGGCCGCAACATATTTGAGCCGCCAGAAGAATACCTCAGGCGAAGACATCAGTGCATACTTCTCTCTAGGGACCGTTGTTCAAGGACTTTCTGATTTATTCAAAAGCATATATGGCATAGAGCTACGGCCCGTCAAGATCCAATCGGGCGAGGTCTGGGCACCAAGTGTTCGCAAATTCGAGGCTGTCAGTGATACTGATGGTGTTGTTGGGATAATATACATGGATTTGATGTACAGAGACAACAAGACTTTGAATCCTGCTCATTTCACAATCTGCTGCTCTCGAAAAATTTACGCCGAGGAATTGAACGCGGACGATGCATTTAATCTCAAACTCCCTACTATCCAAACCACTATACAGGATGGAGAAACGTTCCAATTGCCGGTGATCTCGCTGGTGTGCAATTTCCAGGCCGATCCAGGCCACGGAAAAAGTCTTCTGAGCCTTTCGCAGGTGGAAACTCTATTCCACGAGATGGGCCATGCCATGCATTCGATGCTAGGTCGGACAAACTTGCACAACGTGAGTGGAACTCGTTGTGCGACAGATTTTGTGGAGCTGCCGTCGATTCTGATGGAATTTTTCGCCAAAGACGAGCGAGTCCTGCTTTCCTTTGCACGGCACCACGAAACTGGTCAACCGCTGCCGGAATCTCTTCTTAGACGTCATCAGATGGATCATGCATTTCTGAGTAACTGTGAAACATACTGCCAGATCAAGATGGCGTTTTTGGACCAGCAATTGCACGGAAGCATTGACTACGGCTTCGACCCTGTTGCAAGCTACCATGCAGTGGAACACCAATTTGTTGCATTTGAGGACGACGTTTCTACCTGGGTGGCTAAATTCGGACATCTGTACTCGTATGGAGCCATGTACTACTCATACTTGTTCGACAGAGTGATAGCCACGCGGATCTGGGAGCATCTGTTCGCTAACGATCCCTTCTCCAGAAACGGTGGTGACCGTTTTAAAAACCAGGTGTTGCGGTGGGGTGGTTCAAAAGATCCCTGGGAGCTTGTGGCCGACGTTTTGGAAGTTCCCGAGCTGCGCAAAGGCGATGTTGCTGCGATGGAACTTTTAAGTAATGCGTCGATCGACGCGCCGGTGTAATCTTCCGTAGAAGAGCGTGGAAAATATTGTGTATCTTTATGAGTGAAAGCATTAAAGTGACGATCAAGTAAGTGGACTTTTTCTGTAAACTAACCTTCAGATCGTCCGGTGACAAGAAGCATGAAGTGACTCTGCTATGCTCGGCGACAATTGCGGAGGTCAAGGAGCAGCTGGCGGCCGAGACCGAGATACCTGCGGAGAGACAACGGCTGATCTATTCAGGCAAAGTGCTCAAAGATGCCGACACAGTGGGCTCTTACAAGATCCAGGATGGTCACACAATTCACCTGGTGAAGGGAGCGCCTAAAAGTGGTTCTGGCGCCCAGGAATCAACGCCTGGCTCAACTTCCCAGACGGGGGCAAACTCCGAATCGAGCGTGCCGCACAACATCTCTGCCGGGCAGGGTGCTTTCAATCCGCTAGCTGGGCTGACTGGTGCACGTTATGCAGGTCTGAATGTTCCTATGCCGTCTATGGAGTCTCTAGGATTTGGGGCCGATGGAATGCAACTTCCGGACGAAAATCAAATGGAACAGATGATGGACAACCCAATGTTTCAGGAAAGCATGCGTGCTATGCTTTCGGACCCGCAGATGCTAGACTTTTTGATCCAACAGTCTCCGCAACTCAGTGCTATGGGACCTGCTGCCAGAGAGATGCTGCAAAGTGAATATTTTAGGAATATGTTAACCAACCCACAGATGATGCGTGGAATGATGCAAATGCAGCGTTCTATGGGTACTGGTCCTGCTACATCATCCTTTCCTGCTCCTGGAGGAGCAACAGAGGCCGAAACTTCGGGTGATAGTGCTACTGGTGCTACTGGTGCTACGGGCGCTGGGGCTGCAGGATCTGCTGCTGCTAATCCATTTGCTGCTCTTCTTGGCGGCGGACTTGGTGGTCTGGGAGGACTTGGAGGACTTGGGGGACTGGGAGGGTTTGGAGGATTCCCTGGAGCTTCCCCAGCTGCTCCTGCTGACAATAGGCCACCGGAAGAAGTTTTCGAGACGCAACTGCGCCAGCTCAATGATATGGGCTTTTTCGACTTTGACAGAAATGTGCAGGCGCTCAGGAGAAGTGGAGGCTCCGTAGAGGGGGCTATCGAGGCCTTGTTAAGTGGAACTATATAAGCGCAAGCTGCTAATTTGTACTATTGGTGTCAGGAGTAGAATTTTCAATTTATGAACACTGTTCTCAGTTCCAATCGAGGGTACTTTGTTTGTGCGGATGCGGAGGACTCATATGACAACGAGCCTGTTGTGACCAATGGGTTTGACCAGCTAGAGGGGGAGGATGAAGCAGAAACGTTTGTGGATCAAGAGCCTAAAAAATCTCGTAAGACGCCCAAGTCGGAAACTGCACGAGCGCGCAAGCGACGCGAAAAAGGTGAGAAATTGCGTCGCCAGCCCAAACGTAGTACTTCCGGTGTATGGCGGGTAGTTGACGAGTTGGCTGCCGGCGAAAACAAGGTTTTGAAGTATCATGAAATTACTGTTTCTCGTGAAGACGTGTTGAATTTGCGACGCGACGAATGGCTCAACGACAACAATTTGGCCTTCATCTATGAATATATCACCCATGAGCACATTTTGCCGACCCTGAGACGGCGTATGAAGTTTGCTACTGACGAAATGGTGGCTAATAGTATAATTTTAATGATGCCGACATTTACGTTCCTACTAGCCAATCACCCAGATCCGTTGGAGCTAAAGGGTGTTCTGCCGCCTATCGAAAAGGCCAAGTTTGTGTTCATGCCTTTAAATGACAACGAAGATCTTGGCGTGGCTGAAGGGGGGTACCATTGGTCGCTTGTGGTTTGCAGTGTTGAGGACAAACTGGTGCTGGTGTACGATTCTATGGAACTGGCAAATGAGCGGGAGACAAAGAACCTGGTCGAGAAGCTCGAGAGATACTACGGGTTTGGATTTAAAGTTCTGACGGACTCTCGCACACCGCAACAGGACAACGGCTCTGACTGCGGGATCAGTGTGGCAGCCAACACAGCAATTTTGGTGGCAAGGTTGCTGAAGGCTGAGGAGCGGCGGAAGATCAACATGAGCATGGCAGGAGTTCAATTGAACGCCGACAGTGCCAGGCTATTTGTTTTAAACTGTATAAAGAGGTTGAGAGACAGGGATGAAGGCACAGACTGATTTTTCCTGAGCAGCAACTCCAATGCCAATAAATCTCAGTGGATCTATTTGATTCGATTGTTTAGATACATTCCCAAATATAGATTGCAAAAATGATGGTACGATTAGCTGTTAGATTGGCTGCAGGATATTAGATTTATTAATCTAATTATTTATTTTATTTACTAACATAACAAAAATTAATATTCAAAATGACTTATGTTCCTATCGGTTATACTGCGCCACGATTTCCTGCTCTCTCCTGGCCGCTCAAAGACTCACATCTGTACTATACGAAGGATGTGGTGAACTTCACGATGTATTGGACTATCGTTCTAATGCTGGGGTTCTATTGCTCAACGGCTTTAATTGCATCCTTCACATACTACAAGAATAACAAAGGTGATAAAACAATTCTGGCATTCCTATTGATCTCGGTAACGTACGTGGTGGTTGCAATGGTGCAGGCAGTTATATGCGGGGCTTTAATTGGTGTCCTGGTGGCAGAAATCTACAAAAGTGCGCAGTTTGGTGTTAGTCCGTGGATTCCATTCGTCTACGCCTTGGTTGTTGTGCTCTTCAACGTGGCTACATCATACTCTCTTACAAGCGTGCTTCTTTAATTTACACATCGAAACAATACATCTTGACCTCGCCGTTCTCCAATCCGCAAACAAATCGAGAATCGCCCAAACCAACACAGGTGATCGGCGAGCTTGAACCACAGAACGTGTGCATGCACTTGCCCGTCTGCAAATCCCAAACCTTGATTAGCTTGTCGTGCGCTCCGCTCACAATCCGGAAAGTATCTGCTGCAATCGACCAGACCCCCTCAATGTGACCAAATTGTGTGCGCACACATTTGCCGGACTTGAGGTCCCAAAGCTTGATGGTGTTGTCCAGTGAGGCTGTCAACAGATGAGTTGGGAGGTCTGGGTTGAGCGGCGGCTCTTTGTGCTCCTCATTGGTCTCTTCAGTACTCTCTCCATTTTCTTCCGTCAACTTGTCGTCGAAATCAGTCACAATCGCATCTTTAAACGTGAACGGTATCACAGATTGAACAGGTCCAATATGACCGTTGTTCTCCACTCCTCCCAGAACCCTCAGACATTCGTTGGTTTTGAGATCCCACATCCGCACCGTTGCATCGTCGGACGCACTGAAAAGCGTCCCACTCTTAGGGTGGATCTTCACGCATGTGACCCAGTCGTTATGGCCGCGCAAAGTATAGCATGTCCGCGTCTCAACGTGCCACACCTTCACGGTCGTGTCCGCAGAACCGGAAACAATCAATTTGTCGTGGAAGTCAACGCTGATCACTCCCTCTTCATGGCCTGTGTACGTCGAAATACACTGACCCGTTCGGTAGTTCCAAACTTTAATAGTTGAGTCCAAGCCTCCGGTAATCAGCTTCTGGTCGTCGAAAGCAAGAGTGCGCACTCCTCGCGTGTGGCCCGTCAATGTAGTGACAAGCTTGCATGTCTCAACATTCCAGATCTTAATGGTGCGATCATAAGATCCGGTCATTAATAAATTGTTGTTATCGTATTGACAGCACAAAACGCCATCCAAATGACCTTCGAACCGCTTGATCTTGTAGAATCCCTTTCTCCAGTTGCGCTCCACTGTGTACCGCTCCGAATAGACTGCTTTCCAAGGTCTTTTCTTGTTGGGCTTGTGCCTTTTGACTGCGGGCTTCGTGTCCGCTAGCGGAGGTGGAATATTCTCATTTTTCTCGCTCGAGTCCACCTCTTCCAATTTGCGTCGTCTGCTGCTTTCCTGCAGCTTCTTAACCGCCATCAACGGCAATCCCCATCCACACTGTGGACACTTTCGATCAATATGCTGCTCGCACATATATCGCCAGACCCGGTCATCATCTGCTAGCTGTTTCCATTTAGTGGAAACCTGCGCAGCATTGCAAAGACTTTGACAGTCTAAATAGCATAGAATCTTAAGCGATATCTCGCTTGGTAATGTCTCAATAAAATCGATCTTAATCAGCTTCGAAACCTCTTGCGAAATCAGTGATAGTTGTGGGAAACAACACTGGCTTAAAAGTCCCTGTAAAATAACACTGCGATGCTGCGTTGGAGCAGCGGAGAAAATAGACCAAACATGTGTGATAGCCTCCTTGTCATGGCGGGGAAGCTTTTCGAGCTCTGATTGAATTTCGCGCATCTTCGACTCATCCGCACGTTTGTCACCACGCACCTTTGGGTTGTGTCGATAACAGAACTTTTTGCCTGTCTCATCCGGGTCCTGTAAATGACTGGCTAAAAATGGTGTAACTATAGAGGTATTGGGAGCATCCTCAGGAACGATAGGCTGTGAATTCAACGACTCCGATTCTTCATCCAGATTCGTTATGCTTTTGTTCAGCACGATCTCCAGCCGGTTAGACTCTGGACTCTTGCACGTCTTCTGTAATACGTTCATAAATAAAAGGAAAGTACAATTTTAAAAACTGTGGCGAAATTCTTAAGTGTGGTTTGGCAATTAAACACCTCAATTTTTATTTTATATGTTCTTATGTAAGAGATGATGTCACCATTTCTCTTCCGGGTTAGCCTTGAATTCGAGGTAGTCGGACCACTTGAAAAGACTCAACTCGGTCTCGTTCGCAATATCGTAGTCGATGAGCCGTTTTGTATCGTCCTGCAGATCCAAAACCCAGTCCTCGTCGTGATCCATGTTGATCACCAGATTCATGGTTTTGCTGCCGTGTGCATGCGTGTAGATCTTGATAGTATCATATTGCACGTTACGGAATGGTCTGAGTCCACCAGTAGTATTTATAGTGTCAATTATCAATTGGAACAGTTGTTTGGGACTGGTGTTCTTCAAATCAACGTGCGGAAACACATGGTTGCGGACATTGCGGTATGGGAATGACTTTATTATGCGCACAGTAAGAACAGCATCAGTCACTTTAGTTAGATCAGCATTCATTTACTTACGTGGTCTAGCAGTTGATGTTAAAGGCTCCTCTGTATCGAATTCACTCATATTAAATATTTATCGAATTATTTCTGCACCATATTTTTATTTGAGAATTTTGGGCTTGAAATCAGCCGCTTTAAAATCATCGATGCTTAGGGCCTTTTTTCTAATATTTTAATCGAAAAGCGTTTTTTTTCTGTGTTATAACATGTCGAGAGTAGCTACCATGTATATTCAGCCAGATTATCCTCCAACTAAGTTCGTTGCTGAATCCGGAAATTGCACATTTACGGGAAGGGTAATAAATAAGGGTCTTTAAGAATTGTCTACCACTAAGCCTCCCCCAACAAATGCCGCAGAATTATTCTCTATTGTTACATATACATATGTGGGGAATTTCGAGCGCATAGTTGTCAACATTCCGAGCTAAACCCTTTTCCCAACAACTTTTCTCGTTGATACCGACTTGCAGGATGTATCTTCCTATCGCTGAATAGGACCCTATTTTTAGACTGTCCTCGTCAGTGTAGATGAAACATCATGGATACTACCAAATTAGGAAACATATAGAGGCTCGTTAGAATTGGCACCTTGTTTTGTAAACTTTTCAATTAATACCCCATCTCTAAATTATTAGGGCCCTTTTATTTCACTATCCTCTATTTCACCGAATAAATTGTCTTTTCGGCCTAATTAAAAATGGCCTCGTAGATACTTCAAGCTAATACCTCTTGGCTCAAAATATTAATATATATATGAGCGTATGGCAGCCTCATTTGTTTGATTTAGCAACAGGGAAAGAGTAACAAATGCCCAGATAACCCTCATAACTGATTACAACTCGACCTAAGCCTGGATATTACTACATTCAGCAATCTACAGGGTATCTCACCTCATGCACAAACCCAAGCATCTCTTGAAAGCTGCTCACAAAATGAGTACGGCTGAAGAAGGAAGGAAATACAGAGGAGACAACGAAAGCTAGACACAATATTCGTGATAAGTCCAGTTGAATTTTTTGAATGAATCATCAAATCTCAGTTGCCGTACGGATTGCTCACCTCAAAGACCTCCCTCCACGTTTACAAACCAGATTGGGAAGATGTCCTCTGCATATGTCCGTTCACGTGACTACTGGTCAGTACACACTTTTCGCCCTGCTCAGCCGCATTTTTGGTTATGAAAAAAAAAAAAAACTGGAGTATAAATAACATTTATTCAGGTTGTTCCAAGGCAGTGCGGTGCGGCTTCTATCCCCAAGCCCCTTATATTCAGTATATAAAGTCTAAGGGCCCTACCCTTTAAACATTGTTTGCATCATCATGTCCGTTACTAATTTGGGACAGTTCTCGTCTGTTTATGTTTCAGCAGCTAGTGTGCTGGAGTCCGCTACGTCGGTCTTGGCGACCGCGACCAATGAGGTCACCTCTCTGAGCCTGGGTATTATTGCTGAGGAAGCGCAGGCTACCATGTCGTATTACTCTTTGCTACAACTTGCAGCTACGGCTACCGATCCGGCCGTGGCCTCCAGTGCATCAGTGGCAATTCCGTCGGCTTCTGCGGTTGTGCAGCAGATATTTGATAACAACGCCTTCTATGGCGGAAACTATCCTTCTTTGGGAGGTAATTCTGCCCTGTTAGCTGTCATGGGTGTCTTTTTGGGCCTCCAGATTGTCTATGGCATTATTTATAAAAATTGGTGGTTTTTTACTTGCTGGGTTATTGGACTCATTTTGGAAGTTTTGGGTTACGTGGGCCGTATATGGTCTTCGAAAAACATTATGGCCTTCAACCCATACGTTATACAGATTGTTTGCCTGACGCTAGCTCCATGTTTCATTATGGCGGGCATCTATTACACCATCGCTGAATTGACGGTCATTATGGGTCAAGACTTTTCAGTTTTGAAACCAATGCAATATTCGTTAATATTCATTATTTGTGATTTGATCTCTATCATTTTGCAAGCGGTTGGTGGTGCAATTGCTGCCTCTGCGTTGGATGACGACACCAGTACTAGGGGAGGCGCAAATATTATGGTGGGTGGCCTTGCTTTCCAGGTTTTCACCATCGGATTATTCCAACTGTTTTGGTACTGGTTCCTCTATAATTGTTATTGCAGTTATAAGCGTTATGGCGATTCGAAATTCGTCCCAAAATACGCCTCGGTGAGAAGATCCAAGCTGTTTTTGCCATACCTTGGGGCCATATCGTTCTCTGTTTTATTTGTCTTTGTGAGATCTATTTATAGACTTATAGAGTTGTCTCAAGGTTTCTCTGGTCATTTGGCAATTACAGAGATCTATTTCTTTATTTTGGAGTCCTTGATGATGTGTTTGGCCATTGTGTTGTTAATGGTTGTTTACCCAGGCTTTGTTTTCGGCAGAGGTCAAAAGATCCATGTCGACAAAAGGCTGAAAAACTCGTTCTCCTGGAAGACGAAAGCCGAGGATTCTACGGATTTGAAGGGAGAAGATTCTGATGGGGTGTTGTTATAAGTCCGAATATGGCTGTGCGGCTTAGTCGAAATATGTCAAATATGCATGATTTAGATTTTAGCTACGGGCTGTTTTGCGATGAGTGAGACAGCCGATTTCTAGCAGACCCAGTTAGTGGGTTTTGTTTCACTTCATATAGTTAAAAATTTCATGAACTTATACCGAGCTATCTTGGACTTGTTTTTGTCAAGTCCCCCATATATACCACTTGGCGTAAATAGCTACATTTAAGATCTGAAAGATTTTAATATACAACAAGTATTACGTAATATAGAACGAGACAAGCGATCTGGCAGTCCTCATGTCTTCATTGCTACTCTAGATGGTAACGGACTGCTTGGCTTACTGTCTGCTCCCCATTACAGGCCTCATTCTGTCTTGCGACAGAGTGCTCCGTTGTGGACGCGGGCACGAACGCGACGCGTGCTAGCTGGCATTCTACGATCTTCAAAATATTTTTTCGTCCGCGCGCCGCGCATCACAGGAGCCTGCAGACGCAGGGAAGGAAAGCCAAAATTCCACCAAGACCTGGGAACAGATAGATTAGAAGGTTTTGGATTCGGACTCACTGTCTCACAAGAGAATGGTGGCAATTGAGAGGCCCATTTCGCTCGTTCATCTTTTCCGCGACGCGACTCGTAAAATTATCTCCGTGCCCGGGTCACAGGAGTCGCGCACTCCTTTGAAGGAGAAAATTTTGTGGCACATATCCTAACAAGGGGGAGACATATTTATAAAGAAACAGTATTTCCTTTTTTCTAAGCATCTGTTGGTCTCTGCCAGTTCTGTTGGAAGAGTCCTGTTTAGCTTGATTCATTTTAGTTGGTTTTAGTCAGGCCGCAATCGCCAAAGTTTAGATTCCTGTCACGATTATAAGAAATCAGGGGGAAACCAGACAAAGCACCTGCTCATTACCACTAAATATTACCAATCTTTTTCAATTTGTCACGGGTTTGACATCTATGCTACACAGCGCATTTCCCAATTGGTCAAGTAGCTGATAGAGAAATTTGGTTTGAAACCAGATACATCACTTTTCCAACTTAAATATTCAATCAACATCAGCAGGCCTGATCTATAAGAGGAACCCTTCTTTCCCAGCAATCACATAGCATTCTACATCATGCGAGAGAGAAATTACGGCCCTCCAAGAAAAACCCACGCGCAACCATATCCCTCACATCTCGAGGCGATGGAAAACCGCAGAAACAGAGCCGTGGTCAACGAGTATCTTGCTACCATCACCACCCACCTGCAAAGCCTGGAAACCAATTCGCAGGCAAGTGCAGCCATGATCGACTTGCAGCCCGAAGTCAAGTGGTTCATGAGACCATACTTGGTTAACTTCATAATACAAATGCATTCATCGCTCAAACTTAAGCCACAGACCCTGTTCTTGTGCTGGAACATTATAGACAGATACTGCGCCAAACGGATCGCGTTTAAGCAGCATTACCAGCTCATTGGATGCACAGCTCTGTGGATCGCAGCTAAATATGAAGACAAGAAGTCCAGAGTCCCAACCGTGACTGAGCTCACCTTGATGTGTTCAAACGTTTACGACGAAAGCATGTTTAAGGAGATGGAGATCCACATCCTGAGTACGTTGGGATGGTGTGTTGGTCACACTTCTCTCGAGGATATTCTACAACTTTCGATCAAGTTCTGCGATCATGACGGCAAAGAGAGACTCACCAAGCCTTTGGACCAGTATAAATCCAACTCGCCCACAGTGAGTGCCATTTTGGCCATTAGCAGATACCTTTGTGAGTTGTCTTTATACGAGCGCAATTACCTCAACTTTAAGACGTCAATGGTGGGGGTTGCAGCACATCTTATGGCTTGCTCCATGCTTAAACTGGACACAGGATCCTCATGGCTTGAGACCGTGTACCAGAAGCATCAGAGCCATAAGTATCGCATGAGAACCAAGCAGCTCCCAACGCCAGTGACTCCTTCAAAGAGCTTTAAATATTTTAATGACGACACGAGTGACACCAACGACATGGATCACGATACAACCCAGTTCGAGTCGATCCATAACATCAATAGCACATACGGGCCTTTCATCAACGGATTTGATGGCCTTGAAACCATTTCCCAGCTTCGCCAGATCTCCCTAATGCTTCTCAAGTCGCTGCTCAACCCGCCAGAGGTTCTGATTGAGAAGTATTCGCAATTGGGCGTTATCACAGTCATCAAAAACTTTATCACAGAAAACCACCTCGAATCATTACAGCACAGCAAAGAGTTGGACGACGTCGAGAACCTGCCGCAGGCGACAGCAGACGAACTGTCAAATCTCCTACTGAATCTGGAGCAATACCCGGAACTCACGCAACTGCCACGTCCGCACGCGCAGTATGCTCAGCTTTATCACTCACCAGCTTTCAGCAAGTCAGCTTCGTCGCCTTTCAACTCGCCTTCTAAATTTTCCTCGTTCAGTTCTATCTCATCGCAGACGACCTGTGATTCCAGTTACGAGGACCTGGCGCAACGCAAGATGCACTACCACGGTGTTGGCATGCCGAAATACCCCGACTCTTCGCCGATTCTCAACACACCAAACTGACTACTGCACTAGTAATATAATGGCACATGAAATTGTATTAATTGTAATCAGCTATCTTCGATCGTCATATCGGTGATGACGATTGATGATGACCGAGACCTATCTTTTTTACCTTCCACCATATGTTCTTCGTTATCTTTCTCTTGATCCTTTAAATCCCCTTCAATGTCCACCCTTTCTTCGTTCTCCTGCTGTACCTCATCTCGTTCACTTTCGTACTCAAATTCGTATTCTGTTGGAGACACGGACCTAGATCCCAGTACAAATTTGTTCACAAATCTGCTGCGTCTTTTTATGGACATGGCAGGTGACACTGACGGCGAGCCAAATTGCGGGTTAAATGTATACTGCGTGGTGATAAAGTCCGACCCGATATACATATCTCTGGTAATAATAATGTAAACGAGCAATGTAAGGATAATTGCGAGATTTAGATAGTTAAGTTTCTTCTGGAAGCTTAGCGAGTCTGCGAACTTTCCGAATTTTGTGTCTGTTTCGGTGAGCATGATTTGGAACTTCTTGTGCTGGTAATTGAAGAGATTTTCAAAATTGAAGGCTAATTCAGAGTTGAGGAGACGAAAGTTGCCAATCTGGTTGAGAATCGTTTGGTTCAAATGATCGATAAGCGTGGTAAAGCGTGCATCCTGGCGACCTTCAAGATTTTCAAACGCGTTGGAGAGAATCTTGGATTGCTCCTCGATGTACAACAATGACAATGTTGCATTTGATTCCAGCAACGAAATCCGCTTGATGATGTTTTTGTAGATCGAATCCTGCGTTGCCGTAGTCTGCGTTGTCTTCGGCTTAATCTCTAATGGCGTTTCGTCAATTTGACATAGCTCGTCTTGGTGTTCTTTCAAGAACCTATCTAGCCCCAAATACGGCGTGATCTTGCAGTTGTCTTCGTCGGATGCAGACTGGTTTAACGCAAAGACTACCTCGTTGATTGAAATATTGAATGAAGGAGTCTCATAGAAGTCGGCAGTCACTGGCTCGATCTCTTCCTGTTTGACTTCTTCCTGTTTGATCTCCTCCTTTTCCTCCTCTTTGAACTGCTCAATCATGGTCTTCCCGTGGACCTGGACCGATGAAATTGGACAGTAGAACTCGTCACCATAGTATGAAATGACCTCGATTTTGAGGAACTTTGCCCAAATTAGGGGATTTTCCACTTTGAAACTTTGCAGTTTGCGAACATTCTCTGCTTTGAAGTCACCCAACACATGCCAACTGGTAGTTGGATATCTGTCGCTCACAGACACACGGACGTCTTTGAACATTGACGAGAAAAATTCGTAGTTTCCCAGTAGAACTTCGTCCACTAGAATGTCCTCACAGAGTTCAATAATGATGTATTTGCTCTTAGCCTTGCACTCATTCAATAAATAGGAGTCTTTGTTCTCATTCAGGATAGCATTTGCACCCTTAGCTTCGGAATTGGTCTTGACAATTGATGCAGCACAGTCGAATGATGCAAAATTAAATCGCTCCTTGTATACTTTGCCCGTATCTTCAACAGATTTCGGTTCAGGGCCGCTAAACATCGAGATTTCAATCTCCATCTCCTCACCCACAGGTCCTTCAAAAGCCTCATTTGATTTCTGTTCTGGTCGACTCTTTCCGACTTCTGTCTCATCCACCTTCTTTTTCTTCCATTCTTCGAACGTGAGGAAATACGACTTTTCATCATTTGTCAGACTAGAGTCATTACCGTCGACCTTTTCGGTGAGGTTTTGCAACTCCGTCTCTACCAACGAGTCATTCAGTGTTGATATCACTGAAGTTGCGTTAGCCAGCACAATTGTTGCCAAATTAAACAAATATACCCCCCACCACCAAAACAAAGACATGTCTGTAAGATAAATTATTTACTTATTTTACTTAATTTCTTGATTTTTTTTACTTCCTTCGCTTCTAAATGTCGCTCAAATTCTGTACAGTTTGTGCTTCAAACAACAACAGGTAAGTACTCTATTTCACTCTGTGCTAACTCCAGGTCTATGGAGGCCCATAAGGTGTTGAAGGATGCGGGATTCATTGTTAGGTCGTACGGAACAGGATCTGCTGTTAGATTGCCCGGTCCAACGATAGATAAACCCAACGTTTTCGATTTTGGAACACCATATACCAAGATTCTCGAGGTTCTCAACTCGCAAGATATAAAAATGCATAAAGCCAACGGAGTCCTCGACATGACCAAACGTAATATCCAAATAAAAAAGGCCCCTGAAAGATGGCCATATCTTAATCAGCCGTCCCAACAACTGCCAGCGAGCGATTATCCGGAGTTTGAAAATGAACTGGACTTTGAGGTGGTGATAACGTGCGAAGAACGTTGTTTCGACTCCGTCGTTGAGGACTTTCTCAGCAGAAACTACTTTGAGCCAGGACAAACGCAGCAAACAGTGCATTGTTTCAACGTGGAGATCCGAGACGAATTTAAAAGCGCCCTCGCCGGAGGACAGGCCATACTGGATCTTGCGAACATGCTTTCGGCTGCAAAGTCTGAAAGTTTGCAAGATTTCAGCTCTCCTCCCTTTGACGATAGAATCCCAGATATCCTTGCAGAATGGCAGCAAAAACATGCTAATACACCCATTCTCTACAGTGTCTGTTACCACTAGAATCCCATATTCATTAATTATACCTACCTTTCCAGGACACACCGTCCGTTCACAAAGAGACGTCTCACGTTACGATCGTCTCCATTAAATATCCACTTGTCGATCAAGTCTTGAAACTTGGACAGCGACGTTGCGCGGTCCAGCTTGCCCCACTTCGGGCTCTGGAACTCAAACGTGTCCACCGCAGATCCAGCACAGTCAAGCTGAATCAGCTGGCTGTCAAATTTGTATCCGACTTTAAAGAGGCCAAGTTTGACGTCTAAACCCAACACCTCTGCACCACCAACCGTGGCTAGGTAGAGAACATCTGTGGTGCTGAGCTTCTCGAAGTCGTTTTCCGACTTCATCACCAGATGATTTGAGACCAGTAATGCATGTTTGGCCACCTGCAGGATTGAAGGGGTGAATCCTCCTGAGCAGTCGGATCCCAATCCTACTTTGACGTCGCCGTCCAGGAGCCATCTGATACGGGCTTCCCCAGACGTAATAGAGGAGTTAGATGTTGGACAATGTGAGACTCCACATCCTGTTAGTGCCAGGATATCTCTCTCTTGTTCTGAGAGATGAATGCAGTGCGCTAGAATGGTTTTCGGACCCAAAAGACCACACTTATAATAAATGTCGGTGTATGACTGGAAACCTGGGAAAAGCTCTTGGGCCACTATTATTTCGCGCTTGTTCTCGGCCAAATGTGTCTGGCAATGATAATTCCCCTTTTTGCGCAGCTCTCCCAGCCATTTCATAAGGTTTTCAGAGCATGTTGGAGCAAATCTTGGTGTGATTGCCGGCCGCACCAAATGTCCGGTCGGGTCTCTTTGTTCTATGTGCTCAATCACTTGAAGCTGGGAAGTTTTGCACTCTTCGAATGTCTCGATATAATGGTCTGGGGAGTTCTGGTTCATGCAGACTTTCCCGATCAGGGCTCTTTGGCCGCGTTGCAGAGCCACATCTGCAAGTAAGTTGGTGGCATCTGCATGTATAGTAGCGTAATAAGCAGCTGATGTTGTACCGTTGCTGAGTGTGCGGTCGATGACTTTGTTATAGATTTCGGTGGCCAGAGTCAGGTCTTTAAAAGATGATTCCAATGGGAAGGTGTATTTTTCTAGCCAGTTCAGCAACGTGGAGTCTCCAAAGATGCCGTTGTTGGGAAACTGTGGTGCGTGTATATGTGTATCAACAAATCCAGGAACGAAAAAGGTATTTTCTGAATCGGAGTAGTCAACGAATTGGATTTGCTCTTTGGAGAGCCCAGTGAACTTCAATGCAAATGCCTCGTAATCTGAGCAGTTGTCCTCGACGAACACGATTGTACCATCCTCGTTGACCCCCACGGCACAACGGGTAAGCACTTCCATCTTCCCTAGCGCGGGCGTGTGGACAAATGTGCCAAAATAGCAAGTGAATACGATTGGCTTGAGAGCCAAAGGCGCCACAGAGACTGGGAACTGATGCTGAGTCATATTGGTATAAGCTGGAATTTCTGAAGACTGCGGCAGGCAGTCGGGGATTGCAGGCTTTATATCATTCGGAGATTTGAGCGACCGGTCAAACATTAATCCACCGGATAGAATCCGATAGTGGCCGCGGAGCAAATACATAGCCGCGGAAGATAAATAATGGGGTCGATCGGCGCGTCGATTCAAGTAGAACAGTACCTTAAAACATATCTGCAGGCCGGAATCGGTTCTGCCACGGCTCAAATGTCTGCCTTGCGGCACTAGCAAGCTTCTGCAGACCGTGTTGTTTGTCTGGTCTGCTTCTGCACTTCTTGGACTTACTCTGGGGAGCAGGAACTGCAGCATCTGGTTGAGAACCCTGCGGCAGAACATAGATAGATCTCCAGATACAGGCAGCACGTGAGGGTGTGAATCTGGTAGGAAACAAATGAAGCCAGCTTACCAAAATCCCCATAATCTGTGGAAAAAAATACGTAGATAGATTTCAATGTGTCTGCTACCAGTAACGACCCTGTGTTTTCTGTAGCTGCTTAAATGCTATATAAATTGGCCTCATGTGGCCACTCATGTCCTCATCCTAGATCTACAATGGTTTTGTTCAACAAATACTTCGTCGTCTCTCTGCTCGCTGCTGCTCCTGTTCTGTCTGCTGCTTTGCCAGAAGCTCAGGCACAGGCTGACATGACCAAATACATCGACAAGATCGAGAGATTAAAGGAGAAATTTCTGGGTGGAAAAACCACCAGCACTGATGACTGTGATCCAGCTACCAAGACAACCTTGGTGACCTCCACCACGGAGTCGTCTACTTCCACATCGGAGTCTACTACTTCCACCCCGGTGTCTTCCACTACTGACGACTGTGACCCAGTCACCAAAACTAGCCAGACCACATCCTCTGTGTCCGAGACTTCAAGTGTTGACGACTGTGATCCAACTACCAAGGCTCTTTTGTAAACTTCTTCTTTAGTTATTTGTCTGTTTGTATGAAGAATAAATAGCTACCAAAGCATTTTTAAGCGATTATGTAATCATTATTACGCACCAATCAATTTTCGTCCAAAAAAAATTATTTGAATATTGAATTAATCAAACATGGTCAACGTAAGTTTCAGCATACAATGAATAGCTAACCTCCAGTACATCAAAGCTCTCAAGCTGAAGAAGATTCCTAACTTTGCCGGTGTTACCCCAACGTTCGTCAAGGCCTACGGTCCAATTCTCACCATCTGGGGAGGTGCTACTTTCGCCGCCATCTTCACTTTTACAGAGCACTGGCCATTGTTCCAGGACACTTTCTTCAAGAAGATTCCAGTTATGGGCAACCTTTGGATCAAGGAAGTTGACCCAGAAGACATGCCACAGTGAATAGAAAAAAATATA
This sequence comes from Ogataea nonfermentans, assembly GCA_003706255.2. Taxonomy (NCBI): domain Eukaryota; kingdom Fungi; phylum Ascomycota; class Pichiomycetes; order Pichiales; family Pichiaceae; genus Ogataea; species Ogataea nonfermentans. Next base: position 378,013 of record PPKT02000003.1, on the reverse strand, counting down.
TTATACAATCTGTCTTTTAAACATCTAGTCCAAATCCTCATTGCATCCCACAACACCCCATTTTACTCCGGTCACCGCGTGCAATCTGTCGAGAATGTTGTCCATCGGACTGAATAATCCGAATTGCTTGTACTCGCCGTCGTACGAGTGCAGCATTCCAACTGCTCCCAGTCCAGTCTCTGGGCCGTCTGTGGCCGCAGAAATGAAGTTGCCGAGCAGATTCGTCAGCATGGACTTCTTTTGCGATCCTGGCGCACGCAAGCTCGACAGTTTAGTAAGAATTAGCGATCCAGAGTCTCCTCCAGCAGCGAAATTCTTCCGCGACCCGGAAATCACAAACTCGGACGTCTTTAACGACCCGTCCGACCAGTAGATCATTTTTTCGCCATTAAGACGGCCATGTGTGTACTGAGTAGTAGCTCCGACCTTGAACACCTCCAAGCCAGCGTGATTAACGGCTGACACATCCTTGGAGTGCTGCAGATGAACTACCTCCTTGACTAATAAATTAGAGAACATCAAGGCCGGGTCGTGCTCGTTCAGCCCCAAATCTTCTCCCAGATTGTTGGTAAACTTCTTCGAGTGGTCTGTAATCTTGATTATCGCGATATCTGATAGTCTGTCATCGTTCACCACCCGTTCTCCCCATATCAACTGTCCAAACGTTTCGCGAGGAAGATTGCGTTTGAGCAGCTTCTTTTTCACACAAACCTCGGTAACAGGATAAATCTCGTCGATGTTCTTAACTGCCGCATCGTATGCGTGGTACTCCTCGGTATTAACATCGTATTTCAGCCGTTCGTTAAGTAGGGCGTTCTTGTAGAGATTGATCAGCACTGGCGATGGAACAGAAACATGGGGGTATTGTTCACCGGCACCGATGGACTCGTTGAGCATCACATGAGCACATGTGAGCCCAAACAGCGAGTTTGCGTATTTCTGGAGCCGTGGGTTTGTGCAGTCTTCAGGAATCCGGGGGTATAAATAGGCGGCGAGCGTTCCAGATAGCGTGAGCGAATTGTTGCACGAAATAGGCATCGATATCGGCACGTAGTCGCTGGACGGGTCAAGAGTGCGGAATGGGGCGCGGAATTTGGTAGCCGAGGCCGCCTTAATCTGGTTCTTCTGCGCAACAAAGTGGATGTCATCGGAGCTTGTCGAGAACGAACGAACAATATCAGTATGCTCCTTGGTCAGTTCTGGGAATCCAAAAACAAAGGTTATGATAGACAGATCTTCGTTCAAAAATCCACGCAAAACAGGCGCTATGAACGACCCATCCTGATCAGAAAGAAGCTGCTCCTTAGATTTTTGCGACAGAAGTTCCATTATAAGGCCAACTTTCGCCTGGTTCGGAAATGGCTGACTTGTGGACCCAATCGGAAAGATTGTAGGGCTCATCAACGTCACAAAGTTCTCCAGCTCCTGAGTCTGCTGCTCCACAACTTTCAACATAACCAGCAAATCGTAAAAGTTCTTAAACACCAAGGCTTTCGAGTTATCATAAACATCACTCTCAAGCAGATTGTCGGTGAGGAAAAGTATGTTCCTGACCAACTTTCTGAGTCCAGGTGACGAAACGGTCGAGAACTGATTAGCTGGAAGATAAGACAAGTTTTTGAATTTTCCGACCGATTGTATCGTTGCCCTGATGCTCTCACTGATATTGGTCGAAGCTTTGGTCAAATTCAGCACAGACTGTGAGACTTGAATCAACGTATTGGACACCGTGGTGGACAGTATTTTCAACTGTCTTTCAAGGGCTTCCAACAGTTGGTTCATGTCGTATTCCGCTGAACTTGTGCGACTCAGATTAGAGCGGACTGTTGAAATAGACGGAACTTCTTCCGAATACGTTGACTTGCGCCGAGCGTACGATTGCCGCAAAGAAGAGACGGTGTCGTGACCTTCGACATCCTCCTCTAGCTCTTCCTCGTCAAGAACTCTGAGGGGGCGTCCGATAGACGTAAATGTTGCCCGTTTCTCTGATGTGCCATATGAGCTTTGTTGGGAGGAATTTCCGGTGGACACGGTGTGCTTGGAGCTGAAGAGAGAATTGGTGTTGGAATTGAAGGAGTATTGGAAAGTCTTTGAATCATCGAATCTGCCACCCACTACGGATGGGGCAGCAACGGGTTGTTTGCGTGATGATGATGACGACTCACCTGAGTGCGCACTCGCAGTGTCATCGTCATCTTTTCGTTTGAAGACTTTAAACGGCATTGTAAGAAGTTTTTAATACGGTTTTTTTATTTGAGTCTATCGACCGTAAAAAATTTATTAGCGACTGGTTTTAAATGAGTCTCGTCTTCAAGCGGAACTCTTCGTTCTTTGGCAATCTGGGCGACAGCATCACGAAGATTGTTCCCAAACCACATCGATTCTTTAAAATCACCAAACCTTTTGGACTCGAACAGCCCCCAATCCATCTGAAAGACCTGCCCAAGAAGAGATGGTTCACTGCCGAAAACCTTAATATCCCCAAGAGAATGTGGGAATTCTATTTTGATGGAATAACGAGACGAACAAGAGTGGACAAGATTCAGAAAGAACTCGCATACGGAGGAATGTACGATTTCCACGTCTACATGAAGACCAAAGGCCGATTATTCGAGGCACCAGTGTCGTACTTCAGAAGAGATAGATCGTTATATTTTCCCAACTTTAAAGCTCGCACCCTCATGGATACTACAACAGAGTTAATGGACGCTTTTTCAAAAGCCAAGGTCACTATCTTGAAAGTCTACTCAACAGAATCTGGCGAAGAGATGATTGCCGACTATTTCAAAATTCCGAAGACAAACGACAATTATTTGTCCAGAACAGGTATTGAGCAATTGCACAAGGAATATCCTAACACTCAGATCGTTGAGTTACTGTTGAGCGAGAAATGGTCGAAACATTTCGTGCACACATTTGTGACTCCAAGTAAAAAGAGAGCACAAATTCCGGAGTCGCAACACGACAAGTTTCTTGTTGCGCTCAAGGATAACGTACTACCGCGCGAGGACCGCGAAAAGCTGCTCATGACAAACACGTACGCCGGATACGTGTACTTGGTGGACGACGCGTGTCGGATTCGTTGGGCCGGATGTGGCCAGCCCGAGGAAAAGGAAGTCGTTGGTATGTGGAAGGCTGTTAAAGGCCTGGAAAAAGAAGCCGTGCGGCAAACTGTCAAGTCAAAATAACCGCTGCTTGTAAATAAATAAGGGCTCGAGCCCGAAATCTTAAAGCGCATGCCCCGCGCACCTCCTTTCTATTGCAAGTTTGCTATCGGATCCTATGGAATCAAATATTTCTACGTCTCCAACGCTCGTTCCTGTTCACGATGTTGCTCCAACAGAGTGAAATGGTTATATTATAGGCTTTTCAAGATGCCTCTTCTCCGGATCCTAGAATATATGCTTGTGAGGCGTACTCGCACAGCACAAAGTGTTTCATTGCTCATGATCCCATTGCTAGAAAGACATATAGGTAATTGAAATATCTATGTTTAGTTGTTTGCAAAATCGCTCGTAATCACGTCACCAGCCATGACATGAGCCTGGTTGAGAGACTCGCCGAGCTTGGATGTTCCCTTCTCTTTGTATGTCGAGACAGCAGGAATGTCGGCCTTGATTCGAGTCACTAGAGTACCAAATGCACGAGGCTCTAGCCTGATCAAAGTGTGCAAGGGAATCGACATCCAAGGAGACTTCTCCTGCGGAGAGTTCATGAAGTAGGCATAGATACATCTCAAAACGGCCTGGTGTGTTATAACCAACACATTCTCCTGGTTCTCCAGCTCCATGATGATCGGCTCCAGACGCTGAATAACGTCTCTGTACGACTCTCCTCCTCTGTATCTGTACTCGAACTTGTTCTCGTCACGCGCCCGGAAGTCCTCCGGAAATCGCTCTGCAATTTCATCGTACGTCAGCCCATCACAGGAACCTGCATCGAGTTCGTCCAAGGCTTTCCACTGTTTCTTTGGATTGGGCAGATGATGTGCTGTCTGTTGTGTTCGTCTTAGAGTCGAGGTCCAAACCTCAATCTTCTCGTGGTTGGGCACATACTGTCTCACCATATCCTTAAGTTTGCGAGCGTATTTCATTCCACGCTCACTAAGATCCGCATCCCCACCAATTTTTCCCTCCAGATTGTACTGCGACTCGCCGTGCCTCGAGAGCCAAATGTAACGCGGCTTGATGTGTAGGTTCATGATATAAAAGGCAATTCTGCTTTGAAGATAGCTCTCGATCTTGTTAATGAGGATTTGCGAGTTCACGTTGATCAGCTTAATGAAACTGAGCTCCTGCTCGTCCTCAAAGTCCATCGGTTCGTAATGGGTTTCGTAATACTTGATTTTCGTCACAATGTCCTCGATAGCGAATCCAGGTGGCTTGCCTGCGTAATCTGGTGAAGTTGAGTTGATGTCCATGATGTTGGACTGCACGATAGTCTCGTCATCACAGTAGCTTTCGAGAAATAACGGCTCTACGCGGTGCTCCTTCAGCATTCTGGCAACCATGCCCCGCTTCTCCTTAGTAACGTTAGAGCCGTCCAGGATAGCTACACAGCCATCCTCCTCGTTCATCCACTTGACCATGTCCTTAATGGCATCAAGATTGGCCTGCTCACGAATGAGCTTGCTCTCCTCGTTGCTCGGGTCGAAAAAGTCGGGCGTCGGCTGGAGTTTATACTCTTCGCGACGATACGACGACACGCTAAAGACTCTGGTTTTAATCGAAAGCCAGGACAAATACCGCACAATCTTATGCGAAATAAAGGACTTGCCGCGCGCAGGCAGGCCGACCATTACCACGCACACCCGTAAATTGTCGACGTGAGAAACCGTATAGAGGGGCATGAAGTGGTGGGGGAAAAATAAATAGTAAAATAAAATAAGAGAAAATCAAGAAAATAGACTTAAACAGGGAGAATTATACAGGTCGACGTAAATTAGTTATTTTGGCGAAAGTTAGCATTGTGAAGAAACATTTTGATTGGACTGAATTAGATTTACTAGATTACAGAGCTCCCCTTTTATTTGCTCGATTATGACAGAATTGCTAGATGCTCTTAGTGAGCTGAAGATCGACTCGTCAGGCACTGAAAAATGGCTCGAGCCTGAGACTATAACTCGAAATCCGCTTGTGACACCATCCGAAGAGGAAATTTTGGCAGATATAAAGAACACGCATCTTTCTCCAACTAACGAGTTGCCATGGGACCTCCTTGACAAGTTTCAGCAAATACCGTCTGTTCTCCCCCAAGACAAGGAGAGATTCTATCGGTCGATGCTTACGATTCCACCATCTCTAAAACGTACAACCTTGCGTTTCCAGCGAAGCGGGATTACAGGCTCCATCGTGTCTTATAAAGAAGCCTTCGACAGAACAATCCTCGAATCTGGGAACTCCGCTGTCACCTCGTTGTCCGTGAAACGTAAGTTTGGTGGCAAAGAAGAGGCAGTGACAGGAAATTCCGGGTTTTTGCCGTTTCAGCCAGGTGGATTGGGTAATGATGCAGAGCCTAAAGATTCAACGAAATATTTGCACAGGGACGATAATGGACTTTTGGATATTCCACAAGGTCTGAGTCGTGGTCTCAAGACTGATTTCAAAACACAAGCAAGTTTGGCTGAATTGGAGAACCAAACGATTGGAGATGATGACGATACGACACCAGAAGAAAAGCCAGAGTTTGTCAGTCTAGACGACGTAGATGACGAGATTTCCAAGCTTATTCCTTCTAGTATGCTTGCTAGGCCGTCCAAAAATCAACCTGCAGGTCCACCAAAGCGCGAGTGGGCCCATGTAGTTGATGTGACCCACACCATTGACAATTTCGATGAACTTGTGCCGAACCCGGCAAGAACATGGCCTTTCGAGCTCGATACTTTCCAGAAAGAAGCTGTCTACCATCTTGAGAAGAATGACTCTGTTTTTGTGGCAGCACATACGTCAGCCGGTAAGACAGTGGTGGCAGAATATGCTATTGCTCTCTCTCACAAGAACATGACCAAGACGATATACACCTCTCCAATTAAGGCCCTGAGTAACCAAAAATTCAGAGACTTCAAAGAAACCTTCACGGATGTAGATGTGGGTGTGATTACTGGAGATGTGCAGATAAATCCAGAAGCCAATTGTTTAATTATGACGACTGAAATTTTACGGTCTATGTTGTACCGAGGAGCAGATTTGATCAGAGACGTGGAGTTTGTGATTTTCGACGAAGTCCACTACGTTAATGACATAGAAAGAGGAGTGGTTTGGGAGGAGGTGATCATCATGCTCCCAGAGCATATAAAGGTGGTTTTGCTATCTGCTACGGTTCCTAACACCTATGAATTCGCATCTTGGGTCGGAAGAACCCGACAGAAGGACATATATGTTATATCGACATCCAAACGGCCGATCCCGTTGGAGATTTTCGCCTGGGCCAAAGACGACATTTTTAAGCTTATTGATGCCAATAGAGTGTTCCAGCAGAAGAATTTCAGGTTACACGAAGACAAGCTGACCAAGAAAAAAGATACCCCAGATACAAACGGCAAGGGAGGATCTTCAGGCTCTAGAGGTGGCCGTGGAGGCCGTGGAGGCAGAGGTGGAGCCATGGTGAGAGGAGGGTCTCGTGGTGGAGCATCGGCTGGATCCGGTCGTATGTTCAGACGTGACGGACCAAATAAGAATACATGGAACAACTTGGTGACTTTCCTTCAAAAGAAGGACTTGATGCCAGCAGTGATATTTGTTTTCTCGAAGAAACGTTGCGAAGAGTATGCGGACACCCTGAGAGGTGTAAATTTCTGTACTTCCAAAGAAGCGTCTCAAATCCATATGTTTATCGAGAAAGCTATTTCACGACTGAAGAAAGAGGATCGTGAGCTGCCCCAGATCCTGAAAATCCGGGAAATGTTATCTCGAGGTATTGCAGTGCATCATGGTGGTCTCTTGCCCATCGTGAAGGAGATTATTGAAATCCTGTTTGCAAAGACTCTTATTAAGGTGCTTTTCGCAACAGAGACCTTTGCTATGGGGCTCAATTTGCCTACCAGAACTGTTGTTTTCAGCGAATTGCGCAAGCACGATGGAACAGGCTTTAGAAATCTGCTGCCTGGCGAATTCACGCAAATGTCTGGTCGTGCTGGTCGTAGAGGTCTTGATTCTACTGGAACAGTGATTGCCATGGCTTATAACCAGCCTTTAGATGAATTTGCATTCAAGGAGGTGACTTTGGGAACTGCGACCAAATTGTCTTCTAAATTCAGATTGACATACAACATGATTCTGAATTTGCTCCGTATTGAAGCGTTGAGGGTGGAAGAGATGATCAAAAGGTCTTTTGGCGAGAACACAACACAGTCTTTGTTGCCTGAGCATGAACTGGAAGTTGCCAAGCTACAGAAACAGTTGAAGGACATGAAGAAACAGACCCTTTCCGAAGAAGATAGTGCAAGATTGAATCTCTTTTACGACACCATGGAAGAAATGAAGGACCAATATGGTTACCTGGTGGAAGAGAGTATGAAGCTGCTATACTACCAAAAACGGTTAAAGTCTGGTCGCTTGGTCGTTTATCAGGATCCAGATTCTGGGCTTTCGCGGCCCGCTGTCACCGCAAGATGGGGCAATGGCGAGGATAAAATTACACTTTTGACCTTTGACGTTCAGCAGATCTCCAAGAAGCAGTACAACTGTATTTATACCACCAATTTTGGCAGACAGTACGTGGCCAAGTTCTTCAGCAAATGGAAGATGGGCGGAAACCTGAAATTTGTGGAGGTTCCGTTGAAGAAAATCGAGTTTGTGGGTGCTGCTTCTGTCCGGTTACAAATAAACGGCATTATCAACAAGGATCCAAAGGTTATTTCTGACTTTAATGGAAGCATTGAGCAACTGCTACAATATCAACGGAAATGGAGTGAGTTGGACTGGAGTGCGTTCCAAAACCCTAACATGATCGAGGTTCTGGGTCGGATCGACGAGTTGCGTGACAACGTGATGAACTGTTTTGCTGATGAACGATTTGACTCACTGGTGGATGCCGAGTATCCTCTCTTTATGGAACACAAGAACGTTGAGGCCCGTATCGAGTCTTTGCGCAGTCTGATGAGCGAGGAAAACTTAGAACTTCTCCCAGATTACGAACAAAGACTGGAGGTGTTAAAGCAGCTGGAGTTTGTCAATCCACAGCTGACTGTGACATTAAAGGGTCGTGTTGCTTGTGAGATCAACTTTGGATTTGAATTGATTGTGACAGAGCTCGTTTTTGAAAATATTCTTGGAAGTTTCACCAGCGAAGAGATTGTTGCCCTTTTATCCTGTTTTGTTTACGACGGAAGACGGGGAAACGACGACGGACAGATGCCGTTGTGTACACCACGTCTAGAGAGCGGAAAAGAACGTATAATCACCATTGTCAAGCAGGTGATGAAGGTTTCCAACGATAATAAAATCATATTGACGTCCGACGAAGAGCAATTCCTAGAAAACAACCGATTCGGTCTGGTCAATGTGGTCTACGAATGGGCCAGAGGCCAATCTTTCAAGGATATCATGGAGCTTAGTAATGAGGACAACGAAGCAGAGGGAACGATCGTGAGAGTCATAACAAGATTGGACGAGGTTTGCCGTGTGGTGATGAACTGTGCCTTGATTGTTGGTGACTCTGAGCTGCATTTGAAGATGGGCGAGGCCCAGGAGAAGATCAAGCGTGATATCGTCTTTTGTGCATCGCTTTATCTTTGATTAGGGGGGTTAGATAGAAAATTTCACGCCTCCCACATATATGTCTATAGATAATTGCAACATCTTAGTACATTCTGCTATCGCTATATTACATGTTTTTACTTCCTCTTAAACCCGCGTGGTTTCGTCACTCCAGCAGGACGCACCGTCTTGGCTCCATCTAGCGTCTTGAGCGGCTTGACAGTACCCTTTCCCTTGTTCAGTCGCAACGCAGGCTTGGTACTGGCCACATTAGGCTTAGCCTCAACAACCACAGAAACTACCGTTTCGCCTCGCAAAATCACTAGTCCAAGCAGTCTTTTCTCTTCCTTAATTGTCGACTCATCTACTATAGGTGTTTTCTGCTCACGAAGCTGCTTCTGGGACCGCTTTGTCAGTCTGAATTCCTCTGCATCTGCTAAAACGAGATTCATGTGCGAGTCAAAAGATAATAGCGTTCCTGTAAACTGTGAAGTGTCCAGAGTGGTCACACGCACTCGAAAATTTATCAGGTTTGCCTGTCGTTAGTAATGGACGTCTTTTTACTTACCAATTTGGGCTTCTTGGGAAGCTGTCCGATGGCCATGATATGTATAAGAAATAAGTTTTTTAAATCGATTATGTCAGCAAAGAACTGTCGCAAAATTAAAACAAAAACAAAACATAAACAAAAACAAGCTCTCTTTATTCACGGTGTTGAGATATTATAAATACCTGTGGAAATCGCACCTGTCGCACTCGTGATGTCTGATTTTCATTTAGAGTCTTCCGTCTCGAGAAAGAGGCACTCGTTTTCGACCAACTTTAGCCAACAACCAACAGGTCAATACTTTAATGGTACTACGAACATCCTCTCTGCCTTGGACACTAATATTCCCACCGCGTCCTCAATCAAGCGTAAGAGACTTAGTTTGTTGCCCAGGAATGTCAACATTGGTGCTCCCAGGCTGCTGAACCAGTCTAGTGCCCAGAAGAGACAGAGCTCTTTTGGTTTCTCACAACACGCTCCTTCGGTGCAGGATCTTGTGCAGAGATCGATTACCCGAACGGGAATTCAGGCTCCAGGAAGTGTAAACAGACGAAGATCGATGGCTCAACAGCCTTTGCCTCCATCTTCCAATGGCCGACTCTTTGAGAACTCTATTGTGAACACACCTGGTACTAATTACATGGCCTCCGTTCAGCCAAGAGATCCAAGGCCTTTGAGAGATCGCAGTTTCCAGCTCAAGATGCAACAGGAGCTGTATGAGTTTTTGTCAACCAACAAATTTGACATTGAGATGAAACATCCGCTCACTAACAAGACATTGAAGAGCCCTACCCAGAAAGATTTCGTTCTTATGTTCCAATGGCTTTACAAGAAAATTGATCCCGGATACAGGTTTCTAAGATCAATTGAGCAAGAGGTGTACTCTTTACTAAAATTTCTGGAGTACCCATATTTGGATACTATCAACAAATCACAGATTAGTGCAGTGGGTGGATCTAACTGGCACATTTTCCTTGGAATGTTGTACTGGATGCGTCAATTGGTGGGTGAAAGTATTGATTTTGATAGCATTGAGCTCGATAATTTTCAGGAGGCTCAAAGCCAACCTCAAAACAACTCTGTGCTGTATGACGAGTCTTTTAATGACTCAGTGGTGATGAAAGAGCAGGACTTGGTGGATAAGTTGTTCACCAAATATGCACTGAAATCATACAAAACGTACATGTCTACAGGAGGAGAAAACTTTGACTCCTACTTTAGAGAAATGGAAAAAGAGTACCATGGATTTTTGAACGAAGTTTCGCAAAGACTTGGCACCTTTAATGAGGAAAACAAACAGTTGAGTCTGAAAGTTGAGGAACTCTCTGCACAAAGTGAGAAAGTGCGTACTAACTACGAAAAGTCTAGACTCCTGGAGCTCGACGTTTCTAGGTACAAGGCTTTCATTGATACTCAATTGCAAAAGAAGTTGAAATGGCCAACCACAATCGCCAAGATCGAAAAGGATATAGTGGTCATCAAAGAGAAATTGAAGAAAGCGGAGGAATCAAAGAGCAAGATTGTTGCGGACCTCAACTCTAGAAACTTCACCGTTCAAACCATTGAGATGATGCATAGAGAACGGGCACAGCTTGCCAAAGATATTGACTCAGTGGTTGACAAAAGTAGCTCAACGCAGAAGACCGTGAGTGAGAAATTTATGAGTTTGAAGAAGGCCTATGAGGGAGTCGAGAAATTGATAGACTCTTACAATTCTTACATGTACAACCTTCTCCACTCTATCACTTTCAAAGAGCTGCCACAGATCACTATTACTGGGTTCACAGAGGAGGTGATTAATGACGATTCGAAGCTTGGAAGAAAACCAGACGAGATCATTCCGCAATTGAAGGAATTAAATATCAGGACCAACTTGACTGTGTTAAAGTACGACTTGGTGGAAGCCCATCGCAAAAATCAAGACACACTAATTAGATTACACGAAGAGTTAGACAACCACCAGCAACAGGTGACGTCGAGAGAGTATGCTATCCACGATTTGGAATCCGAGCTAGCTAGCTTCCAGGCTATTGAGAAGGATGCAAAAGAGCAGCTCGAGTTCGAACTATCCAGCAAAGATGCAGAGGTTGAGGCCGACCAAACTACGATCAGAAACTTACAGAAAAAGATGCTTGCCGACCGCAAAGCTGTGGAGAGCAGGCATTTCAAGGCGAAGACAGAACTCGATAAGTTCAAGAGCGATTTGAAATACCAATACTTTACTTTTTTCCATAGAATTGGGGATTGTATGAACCATACTTTGAACTTTAAGAACGACATCACAGCAGAGCTGGAGTCAATGAACACCAAGATTGTGAACGAATACCAAGAGTACATTGAACTAAATAAACTCAAGTACTTGTGAGTTGGGATGTATATTAATGGAGTGGCGCTCACTCTTTGTATGGATAATAAACTATTGATTCTGCTTCTTTCTTTTATTCTTTTTGTAATAGTTTCTCTGGAAGAACGGATGGTGAGAGATCTCTTTATTCTTATTCTTGGAGTACTCCACGTATGCCATATCCTCACCTCCTGCAAGACCTGCCAAAGAGCCTTGGTTCTTAACAGCCCTGGAGTTATTTTTGAGTTTCTTCGACACGCCGTGACCAATGATATTCTCCGAATCTTCACCCAGCTCAATTCCTGCCACATCCTCATTCTTCAAGAGAACCTCCTGAAGTAATTCACGACGCTCTTTTGCAGAGGAGTAAGCCAAATCAGGCAGATTCTCCATTCCGTGAAGATGTGTGATAATCTTAAACGCGTAACCTTGATCCACCAGGAAAGCCTGTCTTTTGGTGGAGTAATACATCTCTTGAGTGTCTTTGGATACCAGACTATAGAAGAAAGCATTGAAACCTTCGTCGTTCCTCCGTTTGGCTCTCAAGATTCTGCCCAAGCGCTGAGCTTCCTGTCTTCTTGAGCCGTAATGCGAGGATATTTGGATCAAACAGGTAGCTTCCGGCAAGTCAATCGATGTATCACCAACTTTGGAGAGAAAGATTGTGTTGACTTGATCATTGTACTGGAAGTTTTGGAGAATGTTCATTCTCTCCTGTTGAGGCGTAGAACCGTAAATAAAGGGTTTCCCCAATTTTAAGGCGTACTCTTGTAAAGCGTAGACATTGTCCGAGAAGACAATAATCTTATCCCCTCGTTTCTCGTGATAATGAATCAAAAATTGACAAGCTTGGAACTTGGTAGGGTTCATGATATAAAGAAGCATTCTCTTGCGCGCGCTTTCTCTCAAATACTCCTGGTAAAACTCGGATGTCATTGGACACCAGACTTCTGCACACTGAACATTGGCAATATGACCCTTTTGCGAAAGCTCCATCCAATTAGCCTCGTACAACTTTGGCCCAATCAAGAAATTCAAGTCAGAAATCTTCTCATCCTCACGCACCAGCGTAGCAGTCAGTCCTAATTTAGCATGAGCAGCAATGGTTGTCACCACTCTACGGAACATAGCAGCAGGCACAACGTGCACTTCGTCCAGAATAATGAAACCCCATTCACGAGATGTGAGGAAATCCATAACTTTCTGCGCATCGTAGGACCGATTTCTGGTATTGGCCACCATCGAATAGGTCGAGACCACCAGTCCGGCTTCGCCAGTAAACATCTCCTTATTTTCGGATGTGAAAACAGCAACATTTTCTGGCTGAATAGTGCACCATTGCAAAAATTGCTGCCGCCATTGCATCACCGAGACAGAAGACGTACAAAGGACAATCACAGATTTTCTAATTGTGCATGCGGCAGTAATTCCAACAAGCGTCTTACCTGCTCCACAGGGAAGAACAATAATTCCAGATCTTGCACGTCCATTTCCGAACATCTTACTCAACGATTTCTCCTGGTACGGTCTAATTTGCGTCGAGGGCTTAAGATCGATTTCCAAATCAGGGTTCCGGGTATCGTTACGGAAATCATATTCTTCCAGCATGGGATAGTCAATCTCTTGACACCGTTTTTTAACCGTCTCCACAGATTCGTGTGCGATTTCGAAGGAGTGGACAGTATCGTCGTCCTCTTCTTCACCGGCCTCACCAATCACCGTTGCAAAAATGTCCTCCAGATTCTCTTCTGCCTCTTTGTTGTCATCATTCTCATTACCTGCAATAGGTGCCTGCTCATTCTGAGCACCAGAGGACTCCCCTGATCGCTTTTTCTTGCTCTCTTCAGTTCCAGGAATCACCAGATCTCCCTTCTGTGCAGACTTGGTAATAACCAACCCGTCGCTGGTAGTCACTGCTGTTTCGCTACTTTGAATCCGTAATTTGCCAATCACCTCGTCTTTCAATAACATTTGCAAAATGTCAGCTTGCGGACTTTCCACAAAGTATCTGTTGTATTTCAGCACCAACTTCACCTTACCATATGAAACAGTGGCTTGTTTGATGAAATTCACCACCGAAGATGCCAGCGGCACTTTTGAAAGTCGACTCAAAACCGAAATGATATCGTCAGTTTCCAGTCCAACAGAAACAGCGGCATATAACGAATGAGTCGTAATTCTATATTCATGAATAAAATTTGGACGACTGACTGGCTCAGCAATCGTAACCAAGAAATCCTGTGCCTGTTCAGAAAGCGGAGACAAGCTCTCTAGGAAGATTTTTCCATCGAGTGGACTGATCCAGACGGGTCTCGCAGCATGATCCGGTTTCAACTTGAGGTACGAGAAATCGGCCTTGCCAAAAACGGCAGAGACAGAGTCTGGCACAAAATCAGGTGGTCTGCTCAGTGAGATAGTGATGAGTTCCGGCTCCTCAAACTTGTCGTCGTCCTTGTTCTTCTTGATGTTCCGAATTGCCTCCTTTGCTTCTTTCGCCCTCTTCTCCAATTGCCGGTTCTGTTTCTTGGACCGCGAAGCCTGCTTACTCAGTTCATAATCTGAACTTGACGAGTATGATTCGTCAGAATCAAAGATATCATCCTCATCCAGATAGTCTGCTTCGGTCGCCATCAACAATACCTGCCAGAGATTTTTCTTAGTAATTGAATGAATAAATTACTATTTAAATAATATTTAATGCACAGCCCTCTTTAGTCCATCTAGACGTTTTTCCATCACTTTGATCACCTCGTTTAGCTGTTGGGCTTCCAAATTTGCCACCGGTTGGGATGGTCCATCGCTGTGACGCTGGTCAATCCAGTTCCACAAATCTGCCTCGCCTATCATGTAGCTCTCGTTGCTCAATGCACTAGGACCGTAGTGAGGAGTACTTGGCTGAGAAAACCTATCCCAGACAACCACCACAACCAGCAACGTCAAAAGCATGGTCTTGATATCAAGCTGTGCTAGTATCTTCTCGACCAGCGTAGCCGGTGCTGTTGAGCCAGCCGTACTCTGGGGTACAACGGTCTCCTGGCGTTCCTCGGTCTCCCGCCGTTTCCTCCTGGAAACGGACTTGCTCCGCTTGATTGACACAGAAACTGGCCGGCCAGTCTCTATGCGGCGTTTCAGCTCCTTGATCAGCACACTAAGTGACTCCTTTTGGCCAGAAATAGCGCCCTTCTCCACAGCACCCTTGATCCATGATTTTCCGGACCAAATCACCGAAGTGACGACAAAGACTCGCGTACTATTTCCTGCAGCCCAGCTGAGATAGATACGCGTCTTCACCTGGAATGCATTCCCAGAAGGAACATCGGGAGTGTCTGTTAGCTGTGTGACCAAACAGCTGCCGGAAAGATCGCTCCTTTCAATCGTCTCAGTGACGTTGCATTTGGTTTGTTTAGGCCCAACAGGACCACCTAAGGGCTTGGTATACGAATAGGAACGTTTCTTTGTTGATTCGTCAAAGGCCGGGATATCAGATATGTCAAAATTCTTCTGGGCCTTTAACATATTCTTCATGAAGGCAGTGTCGTTGCCAAACAGGAGCGAGTAAACTACACCAAGCGGTGCAGAAACTGTGTCGTCAACCACCTCCACATCGCCGGACTCGGACTCATACGAATTGCTGGATGGTTCGTGATGTAGGGGTCCATCGTATGGTATTCCTCGGAAGGTGCGACTCTCCGATCGGTCTTGCAACTCTGTTTCGTCATCTTTGATCATGTTTTCCTCATCAGATATCAGACTTTCGCTGTCGGAGTCGTTAGACGTTTCCTTGACCGACTTCACGTTTCTATTTGGGGTCAGACCTGTCTTGGAGACCTTAGTATCGTCAAAGTCATCGGAATCGTCAGATTGTGGATCATCACTATCAGCTTCTGAATTGTTCACATCCAAATCGACCGTGTTGAGATTCGATCCAGACACAATTGAAGACCAAATTTTCAGTAGTAAATCGTATGTCGAATCTCTCGAAATAAAGGTCGCAAAAGTATATTTGTCATGCAACGTGCTGAACTCCAGTGCGTTGGGGATTCCAACGGTCTTCTTCTTTTTGATCATTAGAACTTTGTTTAATGTCACGGTGAAATGCGTAATCAGACCGATCAGATTGGAGTGGAAGCTGATATGGTTCTCGCTCACGTACATTCTTCCGTGGATTAACACGTCTTTCCGGTAGGCACAAGTGTAATCCTCAATAAATATCTCTGTAGAAGGGATCTCGGGAAACATCTGATGGAATGAGTCCTGCCGTTTCTCACTCGGAAGCTTCATTCCCAGCTGTTCAGATAACTTCTCTCGACGCACTCTTAAATCCTCTTCTAAATCGACGACATTAGACGGATATCTGCTTAATTGTGGTCCATCTACCATCAGACTGCGTCTCTTGTCCTTAGATGGTCTGGATTTCCGTTGCTGACCGTGCAAATCTTCATCAACACTGTTGTTTCTCGAAACCATGGCATACAAGCCATTGTGGCTGGATGTTTTCGAGATCGAGTTGGGCGAGAGGGCTCTGCGTGAGCCGTCTGAGAAGTTGCGTTTGAGAGAGGCCAACGAACTGAGTGGTGGCTCCGGTGGAGTGTTCGTGTTCAATGATGAATATTGCGTGGTCACCGTCTGTGGCTCAACAAGAGTGTTCCCAATTGTTTTATTGGTGCTCTCGCTGCCGATGGCCGAAAATGGAGGATCTGGCAAGCTAGATTGATCTTCACTTTTGGGGAAGTTGTCAAGGGACAGCGACCCCTCGCCCAAAGTACTGAGCAGTGACATCTTGACGGGCTTGAACTCGATTTTCTCAACAGGCGACTGGCCTCGTTCCGGATCCGGTTCGTGGACCAATTCGATAGCTGGAGGGGGTTCGTGAAGACTTGTTTGCGATTTGAGATTAAAGGAGTTCATGATGCTATTAATAATCCCGCCTCCCAGCATCAAAGTTTTGGATTTGCTGGGAGCGAGCAAGGGCGTTGTTGGCTCTGGAGGAGAGTCCCGGTGGCCATCAGGACTCGAAGCAATACTTTTCGATGTTGGAGAGTCCATATCGACGCCATCGAACTCGTCATCATCACTTTCAAGGTGTTGTTTGTCTCTGCTTTTCGATTTAAATCGCAGCAACGAGTTGTTGGCGGAGATGGGTGAGATTGTAGGGAGAGCAACAGAAGAGTCTGTACGATTGGTGTCCTGTTTAGATATGGACTTAAATATCTTGGAGGAGGTGGAATTGGTACTGGAAACTGAGGAGTGACTTCTCCTGGGTTTGAGCAGCTTCTTGAGCCGGAAACTGGCTCTGTGTGAAGCACTTTTAGGCGAGTCAGAAGCCATTCATGGAATAAGGGATATATAGCGACGAAAAATAATTTGTTCCGTGAATTCCAAAGAGTGCAAATAGGAGGAGCTACTATAAGTTTCGATAAATTACATTGAGGTACGTTATTGGTAGAAACGGGATACTGGAATCAAAAGTGATTCAACGATCTTCAGCCCACTCGTTTTCGCGTCTGATGGCGGCCTCCTCCTCGGGAGTGAAGTCATTGACGATGTTAAAGGTTTTGCGGATCTCCTCTGGCGACTTGCCGCGGATCATCTCGGCCACGACCTTACAGCCAGCATTCAACAGAGGCTTGATGTTGAGGTAGTTTGCCGCAAGAATAATTTCGTAGAGCATCTCTTGATCAACGTTGAGGAAGTTCTTGTCCCAGGCGTCAATTGGGGCGCTCTTCTTGGAATCATCATCCTGCTCATCATCAGGGAAATTGTAGTCTTTGTAGTGGTCGCACCACTCGAGAATATTCTTCATGACGGCCGAGCGCACATTCTGGGTGGGCACCTCGATCGGTTCGTCTGCGTCCTCGTCATCCTCGTCCTCGTCGTCCGCAGGAAGCAGGTTTTTCAGCATATTCTTGATGAGAATACTCTTCTCGGCAACCTTACGTTCCACAGGGAACTTGTCGCCGTCAGATGTGATGATTATGATCTTTCTTTCAGTCATGGCAAAACAAAGAGAGGGAGGTTTTTTACAACTAGTTGAGGTGTGAGGCGTGCACGACATTTTTGGTGTAGCAGAGGAGGACCACAGTGTTGGTTGCTGGGGTGAAAGTTTGAGGGGAGGGGGGGCGTGGCAAGCTAGTAAGTGAGAAAGGAGGAGTAATCGTGGAAATTAAGCGAATCTAGTAGCGAAGTTGTCTTGCTGTTGCGCATGCATTGCATCGTAGAATTAAGAAGCTAAATAATTAAAATGGGAGCAAGAGAGCAAGAGAGAAAGGAGAAAGGGATGAGAGGAGACGAGAGCAGCTCATAAGCACGTCTGATTGGCTGACAAAGTAACTAATAGGCAAGATCGCAAAAATTGGGCACAGTTCAGTGATGTGTCAAACATATTGCCCTCTGCCTGAAGGTCGCCACCAGCTATTTGATAGGTCGTGTGCCATAGTGTAAATTTTTCAGTAATAAATTTTATTCTATCTTATGGCTGGCAAAGAGGAGATTGTTTCGTACGTTGTTGACTTCTTGAAGCGGAACGGGTACGCCGACGCCGAACGTGCCCTACGACGGGAGGTCAAGGGCAAAATTCCCAAGGTTGACGGAACCCTGGAGGACAAGTTGAAGGGCGAGAGCGAAGAGGAAAAAAAGGAATCCTCCGAAAGCTCTGACGATTCTTCCGAGAGCTCCAGCGACTCGAATTCGGACGACGATTCCAGCTCTGATGAAGATTCTGAAGCTAAGCCCGAGAAAAAATCCGAGCCAGCTTCCTCCAGCTCGGATGATTCAGACAGTTCAAGCTCAGACAGTTCAGACAGTTCAGACAGTTCAGACAGCTCGGACAGCTCGGACAGTTCAGACAGTGATAGTTCTGACTCTTCCAGTGATGATTCTGATTCCTCCGACAGTGACAGCGACAGTTCAAGCTCAGACAGTTCAAGCTCAAACAGTTCAAGCTCAGACAGCGACAGTTCAGACAGCTCAGACAGCTCAGACAGCTCAGACAGCTCAGACTCATCAGACTCCGATTCTTCATCAGACTCCGATTCAGATTCATCGGATTCGTCAGACTCCAGTTCCAGTTCTAGCGACTCAGACTCCGATTCAGACTCCTCCTCCCCAACCAACAAACGCAAGGAGAGTTTCACCACTCCGGCTGCCAAAAGATCCAAAATCTCGTCTCCATCCTCCTCCACCACTGCTTCGCAGCCAGACACTCCAAACGACTCCGCTGGAGAATCGGAATCTCTGATTCCCGCAGAGGACGACTCTCTGCTTCCTGGTCAACGTAAGCACTTCTCGCGTATTGAGAAGGCGAAGATCTCGTTCGAGGACGAAACGTTGATGGACAACACCTACAAGGGAGCAGCAGGAACCTGGGGAGAGCAGGCCAACGATCGGCTCGGCAAAGTTAGAGGCAAGGATTTCACAAAGAATAAGAACAAGATGAAGCGTGGCTCTTATCGCGGTGGATCGATCACCATGGCCAGCGGAAGCTATAAATTCCAGGATTAATTAGACTAATAAAGTTTCAAGTATCTGAAAATATTTATTGATATAAAGTACAATAAAAGAAAAATAAAAATAATTCTCTCGCTTTCATGGCCCGTCCCAACAGAGAAATTCTTACTGGAGGTAAGAAGTATGCGCAGAAGAAGAAGCAGGCCAACCGTGTGGAGGAGGTTACTTTTGACAAGTCGTCGAGGGTAGACTATCTGACTGGATTCCACAAGAGAAAAGTTCAGAGAAAGAAGAAAGCACAAGAATATAATGAAGAGCAGGAGCGTAAAGCACGGCTGGAGGAGCGTAAGAAGATTCGTGAGGAGCGCAAATTACAGGTGCAACAGCGGCTGAAGGAGCTGAACGAGTCGATGAAGTTGCAGGCCCCAGTTGACAGCGACGAGAGCGAGAGTTCAGAGAGCGAGGCCACTGAAGAAGAGCAGTGGAATGGATTTGACGAGTCCGACGGGACGGAGGCCCAGGAAAATGGAGAAAAGAAGGGCATTCTGAAGCAGACGTTCGAAGTGGACGACGAGGACGCTCCTGTTCCAGGTATTTCTCATGTGACCGTGGAGACATTGGAAGACCCTAATCGGATCGATCTTGCGGAGCTGGCTCGAAAAAACCACGTGGATCTGCAGAAGTCAGAGGAGATTCTGGATAAGTCGATCGAGAGGGCCAAGAAGTATGCAAGGTTGGTGGGGGCCGACGAAAAACCAAAGAAGAAAAAGAAGAAGTTCAGATATCTGAGTAAGACAGAGAGAAAGATCAAGAATATCAAGGAACGCAGAAAGCGATAGTCTATAACGTTTAATTAGTTGTGCTTATTAATTCTACATATTTTGCATCTCGATCTCGGACTCAGTGGCCAGCTTGACGTATTCTGTCTCAATCTTGAGGAAGACCCAGACCCATCTTCTTGAGATTTCGAGTATCTCCAGCACGAAGTTTCCAGTCTCGTTAACGTACAACGAGCTGAGAAGAGTTGAAATCAGACCGTACTGTTCGCCAGAGAGTAGTTCAGGGTAGATTATTCTGTACATCCAGATGAATCGTAGCTGGAAGTCGACGAAGATGGCCAGGTAGTAGAAATACCAGCTGTAGATGAGATTCTGGCGAAGCAAAGGTGCATCTTTCTTGCGCGACAGGAACCGCATGAACATCTGAAAGTTCCAGTCGAACTGGATGTCCCAGACAAAGGTGTAAGTTGAGTTGATTAGGACGGCAACGTACCAAACTCCGCGTCCAGCCAACTGAGAACGTATCAGGATATTTGCCATTAGGGGCAGCAGAGAGGTGGAATATTTGATTGCATTAAGCAGATGCTGCCGATTTCTGCGTCGGCTCTGTTCGTACTCGAACAGACACTGTTTGAGTCTGATCAGCGACGGATACATCGAAAGCACAATATCCAGATTGTACATCTGCAGATGGTCCTTTGTGAGCTCCTTCTTGATATCTGGCGATGGCAACGTCTGGTAGCCGAGAAATATCGCAGTCAGATACACCAAAAAGTCGACAAGGACCCTGGTGTACGAGGTAAAAGTATCTGCGAGCAAGATGTCGTTATTCCTGATGGAAATGTCGATGTTTCCCACACTGATCCGGCGAATTGTCTCGACAAAGCGTCTTCGTTCGGGCGACTGGACGCCAAAGGGCCACACAAGAATTCCAAACGTCTGGATCACGGCAATTAGAGGCAGAAACTCCAGCCAATGGAAATACGACCCGTTGCTCACGAACAGGAGATAGACGGTGTAATTGAGCAGGTTCATGAAGGTGACTTTGTAGACGACATTGAGACTAGTTTTCACGAGTCTGGTGTGGTCGGAGCCGACCATTTTTAGGACCTGGATCGTGTTGATCTTGCACGCGTAGCAAGTGCGCAGGTTGAGGTACCAGAACAGCACGCCGACGTTAACGAGCAAGAGACACTTGTACGGAAGCGGGAGGACAAGCTCGCCAAACGAGACGGCGACGGCTTTTTCGTCGAGCCCCGATACTTCTCGACGAATAATCATAGTGACAACACACAAACAAAATATTTACTAGACGAAAAAACCAATATAACCAACAACGAATTAGTATTAGCGATATTTATTATGCTTCAGAATTCAAGGTTTAATCGCTGCCAGAGGCTCATGATTAGCATGAAGATCATCATCAGCAACACGCAGGCGCATCAAAACGCTTGCATGTCTACAAAATAGTTGCGATAGAAATATATTAGCTATTTGTCAGTATGTTCTCAGAATTTTCAGTGTTTGGCATAAAATCGAATCGTCATAAGTTTCCGTTTGGGGCGACAGCTTGTCATCACAGATACATACTCTTTCTAAAATATACAAAGAAGTGGTGAATTATTATTTTTCACCTTTTTTTTTTATACTAAAAAATTTCTTACCCCCCGCACCAATGATTATTGTTCCGTCCTGGTCAAAATATACATTTCAGAACCTGCTGGATCTTGACAATCCGCTCCGTTCCATCGATTCGCCGCTTTCTGTGATATGTCATATTGATATCAACGCTTACTATGCGCAGTTTGAACAGCTACGACTTGGTCTGACGGCTGAGGCTCCTATAGTTTGTTTGCAGTGGAACTCCATAATTGCGGTCTCGTACGCGGCACGCGAGTACGGGATCAGTCGGATGCACAGCTTGCAAGAGGCCAAACTCAAGTGTCCTGATTTGGTGGTTGCCCATACGGCAGTTTTCAAAAAGGGTGAGGAAGCTTGGAGATATGTGGATTACTTGCCCTCGCCGGTGGATCACAAGGTTTCTCTGGATCCGTATCGACGCGAAAGTCGCAAGATGATGCGAATGTTCAAGGAATATTGTGATGCCACTGAGAAGGCAAGTGTGGACGAGTGTTTCATGGATTTCGGACGCCTGGTGTATGCCAAGATGATAGAGCTGTTTCCGCAATTGAGGGAGGTTCCAACCAATCCGCGCGACGTAGTGCTGCCTGACATCCCGGAGAGTCTGCCTGCAGAGCTCGAAGAGGCTCGCGGACTTTTCATACCGAAGGAGAATGGAGAAGTGAGTGTTAATGACTGGGACGACATTGCCATGCTGGTAGGGTCGAATCTCGGGTATGATTTACGGCAGAAGCTTAAAAAAGAGCTTGGATACACCACATCTCTTGGAATTGGACGTGTGAAAACGATTGCCAAGCTGGCGAGTGGGTTCAAGAAGCCAAATCAGCAGACCACGGTTTTCAACGAGGCCATAGACAATTTTCTGAGCAATTTTAGTGTGACAGATTTCTGGTCGATGGGCGGCAAGATCGGACAGATGATCTTGCAGACACTCGAAGTTGAGACTAAGGAACACGAGATAAGATATATAAGGGAGAATTTCTCTCTTTCAGAACTAGCTAGGGAACTGAAAGATGTTCAGCTGGCAGAGCGATTGTATCGGATGGTTCGCGGAGACCTGCACGAGCCAGTCAAACAGCGCACGGATATCAAATCCATGGGCTCGAACAAGAACTTCCGGGGAGACTCGGTGAGCAGAGGCGAAGATATGGTGGACTGGTTTAAAGTTTTCGTCATCGACCTCATTCAGCGGATGCAGGAGCTGGACGAAGAGAGCGAGAATCTTCGTCGGCCTACCAAGTTGACGCTGTATATGCGCAACAAACGGTTCGTCAACCGTTCAAAACAGTGCACCATCCAGTTGACTCGTGATTTGGGCGAGATCAAGAGCAAATGCAACGAGCTGAGCCTCAAGTTATTGAGGGAGCTAGAGGAGAGCTGGGATACGGTGCAGTTTGGGTCGATGTATCCCAGCACGCACGCGGGACTTGCGTTTAGCGGGTTCCAGGAGTTTGGGGGCTACTCTCGAATTGACGAGATGATGAAGAGTAGACAGAAGGGGGAGTCGGGGGAGAAGGATGATAGCAAGTCTCTGTTTGTGGTTCAGGACAAACTGAAGATTTCACGGGTGTCGACTCCATCTCTTGGCTCTGAGCCTGTGTCGGCTGTGGAGTCTCCACTGGACTCGCCGTCGGCAACGGAGTACACTTGTCGGCAATGCGGCGCACAAGTGTCCATGAGCGAGCGAGCAGAGCACGAGGACTATCATTACGCCATTAATTTGAACAACCAACTCAATTCGCTGAGTTACGGGGAAAGACTGCTGGACAGCAGGAAGCGCACGGAGACAAACGATAATCAAGGGAACAATGGGCGACGCAAGCAGGGAAAGCGCGATGCCAACCAAAGCACATTACTAGCATGGGGCAAGAAACACTAATAGATAATAATAATTGATGATATAGCTGACAACTATTCTATAATATGCTAATAGCATTAGTTAATAGTAGATAATATAATTAATATTCATATATAATGCTTTATACTCATCATTCGTTCATTGGTATTATACACCAGTAAGGCGTTTAGACCTTATCACTAGCCTCCTTCTTATGGAAATCAAGGAAGGCAAGACCTGGAGTGTACTTGAAGTAAAGCTCGTCAACCTCCTCTAGCGTCAGACCCTTAGTTTCAGGCACAAAGGCAAACACAAAGATGATGGAGAACAGAACACAACCGAAGAAGACGAAACCGTATGCAAAGTGGATGGCGTTGGTAATGAATGGCGTGAAGAATGCAATCAAGAATCCCCAGATCCAGTTACAGGAGGTGGCAATGGCCATTCCCTTCTGTCTGATTCTCAATGGGTAAGTCTCAGAAACAACCACATAAACACATGGACCCCACGAGATGGCGAAGAAGAAAATGTAGAAACACGAAAGGAAAATCATGGCATCTCCAACACTCTCATCAGCATCTTGACCGAACGTACCCTTGTAAAGAGACTTAGTACCGATGGCTGCGAAAATAACCAAACAAACAGCCATACCAGTACCACCACCCATAAGTGTCATTCTTCTTCCGAAACGGTCAACCACGTACAATGCAAGGAAGGTAGAAGCGAAATTGACGACACCCAACACAATGGAGGTCTCGAACGAATCAGTCAAACCAACCGACTTGAAAATCGTGGTACCGTAGTAGAAGAAATAGTTGTCACCACTCAATTGTTGCAAGGATTGAAGCATCACACCAACCATCAGTCTGTAAAAAATCTTTGGCTTACCGGTCAAAAGTTCGCCCCAAGAAGCACTTCCGGCCTGTCTCTCAATCTCCACAGAGTTGAGAATAATAGCGGCTTCATGCTCGACAAATTCAGAGTTGATATCAACCTTGTTAACTCTAGCAAGAGAGTCTCTAGCCTCATCCATTCTGTCGTGCTCGATCAAGAATCTTGGTGATTCTGGCATGAAGGTCATACCGAAGATCATCAACAATGCCCAGGCGAAACACAATCCCATAGGAATTCTCCACTGTCTGGAGTCATCATAGTTGTGGTAGGTACCGTAGGTGGTGCAGTAACCAAGGAAGATACCAGCGGTAATCATTAATTGATAGCAGGAAACAAGAGTACCTCTGATTTCCTTTGGCGAGGTCTCAGAAATGAACATTGGCGACAGCACAGAAACTGCACCAACAGCAAGTCCGGAAATAATTCTACCGATGAAAAATTGAACCCATGATGACACAGATGCGATCTGGATGATAATTCCGACAATGTAAACCACCATGGTAATCATAAGAGCCAATTTTCTACCCTTGGTATCACCCAATCTTCCTAAAGTCAAGCCACCAATGGCACAACCAATGTTGAAAATGGAGATCATCAAACCAGTTCTCACATTAGACAGATAATGCTCGCCTTGATCGTTAATTTGACCAAACCGATTCTTGAAGTCAGGCATGTTCACGAAACCGGAAATGGTACCGGTATCCCAACCGAAAACGAAACCACCGAAAGCAACCAAACTAACTAATAGTCCGGTACCGAAGTACTGCATCTTGGTTCTTCCAGTGTCTGGGATGAGCTGCCCGCCTGGCAAAGCAGCTTTATTATGTGCTTGGTCCTCATACACGTTCTCCGGTGGAGGCGTGACTGAGCCAATCTCAGTATTTTTGGACTGTTGATCCGAATTAGACATTTTGTTTTTCTTTTACAACTGAATATAGCTGGGGGAAATTGCTGAATTTATACTGTTGACGGAGTTGCATGTTCTGCGACTCGGAAAAACTTTTCTTATGTTCTGGTCAACGTGCAGCAATAACGGCTGACGCATAAAAATCGGTGGAGTGACAATCCGCGGAAAAACTTTTTTTATTGCTGAGCTCTTTCACGGGGTTGCGGGGAGATCCAACAGGCCACTTACGTGTTCACTAGAATTGAACACTTATGGTACACAGCTATGCGATCTGGGAGCGATGTAGGATGAGATTTCACAAAATAACGTTTCTTTTCCGAAATCTCATGTTGCTCCGGCCGTGCCGCAACCACGGGTCAGGGTCGTCCCCGCGCCCCACGCCCCGCGCCCTCCATAAGCCATTAATGCCTACCCCCCGATTTTTCCGCTGTCCAAAACAGTGGAGCTATTTTACATCCCCTACAGTTTTTCCGGATCTGCTGTTTAGTCAGCGCATCTTATTGTTTACACGTTTCTTTTTCAACACGAGATTCTCCGCCAAAAAACACCTCGCCACCATCAATAACCGGCACCTTTGCCCAATTTTCTCCAAAAGTCGCTCTGGGCCGCTATTGTTCCATTATGCAGCATCCGGATCCCATTCATGACCGACTGATGCTCAACCTCCTCCACCGCGTGTCCTCGCTCAGTCATCTCCTGCAAAAACTCTTCGGACACCGGCTTCTCCACAAACAGCGTTTCCGGAATCAGCTGGTGGTGCAGCCTTGGGAATGCTATTGTCTCCAAAAGTCCCATGTCGTATTGGTAAGTCCGCACAAGACCCTCCAGTACTGCCGTAGTGATGCGCGACCCTCCTGCAGCTCCAATCACCAGATCGACTAACCCCGTGGTCTGATTGACCACAATGGTCGGAGCAGTGGAAGATAGAGGCCGCTTGTAAGGCTCAATGTAGTTGTACACAGACGGTTGCAAGCTGAACGCATTCTTGGTCGTGGGGATCGAGAAATCATCCATCTCGTTATTCAGGATAATTCCAGTGACTGGGTCGTGCACCAGCGAACCAAATAGTAGATTCACCGTGGTGGTGAGACTCACAGCATTATGGTGCGCATCTAGCACGCTCAAATGCGAGGTTCCATGCGGGTCATTTGGCTGGTACGCAGGCTCATAAAACTGCCAGGGGTGAGTACTGTTATCGTCGATTTTGGCACTGGTCTCGGCACACCACTCGTCGCTAACATACTTGTCGTATCGGTCACGGTGAAGTTGGCGAGCGGTACTGTTAGTATTGTGGACACCCACATCACCCAGCTGGCTACGCACGCTGCCCATCCACTTCATCGTCTCCACCAACCGATGCGTTTGTTTAGCTGAGAAATCCTTGAACCGGCTAGGCTCGAAAGCGTCTATAATCTTGAGTCCGGCGACCAGGGCTAGACCAGAAGACGTACCGGCACTGGTGTACAAGTCGATCGGCTTGCGCGAGAAGTTGTGCATGACCAACGCAGGCTCCATAACGGTTTGGTACTGGGCAAAGTCTTGAGCTGTTAGGATTCCTCCCATTTGCCGAGCTTTTTTAGCCAAGTTCGGAGCAATTGGACCTTCTGGATCGTAGAAAATGGCTGCTGATCCATTGCGTGCAATCTGAGTCAGTGTGGCTGCCAACGCTGGCCGCCGCATGGTGTCTCCAGCCTTCAGAAGACGACCGTTGTTAAAAATAAACGACCAATCGCGCTTGTGCCGTCTGAAATACGACTCATAGAACTCTAGACTCAAACCGAGCAGCTCGTTGACGACCCAGCCCCGGTCCACGAGCTCTGCAACTGGCATCACCAGCTCGTCCCAGCTCACTTTTCCGGACCCGTGCTTCTTGTGCAGCTCATAAAGACCCTGAAGCTCGCCTGGAATGGCAACTGCAAGCCCACCGAACTCGGCATCCAGCTCGTGGCCGTTGAACATGTCTTTGTGGGCCTTTCCTGGGGCCATTTCTCTGGCGTCGATAGAAATTGCTCCGTCCTCATCGTGTTTGCGGCTGGTGATCAGAGCTCCACCACCAATACCCGAAGAGTACATGGTGTTGGTTGCCCCAATACACAGACAAACCGTTACGGCGGCGTCTGCTGCAAACCCGCCCTTCTTCAGTATCTGAACTCCGAGCTCCGAACACATCTCCACGTCTGAAGCCACAGCTCCATGGCTGCCCCAAGCGGTGTGATTAGAGGCTGGATGCCATGTCGGTCCTCCAGTGAATGGGATATGTGCTGGATATTTGGGTAGTGTTGGAATATCATGGTCTGAATGCTGAACTAGCACAATGAATAAGACAACAAGGGTAGCCAGACTGAGCCACAAGCGAGAAGCCCGCAGCTTCAGACGACTGACAAGCTCGTTCCTGCGCAAACCGTGTCCACTAGCTCCGAGTAACGGCTCGCCTTCTTCAGAACTCATTAATTATTTTATTACTAAGAAAAATTAAAATAAGTGAAATTTACAGAAAATACAGGCTATCATTCCTGCACCACGTCCATATACAAGCAACTACTCGTAGAGTCTGGTGATCATACCAGTACCCACGGTCTTTCCAGACTCTCTCAAATTGAATCTTTGACCAACCTCCAGAACGACAGGATGGATCAACTCACAGATCATCTCGACATTGTCTCCAGGCATCACCTGCTTGGAATGGTCCTCCTCGGTCTCTGGGAACTTCAGGGTAGTACTGACGTTGGTGGTTCTCACAAACATCTGTGGCTGGTAGTTCTCAGAGAATGGGGTGTGTCTTCCACCCTCCTCCTTGGTCAAAATGTACATCGAAGCCAGGATCTTCTTGTATGGCTTGACAGAGCCAATCTTGGCAGCAATCATACCTCTTTGGACTTGTTCTCTCTTGATACCTCTCAACAAGATACCTGGGGTGTCACCGGCCATAGCCTGGTCCAAGTCCTTGTGGTACATCTCAATACCGGTAACAGTGGTTTTGATTGGAGCATCTCCCTTTCCACCAACAAGTTCGACTTCCTCACCCTTCTTGAGCAAACCTCTCTCGACAGTTCCAGAAATAACAGTACCTCTACCAGAGATCGAGAACACCTCGTCAATTGGCAACAAGAATGGTTGTTCAAGGTCTCTAACTGGGGTAGGAATGTACTCGTCAACAGCAGCCATCAATTTCTCAATAGCCTCCTTACCGATCTCAGGCTGTCTGCCCTCCAAAGCACAGAGAGCAGATCCCATAATCACCGGAGTCTCGTCACCGTCAAATCCATAAGAACTCAACAGCTCTCTCATTTCCATCTCGACAAGCTCCAACATCTCTGGGTCGTCAATGGTGTCGACTTTGTTCACGAAAACAACCAACTTTTGGACACCGACCTGTCTGGCAAGCAGCAAGTGCTCTCTGGTCTGAGGCATCTGTCCATCGGTGGCAGCAACAACAATAATAGCTCCGTCCATCTGGGCGGCACCAGTAATCATGTTCTTGATGTAATCTTGATGGCCCGGACAGTCAACGTGCGAGTAGTGTCTGTTCTCGGTCTCGTACTCAACGTGAGCAGTAGAAATGGTGATACCTCTGGCACGCTCTTCTGGAGCCTTGTCAATGGACGAGTAGTCCAAAAAGGCAGCACCACCCTTCTCGGAAAGGACCTTGGTGATGGCGGCGGTCAAAGTGGTCTTACCGTGATCCACATGGCCAATAGTTCCGATGTTGACGTGAGGCTTGTCTCTGTTGAAAGTACCTGCATGTCTGACAAACGAGTTGGCGGATGCTCTAGCAGCAACCCGTGCACCAGCAACCCGGCCAAGTTTCAAAGCTGGCAGCGCTCTAGTAACCAAAATAGACATTGTGCAAACAGTAAAATTTTCGGGGAAGAAAAACGTTAACGATTTTTTCCAAAATCCACTGCTTACGTCATCAAAGTTCGCGTGCCGCTATTGGTCAAACATCGATCAGAACGTAGTCGTCCTCCTTCTTCTTTGGCTGCTGGGAGTTGTACATCTCCAAATCCTGCAACACTCTTGCGTTGTCCTTGGAGAGAAATTCCTGCAATTTGGCGTTGATCACCGGAGTATCGGCCACCAACAGTGATTTCCTCACATACAACAGCACCATCCCGGTTTCAAAGTTGTCGGCAGAGTAGTCCCGGATTTGGGTCTGAATCGTTTCAAAGGTGGACTCAGCAACGCCAAAATTCTTGCCGTCTTCCAGCTCGTAGCTGAAAGTGTACCAAGTTTTCTGTGTTCGGTAGCAGAACTGCCGTTCATTTATCACGATCCCAGTCAGAACCCACGGCTCCAGCGAGTCTTTCTCATCTCCCAGCAAGCTGTCTATGCTGTAGAGATCAATTTCTGATTTTTCCTTGTTCAGATCGGTCAACTTTTGAGTGTTTTCTGCCTTGCGCTCAAGGACATGTTTGGTGATGTTATCTAGCTCTTTAGTGGCCAATTGCACCTTTTCGTCGTTATCAAGCGATGCTAAATGTCCCAGCGCTGTTTCCAGAATCGCTGAGACTCGTTTCCCTTTAAAAGCTCTCAATTGCATGGTCTGGCCACTTATTTTGTTAGCCTCTGTTCTCAGATCATTGATTCTCTGGAGTTTTTGCGACACGAGCTGTTCATAGTCGGCTGTATATATCTGGGGGTAAAACTCTTCACTCAGGCTGAAACCGCCACCGGGAACTGTGTCACCGTTTCCCTCGAAACTGATGGTCAGAATGTCGCTCAGACGCAGAAACCCGTGTTCGCCCATCCGAGAGAGATCTTTGCCCCACAAAAGTGAGTGCATTATGCGATAGATATCCGTGTAGAAATAATTGGACTCCACAGGGAAGATGCGATGGGCCTGAGTCTCGTCGTTCTCGAACTTGAATTGAGAAGTGAAAAAATCAGATAACGGCATTTTAAGCGACTCGTCTGCCTTGCCAAACAAATCAATTATTGTCGTGTATATGAACTGGATAAACTCAGAAATGCTTTCGTAGTCGTCAGTCATAATTTTAGCACTGGCATCGGTTAAAGTACGAATCGAGGAAAATGCCCTCTTCGAATCTCCACAGAGAAATGCAACCAATCTTTGCACCTCCATTGTGACCTCAGGGTTGGGAACACAGCGGTCCTTCTTCCACCAGTGTGCAGAGTACCCATATTCATCAAAATCAGGTTTCAAAACACTGTCTCTGAACAAAGGAATGTTGCAGAGAATCATTAGCAATGGGGCAAAATAGCCCTCTAAAAGCTCTATTTTTGCCGGAAGTAGAACTCCTGGGGTATCATCCGGTCTCAAATATCGTGGGATGTCGTCATAAACATCATAAATAGGCAAAACCTCGCGTTCAGACACATCCGAGTCAACATCCAGATCGTCATCTGGTATTCCATACCCGTAGCTCGCAATCTTGTTCTTGATATCGTCCTCAATAGTAATAGCGGTGGATGCAGTACGGCCGTCCGCCAAAGGCGCAGATTCGGGCTGAGGGTCTTGTGCAGGCAATTCGGTAGAAAAATCCGCATAGATGAAATTAACAGCGGCCTCTATGTTGTTATTGGTCCGCTCCAGCGCATCGCGGGCCACAGATGAGTCAAAGCCCATCCCAATCAGGTTTTCAACGTTGTCCTCTAAAGACATGATATATATTTTAGAGTTAAATTCCCATTACACCCATACACCAGATACATGCCCTATTTACACCACTGCTAAAACACATCTGGCAGCCTTTCAATCACATACGAATGGCTACCCACACTCATTATGGGCACTCCAGGCACCTTCCGGATGCGTCGTTTCAGATCGGCGTCGTTCGTCGCCACTATGTAGCATTTATGTTGCATGATCCGATGCACCAAACAATCGTCCGCGTAGGTACCTTTATGTGAGCATGTGAGTCGTTGAATTCGAGGATCTTTGGCAAGAGTGAGCGCAATTCTGTACCTGTGGCCCAGCTTTTCGAGCTCGGCCATCACGCAGTCTGTCACGATGGGTATACATTTAGCGTAAAGACAGTCCATCATACCGCGAACAATATCGATCTTCTTCTGGATACTAAAGTTAAAGAAGTTAGTGTCCACTAGCACCTGATATGGCGGCTTGATTGCCTCGTTGTACTGGAAAAAAAGGGCGGAAGACACTTGTGGAACTGCCTTGACAAGCTCTTTTTCAGCGCTTTTTTGAGGCTTTTCGGCATTATCCTTCTTTCGTGCATCATTCTTGCTCAGGACGCGCTTCACCTGTGCGAACTTCCGGGTCTTCTTGGCCTTCCCCATTGTAACTAAAAATCTTTAAAAAAATTTAATTTGATATAATTTTCTTCAATACTTACATAAGCAGCCACAGATCTTAAAAAGCCTCTCCTTCTTTTAGCGCTAACCATGTCGCTGTGCAAATCACCGATTCTCATGATCGAAGACGTCTCCAACGATCTTCCTCACTATGCACGTCCTACATATTCTTCGATCCGCAAGAGCAAGACCCCCGGCTCGCCGCTGGACCGTCCCAAAACTGTCCGCGTAGCACGCCCTTCAACTCACACAGAACTCAAACTTGCATCGCCCCAATCAAACATTCAAACCCATACCAAAAACGGGACGATACGCAGAGGCGTGTGGAATCTATTTCGACGGGTTTCAGAGGACCAGGATAGCCAAGTCTCTGGTGACGAGAACGAAGAACAGGCCCCCGCGTCCGGCGATTTAAAAGAACGGATTTTTGCCGCGTTCGCACCTAAGAAGCCAGCCAAAACAAAGGAAGAGCCGTCGGTAGTTACTGTGTTTGAAGATTTTGCACATAGAAACCCAGATATCATCCAGGTGGCCAATGGACTGGTCCAGCAGGCCCAAAATGAAATCGATCGCAGCGAAAATATCCACCATGGGGCACCACTGCGTGAGCTCAGCTTCAACGATTATTTTGTACCACCCGAAGTGTTACTCAAGTCTGTGGGTGGACGAGCAACCATCCCCACCGCCGAATATCTTGAGCTACTGCATAATTACTCGAAATTATGGGACAAGTTGAATATGTCCAACGCTGGACAATAAGCAGTCACGTGACCCGGCCATGATCAAAAAGTTTGGGAAATCCCTTTTTTTCGTGAAATATTGTTTATATAGAATAATATGGCATCTTTAGATAGCTTTGTCTCCCGGCTCGAGGAAAAGAAGCAGGACCTGTCCGGTCAACATGCCGTTCTTTCTGAGCTGTGCGACACCCTAGAGACCTACAATGGGGTGCAGGAGTACGAGCAATTTCTCAAAAGCTTAATGCCGGTTTTTTTCGAGCTTTTAAACACGGTGCCCATCAGTATGGTGTCCAATTCTCCGGAACAAAAGTTGCGTAACCTCGTGCTTGACATAATACACCGGTTGCCTACGAACGAGACGTTTCAACCGTTTGCAGTGCAGGTTTTGGACGTGTTAATGAAACTAATCAAGGAAGAGAACGAAGAAAACGGAATTCAATGCATGAAGATCATTGCCTCGCTGCACAAGAGCTACAAAGCCAGCTTGGCTGACCGGGTACAAGAATTCATTGATATACTACAGGAAATCTACGAGAATATATCGCAGGTGGTGGAAGAGCAGTTTGGCAGTCAATCAGAGAGTCCAACGCCACGAGTCGACAGCTCGCCCGATTCACTGGAGCTTGATGAAAATACCTCGAAGACGCTGTTCAAGGCGACCCATTCGTTCAAAATGATCACAGAATGTCCAATCACCATGGTTTCTCTCTATTCGTCGTACAAAGAGATCATCGACGATTCTGTCGCCAAATTCATTCCTCAGGTGATTGCGTTGCTGAGATTGCAGGCGAAGAAGCAACAACAGGCACACGAGGAGGCGCAGGCTCGGGGTGAGTATGTGACGGGAGTTTCAAAAGAGATAAAAAACAAAGCATTATACGGAGACTTTATTCTTGGCCAGGTCAAGGCAGCATCATTTTTGGCGTACGTTTTTATTCGTCGCGGAGCCAACGCTGCACTAGAACCGTTCCTGGGTGAGATTCCGGGTCTCATCATTAGATTGTTGCAGGATTGTCCGTCCGAATTGGCCACAGCCAGAAGAGAGTTGTTGCATGCCACCCGACACATTTTGTCTACCGACTTCCGTACTTCGTTTTTGCCGAAGATTGACCTTTTATTTGATGACCGAATCATCATCGGCGAAGGTCTTACTGCACACGAGACTCTGCGGCCATTGGCGTACTCTATTGTGGCCGATTTTATCCACGTTAACGGCAATTTGACTACGAAGCAGATCTGGAAGAGCGTCGAGCTATACTGCGAGCATCTTCAAGATTCCACTTTGGCGCAAACCGTGCACATTATGAGTGCTAAACTGCTTCTAAATCTGGTTGACAGAGTTTTGAAACTGGAAGATAAAGAAGACGCCAGACAGCTGTTTCTGATCATGATCAACGCATTTGTCAAAAGATTTGGCCTTTTGAACAGACAATACACGGATATTATACAACAGCATGAAAAGTTTGTTAGAAATAAAGAGTCGAAAACTGCAGCTAGTCGTGAATGGCACTCCAAAGCCGAACAACTTACTGGAAAATCCTTATTCAACGGAGAAGAGGAGAAGACTGAAACAAAAGATACAGAAGCAATGGACGTTGATGACTCCGAATACACCTTTTATGAAATCCAGCGAGACGTGCCGATCAATGTCTCCCAACAACCAATTCAGGACCCGCTAGAGAGCGCACGCTATTTGTTCAAGACGCTTATGACATTCTTGAAATCTATTTTCTATGGATTCAGAAACTGTAACCCTCCTCCACCGAAAGATTTCTCACCACAGGTGTGGAACGAGTGTGCCAGGATCTTGAGCACTGAGGAGATCAATATCATGAAAGACCTGTTCAGCGAATGTATTTCTGGGTTACGGTTGTTCCAGAGTTCCAAACAGGTTTTGAATAATTCTCAATTAAAACAGTCATTCGATGTGAGCGGCCCAAACCTGCCAATAACGTCGTCTAAAGAGGAGAAGGATCTGATGGAGATATTTGCAACCATGTTTATTTATCTGGAACCATCCGCGTTCAACGAGGTGGTGCAATCGCAGCTGGAAACCATGTTTGATGCAATGTTGAAAAATGCAGCACTGTTACATGTTCCTCAGTTCTTTTTGGCTAGCGAGATTACCACGTCTAACTTCTCTGGCATTCTGATCATTTTTGTGATGTCAAAACTGCACGGACTCGGCGAGATGGATATCATAAAGTCCAACATCCTCATCAGATTATTCAAGCTGTGCTTCATGTCTGTGAACTTATTCCCTACTGTCAACGAGACCGTCATTTTACCACATTTGAACAAGATGATCCTTAATTCGCTGGAGTATACCACCACTGCCAAAGAGCCTATCGTCTACTTTTACCTGATCAGAACCTTGTTCCGCAGCATCGGTGGTGGTAGATTTGAAGCTCTGTACAAGGAAATCTTGCCGTTGCTTCAAGTTCTGCTTGAATCGTTGAATAGATTGATTCAGACAGCCAGAAGACCACAAGACCGCGACATCTACGTTGAACTATGTCTGACGGTGCCTGTCAGATTGAGTGTTCTTGTTCCGCATCTGAGCTACTTGATGAGACCGTTGGTTTATGCCTTGAACGGTTCGCAGGAGCTCATTAGCCAGGGTCTGAGGACTCTCGAGCTATGTGTTGATAATCTAACAGCCGAATACTTCGATCCAATTATTGAGCCAGTCATTGAGGATGTGATGAAGGCTCTTTGGAAACATCTTAGACCACTTCCTTACTACCACCAACACTCGCACACCACGTTCCGCCTTCTTGGTAAGTTGGGTGGCCGCAACCGCAATTTTATTGGTCTCCATGACG
Source organism: Ogataea nonfermentans (assembly GCA_003706255.2). NCBI lineage: Eukaryota > Fungi > Ascomycota > Pichiomycetes > Pichiales > Pichiaceae > Ogataea > Ogataea nonfermentans. The sequence goes on along the minus strand of PPKT02000003.1, from coordinate 343,084 downwards.
ATTTGCAAGGCGAGACTCCTACCAATCAAGAACTTGAGGCCCTGTTTAAAATTGAGGGTCTTCCAAAAGAAACGCCTGTTTCCATCACGTCTGGAATCTCTACCGCTCTCAACACTTTGGTGAATATGAGATTTAAAATGCATTACCGAGTGAGTGCTTTCAGATATCTCACGTCGATTTTGAAGCTATTCATCGATCAAGTAGAGATACCTGAAAATCTGGACGAAAAGATCCAGCAGGTGATCAGCTATGTGACAGACGAGGAGAAGAGCAAAGAAGTGGACGAGGATATCAAGCTTGCCGCAGATGATCTAAAGGACCAGGCCCGGTTCACAAGGCAGGAAGAGCTACTTATCCGACTCCTAGAAGCTCTCTTCTACTCAGTTTCCATTGATGATGTGAAGGAGGAGGCCGAGGCTCTCATCAAGGGCATTTGCGAGCACTACGTTCTTCTCTTTTTCGGAAGAACAATGGTGGATGCGTACAAGTTCAACTGCAAGTTCAGTGTCAACAACCATGAGGGAAAGAAGTCGCTAAACGAAAACACCATTTTCGATGCGATATCTTATGCTCTTAGTTTCCACATCAAGTCTGTGCGAGACATGGGTGTTGAGGCTGTGAAAATAGTGTTTAATTCGTGCGTGAACCTGTTTGGATCGATCGACGGCGCAATCAAGTTCTTGCCTATCAGAAGAATGTGCTCTAAGTTTGTGCACTGCTGTTTCGAGGAGGCCTATTACACCAAGCTGGGAGGCTGCCTTGGTTTGCAGACCATGATCAACGACCTCGATATTCCGATTAGTTACTTTGCGCTGAGACAACTCGAAATTTGTCGGGCCATGTTCTTTGTTCTCAGAGACACTCCGCCTGATGTTCCATCTGAAGTTTGCAAAGTGGCTAAGACGCTGGCTTTGAAATTGTTGGAAGACTGCAATCGCGAGGTTTCGAGGGACGCTGTTTTCCAACAGCCTTTCCAGTCTGTTGTGAGCCAAATCGTGTTTGATTTGAGCAACTCTAATCCAAATGTCCGTGAGACCGCTCAGAACGCTTTGACAACGCTTTCTGAAGTTACACAGGTGCCAATTGCCACAATGATTTCTCCAAGTAAGGGCATTCTTTTAGCTCCTATATTTGGTAAGCCATTGCGTGCTTTGCCTTTCCACATGCAGATTGGAAATATTGATGCCATCACTTTCTGCTTGGGTCTCGAAGACACGTTTTTGGAGTTCAATGACGAGCTCAACAGACTTTTGTCCGAGGCCTTGGCATTGGTGGATGCCGATGATGAGTCGCTGATTAGCGCTCACAGAATCTCGGAGCATCGCACCTCAGAACAGTTGGTGAAATTGAGGGTGGTGTGTATCGAGCTGCTCTCGTTGGCATTAACCAAGCCAGCCTTTTCCAACGGTAACCCGCAGATCAGGATTAGGATCCTTGGAGTGTTCTTCAAGACTCTGTGTGCGAAATCGTCAGAGATCATTAATGCGGCACATGCAGGTCTCAAGCAGGTGCTTTCGCAGAATTCAAAACTACCAAAGGAGCTGCTGCAAAGTGGTTTGCGCCCGATGCTGATGAACCTTTCGGATCACAAGAAATTGACTGTTTCCGGTCTGGAAGCACTTTCCAGACTCCTGGAGCTACTCATATCCTATTTCAAGGTGGAAATCGGCCGTAAGCTGCTCGACCATCTTATGGCCTGGGCACAGCCTCAGGCGTTGCAGCGCATTGCGCTACAAGAACTGGACAATAACTCCACTGTACAGATTATTGTGGCAATCCTTAATATCTTCCATTTACTTCCTCCACAAGCCTACACGTTTATGGAGGAGCTGCTCAGCACATTGTTGTACTTGGAGACTAATTTGCGCCGCCACCAGATGTCACCGTTCAGACTTCCTATTGCCAAGTTTTTGAACAGATTCTGCGACCACTCCGTGACGTATTTCGAGCAAAAATTTGACTCAAGAGTCTATGGATGTTGGTTTGCATACTTTGTCGGCCTGGAAGATACTCCAGAACTGAGGGAGCATGCAAAGTCGAAACTCGAAAAGTTCATTAAGAGCGTTGTCGACGAGGAGAACCGGGATGTTAAATACATTAAGTTTGCCAATCTGGTGGATCTGATAGCTTCTATTGGAAGGTGGGATTCTGAGTGGTTTAAAGACCAACAGGACCTGTTTAACCAGTTGTTTGAGGCTGCTATTCCATGCGTCGAGTACGAGAGAAGCTGTGATCTGAAGTCGGACTGTCATTTCATGTTGGAGCAGACTTTGCGCAAGTTGCAAGGAATGTATGTGGAGTTCTTGGAGGCCAATGCCCTAGGAGCCAAACAAACCATCGAGCTGATTAATTTCATCTGCGTGAACAAGATGACGGTCTCCTATGCATTGGAAGACTACACGTTTGAGAAAATTGTCAAGTGTTCAGATTCGGAAATTCGTCAATTGTATTTGACGGAGATTTTGGAGACGATCGATACCGATATTTGTCTCCCAGCCAAACTACATCTTTTGCGCAATATCTTCTTGCCGGTTTTGATCTACGAGCTTCATTTGAATGGAAATCTCAATAGTTTGGTTAACCAGAACTGGCTGGGCTTGGTTAACGAAAAAATCTGGAAGTCAAGCTTTGCTGAACAAGAGAGCGGGTCATTTGACACGTATAGACTCGAGTTGCTCCAGCTGACTGCGTTACTCGAGAGGAGTGCTCCAGACATTGTTGCTGATTACAAAAAGGACATAATCAAGTTCAACTGGAATCTTATAACACTGGACGATGCGATCACAAAACAGGCTGCCTACGTGTCAACTGCATACTTCATTGCTGCCTTTGACACTCCAGCAAAGTTGGTGACACAGATTTTCGTGGCCTTGCTCCGTGCAAACCAAATTGACGTCCGGTACTTGGTCAGACAAGCGTTGGACGTCATTGCGCCTGTTCTGGAAGCACGGATTGGAACGACCATGGAATGGCTAAAATGGCCAAGACGTGTGCTTTCTGAAGACGGATTCAACGTGACCCAGGTTCTGAATGTCTACCAGTTTATTGTTCATCATTCTGACTTGTTTTACGTTGCTAGAGACCAATTCATTCCGAATATAATTACGGCAATGGGTAAATTGACCATACTTAACAACAGCTCTACCGAGAACCAAGTCTTAGCAATAGATATGGGCGAGCTTATCCTCAATTGGGAGACTAAGGCCAAGGAAGAGGCCAAAGAGGAGGAGAACGATAAAATGGAGGTTGACGAGCCAGAGAAGAAGGCACCTGAGACCTACACCGTTCCGTTTGGCCAGCGGGAGACATGTATCACCTTCTTGATTAGATACGTCTGTATTAGTCAACATAGGGCTTCTGAGAATGAGCTCGGTCAACGTGCGTTGAATATTCTCCATGTTTTGCTTTCTCCAACATATTGGCCCGAGGTGACTGTCAAGTTGGCATTCTTCGAGAGATTTTTGATCACTGCTGACTTCAACACCAGCAACGTTTTAGGATACTGTCTGAATGCTCTGGAGGTGTTGGGAGTTGCTTTGGAATGGAAATCTGCCGAATGGATTGTCTCCAATCTCGAGTACCTACAAAAACTGCTTGAGAAATGTATTCGTTCCGACAATCACGATATCCAAGAAGCTTTGCAGAAAGTTTTAAATTTGATTTTGGGAGCAATAAAGGCACAAATTCCAGCATCCGAAGAGGAGCAACCAGAGGAGGTCAAGAACTTCCTCTCTTTCTTCACCAATGTTATTTCCGAGGACCTGAACAGTATGAACTCGGTGGCTGCAGGCGTTACTCTTTCTTGGACGCTTGCGCAATACAATCCGGACGCGCAGAACGCATTGATTCCTTTGATCATGCGCACACTCAGCAAGCTGGTGAAGGACCATATAGCTATTGCCAGCCAAAACAGACAGTTCAACAACAACTCATCCGATCCAAATGCCTTCCAGGGCGAATATGAGGCCAAGATGACCACCAAGTTATTAAAGAAGATCCTGGACTTCTCATCCATGCGCATCTCTGCACTGGGTGACCAAAGACGGATCTTCCTGTCCCTACTAGTGCAGTTGATCGACAGATCTGTCGACAAAGATCTGTTGATGCGTATTGTCGAGATCGCCAGAGGATGGGTTTTTGCAAAGAACGAGCTTTTCCCTACAACGAAGGAAAATGCTGGTATTTTATCCAAGATGATGGTTTTCGAGATGAAGGGTGATTCTGAACTCTCCAGAGCATTCTATCAGATCATCATTGACATTTTCAAGGACCCTTCGCTTGTTAGCACAGAGCTCACCGTCAGAATGGAACATCCATTCCTTGTTGGAACCAAACTGTCGGATACTACTGTTCGCCAAGAACTAATGGGCATCTTGGACAAGTCGCTCGAACGCGACCTGGATAAACGGCTGTTTTACATTATTCGTGAACAGAACTGGGAATATCTTGCCGAGTATCCATGGCTGAACCAGGCTGCACAATTGCTCTATGGCAGTTTTGATGCCGAGTATCCGTTGAAGTACGGTCCAAATGAGTACAAGCTGGCTACTTTGGGCGACATCGACGAGGCTCTTCCAAAAAAGAAGGATGGAGAATCGTTTGAGGCCGGCGACAGTGTCAAAAACTTTGTCAAGTCTCACTTGCAATTCCTCCAGTCTATCCAGGTGCGTGCTAAGGACGTTATTGTTCCGCTGATGGACATTTCTTACCAGAGTCCGGAGACAATACACAACTCTTGGTGCACGCTGTTCCCAATAGCGTACAACTCCGTTGACCATCGCAACAAGTCTGACTTCTTGCACGCATTTGTCACGCTTCTTTCAAAGGATTACCACGTGAGACAGCAAGATGGCAAACCAAACGTGATTCATACCATGTTGGAGGCCGCAGGCAAATGTTCTGACTTGCAACTGCCTCCTCATCTAGTCAAATATTTGGGACTCAACTACGATGCATGGTATTCTGGAGTGCGGATTATGGAGCAGATCGAGACTCATCCTGTCACTGAAAACCAGAAAATCAAGGAGACGAACAGAGATGCGCTTGTTGAGATGTATGCCAACTTGCAAGAAGAGGACATGTTTTACGGTTTGTGGAGACGTCGGGCAAAATACTTTGAGACCAACTCTGCGTTGTCATACGAGCAGATTGGTCTTTGGGAAAAGGCCATCCAGCTCTACGAGAACGCACAGATCAAGGCCAGGAGTGGAGTTTTGCCTTACAGTGAAAGCGAGTATGCTTTATGGGAGGATAACTGGATTCTTTGTGCTGAAAAGTTGCAACATTGGGACATTTTGACGGAGCTGGCCAAGCACGAAGGATTTACTGATTTGCTACTGGAATGTGGCTGGCGTGTTGCGGATTGGATCTCGGACAGAGAGCCTTTGGAGCAGAGTGTCAAGACGGTGATGGATGTTCCAACTCCTCGGAGACAGATGTTCCAGACGTTCTTGTGCCTGCAAGGATATGCTCACAGCAAGGAGACCATCCAAAATGTGACGCGTTACTGCGATGAGGGTATTCAGCTTGCTTTGCGCAAGTGGCACTCCTTGCCGTCGAGAGTTACCGGGGCCCATGTGTCATTGCTTCACATTTTCCAGCAATATGTTGAGTTTATGGAAGCCAGCCAGGTTTACAGAAGTCTGGCTACCACGACGGCACAGAATCTGGATGTGAAGAGCCAGGAGCTCAAACGGGTGTTACAGGCATGGAGAGAGCGCCTTCCAAATGTTTGGGACGATATCAACATCTGGAACGACCTGGTGACCTGGAGACAGCATGCCTTCAACGTGATCAACAAGGTCTACATGCCGTTGATTCCAGCTTTGCAACAAAACAGCTCCAACAACAACTCGTACGCATTCAGAGGCTACCACGAGATTGCATGGGTTATCAACAGGTTTGCACACGTTGCTAGAAAGCACAACATGCCCGAAGTCTGCATCAACCAGCTAACCAAGATCTACACGCTGCCAAACATTGAGATCCAAGAAGCGTTCTTGAAACTTCGCGAACAGGCCAAATGCCATTACCAAAACCCATCGGAGTTGAGCACTGGACTGGACGTTATAAGTAACACAAATCTGGTCTATTTTGCTGCTCAGCAGAAGGCCGAGTTTATCACTTTGAAGGGTATGTTCCTGGCAAAGCTCAACTCTGCTGACGAGGCCAACCAAGCGTTTGCTACGGCCGTCCAGCTGGATCTCAATCTACCAAAGGCATGGGCAGAATGGGGATTCTTCAACGACGCACGGTTCAAGGAAACCAACGACATCTCGTATGCCAAGCACGCAATCAGTTGTTACCTCCAGGCTGCCGGACTATACAAGAACAGCAAGGCAAGACGTCTGTTGTGCCGTATTCTATGGTTAATCAGTCTAGACGATGCCAACGGCACTCTGGCGGACACTTTTGAAGCTCACCAGGGAGAAATGCCTGTCTGGCACTGGATTACTTTTATTCCACAACTGCTCACGTCATTGTCGCATCGCGAGGCCAGACTGGCTAGACAGGTGCTTATCAGGATCGCAAAGTCGTACCCACAAGCTCTGCACTTCCAGTTGCGTACCACTAAGGAAGACTTTGCGGTGTTGCAACGGCAGATGAACCGGCCAGATTCGAATTCAAGTGAGACTCCAAAAAGTCCAGAGCAAGCACAGAACTCCCAGAACTCCCAGACCTCTGCAGCTGCTGCCGCAGGCGCAGCTCCAAACTCTGCGTCTGCGAATGCCACTCCTACTCCTGCTTCTGCTCCTCAGCCATGGCAACATGTCGAGGAGATTATGGGAATCCTCAAGACAGCTTATCCACTGCTTGCGTTGTCACTGGAATCGTTGGTGGACCAAATCAGCCAGCGGTTCAAATCGAGCCATGACGACGACGCTTACAGATTGGTGGTGGCTCTCTATAACGACGGAGTGCAGTACTTTAACAGGTTGTCCAATCCAAAGGAAGACGCTAGACTGCCGCCCGCCACTGAGGCCAATATCATCAGATTTGCGGACACTGTTCTCCCAAAACACATCAGAGAGGAGTTCGACGTCGACATCATCAAGAGCAAGCCAAATTTGGAAACGTACATTAGTAAGTTGCGCAAGTGGAAAGACTGCTTGGAGGAGAAACTCGACAGAAACTTTGGCAAGATGAACTTAGAACGTGTTTGTCCACATTTGAGCCAGTTCCACCACCAGAAATTTGAGGATATCGAGGTTCCTGGCCAGTATTTGCTCAATAAGGAGAACAACAACCATTTCGTCAAGATCGAGCGGTTCCTGCCTACTTTGGAGCTGGTTCGCGGCCCTACTGCGTGCTACAAACGTATCACGATCAGAGGCCACGACGGAAGCCTGCATCCATTCGCTGTGCAGTTCCCGGCTGCAAGACACTGTCGTCGCGAGGAGCGGATCTTCCAGCTGTTCAGAATCTTCAACGAGGCTCTTTCCAAGAACGTCCAGGCAAGAAGACGCAACATCGAGCTGACATTGCCAGTGGCTGTTCCTTTGAGCCCTCACATTAGAATTATGAGCGATAGTGCTGATTATGTCAACATGTTGAACATCTACGAGGATTACTGTCGGAAGAAGGGTCAAAACAAAGATGAGCCGTTTGCATACACTATAGAAAAGTTGCACGCAGCACATGACCCTAGACTACCAAAACCAGACTTGCTCAGCGTCAAGACCGAAATTCTCGCAGCCATCCAGTCGCTGCTGGTGCCAAGCACCGTGATGCAGGAGTACTTTATGAACTACTACACTAAGTTCGAAGACTTCTGGCTTTTCCGCAAACAGTTCACGTCGCAATACGCCTCTTTCATTTTCATGACATACATGTTGTGCATCAATTCCAGACAGCCTCAAAAGATCCACATCAACCAGAGCTCTGGTCGTGTCTGGACATCGGAAATGCTGCCATACAAGGTGGCCAGCGGAAAGACGCACTCCAATGCGTTTGCCAACAGCACATTGGACGTTTCTGCGCAGCGTGCAGCTCCACTGTTCTGTTCTCTCGAGATGGTTCCGTTCAGACTGACGCCTAACCTGCAAAAACTCATTGGTGAGGCTGGAATGGAGGGTATACTGTCTGCGCATATCATGGTGATTGCACAATGTTTGAGTGATCCACTTTACGAGATGGAACACTTCTTGAGTCTGTTTGTGCGCGACGAGGTGGTGGCATGGTTCACACAGCAGCACAGACCGTCTGCAGGAGACCCGCATTTGAGGGAGATTGTCCGGGTGAACGTCAACTTCGTCACCAAGAGAGTGAGCCAATTAGGCCACATGGAGGGCCAGGGCATTGCTTCGCAATTTGTCCTGAATTTGATTGCCCATGCTGTCAATCCACGCAACCTGGCAAGCACAGATACGTTGTGGATGGCATATATGTAACAAGATAGATGAGTATGATAGAAACTTTATAATTACTTGCGTAGTGTTGATCCTGCTCCAAACCTGCGTGTTTTCAAACAGCGCTCATAGAAGTCGTCTGGCAGATTTCCTCCCTCTGTCTCCATTCTTCTTTCTATGCGGTGCAAATATCTGATGAGCCTGTTTCTAGTGACCCAGAAATTGACGATTGACATCAAAAACCCGAAAGTAGTCAAACTGAGCGAAACAATCTGGAAAACCCTCATCATTGAGGTTACATCTATCTTCCTTGTGCTTCTTGTTAAATAATCATAATCTATTAGCATCACCTTCTCCGTCTGGAAGATGCTCACTGTTGACCAAATGGACAACCCCAGACCCACGGCCTGAACGCAAATACAAAGCACAAATCCTTGACAGGCCCGCACTTCTCTGCGAAGATTGTCGAATGGGTTTTCGAGATTTTCCTCCATGGTACTAGCGATGAGGATCGGGAAGAAGTAAGATGCAAATATATTGTACAACAGCGAAATGCTGTATATTATGGGCCGATTCTCAACCTCAAAGTACACAAATCCGGCGTAGCTGAGACCCAATTGGGCCATCATAAAAGCGACATAAATCAAGATGGAGGAAAACATCTTTGGATCCGAAAATATAGCATCCCAATTGGCCACTTCGGTAATTCGAGCAGGACGAATCTCTGTCTGTCCATTGTTCGACTCCAGAAGCAGTCTAAGGGTAGACAGATTGTTTCTTTGGGGCATAATATATACAATGAAGCGCTAAGATTTTAAAAGACGCTCAATCCGACACAAAATTGAGCGCGATTCCACCACGCCTTGTCGAATCCACACACCGTATGCACCCATTAGGTTTGCCATGAAAATGTCCGTGAATAGCCGATCCCCCACCACAGCTACCTCATGTGGGGCTACCCCTCGCTCGTGAAACCACTCAAGAACCTCGGGCCAACAACCTGGCTTCTTGGTCGAATGCCTGAACACAGGCACTCCAGTGTTCAGTTCTAGTCTTTTCGCCTGAGAGTCTTTGTCATCGTTGGTTCCGGCAGAATTGCTCACAATCAGCAAGGTGTTTGGATACGCTTCCTTAAGTTGTTTCCATCTCTCCTCATACTCTGGCCAAATTTTGTCATCGTGATTGAGCGAGATGCAGTTGTCCTTGTCAAGTACCAGACCTTTAATATGTGGTAGTGTAGGCAACTGATTAAATGTAGGGATTATTAAGTGGGGGTTGCATAGCGATGGGTTGGCAACTATTTTCCAGAATTGAAGGGTCCCACTCAAATTAAACATAAAATTCAAAGTTTTTTTTTCCTAACGAGTTATGTCCTGTATCGTTTGCACAAACCCCATCACGATTAGGGCGATCACGCCGTGCCAGCACGAAACGTGTCACGTGTGTGCGTTTCGGTCCCGTGCACTGTACCAGAAGCGTCAGTGTCTAGTTTGCCGGACTGAAAATGAACGAGTTATCTTTGCAGACTCTTCGGATTTACAAATCGCTGTTTCCGACGACAAGTTCGGCATTGACTTTAATAGCATAGACTGTGAGAAGCGTACATTGTCGCTTCTTGAGAACCGCTGCTCCAAATGTCAGACGGTATTTACCACGTTTAAACAACTTAAAGAGCATGTCCATAACTCCCACGATAGGGTATTTTGTCAGATCTGTGCGAGCAATAAAAAAGCTTTTGTGGTCGAGCTCAAACAGTACACCACCCGCCAGCTACACGTTCATCAATCCAAAGGAGACCAGGAAGGGTTTAACGGCCATCCCTTGTGCAAGTTCTGTACCGGGAAGCGCTTTTACAGTGATGACGAGTTATTCGTTCATATGCGTGAGAAGCATGAGAAATGCCATATTTGCGACCAGATAGACGCATCAAATCCGCAATATTTCCGCAACTACGACCATCTAGCTTTGCATTTCCGAGAAACGCACTATGTCTGCAACGTTCAGTCCTGCTTGGACCAGAAATTCGTCGTCTTCCGCGATGAACTTGATCTGCGTGCACATACAATAAAGGAGCATGGTGCGATCTTGGGTGGTGATCGATCGTTAACTGCATTTGGAGGAAAACTGACACTGGAGAGAAAGAAAGACGAGGAACCAAAACAAAGTTATGACACTAAGAAAATGCGACTCGACGAGAGAGCAAGACATTACTTGAACTATCAACAGGATAAGGTGGACGAGTTTCAGAAGCTGGTGACAGAGTTCAGCAGGGCAGGAACTGCGAAGAAAGACTGTCCAGTATTTGTTTCCAAGTTGCAACAGCTCTTTGTCGACATATCTGATGACGATCTTGGGTTATTAGTTTTAGAGCTCAAAGAGTTATTCCCAAAGTTTTCTGTGCAATACAAATTTCTCGATTCTGAGCTGAACACACATAACCGCGACAAGATGTTGGATCAGCAGTTCCCTGCGCTGAGTTCAGCGCAGCCAGCCAGACCTGTTGGCTCTTGGGGCCAAGGAAAGTTATCAAAGCCGATTCCCAGACCACAGGTCAAACCGGTCGTCAACAGGGGAATATCCAACCCAGTGAGACTGACCTATCTCAATAACTCGAAACCAACACCAGCTCCTGCCTTAGACGAGCAATTATTCCCCAAACTGCCATCTATACAGAAGCCCAAGCCACCGCGTGTGAATCCGGTGCAAACGGGAATTGGCCAGTGGGGAAACGGCCTGGTGTCAAGATCGCCGGAGCCTGAGCTGCAAATACAGAAGAAGAAGGGTAAACAAGTTCTGTTCAGAATAGGTGTGAACAGAAAATAGAACAAGTCGGCACGTTGATAACTTTATTATATGACCCATTAGTTATCATTGAATGATTGATTAAATAGACTGAATAAATAATGGATATCTGAGGACAAGCGATGAAAAGAACCAACAACTATCGCCGAACGATGCATTCTGTGCTCATCTTAGCGGCAACAACTGTGCCTCTCTCATTTTCGCACGACACAGAGGACATTCTTTCCTCTCCTTGCACCAGTCATGTATACAGCTCCAGCAAAACATATGTCCACACTCTCCGCATGCCGGGTTCGTCATAGGTGACAAACAAAGCATGCAGGTCCGCGAGTTCTCCGGAATATAGGGCAGAACCTGGGGATCAGAGAGATCAACTGTTCCACCTTGGTATTCACGAAACCCGTACACCAGATCACCACCTTGGGGTGGAGGTGGTTTATCTTCCATCAGTTTGCGGATGTTGGAGTAGTTTTTGAACACGATCTGTGCTACTATCAACAGACCAAGAAGCTCGTAGTTTCCACGCGCCTGGCGCTGGTTCTTGTCCACTCTGTAGCCAAAAGCATAGCGTAATCCGAAAAGTCTCTTGGAGAACTGGTAGTACTTTCCGGTGAAGTAGAACAGTGCCAAGTGCAGGTTCATAACATCCAGTAAGTTCACATAGCTCATTGCCGAAGCAATTTCTGCTGCACGACTTGTCCCCTTCTTGAGCTTTTGTAACAACTGTCTCACCAAGTACGGCAATAACGTGTAAGTCAGCACAAAGCCCATCCTTCGCACGAACTTTGGAATCTTTCGGCCATCTCGACTCACATAAACAAGATCCACGTATTCTTCTCCCAACGTCTTGGAGCCCAGTAACGTTGTCAAACATAGGTACAAGGCCGTTGCAATTGTGCGTAATTCTTCTGGGTATTTGTGCACAAACCTGGTGCTTTTTACCGCCTTGACGGTCTCGACAAGATGTCTGTGCAACTGTGACTCAAAATACGAGTCCTTCTGGTTGGCTCGCACTATAGACGGAGCATTAGCAAAAGACAGATATTTAAACATAGGCTAAGAAATATTTAGCTAAGTAACATAACTAGTATAAATATTTATGTAGTTTGAGGCCGCCACATGCCGACCACTATATCATGACCGCTAAAGGTCTTAAATACACGCGTCTTCTTGGTCCACCGCTTGCATGGACGTCCAGTGCGGTCCAGATCGCCAGACAGCCCGCTACCCCGCGCCTTGGAGCCTCCCGACGGCGTGTCTGCACGGCTGGGTGTGTCCTCAGCCACGGGCGACGACGGCACGCCCGGTTTCCGTAGAGGTTTGATGATAATTCGCCGCTTTCTGTCGTTTTCGTCCGTGGTTTCAATTCTAACTGGGGAAGATCCCATGCCCTCCAAAGCATCTTCATTCTTCACCTTTGGCTTTGGCTTGCGCTTAGCTCGCAACAGCTCGGTTGGCAGGTCCGGGAACTGTGCCAGGGTCGTCGATGAGAGCTGGAGTTTAACAAGCTTGGACATGTTTGTAGAGAAATTATATTCTTTACGTAATCAATTTATGCTGTCTATATACTGTATTTAGATTCCAAAGTCTCCCTTCATGAGAGCATTCCGGGCCTTGCCTTTGTCCTGGGGCTTGAGCTTGGGATGGCCAGGTGGAGCAAATCCATATGAAGCTACTGGGTAACTGTAGTGTGGGGGGTGCGCATGGTAAGGAGCTGGAATAGCAGCTGGAGCATTGGCATAAGGATAAGGGTATTGGGGCATGTGGTGCATGGGAGGCATTCGGTGCATTGGGTACATCTGTTGAGGCATTTGCTGGGGCATTTGCTGGGGCACTTGTTGTGGCATCTGATGAGACATGTGCTGGCGACGTCCACGCGGCTCGCTGGACGGGGAGTAGGGAGACGAGTATGGGGAAGGAGCAATGCGTTCTGGCGATGGAGATTGATAGCCATATGGGGGAGTCATTGGTGAACCTGCGCGAGGAACCTGCAGTGACGATGGCGGAGATCTCCGTTGATAGACCTGTTGTTGCTGAACATGCACTTGTGGCACATGTTGGGGGTATGGTGGATGGAACTGTTCTTGCTGCTGCACGTACGGAACCTGCTGGACAGGATAGACAGGATGCACGGGCTGTACGACATTGGCTGACTGAACGGGGTGGCTGGGTTGCACATGCTGAGCAGGTTGAGCAGGTTGAGCAGGTTGAGCGGGTTGCACAGGTTGCACAGACTGGATTTGCATCACCTGCGTCACCGGCCCCTCAGAATTATTCGCATCTGGCTGGTCTTGAAGAACGCCCATTAGTTCCGACTCCAAACTTTCGATGTCGTCAAAGATCTTTGAATTGCGCTTACTAGCAGCTATTCTCGGAGGCTCCATTTGAGCAAGGGCCAATGCAGGTGCGGAGGCTGGGCGGCGATTCTGGGCTGGATCCGTTGCAGCGGAGGGTGAATATTGCTTCGCAGGTGGTACATTAAGATGCACATTGGGTTGCACATTAGGTTGCATCATAGGCACATTGATTTGCACATTAGCTTTATTCAAGTTAGTTGACTGCGGTTGCTCCTCTCCAATCACACCAAGATCTGATGGCGGCGGTTTCCGTTCCTCCCTCATTGGCGATGGTGTGGAAATCGCCGTATAGTAAGAGCTGCCGCTCTGAGTCTTTGTCGGACGCGTTCTTGGAGTGTTTGGCAGATCATCGTTCTCCTTATTGCTTTTCGATGGTGGTGTGGCGGGCAGATCTTTGTCTGGTACTTGTGGAAGTGGACTATTGAGTTTCTGTTCCGTCAAAATTGGCTTGGGCTTCTCGGGTAAGGGATCGTCTTTATGAATAACCATGTGGTCCACCCGGTTGGTTATATCACTCAAGTCCTTGGACTCAGAGACGACTCGGGTGCGTGCTGCTTTCTTGACTCTTTCCACCTCCCTCTCTGCAGCCTCGATCTTGTCCTGCAATTGTTTCAACTTCTCTCTCTTCAATTCTAGCTCAATGTCGTAACCATCGCGCTCAACGTCTTGCTCTTCCACGATTACCCATTTCTTGAACCCTTCTGCAAGTTCCACTTCCATGATGTAAGTCTTTCCAAACATCTTCTTCTTGGCACTGGTTTGCTCGCTGCCCAAAGACGCAAGCCACGTCCAAATGAAGTAGTCGTCAATGCTTGCTCTGGAAACACTGGCTGTGAAATAGTCTGCCTCTGTCATCTTCCTCTCCTTCAAAGTCATATCTGCAGACCACCCAGGAACAAGCTTGAAAGCCAACTGGTTGGTTGAAGAAGGACCATCAGACACCATGTCTTCGTCGTAAATGCACATATTGTCCAGAAGACGACTTCCCTCACTGGAGAGTTTCGATAAGAGACTATCGACATCTTTGAACAGCCGTTTCAGCAGCAGGTAGTCCTCACGCGTGTAGAAAACCGTTGGATCATCAAACTTCAGCGTCTTTGACACTCGAACGAGAAGCTCAGCAGGGTTCTTCGACGGAGTGTTCACTTTGAGAGTAACCATCGGCACCTCTTGCAAATAGCGGGAGGACGAACTGGATGTAGAGGTAGATGGAGGAGGATATGGAGTGCTCTTCAAGATCTGTTGCAGAGCCCGCGGCAACTTTTCGACCTGTCCTTTCGGAGGCATTGCATTCAGGAAGGACAGCAGCAGATGGAACGTGGCATCTCCCGCTGGAATCCACTCGTACATGCCACGCTCAAAGCTCGGAGCATTGTGCTGCTTGGTCGACACGGGATGGAATGCCCACAATCCGCACAATCTGGTGATCTTTCTAGCACTGAGCATATTCTGCTTCGAATTCAGGGCAAGAGCCACAATGAGATCAAAGAAGTCGTAAACGATCGATGCATGTGCACCCGACGACAAACAGCTTGGCATATAGTCTAGAAACGCACGTTTGGGGAACCCTGCCTCCTCGTCGAGTGTGACGAATTTTGTGTATGTTTTCCATCCAATGACACAGTTTCCCGGCAGTCTGCACCAGAGGAACTTGAGAGCACCAATGAGCACATATTCATCAACATTTTGGACCGCCTCGCGAACAGTGTCGTTATCGACCACTGTTCCATCGACGAAGATTTCGTTTAGGAAGGATTTGAGACGCGCATCAAACTGCTGGGGTCTAAAAGGGAGTAAGAGGTATGGTGTTTTGGATCCTGGAGTTAGAGAAATCTGAAGACCACTTACCTTTGCGTTTCAGTTCCGTGGTGATGATATGGATAACGTCCTTGACGTCTTTTCTCTGGAACTCCACGTCGTACACGTCGCCAGTGATCCCAAACCGGTATTCGGTTTTGGGCTTGTAGGCAGGCATTTCCGACGTGTCATCACAGTATACGAACAGTCCTGGGTCGTCAGGGTCTATTGCTTCGACTTTAAAGGCCGGTAGACTGGGAAGTGGTTTGGCCATGAAGAAGAAAACAATAATAAAACAAATACAAAAATAGTAAATAAAGAGAAGAACCAGGCACACACTCAGGTTCAGATCCTAATATTTTAAACTTTGGACGTTCTGGTGTCGATGGTCTGATTTACATCAGTGGCGGTGAATCTACCAGCTACTTTAAAAGTTGCAATTATCAAAATCTACGTTTTGGCGTGCCTGACCGCTTCTACTAAACCATTCAATTATAATGCATTAATTTTATCGCGACTTTTTCCCTTTCCAATGATTCTTCCTGCCCAAGAAATACTCGAACTCCAGAAGACCAAGACAATCGGCATCATTGGCCTGGGCGACATGGGGCTGCTGTATGCGCGGCGCTTCAGTCAAGCTGGCTGGTCGGTTTGCGGCTGCGATCGCGAGGAGAATTACGACAAGTTCGTCAACGAGCCGTTTGAGGTGCTCAAAAACGGCCATCTGGTTGCGCGCAAGTCGGATGTCATAATCTACAGCGTTGAGGCCGAGAACATCGCCAAGATAGTGCAACTGTACGCTCCTTCGACTAAAATTGGCGCCATAGTGGGGGGCCAAACCTCGTGCAAACAGGTCGAGATTAAGGCGTTTGAGCAATACATGCCGCCCGACGTGGAAATTGTGTCGATGCACTCGTTGCACGGACCACGAGTGGACACAACGGGCCAGCCCCTGGTTCTAATCCAGCATCGTGCTACAGACCAAAGTCTCAACTTCGTCGAGTCTGTTCTCTCGTGCTTGCATTCCAAGCATGTCTATCTCTCATACCATGAGCACGATCGTATCACCGCAGACACGCAGGCTGTGACTCATGCGGCTTTTCTTAGCATGGGTGTTGCCTGGCACGACTGCAATCAGTATCCATGGGAGACTCCCAAATGGATTGGGGGACTTGAAAATGCGAAAATCAACATCTCGCTGCGAATTTACTCCAACAAGTACCATGTATATGCTGGACTAGCCATCACCAACCCGTCTGCTCACGAGCAGATTTTGCAATACGCAAACTCGTGCACAGAGTTGTTCTCGCTCATGATACAGAATAATGGCGAAGAGCTGCGGCGACGGGTGTTTGCTGCCAAACAGGCTGTTTTCGGCCACCTCTCTAAAGACCATGCGCTGCTGTTGGACGACGATCTGTTGCAACAGTACTCGTTAAGCAAGATCCCTCCAGAGGGCAGACAACCGAACTCGCATCTCTCGCTGCTGGCCATTGTGGACAGCTGGAGTTGTCTGGGCATAGTTCCTTATGACCACATAATCTGCTCTACTCCGTTGTTTCGAATCTTTTTGGGCGTGACAGAGTATCTATTCTGCACGCCTGGGCTACTGGAAGATTGTTTGGAAGATGGACTATCCAACACGACGTTTAGACAGGACGATTTAAATTTTGTGATTGCAGCCAGAGAGTGGTCGAGCATTGTATCGTTCGGAGACTTTGAGTTGTACAGGAAAAGGTTTGAGAAGACTCAAAAGTTTTTCATGCCAATGATTCCCGAGGCCAACAAGCTGGGCAACGAAATGATTAGCACCATACTGGCACGAGTGAAAGATCTTGAGAACGTCAATGGGGCGAGCAAATGATGGAGAGACCACGAATGCGAGCACGAATGCTAGCACACGATAACATAATGACGAATGGCATTAACTCACAGACACTACGTAGCATATAATAGATCATCATGCTAGAGCCAATCTGTCAAATGACTTTCTTTGAATTTTCCTACTGTGTAACCAAATTTCAGTTGGCTCTCGCTGATAAAAATACTTTTTAACACAGAGGCAAAAAACATGGGTAACGTATTTAGCGGCATATTTGGCCGGCTCTGGGGCGTAAACAAGGAGATACGGATCCTGATCCTTGGATTGGATGGAGCAGGAAAAACAACAATTCTATACAAACTGCAAATGGGCGAAGTGGTGAAGACAAAACCCACCATCGGATTCAATGTTGAGACTCTCAGCTACAAGAACATATCCATAAACATGTGGGATCTGGGCGGCCAGACGTCGATCAGACCGTACTGGAGATGCTATTACGCCAACACGGCGGCCGTGATCTTTGTGGTTGACTCTACGGACAAGGAGCGGATAGATATTGCCAGAAAGGAATTGCACATGATGTTGAAGGAGGAGGAGCTTACCGAGAGTGCGTTGTTAGTGTTTGCCAACAAGCAGGATCAGCCAGGAGCGCTCACGGCTGCAGAGGTGTCGAAGGCGCTGGGATTGGTCGATTTGAAGGATCGCAGCTGGAGCATTGTGGCGTCGAGTGCCATCAAGGGCGAGGGGTTGACGGAGGGACTAGATTGGTTAATTGATGTGATCAAAGAGGAGCAGTTATGAAAAGTTTCAAACTTATAGGGGTGTGTATATTTAGTTGCTACGGCAAAAAAATAATTATTGTTCTCATGTTTCGTCTGTTTGTCCCCGTTGCTGGCCGGACGGTGCGAAGTTCTGGGGTTTCCGGTTGGAAACTAGCTTTGGGAGTGGGAGCGGGGGTCTCTGCTGCTGTATGGACCCATCAGTCGTTGCTGAACGACGCGAAGGTGTCGAAGGGTCTATACAAAAACCCTCTAGTTTTGAGTAATAAAAACCAGCTGGTGGCGGACAACACCCAGGAGACCTTTGAAATGGGGCTTTTCAAGGCATCCCAGGACGAACTAGAACGAGAACAGAACGAAATACGGCATTCACAGCAGAAACGAAAGTACACTGGATGGATTTACTATCTCAAGTATTGGCTAGTAGACTTCGTTTTAGAACCAATTGTTACTGTTGGGCGGTTTTTAGAGCTTACCTCGCTGTTGCTGCCAATTTTGGTGGCATATCCGATTGTTTTCTTCGGCAAGCGCAACAAGAAAGGAGAAACCACCGGGGCCCTAGTTTGGTACAAATTGGTGCGACTTTCTGCGGAACTTGCTGGAGCCTCGTTTATCAAACTCGGGCAATGGGCAGCTTCACGAACAGACATATTTTCTCGGGGATTGTGTGATGAACTTGGTCAATTGCATTCGAATGCAAAATCGCATTCTTTTCACTATACCAAACAGGTGATCGAGAAAACTTTTGATGGATTAAAAGTTCACGAGGTGTTCGATGAGTTTGATCCTGTGCCCATTGGCTGTGGAGCAATTGCGCAGGTCTACAAGGCGAGATTGAGCGATCGGTTTGTGAGTGGAGACCATGATCGGTTTGTAGCCGTTAAAGTGGTGCATCCGAACATTGAGGTGAAGATTGAACGGGATTTACGGATTATGAGGTTTTTTGCAAACACGATCGACTACTTGCCGACAATGGAATGGCTTTCGTTGCCACAGGAAGTTGAGCAATTTGCCATTCTGATGAAAATGCAACTTGATTTGCGGATTGAGGGCCAGAACTTGCTCAAATTCAAGGAAAAGTTCCCTGGTGACGACATTCGATTTCCGAAACCGTTTATGGACATCAGTTCACGCAAAATCCTCGTTGAGGAGCAAATCAAGGGTCTTTCTATGACGCAGATCCTTGAGCTCAATAAGGGAGGCAAACATCTCACCAAAGAAATTAGCGACACACTGATCGATGCGTTCTTGAAGATGCTTATTCTCGATAACTTCATCCACGCCGATCTGCATCCTGGAAACGTCTTCATCCGATTTGTTCAGCGTGACAAGAAATCACACAAAATTGTTTCGGACGAATTCGAAACAGACAATCTCATGGCTCGACTCAGCAAGATTCATGAGGTTCCCGAGTTGATGTCCGAACTGGACACTCTGGGTGCGCAAAATTATCATCCCCAGGTCTGTCTCATCGACACTGGACTCGTCACCGAGCTCAGTACCACAGACCGGTACAACTTCATTTCGCTGTTTAATGCATTGTCTCAATTTGACGGGTACCAGGCCGGCACGTTGATGATCGAGAGATCCAAAACGCCAGGCAGTGCTATCCATAAGGAATTGTTTAAAATCAAGGTGGAAAGACTAGTCAATAGAGTCAAACAACGGACCTTCACTTTGGGATCGATTTCAATTGGCGACCTGCTGGACCAGATGCTTGGAATGGTTCGGTCGCATCATGTCCGCATGGATGGCGACTTTATCACTGTGATAGTGGCCATTTTACTGATGGAAGGAATAGGCCGCCAGTTGGACCCGGATCTCGATCTTTTTGCCAGGTGTGTATTTGCATGGAACGTTGGGTTCCCCACTTATTGAACAAATACTAACTACGTCCAGGTCCCTGCCAATCTTACGTAAACTCAGTTTCCAAGATGGCAAGCTCATCTTACAAAATACAGACAAGATATCCATGCTCAAGGTTTGGATGACACTTGAGGCGCGCCAATTTGTGAACGCCTCAGTCCACGATGTAAGTATCTTCCCGTTTGGATCTAACAGTAAGGTTTATCAACTCGTCAAAAGCGACGGACTTTGTCCGGATTATTGAGGTGTTGGGTGTGAGGTGTTAAACTGAAATTAGTCTGGCTCGTGGTTTGTATAGATTCTGATAAAGACAAGACACTTTATTTGTTTACTAGACCTATTATTTGATGAAGTTCGGCAAGACGTTTCTGGGCCACCAGGTGCCGGAGTGGCAACATTCGTATATGAGCTATAAAGCTTTGAAGAAGCAGATTAAGAGCATATCCCAACAACAGTTGGAGTTGTTGGCGAAGGACCAGAACGTCGACTCGCTAAACGACCTGGACGTGCGTGCCGAACTGGCGTCATTTTTTTTCAATCTGGATAGAAATATTGAGAAGGTGGACGATTTCTACAATAAGCAGTACAGTGAGTACGAGCGGCGACTCAAGAAGATAACGAGTGTGTTAATGCCGTCCCAGGTTCAGTTTAATGACGACGAAGAGGCAGATGAGGTTATCGGGATCCTTCTGGAGCTCAGAAACTGTTTCCGTAATCTGAAATGGTTTGGGGAGCTTAACAGAAGAGGGTTCCGCAAGATACTTAAGAAACTCGACAAGAAAGTTGGAACAAACCGCCAAGACACGTACCTGAGTGCTCGCATTTATCCACTTCCGTTTTCGAACGAGACAGATATTATTCGCAATCTCAATCAGATCAACGTGTACTTGAACAAGTTGTTGCCGTCAAACGAAACGGACAAGGATAGTCCGATTCCAATAGATGTGTACAATGAGACGGCTGGATACCATGCTTCTAAGAACATGAATTCGTCAGCAGCCTCATCAATTTCCAACATAGACATGAACCTGGTGAGCTCCTCGTCTTCTTCGTTGCTTCCCCCAACAAGTATTTTCAACAATACTGCGAAGCACCACAAGAATGCCATTTTAGATAATTATTTGGATTTTATCATAAAGGACGATCCAGAGGGTCTAAATCAGGCTTTAATCAGAGAGTTTATGTCTCCTGTGCTTGCTCCGTTGAAACTCTTGCTTTCGTTGCTCAACAAGGCCACACTAAACCTGAGTTTTAAATGCATCGACACTTTGCTGGAAATCATCCCCATTTTGTCTGATTCCTCAGACATTAGCGGCAGAAATTTTATCCACCATCATGTTATTGCTCTTGGAAAACAAGTTGTTAAGAAACAAGAACAGCAGGAGGAGGAGAGCAAGACCATTCCCGTGGCCCATACTCCCTCAGATATTAACTTCCGTCTTGTTTCGACGTTTGGTCCTGACGGAATCAACTCGAACGACTCATCACAAGGTCTTTTATACATTTTTGAGCATCTGCCTGCACATCTCAAGTTTGCAATTCTTCAGAAAGATACATATAAGCGAACACCCCTACATTATGCTGCCCAATACGGGCTGCAGCACGTGACAGCGATTATAGTGGAATTTTTGAAGAAATGGGGGCTATACAATGAGACTGTTTCTTTGGATAATAAACAGGCATGGGGCGATTCAGAGATGCTCACTCCCTTACATTTGTCGATCTTGGGTACCCATCCCAAGACTACTGCTGTTTTAATCAAGGCTATCTCCAAAGATGTCTCTTTGACTTGTCCAGAGCTGCTGTTGATTGCTACGCGACTCAACTCTCCAGAGATTCTAGAACTAATTCTTATGGGTCACGGGGTGGGCATCAATTTCTGCGATCAGGAATCAAAAGAATCCTCCTTGTACATTGCTGCCAAGTTGAATTTGCAGGAATCGCTAGCTTTTCTACTGGAGAATGGTGCAGACACTGAGCTTGGGGAAGCCACTTTTGGGTGGACTCCGATTTTTGTTGCCGCTGCTGAGGGATACCAGGAGGTTGTGCAACTATTGATCGACCACGGAGCCAAGTACGATACTTTGGATTCAAGTGGCTGGACTCCTCGCGAACATGCTTGTTTGCGAGGCCATCTTGAGATTGCAAAACTGCTCACTCCAGAAAACTACAATCCGTACAAACTGCTGGAAACAAGTGCAATGTCGCCAGGCCTTTCTCCTCAGATCAAGCCGTATAACATGTCGGAGCTGGCCACGAGTCTCGATAGGATTTCAGACTATAACGGCTCTACTCATGGGGTTCTGAAACATCTCAAGCAGCAACGGTCTGCCTCACCGAGTACCCGGCCAGTCAAGTCGTTTGGACACCACTACCTGAAGCAGAACGAGTCTTTGGTTCTTATCACCTTAGGAACTACTGATATCCGTGACAAGTCACCTGCTGTTGATCTCAAACGCGTTCCGTTGTCCAAGGCACACAGTACAGAGCTTGATACAGCACTGTCAATTGTGATTAATGCAAAAAACTTGGACCAACCGTCTGTGCTGTTGGACCTTCCATTGGACGATAATCATGGAGGAGCAAGCGATCCAATTAGTTTCAAGTGTGTGGACAAGGATCCGCTGGATACGGTGATTTTTTTTGACGTTGTCCCGACATACCAGTCAGGAGAGGAGAATAAAGAGAAGAAGATCTTGGGTCGGGCTGCCGCTTTGTTGCGGTCAGCATATACCAAGGTTGGCCCTCATTTACGATCGTTATCCAATTCCATCAGTTTGCCTATTCTCGAATGCGACACTTTGGAAGTTCTGGGAACCATCCGGTTTGAAGTCATGCTGATCACTCCGTTCACACATCCAAAAATGACTTTGGACCGCACAGAGACCTACTGGAAGTCTCTGGTTTCATCTCGAGTGATTGGTCACCGAGGAAACGGAATGAACAGTAGAGATCGTAAGTCTTTACAACTGGGGGAGAACACTGTCGAATCCTTTATTGCTGCTGCCTCTCTGGGGGCGTCGTACGTGGAGTTTGATGTTCAGCTTACCAAAGACCATGTTCCGGTGGTTTACCATGACTTTTTGGTGGCCGAGTCGGGAATCGACATTCCTATGCATGCTCTTACATTGGAACAATTCATGGGACTGAACCAGTCGGATCCAAACAAACAGAGCGGCAAGCAAGAGAGTCAGGACGATTACTACTTGTACAAGAAGAGTCGGCCCCGTGTCTCCTCATTTGACATGGCCACCGTCCCTTCAAGTGGATCACATCACGAAGAATTTTCCCCCGGTGCGCAGAGAATGAAGCTTACAAAAACCTGGAAGACCAAACAATACAAGGGAAATTCTCGTGGGTCGTCCATTGCGTCGTCTTTCGTTACGCTGGTAGAGCTATTTAAGAAAGTGCCCAAGAACGTTGGATTCAACATCGAGTGCAAATATCCGATGTTAGACGAGGCAGAGCATGAAGATATGGGCCAGATTGCCATTGACATGAACTATTGGGTCGATACAGTGCTAAAGGTGGTCTATGAGAATGCAGACGGTAGAGATATCATTTTTTCGTCATTCCATCCAGATATCTGCGTGCTGCTCTCGCTGAAACAGCCGTCAATTCCAATTCTATTTTTAACCGAATCTGGTACTACCCCAATGGCGGATGTTCGTGCAAGCTCGTTGCAAAGTGCGATTCGGTTCGCCCGCAAATGGAACCTTTTAGGTATCGTGTCTGCTGCAGATACAATTGTCATGTGTCCACGACTGGCTTCCGTGGTTAAAGCAAGTGGATTGGTGTGTGTTACTTATGGTGCATGCAACAATGACCCCGAAAATGCAAAATTAGAGATGGCCGCAGGAGTGGACGCCGTGATCGTCGACAGTGTGCTGGCAGTGCGTACTGAGCTGACCAAAAAACGGGATGACGATATGAAGTTGCTTAGTGGCTGAAATCGTGGCTCAGCAGGGCGTGAGATGACGTGGTGCGAGGTGTTGGCGGGAGCAACATTGCACGGATATATAAAGCAAGATCCGTTTGTGAAATTTGGATATCATGTCATCTACAATTCTTGCCTCCGGGATCCCTAATGGAGTCTCAGACGGCGATATCGAAGACTTTTTTAATTTTTGCGGCAAGACGAAGTTTGTTGAGACGGTTGATAAGACCGACAAGACCAAGACAGTCAAGGTGGAGTTTGTGAATGCCAGCGCCGTTTCTACAGCACTATTATTAAACGGGGCTGAGCTAGGTGGAGGAA
This sequence comes from Ogataea nonfermentans, assembly GCA_003706255.2. Lineage (NCBI taxonomy): Eukaryota > Fungi > Ascomycota > Pichiomycetes > Pichiales > Pichiaceae > Ogataea > Ogataea nonfermentans. The sequence continues at coordinate 319,055 of PPKT02000003.1, read as the reverse complement.
GTATCAATGTTGTTGGCGAGGGTCTAACTAAGCAGCCCGTGGTGCCTAGTGCAGGAGCTTCTGCAACCAGCACTACAGCTTCCTCGGCTGAACACGATGGCCACTCAGACATTGCCCAGGAGGACAAGCCCAAAACGACAATTCTAGCCGAGTATCTTGCGCAGGGCTATGCCCTTTCTGACGGATTAGTTCAGAAGGCAGTTGAGTTTGACCAGAAGAATGGTATCTCGCAGAATTTCAAGCACTTTGTGTCGAACTTGGACTCCAAATATCATCTTCACGACAAAAATCAGCAACTTTACGACCAGGCAAATTCACAGCTAGGTCTCGACAACAAGCTTGCTCGCGGCAGGACAAAGCTTGATACGTATTTTGACAAATTTAAAAACGACAAGTATGGATCGAGGGTGCATCAATTTTATACTGAGGTGGCTAGTGATGCGAAACAGGTCCACGACGAGGCCAAGAGATTGGCAGAGATCAAGAAGATGGGTCTTGATAACACAAACATTACCCCAGACTCGACTACCGCTCAATTGGCGAGCGAAGTTCCGTTGGAGTCGAAATAGTGGAATATTTAAACTCTTCTTAATATATTACTCTGTATTCCGTTTTTGGCAACTTGTCCTAATTCAGCAACCAATTTTTGGTTATCAAAATTTCAAGTGGCAGCACTCCTTTCTTGCTAAGTTAAATAATATGTCGGCAGAAATTGCAGACCTATTGACTCCATCGGTTACGAGGCCCGTGAAGACGGGTGTGGTGACCCAATTGAAACGTGTGGCAAGCACGTCCAAAGACAATGCTTGGGTTTCACCGTTCCGTCCAAGAGGCGCATACAAACCTAAAGAAAGAGTGAGGGAGGTTAGAAAGACTGAGCCAGAGGGCAAGGAGAATGTTGACGAACCCGAGACTGCTGATGCTCTTAAGACTGCGCCTGCTGAAACCGACCTGGCAGAAGGTGATGCCGAAGCCGTTGAGCTTGACGAAACTGGGGCAGTTGAGGCTGCTGATTCTGATGAAGTTGCCGAGACTGCAGAGGTTGCTGATGCTGCTGATGCCACCGACATTGCTTCAGAGGCTCCTTTGGATGCTGTTGCAGGTGACGTGGTGGATGATGAAACCATCCCGGACCAAGCTCTTACTACAGCCCCTGTGGACGAACTGGAGGCCACCTTTGACAAGCCGAAGATGCTCAACCGCTATAAAGAAAACAAGTTGCTTGTTTCGCAGGCAATGAACAACTCAATGGTTGAGAATCCTGACCGAGTGTTGAATCTGGGTGCTGGATTGAAACTGACCGAGGCTCAGATCTACGAGATTGCCAGAAAGAGAGTTGCTCCAATCCTGAAGAAGGTTGACCAACAAGTCGAGCAAAACTTTAAGCGGGATGAGCAGCGTCTGAAGGAAGAAGAGGATCGATTCACGAAGAAGGATGAAAACAAGCTCGCTAAGGAGCTGAAGAAGTACACTAGTATCGTTGAAAAGGAGAACGCAGCGATCGTCGCGTCGTTCGTCGCGCCGATGAAAAAATTGGATGATTCTATGGCTAGCAGCAACAAGGCTTATGAAGCTTACATTGCAGACATTAAAGCCAAGATCGAGCAGGATGCTATCGATGCCGAGGAGGCAGAGAAAAAAGCAGCTGAGACGCACATAACCAACAAGGAAAACCTGATCAAGCGGGCTGAGAAGTACAAGGAGGACATGACTGCTGCTCTTGCAGAGGCCAAGGAACAGCAGGTTGTTGAAACAGAGAAGGAGAAAGAGGTCCGTGCGAAGGGAGAAGAGTATCAAGCCAAGGCGGATGCCATTGAGAGCCAACTGAGTGAGAAAGAGCTGGAATTACAGGAGAAAATTGCTCAGTTAGAAGCTTTGGTTGCCTCCAAGGCCGAAAAACAAGATCTTATTCGGAATGCTACACGTAAGAAGCTTGAAGCTGAGCGCAAGGTTGAGATAATCACTCTGAGACATACACAAGCCAAGTCCAACGCCGACAAGTTGACGGAACATGTTAGTGTTTTGAAGAGCCATGTAGAGAAACATGGTAGCAAGATCGAGGGTCTCAACACCACAGGCAAGGAAGAGCTTGCTACGAAGCGTGCTGATGCAGAGAAGGCTGTCGAAGACTGGGAGGCTGAAAAACAGCGGATACGTTTGGAGGAGGCTCAGAAACAAGAACGACTCCGTGCCGAAGCTGAGGAGGAGCGCAAACGCCTGGCAGAGGAAGAGGAACTGGAGCGCCAGCGTCTTGCGGAAGAGGAGGAGCAGAAACGGATTGCTGCTGAGGAGGCTGCGGAGAAGAAGAGAAAGGAGCAAGAAGAAGAGAAAGTGAGACTTCAGCAGGAAATTGACGAGCTGGAGAGGCTCAAGAAGTTGCGTGAAGAGAAAGAGAAACTGAGGGCTGAAGCTGAAGCTGAAGAGAGAGCTGAGCTGGCTGCTAAACAGAAGGCCGAAAAGGAGAAGTCTCATGAGAGCAGTGGCCTGGCTGCTGGAATGGTTACTGGTGCAATTGCCGCTTCTGGAGCAGTTGCTCGAGCTGCAATTGGCGCCACTTCTGGTGCTGTGAATGCTGCCACTCCTCTGGGCGCTGCTGCTTTAGACAAACCCGGCGAAGTTGCTGATGCAAAGCCAGATTCCAGAGGGTCAGTTGATCCGATCATTGAGGAGCCAGAACCAGAATCTGTTGCTCCTCTAACTCCTTCTACTCCACAGAGAAGACGGTCGATGGTGGATGATGCTTTGAAGCACCTGAGCCCACAAGAGGTCGATAAGATGAATGCGCCACTAAGCGAACAGCTCAAGGCATATCAAGAAAAGAGCAGGTCGAACTCGCTGACCAAGGCCAGTGAGCCAAAATCTAGGTCAAATTCCTTAACAAGAAGATTCAGACCTCTCTCGAGATCGAACAGCATGAAACAACTGAAGAAACCCGAATTAGAAAAGAAAGACACGGTTGAGCCAGCTGCTCCAGAGAAGACTTCTGTTCCAGTGTCTGCACCAGAACCAACTTCTGTGGCTAATGCTACACCCATTGAAACTGAATCCGCCAATCCAGTTGAAAAATCGTCTTCAAATGTTGAATCTGCTACTACAGTGACACCGGCAGAGCCAGTGCCGACACATGCAGATGCCGACGCGGATTCAATGGATGCGCATTCACCTGCAAAACCGGTTTTTACGGAGGTGGTTGACAACGATGATTACCATGAGGTGGTGACGTACCAAACCGTTGATTCGAAGGAGTACGAAGAAAACAAACACGATCCAAACTACATGGAGGTCGTTGCTAGCCAGTAATTTTGTAAGAAGTCACATTGTTATATGTAATGTAAGATTCCTTTTCTGTTCGTTTAATGGACGTCTATTTAAAAGCAAAGCCCTTCTTTTCGAAAGACCACGAGTCGTCTCTAATTCTTCCTCTCAGAACTGGGATCTCAGATCCTGGAACATAAACATCTTCAAACAGAATGTCCATCTTAGCTTCTGGTGGTGCGGAGGCCTCGGCTTCCTTGGTCTGTTCATCGACGTACTTTCTGGCAGCCTTGTCGAAAGCCTTGATTTCCTCCTCAGTGGCAATGCCAAACTCCAGAAGGTGAGCCTTCAAACCAGCAATAGGGTCGTTTCTAGATCTCATGTTCTGGACCTCCTCTCTGGTTCTGTAGGTGGTTCCTGGGTCGGACATGGAGTGGCCACCGTATCTGTAGGTCTCGTATTCCAACACCAAAGGTCCATTACCAGAGATACACCAGTCCTTGGCAAACTTAGAAGCCTGGTAGCAAGCCAAGATATCCATTCCGTTGACCTTCAAACCTGGAATATATTGTCCTCTCTTGTAGTACTCGGTCATGGCAGAAGATCTGGAAGCGGAAGTACCCATACCGTATTTGTTGTTCTCACAAGCAAACACACATGGCAAATTCCACAGCTTGGCCATGTTGAACGACTCGAACACTTGACCCTGGTTGGCTGCTCCGTCACCGTACATGGTGAAGGTACAGTTTTGCTTGTCTCTGTAGTGGTGAGCAAAAGCAAGACCGGCTCCCAATGAGACCTGAGCACCAACAATTCCATTTCCTCCGTAGAATCCTGGTGCATACATGTGCATGGAACCTCCCTTTCCGTAAGAAACTCCGCACCTCTTACCCATCAATTCACCCAACACTTCCTTCACTGAAGCTCCTCTCATGTAAGTGAAACCGTGACATCTGTAAGAGGTGATCACATCATCATTCTGATCAATGGCATTCTCAATTCCAACCGCAATAGCCTCCTGACCAACAGAAAGATGGCAGAAACCTCTGATCTTCTTAGCCTTGTAAAGAGCATCCGAGGCCATCTCCATTCTTCTGATAATGATCATATCCTTGTACATCTGCAGCAATGTGCTTTTCTCGGTCTCATAGGTGAGTTCTGGTGCCTCAAGGTTGTAGGTTTCGAACGAGTCCTCTGGGAGGTCGATTCTCACCGTCTAATTGTTAGGGTCAATCAAAACTTCCAATTACTTACGTCTGAAGCAGTGGCCAGAGTTCTGGCAAGGCTTGGAGCAGCCCTGATGGGAGCTGTTCTCGATAAAATTCTCAACATTGCTAAATGGACGTGAAAATGTTAACGATAAGGTGGTTTATTATCTTCTTTTGTAATTTTTCCCACTCTCCCAGCTTCGGAAAGCAAATTTCCAGCGTTGACAGAGCATAATTTTTTTCGAGCGTCGACAAGACTGTCGGCTGCGACGTTGTTTTTTGTCGTGATTAGATAAAAAAAATATTTCAAGAAAACTAATACTAGTACGCCATCTATGTCTTCGAATTCGCAGTATAAATATGATGAGATGTCCAACAAGGTCCTCAGGACCGACCGACGACTATTTGATGATAAGGTTGACCAGTCGGTGTCTACTAATCCTCAAAGTGTCATAGGTAAAGTGAGCACGAAGGAAATGGGGAGTAGAGTGGAAAGGGAAACAAAGGACGTTGTGGTCAAGAAACCAAAACAGAAGAAAAAGGCCAATCGTACAGGTAGAACACTGCTTGATATGCCTGTCGAAGAGCTGAATTACACTCCCACGACCGAAAAGACGCAGAAAGCATATGAAGACATCCTTGTCTGGTGTTCTGGCCAGTTGGACAGCGATGTGCCCGGAGATATTGTGCGATCAATGGCTGACTTAGTGCTGGAAGTTCTGAAGAATGAGAGTCTTACCGATCTCCAACGGAAGTCTACGCTTGAAGATACGATGGACAAAAAGCTTGACGGAGAAGAGTTCCAGAAGGTGTTGGATTTGAGCAAGGAGATTGACGATTGGAATCGAGAACAAGGTGACGAAGAGGCTGGCGTGGTAATAGATGAGGAAGATGAGGATGAAGAAGAAGAAGAAGAAGAAGAGGAGGAGGAGGAGGAGGAGGAGGAAGACATTGAGCCACTTTCAACGGAGGTTGAGGATGATATTTTAAGGTTGACTAGGGACAAATTGGACACCGAAGAACAATTTGATTTGAAAATTATTGACAAGTTCTGGCTGGCCAGACAAATCTCGCAAGAATTGAAGGATCAAGACTCATACAAGCACACAGAACTGGCAGGTAAAATTTGGGATATTATTGCTCTGTACGCGCACGAAGAGATTGATATTCGCAAATTCGAGACAAAGTTACTGGAACTATTTGATTTTGAGACAAATTCTATTATCACCACTGTTACGAAGCACCCATTGGAGATCTTCTACGGTATGCAGCTATCTACTGCTTCTGAGCAAGAAAAGAGCAGAATACTCGATGAAATGCTATCGCGAAACTTAGAACATGTTGTGAACCAGTACAAAGGTGTACGGAAACTAGATGACGACTTAGCACCTACGAAGAAACGAAGGATTACAGAAACTGAGGGCAAGGTTGTCAGCTCCAAACATGATCCTCGCTATGTTGACATTGAAAGTCTTGTTTTTGATCAAAGCTCGCATCTGTCCACTAACACAAAGTTTCAACTGCCTCAAGGTTCGTTCAAACGTGCAAGAAAGAGCTGGGAAGAGATTCACATTCCACCGCCCAAGCAACCAGAATTCAAAGCTGACGAGAAGTTGGTTGAGATCAGCGAGCTTCCCGACTGGGCACAGACTGTGTTCCCATCAAATGAAACAAAAACTTTAAACAGAGTGCAGTCTAAAGTTTATCCAGTTGCATTTAAAGATGACATCAACCTATTAATGTGTGCCCCAACAGGTGCAGGTAAGACGAATGTTGCGATGCTTTCGGTTTTGCGCACACTTTCCAAGTATATGGACGATGACGGAACGATACGACTAAATGATTTCAAAATTGTATATATTGCCCCTCTCAAAGCTTTGGTTCAGGAGCAAGTGCGAGAATTTCAAAGACGATTGAGCCAATTCAACATCACAGTGATGGAATTGACAGGAGATTCCAATTTGACCAAGCATCAGATTGCAACTACCCAAATACTGGTGACTACCCCTGAAAAATGGGATGTTATAACACGAAAGATGAACGATGCTTCTTATGTTCGGCTTGTGCGACTTATCATTATTGACGAAATTCACCTGTTGCACGATGAAAGAGGACCCGTTTTAGAAAGCATTGTTGCCCGAACTCTTAAGAATGTTGATGATAACAACGAAGAACCAGTTAGACTTGTTGGTCTGTCTGCAACGCTTCCAAACTACGTGGATGTTGCAAAGTTTCTGAAAGTCGAAAAAAGGGGACTGTTTTATTTTGATGCTACTTACAGGCCATGTCCTCTTGCTCAACAGTTTGTTGGAATTACTGAAAAAAAGTCTTTGAAGCGGTTTCAGGCTATGTATGAAGTTTGTTACGATAAAGTGGTTGAGAATGTGACAAACGGTCACCAAGTCATCATTTTTGTTCACTCGAGGAAAGAGACAGAAAAGACAGCTAAATGGATAGTGGACCGATTGATAGAGACGGAGAAAGTGACCGACTTGATTAAATTCACTCCTGGCGTGCAGGAAATTCTGCGCTCGGAGGCCAACAATGCGAAGAACGAGGGAATGAAGAGTGTGCTTCCTATGGGTTTTGGCATTCACCATGCTGGAATGAATAAGAAGGACAGATCAACCACCGAAGACCTTTTTGCGCAAGGATACTTGAAAGTGTTAGTTTCTACTGCTACGCTTGCTTGGGGTGTTAACTTACCGGCTCACACCGTCATTATCAAGGGGACCAATGTTTATTCACCTCAAAAGGGCACATGGGTTGAATTATCTCCACAGGATATCTTACAGATGCTTGGAAGAGCTGGTAGACCTAGATATGATACTCATGGAGATGGTATTATCATCACAGCGCAGGAAGAGGTTAAATACTATCTTGCTATTTTAAACCAGCAACTTCCTATTGAGTCACAAATGGTTTCCAAATTAGTCGACAACCTGAATGCTGAAATTGTTCTTGGAACTGTGACCAACTTGCAGGACTGTATCAACTGGCTGGGTTACACCTACTTGTATGTTCGGATGATGCACTCTCGAAGTCTTTACCAGGTTGGCATTGAATACGAGCATGATACTCAACTAATTGAGCGCCGGCGCGACTTGGCTCATTCAGCTTTACTGTTATTGTCCAAAAATGGTTTGATTAAGTATAATTACGAAAAGGATTATATTGTTCCTACGGACATGGGCCGGATTGCATCCCATTACTATATTTCCTATAGAAGTATGCGGAATTATGCAAAACAGTTGACTCCGGATATGGCAGAAATTGATGTCTTCCGCACGTTTGCCAGCAGCGAAGAGTTTAAGTACATTCCTGTTCGCCAAGAGGAGAAAATGGAGATTAAAAAGCTTATGGAGAGGGCCCCTATTCCTGTGAACGAAGCGTTTGACGACCCGCTGGCAAAAATTAGTATTTTACTACAAGCATACATTTCCAAACTTCGGCTGGACGGATTTGCATTGATGTCTGATATGATCTACGTCGTGCAATCTGCCGGGCGTCTTTTCCGTGCTATTTTGGAGATGGCTATGAGAAAGGGCTGGCCAAGATTGTTTAGATTGATGATCGAACTCTGTAAGATTGTTGAGAGACGATTGTGGTTGACGAACTCGCCGCTAAGACAGTTTCCTAGTGCACCATCCGAAATAATCCAGATCACAGAACGTTCAATGACCCCGTGGAAATACTATCTTCAACTATCCGATGAGTACGAGGTGGCGCAGGCTTTTAAGTCGGAGAGATTTGGTCGTGTTGGATTACAGTTACTTAAAAAGTTCCCCAAAGTAACGATGTCCTGCCATGCACAGCCTATCACGCCGTCGTTGTTGAAAGTTGAAGCAGAAATTAAGCCATCTTGGGTCTGGGATTTTGATATTCATGGGTCTAGTGAATCATTCACTCTATTAGTGGAGGATTGTGACTCTGACAAGCTGCTTTATTCGACTACCGTTATTGTCCAGAGCAAATATATCGACCAGCCGCATCTTCTTGATTTCACCGTCCCGTTGATCGACGACTCACAACCAAACTATTTTGTTTCTCTCATCAGTGACAAATGGCTTCATTGCGATTTCAGGGTACCAATTCTGTTACGCTCATTGACAGTTCCGAAAAAATTCCCTGCTCCAACGCCATTACTCAACTTTGATCTTATTCCAACGTCCGAGGTAGGCATGTTTTCTAATATTTGGGAGTTTGAGCATTTCAACAGGATCCAATCGCAAGTGTTTGACACTGTATTCAACAGCGAAAAAAACACTCTGTGTTTTTGCTCCAAAGGATGTGGTAAAACGGCAGTTGCAGAGCTTGCCCTCCTGAATCATTGGAGGGAAGAGAAAGGGCGTGCGATTTACCTGGTCCCACAACAGCAACAAGTAGACATGGCTTTCAAGCGGTGGAAAAAAGTGCTCAGTCCTTTGTTCGGTGGTAAGGAAATCTCCAAATTGACTGGTGAGCTGAGTGCTGATCTCAAACTTATTGGCGCATCGCATCTCATTGTTGCCACTCCTGCACAGTTCGATCTGGTTTCGCGTCGTTGGCAGCAACGCAAAAACATCCAGTCCATCGAGCTTGTCATCGCGGACGATTGTCACTTCATCGGTATGGACGTTGTATATGAGTTGGTTTTAAGTCGGATGCGGTTTATCTCCATCAACTTGGAAAAGGAAATCCGAATTGTTGGTTTAGGTTCTTCTTTAGCAAACGCCAAAGACGTCGCCGATTGGCTCGGTGTTTCCAAACAACATATCTACAATTTTGACTCTAGAGAAAGAGAGTATTCACTAGAAATTAAATTCCAACAGTTTGAGCTAACTCATCATCCATCAATGATTCTGACAATGATCCGGCCTGCATACAATTCAATCAAGGAGAGCAATGAACGCTCACAGGTTTTTGTTCCTACGAGAAGCGATTGTGTTGATATTTCCAAGGAGCTGATCAGGTTAATGGTCAAAGATGATTCGAGCTGGCTCAGGACTGAATTGGAATCCATCGAAAAATATCTTGATAGGGTTCAAGATCAATCTTTGAAAGAGTCACTCAAGTTTGGTATTGGCTATTATTACTCTGGCATGACCACCAGCGACAAGAGTCTGGTAGAACGTCTTTATGCAGCAGGTGCTCTGGGATGTCTGATGGCTACAAAGGAAACTTGCTGCTGGGCTCCTCCCGCCGAATTTGTGGTGATTTTAAGTACCCAGATTTACGACGGAAAAGATCACCGATACATTGACTATACGATCAATGACATTCTTGAGATGGTTGGCCTCTGCCGCAGTGAGAATTCGAATGTATTGATTTTGACCAATGAACAAAAAATTAAATACTACAAGAAGTTTCTGGAGGAAGCGTTACCAATTGAGAGTCATCTAAGTTGGCACATTCAAGATGCGTTTGTGAACGAAATTAGCACCCAGCTTATAAGAAATAGACAGGACTGTGTTGATTGGATGACATACACCTATTTCTACAGACGGCTGCAGAGCAATCCTAGCTTTTATGATTTAAAGGATACAACCGAGGATGGCCTTTCAGAGTATCTTTCAGAGCTTGTTGAGAACACGTTGAACGATTTAACAGAGGGTAAGATCATCGAGCTTGAGATAGAAGAGGACGAAGCTGAAGAAGAGCTGGGTGACGAGATCAAGCCACTTAACGGATGCATGATTGCTGCCTACTATAACATTTCGTTTGTAACGATGCAGACTTTCTCGCTTTCTCTGAACAATAAGACCAATTTAAGGGGATTATTAGAGGTGGTTTCTTCTGCATACGAATTCGAAGACATTGCGATCCGCAACCATGAGGATAACTTTTTGAAGAAGTTGTACAATCGTCTTCCTCTCAGAAGCGTCAGTATTTCGAACTTTGAGTCTCCAGCCTTTAAGTGTTTTATCCTCGTTCAAGCACATTTATCGAGGGTAAATCTTCCTCCTGATCTAGCAAGTGATCTTAATATCATTTTGTCTAAGCTGGTCAATTTGTTATATGCTGCTGTGGATGTGCTTTCAAGTGAAGGACTACTGAATGCTCTTTCAGCCATGGATCTTACTCAGATGGTGGTTCAAGCGATGTGGGGCAACGACAATTCCTTAAAACAGATTCCTTACTTTGATGACGAAATCCTGCAAAAATGCGAGCAGAAAAAGATCGAAACGGTCTACGACATAATGGCATTGGAGGATGATGAGAGAGAAGAGTTGCTTTCGTCTTTAAGTGAGAGACAACTTGGAAGCGTGGCTGAATTTGTCAACAAGTATCCGAATGTTGAGCTCTCGTACGAACTCGATCTGAATGAACCCATCCATGCAAATGAACCAAAGGAGATTGTGATTAATATTGAAAGAGATGAGGAAATGGAGGACCTTGACACGGTTTGTCCTCGGTTCCCTTACAAGAAAATGGAGAACTGGTGGATTGTTATTGGTGAGCAGAGCAAGAAGAGCCTATATGCTATCAAGAAACTTACAATCAGTGCTGAATCGCAACAGGTACGCTTGAACTTTACCATCCCAGAATCTGGCGACCATAAGCTTGGGGTTTGGTGTGTTTGCGACTCGTACATTGACACGGATAAGCAGATAGAAATTGGTGTGAGGGTGGAATAAAATATTAGAAATAATTCTCCATAGAGGAATAAAACAGTTAATTTATTTGTACTCTACGAAGATGAAGTAAGTGAATCCAATCGTTGGTCTCTCTAACAATTAGGTTCTTCATTGATGATTTACCAGTGTTGTTTCCCTATCCGCGAATTTATCCCGAACAATATGCTTATATGTGTGACATTAAACGAACATTAGACGTTGGAGGCAACTGTATACTAGAGATGCCGTCAGGAACCGGAAAGACCATCTCGTTGTTGTCATTGACAGTTGCATACCAGATGCACTATCCTGAGCATCGTAAGATTGTCTATTGTTCACGTACCATGTCTGAGATCGAAAAAGCTCTGATCGAGTTACACAAGCTGATGGAATATCGATCCAAGGAGCTCGGATACGTCGAGGATTTTCGTGGTCTGGGATTGACAAGTCGTAAGAACTTATGTTTGCATCCAGCAGTGGCTAAAGAACGTAAGGGAGTCGTTGTGGACGAGATGTGTCGACGTATGACGAACGGACAGCTCAAATCACGAATTGAGCAGGGACAGGCCAGTACAGACGATCTGTGTTCGTTTCACGAGAAATTATACGAGAAAGACCCGGCCAATTTGATTCCCCCAGGAGTTTATTCGTTTGAGCAGCTGATGAAATACTGCAAGAGCGAGGGAACATGTCCATACTTTACCATAAGACGGATGATGCCATTCTGTAACATCATCATTTACTCCTATCACTATTTACTTGACCCAAAGATTGCAGAAAGGGTTTCCAGAGAACTTTCGAGAGATAGTATTATCATTTTCGACGAGGCGCACAATATCGACAATGTTTGTATTGAATCACTTTCTTTGGATCTGACCGAAGACGTTTTACGAAGAGCAAGTAAGGGTGCAAATGCGCTTGCACGAAAAGTTGATGAGGTTAAAAAGACCGATAGCAAGCGACTTCAGGATGAATATGAGAAACTGGTGGAAGGTCTTCGAGAGTCTGAGGTGGTGAACTCGGCCGAGGACGCCTTTATGGTCAATCCAGTACTTCCTTCAGACATTTTGAACGAAGCTGTTCCAGGTAGTATTCGTCGAGCAGAGCATTTCGTGTCATTCCTGAAACGATTCATCGAATATCTCAAGACAAGGATGAAGGTATTGCATGTGATCAGTGAAACACCAATCTCGTTTTTGCAACATTTGAAACAGTTAACCTTCATTGATAAAAAGCCATTAAAATTTTGCTCTGAGCGACTTTCGCTGTTGGTTAGGACTCTGGAAGTGGTGGAAATCGAGGAGTTCATGGCATTGAAGGACATCGCCACATTTGGAACGCTTGTTTCGACGTACGAGTCTGGTTTTGTTCTTATTTTAGAGCCCTACGAGACGGAAAATGCCACTGTTCCGAACCCAATATTAAGATTTGCTTGTCTGGACGCCTCGATCGCCATGAAACCGATTTTTGATCGATTCTCCTCGGTGATCATTACATCTGGAACTATCTCGCCTCTGGATATGTATCCGAGAATGTTGAATTTTGAGACCGTCGTCCAGGAGTCGTATACGATGACTTTGGACAGAAGATCGTTCTTGCCGATGGTGGTGACTAAAGGGTCTGACCAGGTGGCAATTTCGTCCCGATTTGAGATTAGAAATGACCCGAGTGTCGTGCGGAACTACGGAACACTGCTTATTGAGTTTTCAAAAATCACTCCTGATGGACTGGTGGTGTTCTTCCCATCATATCTGTACATGGAGAGCATTATTTCTCAATGGCAAACAATGGGTATTCTTGATGAGGTGTGGAAGTACAAGTTGATCTTGGTGGAAACTCCCGATGCACAGGAAACTTCCCTTGCGTTGGAGACTTATAGAAAGGCATGTTCGAACGGCCGTGGGGCTGTGCTTCTTTCTGTTGCGCGTGGAAAAGTTTCGGAAGGAATCGATTTTGATCACCACTATGGCCGCACAGTGTTGATGATTGGAATTCCATTCCAGTACACGGAGAGTAGGATATTGAAGGCTCGTCTGGAGTTTTTACGTGACCATTACCAAATCAGGGAGAACGATTTTCTTTCCTTCGACGCGATGCGACACGCTGCACAGTGTTTGGGTCGGGTTTTAAGAGGAAAAGACGATTATGGAGTAATGGTTTTGGCAGATAGACGGTTTGCTAGAAGAAAAAGCCAGCTTCCAAAATGGATTGCCCAAGCATTGTCTGATGCAGATACCAATTTATCTACAGATATGGCTATAGCTAGTGCCAAGAAGTTTTTGAGGACTTTGGCACAACCGATTGACTTAAAAGATCAGGCGCAAGGTGTGAGTGTGTGGACTTTGGAGCAACTTGAAAGGCATCAAAAGGAACAAAGTGAGCGATTCACGGCAATGGACATCGAAATACAAGGGTGAAGCTTTAGTCATATATGACGGATAACTATTTCAACAATTTTCACAGCACTGCCTGACTTTGGTGGGTATTTATTTTTCGTAAATCTCGTTAATTTGTTTCCCACTGAATATTATGAGTAAAGAATACGTTTACATTGTTGCTGCTGCCCGTACCCCTATCGGCTCTTTCCAAGGCTCGCTATCATCGCTATCATACGTGGATTTGGGCGCTCATGCTGTGAAGGCTGCCGTTGAGAAGGTTCCACAGATCAAGCCCACCGACGTTGAGGAGATCTTTTTTGGTAACGTTTTGCAGGCAAACGTTGGTCAGGCTCCAGCCAGACAGGTTGCATTGAAGGCAGGCCTCGGTGAAGACACGCCGGCAACCACTATCAACAAGGTTTGTGCTTCTGGTATGAAGGCTATCATTTTTGGAGCTCAACACATTTTGACAGGCTGTGGTGACATTGTGGTTGCAGGAGGTGCAGAATCGATGAGTAATACTCCTTATTATGTTCCTGCTGCTCGTGGTGGACTTAGATTCGGAGACAACTCAATTGTGGATGGAATATCCAGAGACGGACTAAACGATGCATACGACGGTAAAGCCATGGGTGTTGCTGCTGAAAAGTGTGCTGCCGACCACACTATCTCTAGGGAGGAGCAGGACAATTTTGCAGTGGAATCTTACAAGAAGGCACAGAAGGCTCATGCTGATGGAAAGTTTAAGGCTGAGATCGCGCCAATCACTATTAAGGGTACCAGAGGTAAGCCAGATACCGTTGTTTCTGTGGACGAGGAGAGTGCAAAACTGAACGAGGAAAAGCTTAGAAGTGCCAGAACCGTTTTCAAGCAAGACGGAACTGTCACTGCTCCTAATGCTTCGCCAATTAACGATGGTGGTGCCGCTGTTGTGCTGATGAGTGCCAAGAAAGTTGCTGAGTTAGGAATCAAGCCACTTGCTAGAATTGTTGGCTGGGGTGATGCTGCACATGCGCCAGTGGACTTTACAACTGCTCCAGCTCTGGCTGTTCCTAAAGCCGTGAAGCATGCTGGTCTCTCGCTTGATGACATCGACTTTTTCGAGTTTAACGAGGCATTCTCGGTGGTTGGGTTGGCTAACACGAAGCTGTTGAACCTAGACCCAACTAAGGTGAACGTTTACGGAGGAGCTGTGGCAATCGGCCATCCATTGGGATGTTCAGGAGCTAGAATTGTTGCTACTTTGTGTTCTGTTTTGGAGCAGGAACAGGGTAAATACGGAGCTGCAGCTATCTGTAATGGAGGAGGAGGAGCTTCGGCCATTGTTATCGAGAAAGTTTAATTAGAGTTTATATTGAAATTGTAAAAAAGAACTCAGTTTAATTCTACCGGAATAATTTGTTAGGGATGGATCGAAAAAAATATCGGTCACAATTAACTAATTCACCACGACAACTACCCCATCCCGAAGGAAACCAGCAAGATGCTATCCAATTCGCCTCCACACGGACAGTGAACTGTGCTGTATTTCTACCCTTCAGTGGAAACACTGTTTCTTGCTGACAGCCACAAGCCAGATTTCTCATAGCAGTGGACTGCCGACCGCGAGAATCGAACCGGACACCTCAAACTGTAAGCAATTGCCCATGGGAATTTACCGAAGTCTTAACGTTTCCGACAAAGGCCATGACAGCTCGAGGTTTTAGCCAGTTCATTTCTAAGACCAGGAAACTAAATTCCTCTAGCTAAAAGAAGGACATTCTAAATATTTCTTGTCTGTTAATTCTTCCTCATGTCTAATCCAGAGAGCTTAATTGCAGAAGTAAGTATGTATGTCTTATTGGCTAACAATGTAGGCAGAGAAGAAGTGTAAGAAGATTGGAGGGTTTTCCGCGTTTTTTGGCTCTTCACAGCAATCAAGATATGAAGAAGCCGGAGATCTGTATGTGCAGGCGGCGAACCTGTATAAACTTCAAAAGAGAAACACACAGGCCGGTCAGGCTTTCGAGAAGGCAGCTGATTGCCAGAAGCTAGCAGATTCGCCTGACGAAGCAGCCAACACTATGGTGGAAGCCTTTAAATGCTACAAGATAGAGGTGCCTATCGAGGCTGCGAGATGTTTGGAGCACGCGATCGAATTGTTCGTGCGCAAGGGTCAATTTAGACGGAGTGCTAATTTCAAGACTGATCTGGGTGAGTTGTACGAGAACGAGCTCAATAATATCCAGAAAGCCATTGAAAGCTATGAAGATGCCAGCGAGTGGTACAAGGGCGATTCTGCATCTGCGTTGGCTAACAAATTTGCTCTCAAAGCTGCCGACCTATATTGTGACAGCACCGTTCAGGAATATGCCAAAGCTGCCTCTGTTTACGAGAGAGTGGCCAAAGAATCGCTTAACAACAATCTAGCCAAATGGTCTTTAAAAGAATATTTCCTGAAAGCTATTCTTTGCAGACTTGCAGATAACAACGACTATGCCAGTGGAAATGCTCTTCTGCAACGGTTCATGCAATGGGACCCTACATTTGAATCTACACGAGAATACGAGTTTGCCTCTAAGCTCGTAGAGGCCGTGCGTAACGGCAGCCCAGATGATATTGCTGCAAGTGCTAAAGAGTTTGACAAGTTTTCCAGACTGGATGCTTTCAAGATTCGCATTCTCAACAAAATCAAGACTAGCGTGGTGGAAGCTCCTGAACAGCTCGACGAAGACTTTACATAGTGCAAATTACAATTCACGTATTTTCTAACTATATTGAAATTATCGCTCTTAAAATCCGCGTCCGCGTCCTCTAAAAGATCCTCTGCCTCCACGGCCACCTCCTCTTGAAAATCCACCTCCACCTCTTGAAAATCCACCTCCTCCTCCTCCTCTTGAGAAACCACCTCTTCCCCCTCCTCTGGAAAATCCTCCACCTCTCGAGAAGCCTCCACGACCAGCTCCTGCACCCTTCGGTCCTCTCTTTCTAGATGGCTTTGGCCCCACAGCCTTGGGTTTAGGCAAGAATCTTTCCAATGGTAGCAATCTGTCTCCACCAATGTAAAATTTGTCACCCTCCTTAAACGAGCCGGCTTGGACACCCTCGCTTGGTTTCACAGTAAAAAACACTTCGTTCAAAGGACCAAGAATCTCATCCACTTTTCCAACTTGGGTCTTATTTTCAAGGTATATTGGAGCATTGAAGTAAGGAATTTTATCGTTGATGCTCTTGCAAACAATATCGCCCTCGCAAGAATGCACAAACTCACCCATCTCAAAGACCTTGTCCGGTGGGCCCTGGGGGACTGGGGGGCCGCTTCTGCCACCACGGCCGCCTCTGAATCCTCCTCTTCCTCTGTTCATCGTATCGTGTATAAAAATTTTTAAAATAAAATTTTTTGAAGAAAACCCAGACACCGCAAAATGGATATTGATAGATGGAGGAACCTTAAGGGTCGAAAAAAGGATATAGCTGGTGAGTTTTCCAAGCTTTCGGGGATCACTGATGCTGGACTTGGATGCTTGATTGCAAATGGCTTTTTGGGGTTTTGTTCTCAACATTTTGACAAGGCCAGTTCTCGTGAGCATGTTATCTTATTCGCAAGGCTATTGGGAGCAGGAGGAGTCCATGCGGTGAGATGTGTGGATCAACAGAAGCTTGGGTTATTGGTGGATCGAGCACAGACCGAGAAATATCAGGAATTGTCTCAACTTCTCGGTGTTCTCTATGATTACGGGGAGTTTGGACTTGTAAGCACGTTTTTACCTTCCGTAATAGAGGAGATGATGAACAGGGGTGGTATTAGTACTTCAGATGTTAGTTTGATTGTCAAGGCTTGTTCCAAGCAGCACAATCGGCAGATGCTTCGTCAATTGGGATTTTTGGCGAACTTGAGAGATGCCCCTGATTTTGCATTTTTACGTTCGCATGTTTACAAAGATGGAGGTCAGTATGCTTTCGGCCTTTTGTGCAATGCTGAAGAGGTGAATACTTATCCAAATTTGATGGACCTTAAGCGAGATTATGAGAAATTTAAGGCGGTTGTGAGACCAGAAACCATAAGGAGTCTTCAAAAAGAGCTTGAGCTCAAGCCATTGGACGAGTCGAATGCCTCTTTTTGCGTGTGGCTAGAAATTGGAGACTGGAACCCAGTTAAAAGTGTTGCAGAGTTTGGGTTTAGCTCCGGCAATGAGCTATTTAGCAGAGCACTACTGCAGCATGAAGCATTAATCGAGCAGACAGAGAAGAAATTCATTGACAAAGTTCTTGACCGAGTGCAATCCGGAACCAGCAAGTACTGTGTTCCCGTTCAGAAACTGAGTGTTACTGAGACAGTGGAGAGCCTAATGGGAAGCCACCTGTTGTGCGAAGTGATCGTCGATATCAAAGGTCAAAAGCGCAGTGAAGAATGGAACATTGAGCGAGGATTCCTTATTGGGGAAAGACGTATCGAATTCACTGTTTCCAAAGTAAATCATACCAAGGGGGATTTGTGCGCTTACACGATACTGGTTGATCAGAAAGAGCGAGAATATCTGAATCAAATAAAGTATGCTATTCGAGTTGAAAAGCGATCATACAAGAAATTACATTGTGAACTACCGGCCTGGTTTCAGGAGAAATTGGAAGAAAAAGCAGAGAATAAGGCAATTAGGAAGAAAAAGAAGACCGGAAAACCTTCGGGGTTGTGCGTTATCGATGGTCCTATTGGCTCTGGAAAATCGGACAGAGTTAAAGATATGATTAGTTCAATTCTCGATTCCTCACCACATGACAAAATACTGGTTGTTAGTAAAGCAAAACGATCACTCGATAGCTTTGGTGTGCCCGTGCAAAGTTTGGAGACTACATTTGAACATGCCCTAGACGAGGTAAAATCGCTGGCAAAGCAATATGAGACTGACCCTGAAGAAATCTATGACTTTAGATCAGCATATGCCTTTTACAAGTCCCAAATCGAAACGAAATGGGTATCTTTTCTTGACAATATTAGAAACAAAAATCTCGAGAAGTATCCATTTGCCGGTCTTAGAAAACCCAATTCCTCGCAAGTTGTTGACCATTATTATTCTCTGATATCTCCAATCAATCGACTTCAGCTGCTCGAGAAGAGCAAGCATTCAAACGATGTTTATATTCGAGCCTCAAATCCAACTTATCTTACCTTTGATGAGCTTCAGTCTATCAAATCGCTTCACTTCGATCATCTGATCCTACTCGATGCGACACTTCTGACCCCTTACGAACTCTGTGCTACCCTGTCTATGAACCCGACTCTTTCTGACTTGCAGAGCATTATGGCGGTTGGGAACTCATACATCAATGATCAGCAATCAGCGTTAACTATTTTAGGGAGACTAGAGACTCCAGACTTGCTTACCGTACAGATCGGTGTGCGTCCAGAATTATCGCAGTTTTTTACGGACCTACTGATAGAGAAACCACTTGAAGATGCAAATCCGGGACTCAAAGACACTTGCTTATTTGTCGACGTTAATAGCGAGGAATCTCCTGCTGGAGAAGAATATCAAAACCTAGACGAGGCAGAATACTGTGTGCTTTTGTATAGTTACATGAAACTTGTTGGCTATGAGACATCAGACATTGCTATCTTGACAACGCATACAGCACAGAAATTACTGATCGAAGACATATTGCGCACGAAATGCGCTAAACACTTGGAACTGCCTCCAGTGCTGGTTGCTACAGGTGCAAATGGAGGAAAATACAAATATATGATAGTTTCCTTAGTGAGAACGGCAGATTCGGGCCCTTGGACGAATCACCGGCTGGTGTATTCCCTTCTACAACTAGCCAGCCATGGATTGTACGTTTTCGGGCGCCACAGAACCTATCAAGACACATTGTTCCGGTTGCTACCACTTAACAAGTTGCAATTGCTGGTTACAGAGAAATTAGGAGATGTTGGCCGAAAAGTGGATGACAAGGTTATTTCTAGTGTTACGATCAAGACTGTACCTCAGTTTAGCAACCTAGTGGCACAAATGGAGGATATGAAGTAAAAGTAGGGAACACCAAATATAATCTTAAGCACGACAAACTTTTTCTACATTTCGCCTTCTGGCGTAGTGGAAATGCAAACCGTCGCAATCTGCGCGTACTCGCTTTCACACGGCCCCTGGGGCAAAATTCGCGAGTGGGAAATTCGGTGATACACCCCGCCATTTAAAAATTCTCCAGAGAGAATCCTGGGCGCGAAAGCGCTGGGCGCGGCCATCAGAAATCACCGGGGAAATTATTTCCTCGGATGGAAGTGCTGTGCTGGTGGTTGACAGACGTGCTTGTTCACGTCTAGTTGTTGAGTGCAATGCGCAGATTTTACATTGTAAAACACTCGATACCGATCATTGTGGCAGTTTGCGTTTTTGCTTTCGTTTTTAATATACATTTCCTACTGAAGCCTAGTGTACACTTTTAGTCCTGCTTTGGCTCCTGTAAAGGCTCCCCATTTCGTGCCAATCCAGGCTTCACATACTTCAGACTAGTGTACTGATGTGGGCCTGGTCTGCCGCGTCCTCTTCCTCTGAACTTGCGACGGCTATCTGGACGACCTGATGATACAGAGTGCTCAGACTCGTTTGGGAGATTCTTAGAGTCGTCTTTCTCAGTAGCACTAGCCTTGTCAACTCCATTCTTGTCATCCTGTACTATCTCATTCTTCTCGCCACCCTTTTCTCCCTCCTTCTTCACTTCTTCCCTTCTCTCTATTGGTTTTCCATCCCTGTTGTACCGCACAGATAGAGAGTGGTAAGCACGACCCCGACCTCGGCCCCGGCCACGACCACGGAGTGACGGCTCTCCGTCTCGCACGTAACGCGTATTACGGAGCTTACGTGTGGTTTCTCTATGTTCTGGCTTGGTCGGAATCTTCTGGCCGTTTTCTTCAACCTCAGCAACCTCAGACACGGGGCTCTCAGAGTTATCTTGGTCCTTCGGCTCTTTCAGATTCTCAGCATCATTGGCCTTATCGGTGGCATCGATCTTTCTCTCCTGTTCAGTATGTTCGGGTTCGGCGTTTTCAACAGTTTCGCCCTTTTCACTCTGCCCTCTTCTTTCTTTCCTTTCTCTTCGCTTGTTTGCTGGTTTTTGTAAAGCCATCT
The DNA here is from genome assembly GCA_003706255.2 of Ogataea nonfermentans. NCBI lineage: Eukaryota > Fungi > Ascomycota > Pichiomycetes > Pichiales > Pichiaceae > Ogataea > Ogataea nonfermentans. Next base: position 298,515 of record PPKT02000003.1, on the reverse strand, counting down.
TCACCGATCCACCAATCCGAGACAGCTCTTGAGGTCGCTTCCGGGGAGAGTCAGACTTGGGCTTCTCGTCCTCTTTTTTCTTGCGATCCTCCAGTCCAGCCAGAGTTTTGAAAGTAGTGCTATTGATAGCTAACTCGCTAAGCTTCTTCTCTAATTCCAGCTGCTTAGAAAGCACATCCACAGGCTTTGCAGAACCGAATGGATTAGGTTTCGCATGTGGTGCAGGTTTGGACGCAGCCAGTGTCGTTTCCTGTTTTTCCAAAGCCAACAACTTACTGGCCGTATCAACCGGCTTGGCTAGCCCAAACGGACTAGGTTTGGGGCCTGCTGGAGCAGGTGAAGTAGAATCTGTAGGAGGTGCTGTTGGTGCTGCAGGTGCTGCATTCTGGCCATTCGCAGGTCGCGTGGCTATTTTTCTCCTCTCCTCTTGTCTCTGTGGCTTCTCTGTCTCCAAGCGCTTTTCCTCTGCCTCATCATCGTAACCAATATCCTTGTTGTACTGCTGAACATCCATAAAATCCTGGAAATCAGCCACTTCAACCACGACTCTAAGCCGATCCAAAAAAACATCATGCCATTTAATCACCTTCTGTAAGTCCTGAACGCTGGAAACCTGCACAAATGCACACTTTCTTTCAAGGTTTTCGGTAGCAGAGACATTGAACCTTGGAGCCGGTGGCTTCGGATCCTTTAACACCTTGCACTTCTCAAATTGAGTAAATCTTGACCCAAACAGGTCATGTATTAGCTTTCCAGTGGTACGCTCAGGCAAGTTCGTGAATTTGGCTATGTAGGGAGGCTTTAGGTCGCGCATAAGCCCGTCATTTCGTCCACCTCGTCTATCATACATCGAGCCCCCTCCCATTCCGGAAGGGTACGATCCGTATTTGTCACCATGTCCATAGGACCCACCGTCACCATGACGTCCAAAAGGAGAGGACTCTACTGGCTTGTGCAGTGAAACTGCAATTGAATTGATATCAATATCGTCGTCAGCCCAGGACCCTCCTAGGCTCTCATCGGCAAAAAATTCGCCCAAAGACATTTTCTTAGGTCCTACTTGACGGCAATTGAGTATTGCCCGTGTGATTAGTACCGTTCTAAGCTGACATCAGAAATTTGTACTTACCCATTGATGTTATCACGAGCTCAATTTATTTGCAATATAACAGTCAAAAACAATCAGTTAATTCGATATCTCGTTGATTAAGAGTCTCTAGAGTGTGCGGTAGCTTCAATGTGTTTGTAAGTGTTCTCACAGGGACAATTCAGTCTTGTTTCTAATCTCTAGTTATGTTTAATTTTGCTTCAAAAACTTCCAGCCAGCACAGTTCGAAATTGGCAGATGTATTTAGTTTTTTTTTTGTCTAATAATTTCCTCCTCAGCCATGCCAGTAACTCAGCTGGATTCCGGCCAGGGACGATCGCGCGACGTCCTATCTCCGCAGCCGCAGTCCAGCCAGGCCGCCCAATCGTTGCTAACGATACCTGCAACAGGCCAATCTAACCCATCACCCTTCATTGCTAACAGAATGATATCATTATCCAGTACTTCCATCACATCTTTGATACCCTCACTCTATTCACTGGGCACAAATCATTCAACACCGGGACTGCCAAATGGTACCGCCAATTCCACATCAGACAATCTGGCTCTCATCTCAGACGCATTGGCTAGAGAATCGGACGTCACGGTGTCCACAAATATCACTTCGCAAGCAGAATACAAAGGTTTCGCCGCTTATGTTATAAGCTTCATTTTCCTATTCGTGTGGTTGAGCTGGTCGATTTTACCAGATTCGGTCCTCAACAGCATTGGAGTATTCTACTATCCTTCCAGATGGTGGGCTCTGGCTATCCCTGCATACGTCCTGGTGTCCATGATGTACACCTATGTTGCGGTCGCATTGTACAACACAGAAGTTAAAACTGCACCTTTAGACGATCCAAGAACAATTGTGGATGGAGACGGTATCATCATCTCAGAGCTTGCACATTATTCAAAAAAAGACATTGACCGCTATCTGTTCGCTCCCACAAGCGGCATCTGGGACCTTCCCATAAGCGAGGTCAACAGAGTGCTGTATTCTGAGGCAGACTGAAGGTCTAAATTAATCCATTCTTGATAGACTCACGAAACCATGCCTGGAAATCTTCTCCGAAAGAGGCCACAAAATCATCAGCATCCAGTTTGAACTCGCTCGACTCGAACTTTTTGAGAGCAATCACGCTTTTCCCATCCACGATCTTGAAGAGGCACCACCATTTTCTACTCAGTTTGACGATCTTCTCACTAATTTTTAGATCCAACACGTCAGGATCATTTAAAACACAGCTCACCAAGTTGAGAGTTAGATTGATTATTTGAGCTCGGCTCACGATGCTCTGTGGAGTAGGATATGTTCTAAGTTCTCCCAAGTCATTTTCATGTGGTATATTGGGCAAGGAAGACTTAATTTCGCATTTGACAGGATCATATATTAGATAAAAGAATTTTGTCTCAGACTTTAAATCCCTTTCGATGGCTTTTATTTGGGAAGCCACCAGATTACTGAAATAATCTGTGTAAAGCCCGTCCAGCCTATTTTGTAATCTGGTAAAGAAATCTAGTCCTTTCTCAAATTTGTTGTATAGCAGAGTGAAAAGTATTCCGTTGATCTCATATACCACCATTTCGAACTGATGGTCTGACAAGTGTACAATTTTTGTCGCAATGCCGTCTTTGGTGTTTCCGAGCAGATATGTGCCCGTTTTCTGGGTCACGGGCATATCTTTCACCTGCTCAGAGATCTCAGATACGGCTTCATCAACAACTTCCGTCTCCTCGTTTGAAATCGATCCCAATCCGAACATATTGACGGAAGGAAAGAAATTAGAGACAGAAGCAATTGAATTGAGCGCAGAACTGAATGGATTGAAGACATGCGTAGTTAATTTCTCATGTAGAAATATTGCCGGTTGCAAAACAGAACGCTCAATTAAACTACCATCCACTTGAGTATTTGCTGCCTGAATAGCAGCAAAGTATGTCCTTAATGAAACCAAGTTATCAAGACGAAGTGAATAGGTGGACAGTCCTAGAGTTAAATCTAATCTCTCAAGATAGTTGACCAGATTAATAAGCCATTCTTGTGGAATGGTAGATGTCTCATTAAGGAATATCACCCCGAAGTTCTTGCTGGGTGCCCAATTTGTATTGAGGACCACTAAATCTATGAGTCCCTCCTCCTCTTCACTAAACTCTGCTATGGCCCTGCGCAAGTTCTCTTCAAAGCCCTGCGGGGGCTCTACCGAAGAACGACGATAGCCAGAAAGCAAGTTAAGCAACCCACGATCATTCAAATTATATGCTGACGTTGATTCAAACTTGTGGGATAACCAGACTTTCCACCATTCCTGTAATTCCTCGTCTGAACTGTGCTCCATTGGCCCATGATTTATGTAGTAGAAATTATAGCCGAATTGAAATTCGCGTAGAAGATACTCTGGGAAGGCCAATCCTCGTCGCACATACGACTCTGGAGTCTTCGCAAATCTGATTCCGCAGAAAAAGTGATATCTCTTCTCAAACGTGCCCACAATGACTCTTGACCTGTCTGTATCGATGTAATTAAGAGATGCGTTCTCAGAGTCGACAAAACGACCAGAGAAGTCCGAAAGTCCTTGAACAAATCCCACGCGTTTAGCCATTTCCGTCTCAAGTACCGTACGATCTTCAAAGTTGACGTAAACCAATATCTGGTTTATTAGCTGCTGATCATCTTCATTGCTAGGATCGCCTCGATTTGGGTCAAAAATGCAAAAATAGAGCAATTTGGGTGGAATGATGTCATTGGCAACAGTGCTGGTAGCCCTTGGGATCAAACCCGACGTAGAGAGCTGTATTGAATTGAAAACATTCATAGCTGTAGTTCCTTTGTTTTCTAGGTGCAAAGATGTACTTTCTCCGTTCTAAAATTTGAAAATATTGTCCATCAATTTGTTATCATGGTCCTCGCCGATTTAGGAAAACGGATCAACAACGCAGTTTCTGAGGTCACTAGATCCAACGTTGTGGATGGAAATGCTGTTGATGGACTTTTAAAAGAAATTTCCAATGCGCTTATTGAAGCAGATGTTAATGTCAAATTAGTGCTGAATCTTCGAAAAAAGCTGAAAGCTACTATAGACGCTGAAGACAAACCGGGAGTCAACAAGAAAAGGCTCATTCAGAAGGCTGTGTTTGACGAGCTGTGCGATCTGGTTGATTGCAAGGAGACAGAGCTATTCAAACCGAAAAAGAAGAAGACAAATGTCATCATGTTCGTGGGTCTTCAGGGTGCAGGTAAGACCACAACCTGTACGAAACTGGCCGTGTACTATCAGCGCAGAGGATTCAAGGTCGGAATGGTGTGTGCAGATACTTTCCGAGCTGGAGCTTTTGACCAATTAAAGCAGAACGCCACCAAAGCCAAGATTCCATACTACGGTTCCTACACGGAGGCGGATCCGGTGCGAGTTGCTGCTGACGGTGTGGAGAAGTTCAAGAAGGAGAAGTTTGAGATAATCATTGTGGATACTTCTGGACGTCATCGTCAGGAAACAGAGTTGTTTGCAGAAATGATCCAGATTGGTGAGGCAGTGCAGCCAGACCAGACAATAATGGTCCTTGATGCTTCTATCGGTCAGGCTGCTGAGTTACAGTCACGTGCATTTAAGGAGTCGTCGAACTTCGGTGCCATTATTCTTACTAAGATGGATGGCCATGCCAAAGGTGGAGGAGCTATTTCTGCTGTGGCTGCCACGCAGACTCCAATTGCCTTTATTGGTACAGGAGAACACATCAACGATTTGGAAGGTTTTACTCCCCGCCAGTTTGTTTCGAAACTGCTTGGAATTGGAGATATACAAGGATTAATGGAGCATGTTCAGTCGTTGAATCTGGATCAGAAAGATACGATAAAGAATTTCCAGGAGGGTAAATTCACGCTTCGAGACTTGCAAACACAGATGAACAATATTCTCAAGATGGGTCCATTGTCAAAGATTGCACAGATGCTGCCGGGAGGCATTGGTGAGATGATGAACCAGGTTGGCGAGGAAGAGACAAGCAAAAGATTCAAAAGAATGGTTTATGTGATGGACTCAATGACTAAAGAAGAACTTGATAGTGATGGTGACATCTTTGTGGATCAGCCAAGTAGGATTGTCCGTGTTGCTAGAGGTTCTGGAACATCTGTTATGGAGGTGGAGGCTGTTTTGATGCAGCAGAAGATGTTTGCCAGAATGGCTCAGACCACGAAGAATATGCAACAAGGAGGAGCCAATCCGATGGCGGGCGGTCGGGGTGGTATGTTTAATCCACAACAGATGCAACGAGCCATGCAACAAATGCAATCGAATCCCTCTATGATGCAGAACCTGAGCCGGATGATGGGTGGTCTAGGCGGTGGAATGCCGGATATGAGTCAGCTCATGGGCGGGGCAGGAGGAGGAATGCCAAATCCTCAAGAAATGATGCAGATGATGAACTCGCCAGAGATGAAGCAGATGATGAACAATCCTGCCATGAAACAAATGGCTCAAAGCTTTGGTCGGAATATGGGTATGTAATTAAATGTGGCTGGAGAATGTGGCTAAAGAGGTAAATTAACGGCAAATGAAAAATGCGTGTTGATAAGATTTATTCATAAACTACCATGTTGAGACATTTGCGTACGGCAGTTTTAGTGGCCAGAGCACGGCCTATGGCTAGAACCTTTGCCAATGCAAGGGCTACCATTCTGTACAGACCGCAGATTAATAGGCCAGCTGCCAGCAGCCTTGTATCCAGATTTTCCGTTCGTCAATATGGTGTCTTGGAAGAGGATACCCATGCACCTGTGGTCGACTTTGCTAAAGTGAAGGCCATTTCTGAGAAACAGGATCCTTCGATTATTATTGTGGATGTTAGAGAACCTGAAGAGTACCAAGAAGGCCACATTCCTGGAGCCGTCAACATCCCTGTCAATTCAAGCCCGGGAGCTCTAGGGCTTCCAGAGGAAGAGTTCCAAAGTACTTTTGGCTTTGAGAAGCCAGACCCAGAAAAAACATTAGTGTTCTACTGTCTAGCTGGCGTTAGATCTGGTATGTCTGAAGAACTTGCTGGCACCTTTGGTTACAATAAAAGACTTAACTATGTTGGATCTTTTACCGACTGGACTAAACAGGAGGGTCCTATAGAAGTCCCTGAAAAGGAGGAAGCTGAAAAGGAGTGATTCATAAGAAGCAGAGGTTAGGACGAATCAGAAGAGTAACTACTAATGATTACGTCTAACAAGTATGTAATCTCTACTTCGTATCTGTAAATGTTTAATTAAGCGAACTAAAGATGGGCGGTGCGTATATTCGAGAAGTGCGAGTTCATTAGACCACAGTCTCGTTGAGAAAATGGATGTCCTCTGTTGTCAACTTAACCCTGAACGACTCACCCTTGAGCCACGAGGATATTATTATAGGCACTGAGGAGTTGTACTTCGATGTGAGTTTTTCCAAGCGTTGCACCAACTCGTAGTTGGGAGCGCTGATTGATGACTTGCTCAGTAGATTGGCAACTCGCACAGAGTTGTTCTTGTAACGTTCAAACGAGGCTCTGGATACCGTGCTCGATGGTGTAGAGATGTGCGAATGTGGCTGACTCAGATTGAACCACTTCTCGTCTTGATCAATGCAAAGTAGCGGTGACATTATGATTTTGAGATAACAAGATAGCTAAGCTTATCCAGTGTATAGAAGGAATCGTCTTATTTATATTGCGCGTCAGCAAGCAACATTATCTGAGCCACATATTCGAGAAGAAAAATATCATCTGACAAATTCTCCAAATGCGGGTCTGACTAATTCTGGTCTGACAAATCCTGCTTGATAAGCTAGTCTTATAATTTCCCTTGTCTCAAGAGACAGGCTTGTGCAACTTGACACCCTCTGTTGTGGTACGTTATATTGTTCTGCAAGGTTCTGCAATGTTCTAGCCTCACAGATCTGATTAGATCTTCTGCTATAAACATCCGTGCACCGCGCCGCACGGAGCAAATAGCAATTGAAATATAGCACCTGGCTTTTCCTGTAATTCTTCATGACTACCGAATCGAAGCTCTTCATTCAAAAGGTCCTAATCTTGGCCTCCTTTGCACTCTCAGTGTATGGGACCTTGTTCCTGTTCCTGTTCAGCCACTTTGGTAAACATTACAGGACTCCGTTTACCGGTTTCTTTGTTGTCACCGATATATATTGGTTGGTGACAATGTTGCTCCAGGTCTTTTTCATTGTCAAGGTCTTCTTTGATAAGACTGTCTCTGCAAAAAATCAGACCGCTGTGAGCCTGATTGTTGGTCCGCACTTCGCCATCAACAATGCACTGCACTTTCTCTGGTGCTACTTCTTCAATAAAGAGAAGTTTGCTCTTGGTGAATTGGTGCTTGGAATCAACATGTTGAACCTTTTAGCACTTTATTTCACTCACAGGACGGTTTCAATCAAAAACATGGCGGATTGGCTTACCATTCACTTCCCAGTCACTGCTCTTCCTCTGTCCTGGACAATGTATGCCGTGTTCTGGAACGGAGCATGTATGGTTCACTCCCACAATGAGTCTTTGCTGGCACGTGTTCTGGCAAATTTGTTTATCTGGGACTTCCTGCTGGTTCCTCTGGTCATTCTGGTGCTGTACCAGGACTGGTCTATTGGTTTAAGTACCAGTTTGCTGATGCTAGGATTGGGTTTTGGCCAGCTGTTCACAAAGGTTGTGGCTCTGCAATGGCTTTTTGCCTTCATCATTGCAGCTGTTGACTTTGTTGTCTCGGTCATCATTATGTTCGGCTCTGGAATCAGAAATGTCAATACAGAGGAACAAGCTCCGTTGTTGACCTGATTACCCTGATTTCTTTGTTTCCATTGGCCGTATCATCTTCTCAATCATTTCAGTATGTACAATCTGTTTAGGCTTGTTGTACGTCGTTGTTAAAAACTCTAGCGTTGCTGGATGTGCCACCAGACTAGCATAAGTATCTCGTTTCACATTGCTGATATATTCAGTCCTCGAAGTCTCCTCATTTCCAAGACCAATGTGCTTACTCTTTAGTGCATCATATAGTTGTTTTTCACGAATTTTATCCGCCTAACTGTTAGTCCTCTGTAAACAAAGACACTTACCATTTTTTTTAACTAAATAATTTGTTCTCAATAAATTTTAAGTCTCTATTTATGACAGAGGATAAGCCCGAAGTTTCGGAGCTTCCAGCCTTCAACTACGCATGGAAATTTCTTGACGATGAAGCTGTCTCGAATTGGAAACAGACGGTTGAATCGCTGACTTCAAAAATAGTCAACAAGGAACTTGTGCCCAGTGAAGTTTTCTACGAGATTGTTCTTTGTTTGAACGATTTTTCCACTAGAATCTCAATCAATAACCTTATTACCCTTGTCAACACTATGATCTCAACCATTCCTAATATTAAGGAGCGTCAGGAACTATCTATACAATTTTTAATTGTATTCCAGGCCTGCAATCCAAATCCTCATTTGAGTGCGTTTATCCAGTCGGTGAAAATAGACAACCAGTTCAAACGACAGTATCTGGACTTTAGCATTCTAAAAAACGGTCTGTTCCCAGATTTCAATAAATGCTACTTCAACGACGCAAGAGTTAACGATTATGGTGTCGTCACGTACTCCTCCTTGCACGAATCGAGTGAAGGGTATTCGAAGCTGGCCGTCGAATTAAATAACTTCTTCTACGAAGAAGATGCTCTTTGCAAAACCGACTACTTTGTGCATGTGGTCGAAAGTCTCATTGGTCATTTCAGATTGGACTCGACAAGATCGTACTTGCTCATGTTGAGCATCTTTGCATTCTATGTTAATGAGCACGAGCAGCTGATACTAGAAATTCTTAGGAGTTCCTCATGGACATCCAAACCTTCAAATACATTGAAGACCTTGGTGGTTTCTTTCCTGATGAACACAGACCTGAAGGAAAAGATACCTGTTGAACTGAAATTGATCGTTCTGCTCATCAGAGAAGGCTTTTTAGATTTCCATTTAATTTACAACTCTCTCAAGCCACATGAGTTTATCTCTGATGCTAATTTCGCCCTTACTACAGCAGATAATAAAGAGCTAGATGAGTTACACACTCAATACACAGAAGAAGTTAAAGTGAATGCTTTGAAAGCCACAGCATCAGCTCTTGCTCTTGCTGCTCCTTTGGTGTTGAGTGATGATGAAGATGATGTCTCAGAGGCTAAAAAGCCAGTGAAGGAAATAGAGCCAGCTGTCCTGGAGAAAAAAATTCCTCTCAAGGAAAAGATACAGCAGATCGCCAAAATCAAGTTCCTCAAGTACCTTTTGGAGTACAAGATGTATGATGAAGCCATATTCATATTGGTTCAACATCCTTACTTACCACAGATTGATGAAGAGGTCTGCGAGAGATTAAACAGATTGGCAGATCATATCATTACTCCGTACTATTACCATGTTTGCCAAGTTGAAAACCCCCCTATCGTCAATACCGCACTTATTCGAAACTTTGATGATCTAGTTAAATGCTCGCATCAATTTCTTTCATTCAATGGTGTCAAGATTGCGCAAGATTCGATTTTATTCACCAAGATTGTGAGAATTCTGAAACATGAATTACGAAGTGGAACAGATAGCGATACTATTCTCCAGTACTTTCGGAAATTTATATTTCCCGCCTTCCCTTTTGCAAACAATGCGGCTGTTGTTGACGAAGCATTTTCTCTATTGTATGACTGTTATCCATTGGAAACACGCTACAATCTGTATGGAGAGTATCAAAACGTTACTGTCAAAACAAATCTTGAGATTAAGCAAAAGCATGAAATTGCCGAAAAGAAGACAAAGGATATTCTAAAGCGACTCTCGACGGAAAATGTTGGAGCACAAATGCGGCAGCTGACGAGAATAGCATTTGGTAATCCACTTGCCGTGACAAATACCTTTGTCAATCACATTGAAAGCTATAGCAGTCTAAGTGACTTAATTGTGCAGGCCTCACAGTTTTTTGGAGTATTTGTTTGGGACGCTTTAACTTTCCAACTTTGTAACAAACTCAATTCGAGCAGGCAAGCTATGCAAGAAGACGGATTGAATTATATGCAGTGGATTCAAAATTTGTCCTCATTTATTGGAATGCTTGCTACGAACAGGCCAGACAACTTCCAGCTGGGCCCGATTCTCCACTTGATCACCAAGAGCTTGAACAGTGGCTCAATTGATTTGATTATACTGGTTAATGAAATCGTTGGATCTATGAGTGGAGTGCAGCACATTAACAATCTCACACCTAGACAGATATTGCTGCTCAATTCGGAATCATGTCTACAGAAACTAGTGTATATGGTGATCCAAGACAAACGGGTTGAATGTTCAACAACTGCATGCAAGCTTCTTGACACTCTCGTGGACTTGAATGTTCTGGATGAGCTTTTTGTTCTGTTGGCCAACTTGCCGGACAAAATGGTTGATTCCTCGCAGGCTCCTCTCAAGATTTTAAACAGGAGATGTGATGAATTAAACTCGTTAATTCATACATTTACCACCCTCGTTGACGAGAATCTTTCTACAAATATTTTTGTTGAGAAAATGATCCAGTTGGACGCATTGATGAAACAGTTTAGAGTTCGACCAGTTTGGGCTTTCCAAATTTGGAGACGCCATTTGAGCCGACTAATCCAAACGAGTCCCGACACCATGAAGGAAATCGAAGCTACTCTTAGTGCGGTGATACCTTTTGATGTAGATACTATGAGTGTTAGTTTCTATGCGAACTTCTGGCAACTCTCTCTGTATGAGATTTGCTTTGACAAAATTTCGTATCCTAAGGAATTATTAGAAATCAAGGTGAAGATCAGCACACTGAATAAGAAGATTTTGCTTTCGCGCAAGGACAAGGATTTCCCAAGAAAAGAGCTCGGACGACTTGAAGACGAGTTGAATCAGCTTCATATCATATCAAGTGAAGTGAAAAGCGATGAAGCTAAACATGCATCGAACTACCTTCGCACCATTGAGCGCATCAGAAAGGAGAAAGACGGTTGGTTTAAAGATAGTCAGGACGAGGAGTACATTTCCAAGAGTATATCCCAGATAATGGAATATTGTCTGCTGCCAAGATTGGTCCATTCACCATTTGATGCCATGTACTGTGCTGAGTTTTTGTTCCTCCTCCACTCAATGAATACTCCAGGCTTTTCACTGATTTATTTACTCAATAAGTTGTTTACCCACTCTTTCATGCAGTCGACGCTCTTTACAAACACTACTTTGGAGACCGAGAACCTGGGTATTTTTTATTCGCAAGTTTTGCAAGTGCTTAACAGTTGGAGAGCAAATGAAGAATTGTACAATACAAAATCATCGGGTAAAGAAGGAAATATGGATGTGGATGCTGATTTTTCGGGACTTAAAGTTCCCGGGGGAGATCATCTGCAATATGAGGAGTTTAGAAAGACGATGTTCAATTGGCACAAATCTCTGCAGAAGCAGATATACAACGCATTGGACTCAGAGCAGTACACTACCAGAAACAATGCCATCATCTTTTTGAAGAATTTGTTGGGTGAATTCCCTATAGTTGAAGATCATTCTGAGGTTTTAATCCGGAAACTGTCGCTGATTTATTCCACCGATCCTAGAGAAGATATCAAGCTTGCTTCTAATGCCTTGTTTGTTCTCCTTTCGTCTAAAAAGTCCAATTGTGTTCAGGTCTGGGAGTTCTATGAGGTCGAACCCGAGGAAAAGGAGCTCTTGATGAAAAAGCGTGCTGAAAGACTTGAAGCGGAACGTGCACGCAAAGCTGAATTGGAGAAGATAGAACGCGAGAAACGTGAAGCAGAAAGGAAGGAAAGGGAAAAGGCCAATCCTACAGTGAAACCATACGGATTAGTCGGATTGCAGAAGAAGGAGAAGAAGAAGGTAGAAGAGAAGGAAGAGAAGGAAGAGAAAGAAGAGAAGAAAGAGACAGAAGAGAAAAAGGAAGAGCTGAGCCAAGATAAGAAGGAACCTCCTAGATTGGAGAACTCCCCAGAAAGGCCTGTAACTAATGGTGGAGGGTCCACTGAATCAGCCGCTGTTGATGAAATGGAAGGGGTTGAGCTGGAGAAGAATAAGAGCGAGATTAAAGAGGTTCTCAAGACAGAATCTAAATCAGAGAAGAGTCCATCGACCGAGACCATCTCCCTTCCACCTGTTGCACCTCTTGTATCAGCATCTGTCCCGACTGGTCCGAAAAATGTACCTCTGGGTCCTTCAGGATCTACAGGTGGTACCGGCTCCACTGGATCTGCTCCTACCAGCTCGTCTAGTTCTTCTGGTCCGTCTGGTCCGTCTGGTCCGTCTGGTCCATCTGCGTTACTTGCTCGACTGGAGGAGGAAAAACGCCTTTTGATGCAGCGACAGGCGTCATCCTCTGCCAAGACGTCTGCAGCGTCGTCTGCATCACCTTTACCGCCTCCACCCCTGCCACCACCACCAGGTCCGCCCGGGCGGAACTACAAAAATAGTCGCGACTATCGTCCCCGAGAGTTTTCCTCGCACAGAAAACCGAATAACAGTCCCAGACAATCTGGTTCCGAGCACGAGCTGGATCGCACCTCGGGACGTAAGCGGGGCTACAGTGGACAATACTATGATAGAAACAAAAGACAGCACTATTAGGTTGTATTTAATAATTCCATATACCTGATTGGTCGATACCTATGATCTTCTATCACACCTCACTCAGCGGCGTATCTTATCAGCAAATCGTCCGGGTGCGACGACTTTTCGTTGGAGGTAAAAAAATCTATACATAATTTAATTAAGTTCTCCAGCATGGCGTCCAACGACAGAAAGCCTGGCGTCTCGTCGCTGACAAAGCTCATGGCAGAGCAAAGGGCACAGCCTGCCCCCATCTCCAATGTCAGAATTAGCACCACAGCGGTCCATCCGACGGATAGTGATTACCAGAAAACCATAACAACTACCATATCTTTGGAAGGGGTGTCTCCGGAAAGTTCGTACACGGAAGAACTTTATCAGCCACCGCATGTCGGGCAAGTCTCACAAGTCCAAGTCTCGCCGAAACCAATAGTGACTACGCCTTCTTCATCCTTCTCCAATAGACCCCCAAGCTTCCAATTCACCAGCAGTGGGTTCCCGCCTTCATTGTCCAATGCTATCCCCTACTCTGCGCCGGGAGGAAGAGCAACTCCCGTGTCCTCCTCGCTGACCAACGGCTCTTCTACTTTGGTTGGTTCTCCAGCGGTGAACTTGTCCAATGGCCAGCTCATCTCCGCCACCCATATCTCATCGCCAGCAATCTCATCGCCCAAACAATTGGAACCCCGCTTCATTATCTCGAAACAAAAGGTTCAGCAGGTTCAAGAAGCTCGTGCTGCTGCTGCAGCTACTAATAATCTGAGCAGCTCAAGATCAAACACTTCTCTCGTCAACTTCTTTTCGAAGTCAAGAAGAGGAACTGTCACGAATATGGACCAAATCTCTTCATCGCCCCAGACTGATCTAACTGGTCAGTCTCCGTCATCGCAGTCCAGTACAGAAAGCATTCAGACACTCTCTAACACTCCGGGGACTCGGCATTCTTCGATGGCAGACTTGCGTCGTTTTTTCCGCAAGTCTGTCTCTTTAAGCGGAAATGGCCAATCAACGGTGCCTAGAACCTCAAATTTAAGTGCTGGACTAAGTGTGCAACGTCAATCATCTATGTCGTCCATTCCACAAACGCTGGCTGCCACGCCGCAAACTAGCGTCACTTTTAATGCTCCTTCTTTTGGTGGAACTGATACAGTTTCTTCATCTCCCTCTCAAGACTACAGCACATCACCATTGGACTTCAGTAAGAGAGTTCCACCATCTCCAACCTCGGAAAGTCCAGGCAATCCTTTTATCAGCTCAGCTCAGGCTCCCCTGTCCATTGGTGGAAATACCACCCCCCAGATTCCGTTCAGCAAGAGATTTAGCAAGTTTGGTGAGAGTTTGGGAGCTGGTGCCGGAGGACAAGTCAGGTTGGTTAAGAGAATGTCTGATTCCAAAGTTTTTGCTGTTAAAGAGTTCCGTGCAAAATATCAGCACGAATCGAAGAGAGATTACACCAAGAAAATCACAAGCGAATACTGCATTGGTTCTACCCTTAAACATCCAAATATCATAGAAACAGTGGAAATATCTTACGAGAATGACAGAATTGTTCAGGTGATGGAATATTGTGATTTTGACTTATTTGCCATTGTGATGTCCAATAAGATGGTCCCTGAAGAGATAAACTGCTGCTTCAAACAGATTTTAAATGGTATCCGGTATATCCATTCTATTGGTCTGGCGCATCGTGACTTGAAGCTGGACAATTGTGTCATCTCTAAGGATGGAATTGTCAAGATTATTGATTTCGGATCTGCTGTCGTCTTCCAATATCCATTTTCTAATACGCTCATTGAAGCACAGGGAATTGTGGGATCTGATCCGTACCTTGCTCCAGAAGTCTGTGTATTCAACAAGTATGATCCAAGACCAGTTGATATCTGGTCTTCGGCAATCATGTATTGCTGCATGATGCTCAAGAAGTTTCCTTGGAAAGTTCCTAAGCTAAGTGACCCAAGTTTCAAGATGTTTGCTTCTAGAGAACCTGGTGTTACCTTCGGCAACTTGCTCAGAAGGGTTCCCGAACCACCAAATTATTCGGAACAGGATCCACAGCAGGAGCTATCGGCCAAGGACAAAGGAAAGCATCAAGAAGAGTTAGATAGCATTCCCCAGACTAACGCGATGCCTACACCTCCTCCATCTACGTCAAATTCAAACGAGAACCCAGACGGAGAAGATTCGCTAAAGCATACGTCCAACTTGATGGGTGAGCAGCGGCTTCTAGGCGCTTTACCAGCCGAATCTCGAAATTTGATTGGCAAGATGGTGTCTCTAGCACCTGCTTGCCGTATCACGATAGACGAATGTTTCAGTGATCCGTGGTTACAATCTGTGCAAATGTGTACTCTAATTCCTGACGATGTGGGCAGCAAACTTCTTCCCTCATTGGACCATGAACATACTCAGGTTGATCAGAGTGTTGCACATATTGCCATGTTGGAAAAGAAGAAGAAAGGCAAGAAATGAAATGCTATTCATAGATGTACACTTAAATAATATAGAGGACGATCGACCCAAACTTAGTAGAATCGTCGAATTATTTTTTTCACAATTTTTCAGTACTTCCATTAATGTCTGCAAAGAGTTCTCTTATCAAGCTGGTTGTTGGAGCCGGTCAGGCTGCTCCCACACCACCTGTTGGTCCTGCGCTCGGATCGAAGGGTGTCAAAGCCATCGACTTTTGTAAAGAATTTAATGCCAGAACGGCACATTTCCAACCAGGAACACCTATCCCGGTGAAGGTCACCGTGAAACCAGACAGATCGTTTAGTTTCGACATCAAAAGTCCCACAACTGCCTGGTTACTTATGCAGGCTGCTGGTATGGAGAAAGGTCAGGCCGGATTAAAAAACTCCACGATAAAGTTGAGTCTTAAGCATGTCTACGAAATTGCAAAAATTAAACAGAAGGACCAACAGCTCAAGGACATGACGTTGGAAAATGTGTGCAAGAGTGTTATCGAGACCGCAAAATCCATCGGAGTCCACATTGTGCCTTAGAAATTGTATTTCTGATCATACACTAGTTGTACATAGCGATCAGAACGCGAGTTGATCTCATAATATACATATGCGAACTATTTCATCTAGAAGTATTGCTCTTGAACCGCTTTCTGGCCTTGTCGCCACGTTTATCAATATTCTTCCGCTTACGCTCAACTATCGACTTGTGTGTCAGCCGCGTATAGACCAACACGTACGCACTCTCATCGCTCAATGCGTCGCGTGCTTTGGTCTTGTTGATAAACTCGTCATCGTACGTGGCCCAGGAGCCGTCAGGTTGTCGGCAATGGGCAATGTAATGACCAGAAGAGACGGACCGGCCCTGATGCACAATCACAGAGCTCAGCTTGTACTTCGTAGGAGAGTCCATCGACGTGGTATACTCAGTAAGATCCAATGTATCAGGGTAGACGACGTTTGTCTTCACCTTCATAGATGACGATCCGTTGAAACGGAATCTTTTCAGATGAATGGCTAGCGTCTCTGGGGCCCTCTCTATCGTAGAAATCTTTATGGCATTGGTCGTTTTCTTGCAGTTCTCACAAACATATCCCGACTTATCCTTCTTGTCTGTCTTAAGCAGTTCTGGAGAGAAAAAGTCCCTGATCGAGTTCTCAATTGAATACTTATATGCCGGTGGAGAAGGAGTTTGTTCTGGAGGCTGGGAAGAGTGGTCGGTGGATGCATTAGCCTGAGACGGAGCCTTGCCATCCTGCGTATCGGCAGCCTCTGGAGTTTGCGAGCGGCTTCTCCGAACCTCCTGAGCAAGAAGTATCTTCTGCTTCAAAAACTCTGACAATTGTTGCCTTGAGTCAGGCTCGCTTGATTTCGCAGCTTCAATTTTATTCTTGAGCTCAAACAATTGTTGAGAATCCAATATGCTACTGTTCCTCTTCTTGACGTTGTCTAATCCAAGTGACAAATCATAGAACTCCTGAGCAGTCGTCGAAATGTGTCCACAATTTTTGCATGTGACGGTCTGGCTTAACAGTCCCCCAAATATGTCATAAATTATGCTCTGGTTCAATTTCACACCCTTGGGAGTAGAATCTTCCTGAAGACGAGACATAAGCGACATAAAGTACTCATGTGAATCCTCTTGCTGCCATTCTGACATCATGCAGTTGATATCGTTCAACCTTTTAATTAGTCTCTTTGGATTTATCGTGCGCACCTTCTTCTCTCCTTTGTTGTCCAACTTGTACATCTTGGCAACCGTGTCAGCCAAAATCTGGGTCACCGACGTTGGGCTGATCGTATCTTTATACTTGTGTTGATGAACATCAACAAGATAATGCAGTAAAGCGGGTATATGACAGACTGCTTGCACGGCTGAGTTCATGTAGCACGTAACTCCATGATTGAGCAGTCCCAATGGGCCCGGTTTGTTCTTGAATTCTCTCCATGATTTGTAAATCCGAGTGGAGCCATTCGACCCTCGGTCATCATAATTCTCGTCTATATCATAGAACTCAGAGTCATCATATTTGGCACGAACAGGCTCACCCTTGATCAAAATATCTGCTGGATCATCAGGCGACGTTGGCGGTGTATCTTTGCTCTTTTGTCTGTCTTCTTCTTCATCATCTTCATCAGCGCCATCATTTTGGTGCTTGTATTGTCGCACAGCATCGCTATCAAGCTCTTCATCCTCATCGTCATGCCCATGCATATCTTGTTTCAAATCTCTCTTCAATTGTTCTATGTCTTCGGACTCCTCTTCAGAATCTTCAGCTGCACTCTGCTCTGACTGGTTGTCGTCTTCATCTCCATTATCTTCCTCTTCATCAGCAGTTTGAAAATCCTCATCACTGCTCTCCTCTTCTTCGCTATTTTTATTGAACTCGTTATCTGAAAGTTCGGCCACTTTAGACTTCTCTTTCGCCTTCAAAGGTTTGCTTTCTAACTCTTTCTTCTGTTTTTTGGAAAGATACTTTTTGCCTGTGTACAATGCCACAGCCTCTGCCATGGATTTTGGTCTAGACATGCTCGTGTCTTCTTTTTCCGGTTTTGATGTGGAACTGAGGTCGTCAACCGGCTTGAAGCCAGGTTTTTCCTTCTTTTGGATTCTAGAGTTTCGCAAAGCTATGTAACTGGTAGGTCTCAACGCAACCTTATCTGGATGCTTTGCACGTTGAAAAGTCAAGGGGTTTGCCAATATTCTGTCCACAAATGGAGCGAGCTGGTTGCTGTTGACTTTGGACGCGTCGTTGGAAGAGATCATGAACGACTAAAACAATGCTCTATTTTAGAGACTTGTGCCTGTCTTGCTTCTAAGGTTCGTAACTTAGGGCGGCTTCAGGGTAAGGATGTTTTCCAGGGAATAGGGCGCGTATATGCGAGACAAGCCTTCACGGGGAAAACAAATGGGTAGGGTAACTCCGAAAAAAATTCGATAAGATGTATTGTTAGATGCCCTACGTGGAAATGGCAACTGGAGGTTAGTGATCTGTAACGTAATCCCTTGACAAAATATGGGTGATTCGTTAGATCCGGGTGGTTAGGTGGATTGATTGTATTCGTGTCGGATGGAGTTTCGAGACACAACAAAAGTGAGACACCCTTAGATTTTAAAAGAAACAAATAAATTCTTTAAGGACAAAGAACCACTGCTGCTAGGCAATATTAGGTGACAGAACCGACGCAAAAAAAAATTTTAGGCTTACAATTTGGAGTCGATCGGCGTACGGAAAAAGATAACCTAGATACAGCAATCATATTGAGCACAAACCGTCATGGCTATCCACTTTCTAATTGCATTAAATAGACAAGGGAAGCTTCGGATTTCAAAGTGGTATACTAATGTGTCAGACTCGCAGAAGAAACAGACAATTAGAAAAGTGCATCGGCTTATATCTTCTCGAGATCACCAAAAACAGTCTAATTTCGTCAATTTCGAGAATCTAAAGCTGGTTTATAGACGGTATAATGGTCTTTTTTTCGTGATGGCGGTTGATGTGCAGGACAACGAACTGAGTTACTTAGAAATGGTTCATTTGATGGTGGAAGTATTGGACAGTTACTTCAATAATGTCTGTGAGCTGGACATTATATTCAACTTTTACAAGGTGTATCAGGTGCTGGATGAAATGTTTTTGGGCGGTGAATTTCAAGAGACCAGCAAACAAACGATCCTGGAGCGACTACACTATATCGACAGCCTCGAGTAGGTGACGGAATCTGCATGTTTATTGACAGATAAATAAACATCCTTTATAATTATATACGCAGCAAATGACTCATGTCTTCCGATAAGTTTCTACTGCGTTGATCAGCAAGGGCTCCCTTAGTTACCCTTTGGAGCCTCCTTGTAAGAAACACAGGCCTCCTCACCCATAGCAGAGATGATGGTGACCAAAAGATCCTTGCCCTCGTCAAAGTCAGATTGCAACTTCTCGCCCAACTCTCCATCTGGAGCCTTGACGTCGTCCTTGGTCTCACCGTCGTTGGTCATCAAGTTCAAGTAGCCGTCATCGATGTCCAAGAGCTGGAACTCAGTTCTTCTAACAAATGGAACCTCCATGTTGTGGGTAGATGGGGAGAGATCCTCCAACTTCTTTTGGGTGAAGATGTCAATAGCAACCAAGTGGACCTTGGCGTGACCGTGCTTACCAGTCTTGGAAGTGGACATGTCAACAATCTTGCATGGTCTGCTCTTGATGACAACGAAACCGTTCTTTCTCAATGCAGAACATTGCATTGGGTAAGTCAAAGAGGAACCGGCATCAGCAGTCTCGAAGGTGTGCTGTTACTGTTAGCATACAAACAAAGGTTTGACAGGAGTCACTTACTTCTTCTTCAGCCATCTTGATAAATTCTTTGAATTATTGAATCAAAAGTATTCAAGCAATACAATTTTTTTCAATTTCCACTTTGTTTGTCTCGCACTAGAGAAAAAATTTTTCGGCACACTGCGGGGGCGGGTCCAAAATTTACGCGGTCTCCCCGGGCCCAAAGCGATTCCCCGCGCCCACCTTCCCGCGTAAGTTCTGGTCCTCTGCATGGTAGGGTAACCCTAGTTTTTCATGGCCAGAGCCCCATTAAGATCACTATCTATCTCTTCTTGGGTCAGTCCCAACGGCAACTTGTACTCTTTAACCAAAGACAAAGAGTAGTTTAAATTCCAGGCATCATTTTCCGTGTCGTGAACACTCAATAGTTCGGCAGTAGACGGTCTTTGCATCATTGATCCAGGCTTATTTTTCATCTGTTGAGATTCATGGTTCATCATAAGATCCCGTAACATTTTGTTAGCTTTTTTGCCCTTGGCCTCCTCATTCTTGCGCTTAATCACTGGAGCTAGTACCGGTTCCACTCTGAAATGCTCAGCTAACAGGCGCAGATCTTTTTGGTCAGCAATCTCCCTAGCAGAGCTACCAATCACATGTGTATCGTACGATCTTGAGCTTGCATTTGTTAGTAAGACAAACTGTTCATCGGTCGCAATTGGAGCAATGGCATCCAAAAGCGGTTCCTTTGGTACCTGGTTCGAACGTTTCCTATGTTTTGGTTCCTCTTTGATCTGCTTCTTAATTCTGGAAGAAGACCTTAATCCGGACACGGAAGCCGACGACGAATAGCTATCATTGTCTGAAAGCTTTTGTTCGATTTCCACCTTCTGTTTCTTGCGCACAGGCTGTTGCTCAGCAACTTCGTCTGCAGAATCGTTCAGTACGGTACGCCACAGCTTTTCAGAGCCCGCGGTAGCAACGTCAAAGAAATCGGTGTTTTCGGACTGTAACAGCCTCTTCTGCTGCAAAAGGAACTTCTTGAGCTTCGTTAATCTTGTTGTATAGTCCAAACACATAGCCCCGTACAGCTCCATGGTCTGCCCGATGTAGTCATTGACAATTTGCTGTTTTTTGTAATCTTTGTATAATCGGAGTCTGAGCAACTCGTAGTCGCGTTTTTCTGCCATATCACGCTCTAATCCAAGTAGAACTTTGTTGACACGGTGACTCCGTTTGGAAAATGGCTTTTCGATCGTTTTCGTATTTGCCAACACATTCAGTTGGTTTGTGTATTGTTGATGTAAATGGTCAAGATACTGAGCCGGGCTTTCGGGATCGAGCGAATGAAGGTCATCCAGCAATCTTTGGTGTTTTACCGTATTCTGGGGACCAAACTGATCAAAATATTCTTGGGAAACCAGACATAATCGGAAAGCAGCAAGCTTATCTTGGGAATTGAGGTATCCCCGACCAGCATTAAGCCATGGCTCAGGTTCGGGAAGCGGCGAGTTCATGAGCTGTGCGATCTTCCGCACTTTTGCTGGCTGCGGCGTGTGGAATTCTTGTGACCCGAGATTTTCACCACTTTTTTCCCCATCTTCCATGGGAGTCTGAGAGAACTGCATAGGGACCAAAAACCCCTGTGGCGACATCATCACAGGCACATACCCTGGTGGTATCACCGGATATCCAGGAAATGGGATGAGTCGGGGTATTTCGAGCGGGCCATTCTGGCGATCTCGCACAAGATTCGGTTTTTCTGGTGGCGTCTGGGGTGGTGGAATATCCCCAGTACGGGATTGCAATAACGTCTTCATGACGTGCTTGTTGATCGACATAAGATGCTCTTGTTGTGTCTGGGGCAAGGGAATCGGCCTGGCAGATTGATGGTCGTCATTAATTCCTGGAGGAGAAAGGTTGGGCGCTGTTGACACCGTGGGCACCGAGCTCAAAGGGGGGAGTGGATTCATAGTCTGTGGTATGTATGGGTCATCTGCCGAGTGATAAGGCCTTTGGTAGTCACTGAATGTTGGAAGTGGTAGCCTTCTGTCCATATTTGCCTGTCTGATTTTTTGATACCGACAATTTTGGCTCAGATGGTAGCAGGACAACAGTGGATGAAAAAGCGTAAAATTGCAGAGATGAAGTTCAAAGATACACTAATGAGTTAACAGAAGTTGTGGGTTGCTTAATCAGCTTGTTGATCCGGATTAAATCCTTTAATGGCTCTTTCCGGTTGCAAGTCTGGTAGCAGACGGTAGCACGAAGCGAAATAATTTTTTTTTTTTTTTGGTAGCAAAACCGAAAATGGTAGCTAGCAGCTAAGATGAAATCCGTAAGGTGATAAGGTGGGACAGCAAATATTTATAGGGAGCAAGAAGTTTGTAAGGAGCTGTCTACTTTTGAAAGATGGATAAGAACTTGTCTGCTATTGACCAAGGTAACTGAAAATACGAAGGGTGGGGCGAGCAAGCCTGTATATTATGAAACGAGGCTGTGTTTAAGGAAGGTGATGCGGGGATTAGGTTGGCTATAAAAGAAAGGTGTATTCACTTATATGAAAGGTTGTATCATGGGTTCAGACTTGAGGTTAGCTATTTATTTTGAATCGCGTAACAACTTGGTTGTAACAATCTATTTTTAAGATAAGTAGAAACTAAATATAGCGAATTCATAGCGTGTGTATAGAGTATTACAATCAGTAATATTCCTGACCAATGAGCTCAAAATTGGGTCCTTGTTGGACCACAAGATGCTCTGTAGCAACGCTCTCAACTTGAAAGTATCTGCGCCACTGTCTCAATGATCTCCGTTTCGCCCATTCCAGTGACTTATTCATTCCCGAGTCCGTACAATCGATATATTCAAGTTGCGATCTAGACCTTGATTCTGCCAAAATCATCTTGATCGTCGACTTGGACAACCATACAATGGAGCAGAGTTTGATGGTTTGCAGATTTTCTAGCTTCACTAACTGTTTCCAAATTGCATCAAAGTCCAGCTGGACACAATTTGTATTTTTCCAGTCAATTTTACGCTGAGTATCCGACCAAAAAATAGGCTTGTCTGACTTGAACTTGGACAGCAATTCGATTTGTTCCTGTTGCTTGCGCTTGCGATCCCCAACATCCAGCAATAATGATCCATAACTGACTACCGAAGCCTGCTTGACCTTTCCTTTCGATGTTTGCCAATTGAAATATTCGTAATCTCTCATCTCAAAATCGTTGCTGCAGGACACACCTGAGAAGTCCACATGCACAAGATTTTCGCACTCTTGAAGTAGGTGGAGCAAGTAACCAATTGGAATATCCTTGGAAAAGCAGTACTGATTCAAAAACCTGTTTTGTAGCGGGTGAGGTGTTGAATAAGGCTGCGAATGACCGTCAAAAGGTAACTCTCTAGGGCTTGTAAGATAATCAACATCGCTGACTTTGACAGGGAGCTGAGAGTTTGGGACCGGAGACCTAGTCTTCAGATCTCTGTACCAGTCAGAGATCTCAAAGGTTGATAGCGCACCACCTACTTGATCCTGTTTGAAAACCTTCTTCAAAGAGCTAACAAGCGTTAGTTTTTTCCCTTTAGATCTAATTGGTGACAACGACATGGTACGAGCTAATTCTGCTTCGGAATCGTTGGAATTCGAATAAAGAGACATAGTAGTAGAACTCGAAGAGACTGACATGTTTCTAGAAGCCGGATCAGGCCGCGGACTACGTCTGGTCACGGGCGTATTCAAGGTCCGATGAAGTCCATACAATGGATGATCTCTGTACTTCCAATCTCTCCAGCCAGCAATAACCTCTTTGTCATCAAAATTCCGATCTAGTTGATTCCCGTCTCCGGCCACAAACACATCATACAGGTTAAGAGCATTCCCATCAAACTCCAAACCTGGTCTAATGCGCGACAAATTGATGGACTTCACCATCAGAGCAAGGTCCTTGCTATTCGTAATGGTGTGTACAAATTGGGCCAATCTGTATGTTGATGTAATGTATGGATTGCAGTAGAGAACAGGTTTAACACACAAATTGCAGCGTTTATTCACATAAAGCAGATAAACCAAAGACCTTTGATCATCTGCCAATTGTGCGAAAGTCAGCGTTAGAACCTCATCCGGCAGATCCATCAGGTTCTGTGCACCGGGAGCAACATATTTGCGGATACTTGAGATAGAGAGCGTAGATTTGAGTGATTTCACGGAAAGAGTATCTGAGGCCGCATCCATGATCCTCTTTCTGGTGTTGCTAAGTGGGGTGAGCAGAGATCGATACTTCATCTTGATCTGTGAGTCTGTCTTCTTTTTACGTGTGAAGAAGTTTGTCAACTTGAATTCAACAGATGCATCAACATATTCGTGACTACGGTAATCAAACCTCTTATCGGGATCCAATAAAGACCGGTACGGAGGGAGATACCTGCTCAATTCGTATGATTCAGTGGTCTTAGTAGCTTGTGCCAACTCTGAATGAGCAGAGACTGTAGCCGACGAAAACATGAATACGAACAAAAAACTCGTGGTTGCCCTTGTAGATCCCTTCTACTTTTGTGTTTCGTTTTATTTCTTGCTATATTAATCTATATGGGGCTCAGCGGTGAGACCCTGAAACCACCCAGGCTGTGCTAGGTGGGAGGTGTAGGAGGCCGTTACAACAAACCTGCAAACTCTGCCACAGTCTCTTCCATTATGCCCGTTTCCTGCTCATGCAAGTCCAGCCATGCAACGGAGCATTTCTCTGTTTGCTGCTTCACACGTGGAATTGCGTCCTCGGCGACAAGCAAACACACCGCATCGTAGCCCCCTGCCCCTGGCACAACTCCACCGAGGACACCGTTAAGCGAGGAGCACATATCCAGTAAAGTAGTTTGCACATCCGGCTCAATCTCCGCACCACTCTCATTCGTCATGATTTTCATATATTGCCGTATTCCGCGAATGCTTGAGACAATCTCGCTGAACCCACTTTTATCACCGGCTACCAGACTCTTTAGTAAGGCCTGATAAATCTGCGGTTGAGTACTGCTCAGATCCTTCAATCTATCCAAACTCTGAACAAGTTTCATATTATTTTCGTCGAGTTTCTTCCACACCTCGAGCGATCTCTCTGGCTTTGTTTTTCTCCATTCTAAAACTTTAGAAACCAGCTTTGGAGTCTCCGATCCACCAGCTATATCTCCCATCAGCAGTTTGATACCTGGAGGCAAGCAACAGTCTGAGTTTTCAATATGCCAGTCAAGTTCATCTACCAACGTAACGAGCTTCTGAGGGTCCTGGAGCTCAATAACATTATTGACCAGATCAGGATCAAATCTGCGGTAGACAATGGATCCGAATGTAGCTGAGGCCACATCGAACCCAGACCCAATTTTACCCTGTGCCATGCAGTGAGCAACCTGAGCAAGGTTGTGAACTTTTGTGAGCGTTTGTTTATCGTTGACATTGAATTCGGTGTAGTAACACGAAAGCAAAGCAGTGGTCAATGAGACCACGAGACCAGCACTGGATCCCAGTCCCGTCTTGGACACTTTGGTTATTGGCTGGTCGTGATAGTAGAATGTTCGTTCTCCCGAGTCAGACGTCCTAGCAACTGAGTTAGTCTGTGAATGATACCCTGCGTCTGAGAAGATGGTTATATGGATGAATTTGTTATTTTTCGGGGAGAGATAAGCAAGCACAACGGCAATAGTAGCCCTAATGAATGGATTCGAGCGTTCCTGCTCCTCTTCTGCTCCCTCTGGTCGCGTGAGATCAACTTTGTACGACCACTCTCCCTCTTTAAACTGGGGAGAAGTGACGGAGATTCTGGTATAGTCGGTATCATTTTCCAAAACTTGAGCATGCGCATGCATTCTCGAAGATAGTGCCACTACGAACGACTTATATTTGGAGTCAAGAACCAAGTACCCTCCAGCGAGGAGGGCTTTTCCAGGTGCACTAAACATAATGCGGATGGGTAAAAAACTTTCGACGCGTCGATATAAATAATATACTTCCGGCGGTTTATTATTTGCTCCTAAACATGGTTAAAGAAGGCCATTTGTTTGTGCTGATCCATGGGTAAGTGACTTCAAATGTGAGCTGTTAGACTAATTGGTAGCATGTGGGGTATTTCGGGCCACATGGATGTGGTAGAAAAGACCCTAATAGACACATTCGATGCCTCCCAAAATGAAATATACTATCTTAAGCCCTCGTCGTTTGGATCATTCAAGACTTACGATGGTATTAAGGTGAATGGTGACCGAGTCTTGAAAGAAATATTTCAAGAAATCGAGACATTGAAGTCCGACAAAGACGTCATCATTACGAAAATGAGTGTTGTTGGATATAGCTTAGGAGGCTTGATTGCTCGATATTGTATAGGTGAGCTGTACGAGATTGGCTTTTTCGAGACCGTGAAGCCGATGATATTTACTACTTTTGCTACGCCACATCTTGGAGTCAAATTTTTCAAGACATCCCGGATGCTGGACAGGGTGTTGAACTTTTTAGGAAGCAGGTTGATCGGACAATCGGGAAGAGATATGTTTATCCACGATTCCAGCCTTGTTCCCGAGATGGCTAACAAGTCGAAGAAGTACTTCAAGGGTTTGAAGTTGTTCAAGGTCCGAATATTGTTGGCCAACGTGCGCAATGATAGATTGGTCTCGTTTGCAACATCCTACATTTCCAATTATAACCCGTTTGAGCATTGGGATAGGCTGAAAATTGAATATATCCAGGATATACCTTCGACCAGAGTGCTGGGAAAGGAACATGTGGCTCGGATCATAGACATGAAGCATAGCGCGTTCAGTCCTAACGAAGATGCTGCGAACGAGCCAGACCCTTCGCAGTCCAGACGCAATCTGGCAGTCGCCACACTGTTTATTCTTTTACCAATTGTGTTTCCACTCATCTTCATTGCCAGCATGTTCGGAACAGCTAAGAGTGAAATCCGCAAATCACTTCTTTCCGAATTTGATGCTACAAAAGCATGGCAAACCACAAACAAGAGAATCCAATCCAACTCTTCATTGCATTACACACCTGGGCAAGAGAGCTCGGACCCTTTTGCCAGTGCTGCAAAGCGCTTAGTTGAAACGGCTTTGAATGAAGCTGATGACTCAGATGAAGCGGAGTCTATGGAAGAAGAGTTTGTCGACGAGGATGAGGATTCAAAGCTAGTAAATGCAGGTATGGACCCCGAATACATTCATGTCGAGTACAATACCGATGCGGCTATAAAAATTCTCCCAGTCCTGGAGAAGAAACTTGAACATGGTCCACTTGAGGATTTAATGCTAACCGATAAAATGGAGAGCTTGCCCTACGATGAGATGCGTGCAACTATGTGTGCCAGCTTGAACGATCTCAAGTGGATAAAAATTGCTGCTCATGTCAGATCTCTCAATGCACACGAGGGCATAGTTGCTAGACGAGGACTGAAAAGGAATGCTGTTGGGACACCTTTGCTGTATCTGTGGGGGGTGATGGTTAAGCAAAAGCTGCAACAGATCTAGAGTATACCATTTTAGAATGTTATTTATACAGCTTGCAAATACTTAAGCGATTTGCATTATTCCTGGACCTTGACGTAGTTGGCTGGGAACAGACCCCTTTGGCCGTTGCATGAGCCGAGCCACCAGTCTTCATCGACCTGTTCGATTTCGGTAATCACGTCTTGCTCCTTGAAGCTGATTTCGTTGTCCTCCGAAGCGTCGTAATCGTACTCAGCAACGGCTGTTAGACCCTTGGACTCAGGTTCAGGTTCAGATTCTGGCTCAGGTTCAGGAGCAGGTTCGGATACTGGCTCCTTGTCCTCTTTCAAGACCACATAAGAGGCAGGGAAAAGACCGGACTTTCCAGCAGCATTAGATCCAAGCCACCAATCTTCGTCCACAAATTTGATTTCGGTGATGATTTCACCCTCAGCAAATCCAATTTCGTTGTCCTCTGCAGCCTCATAATCGTACTCTGCAATGGCAGATGGAGCAGAAGAGACTCCAGCTGGAGGCGGCGGAGTAGGACGTGAAGTAGTAGGCAAAGCTGGAGAAGCAGGTGCAGGCTCCTCATCTTTTTCATCCTCCTCCTCTTCTTCTGGCTGTTCTGGTTCTTCTTCCGGTTCTTTTGGTTCATCGACTGGAACACTTCTGACCGGAGGAGGAGGGAAGGAAGTTCTGACCGGTGGTGGAGGGAAAGCTGCGGACTTTGGCTCGTCCACCTTGAGAGCCTCGAACTTGGACTTCACATCACTCACATGCACATCTTCCTCTGGCTGTGATTCGGAGTTCACAGGCTTTGTGTCGTGCTCCACCTCCTTGTACTGACCCTTCTTTTCAGCCCAGATCTGTGCTGGTGTTTTACCGTTGGTAGCACCAAAATTTCTACTCAATCCTCCAGCAACGTGGTTGTCATTCTTTGGAGTGGCTCCAAATGAAGGCTTTGATCCGAACGATGGTTGCACAACCTCTTGGTATTTAGAAGCAACTGAATGACTCACCTTTGGCTTTGGCAAAGATGAAAGCCGGCCATCATTCAAAGTCACCGACAGGGTGGCCGGTTGTGAGCTAGTTGTCTGCGAAGGGCCCTTTCTCAGGGCATCAATGTCCACCTTGGTAGGCTTGTAAGCTGAAGGAAGTGTTTCTAGAGGTTTTTCACTGAAATCTCTCTCCTGAATCTCCTCTTCTCCATTCCAGTCATCAGTATCCGCAGGTAGTTTTGAAGCTGGTTTAGGTGGTACAGTCTTCGCTGGTTTTGGAATGATTGTAGCTGGAGGTCTTGGAGTAGGCTTGATTCCCGCAGACTTTGGCTGCTGCTGCAAACTCTGGATAGAATATCTGGCTCCCGAGGCATTGCTCACGGTCTTGAGCAGGTCATCAACATCCAGATCATCAGGATCTCTTGCTGTCACTTGCACATGGTAATGCAAGATCTTACCGACTTCAGCAACATTGTTGGAGAATGAGACTTTAGACTTGAGTGGAGCTGAATCTGGACACCAACCGAGCAAAAGAAGCTTCTGAACATCCGATCCAAAAGGAGTCACTCTGATGTAGCCGAATTGAACAGCACCCTCCTCAAATTCGCTCACAAACTCGTTAATATCACCATCACCGTGCACAGTAGGCTTCAAAGACGAGTCCTTCAAAGTGGTGTAAATTACATAAGCCAACTCGCCTGACACAACCTTATCATAGTCTTGTTTGATTTCCTTGCCATATGTGGCCAAATCAAGTCTCTCCATGGCGTCAATTAGTACAACACGGAATTGCCGGTGCTATAATTTGTTTACTCAGCCATGGTGTTCTTTACGCCTCCTTACACCACCAACACCCGTGCACCAGCATAGCTAAAAATACACAGCTCCATGCAGGGACTTAATGATCATTATCTCATTTATACTGCGCCCAGATGTGTATATAAAACGGTAATGTGTCCCCTCAGGATGCATTCATATGGACCTTACAGATCTAAAGCACGAAACAGTGGACATTAAGCTATCAGACCCTCCAACTTCTGTTAGCTTCCTATCGCAGGTGCAAACCGCTTCATCCTCTAATTTGCAAGATCAGACGGTCAACAGGCTTTTCGATGAGACTTATAGGCCCAATGAGAAACCTAAATCTCTTCTTGCTAAATTATACCAGAATACCTGGCTCGACAATGATCTTTTCGCAAAAACCAATGTTGTGTGCTCCTGCAGCTTTGCTCTAGTGACGGTGGTCCTAGAGTGCTTTCTCTTCGGAGTCTATACAAGAAACATTGGCACTCTACGAGACGAGCTCGATGTCCATGATAGCTCAGTGAAGATCAATGCAGTGGCCACATCTTTGGCCTTGTATATCTATGCCATGATCTATCAGGCGGTGTACGGGTGCACTGTGGCGTACTCCAAGAACATCTACTTTCTCTACTCATACCTTGGGTTCTTGGCTGCAATGGCAGTGTATTCAGGCATCCAGCTGTATGAGCTAAACAGAACGTTGATCCCTGCTGGCGAAGACATTCAATTTGCTGGAGTTTGCAAAGCTATAGCGATAGCTCTTATCGCTATATGCTGTGCTCTATTTTTAGTGCAGAGCTTCTTGGCATACAAATTACGAGGTCTGTACATGAAAGTTACAGCAGAAATGGTCGGGAATCGATCTGATCTGGTGGTTGCTCATCGGATGTTTAATATGCATCGAGATGCTGTGATTTTGTGCGTCTTTTTCGTGCCCACTTTCGCTTTACAATTTGCAGTCACCGCTCTAGATAGGCACAACTACGAGTTCGGATTGACCATAATGTTCCTGGTCCTATCCTTTGGCGTGCTGTATCTGGCCGACTATGCTGCTTCGCACGAGAAAACGCTTATATCTGCAGGATTGCTGGTGATTGTTCTTCTTGCAATGGCTTACTTAATCTTCAAACTGTACCGGCTATTTACCTGGTACTCTGAAACTCCAGGAAAGCGCACGCTAGTGGTGATGGATATCCTGACGTTGCTAATTGTGACGTGGTTGGCCATCATGATCCCGTTGGTGATACGATATTATGGAAAGGGACTCAAGGAGTTACGCGCAGGTAGCACGCCTGAGCTTAATTACATGACCCAGCTACCGCGCGCAGAGAACCGGATCGAGTTAGATTTTTAGTGTGCGAATAATAAAAATTAATATTTCCATCCTTGCACCGTACGCGTATGAACAGCATGACGGCCGACAGCATCTTGCGCCACGAATCAGTGGCTCCGGAGCAGTTTAAACGTTCGGACATATATTCGCTTGCTCCTGGTACGCGTACATACGCCAATCAGTTCAACAGGATCTATAGTCAGCGGGCCAAGAAGCTCAAATCACGGTGTCTC
This sequence comes from Ogataea nonfermentans, assembly GCA_003706255.2. NCBI lineage: Eukaryota > Fungi > Ascomycota > Pichiomycetes > Pichiales > Pichiaceae > Ogataea > Ogataea nonfermentans. Next base: position 268,263 of record PPKT02000003.1, on the reverse strand, counting down.
AAGATGGCCAACAGCAAATGGAAACAGGAGACCATCAATGATACGAATGTGGTTTATGTGAACAAGATTCTTGACATCAAAAACATGACGCCATGTTATACAATAGGCACCATTTTCATGGACATGAAATATAAACCTAATATATTAGAAGATGTCAGCAACAATATATATGGGGCTGCAGATGTGCAGCGGTCTGCAGAGCTCAGCAAACTCGATCAATTGCGTGCCGAAGCCTATTCGGATCCACAACAGGATCAGATCATGTTGGAGGATGAGTCAGGTCGGGTGGTCCTTGATGGTGAGATATTGGACAATATCGTGCTGGTGACCGGAGCTGTTGTTGGTATATTGGGGATGGAGGTCGATGAAGGAGTCTTCACTGTGGTGGATGTTATTTATCCTGAGGCTGCTCCTCAGATACCTCGCACGGTCCAGAATACCGGTAACAAAATGCTGTTGGTGTCCGGACTGCATATCAGCCAGAAGAGCAACATGGCTCCTTTGGAGGTGTTGAAGGAGTATTTGATGGGGGAATTGGACACTACGCACGAAACTTTGGAGTTTCTCAAATCTATTACTCACGTTGTGGTTGCTGGAAACTGCATCAAATGTTCAGATATCGCGGATCAAGTTGTGTTGGAGAAAGATAAATACAGAGAGCTCAATAAGTCCAACTACGATGCGGAAGCAATCAAGCAACTAGATGCCTTTTTGGCAGAGCTGCTAGTTTCTGTGCCAGTCACAATCATGCCCGGGGAGTCAGACCCGTGCGAGATCAGCTTCCCTAAACAGCCTCTGCACGCCTCCTTCTTTGAAAAATCTGGCTGCTTTGCAAATTTCCGCCGGGCAACCAATCCAGCCTGGTTGGAAATGGATGGAGTGCGAATTCTGGGAATCTCAGGAGAGAATATCAACGATATGTTCAAATATTTCATACCTAATCTCGAAGTGCCGTTTGGAGAGAACGGCAAGGGTATCGATTCTCCCGTCAAAAATGAGATCATCAACGAGTCGAGAATAAAACTACTCGAGGCCACACTTCACTGGCAAAATGTCATCCCAACAGCTCCAGATACTCTTTCATGCTACCCCTATGAAACGGATGATCCGTTCACGCTGGACGAAACACCTCACGTGTACTTCGTGGGCAACCAGCCAAAATTTGAAACGTCAATGATGACTCTTCTGCGTGCCAGGGAAAATCCTATTGATGTGCGTGTCGTCGCAGTGCCACAATTTAGCGAAACAGGCCAAATAGCAGTGCTCGATCTCGATACTCTTGAGTGCACAGCCTTGAATATATCGATCTGAGTTCAAGTTGCAACCTTCTGCAACGGCACCTTTTCTCCCTTAGAGAACGTTGCAGACTTAGCATATGTAAGATCCGCACCAATCTGGGCATATTCACGGGTACGTCTGGCCGTCGAGACTTGTAATTTGTCAAGTAACATATTTGTGTAGTTAGGAATAATAGGTTGGAGCAGTATTAGAACACAACGGAGCGAGTCTAGCGCACTGAAAATTACCAGATCCTGTTTTGTCTGCTCTGAAGGGTCCTTTAGTGCCCATGGTTGGTACTTGTCAAATAAACTGTTGATGTTCGGGAGGGTTAGCCAAATGGTCTGCACAGCTTTGTGCAGTTCCATGGCTCGGAAATGAGGGTCCACAGCCACTGAGAGCTCATTAATTTGTGTGTATAGGTCCTTGAGGTCATTCGAAAACTCTTCATCATCAAATTCTTCGAGTAGCTGTGTTAGTCCTCTGACAGCTACCTGTTCCAGTCCTCTCGATATACTAAACTTCTTTGAGAGAGAACGCGTCAACAAATTACAGAATTTGTCAATAAATTCATTTCTTGTCGAATTCAGCTTGGATTCCGAATAGTCACAGTCCGACTCCAAAACAGAATAGCGCATCATAAACAACCGTAGGGCGTCAACGTCGTATTTTTCTGCGATCTCGATAGGATCTGCAACATTCCCGCGACTTTTGCTCATCTTCCGACCCTCCATTAGCCAATGACCATGCACAAAAACAGAACGTGGCATAGGAAGCTCTGCAGCCATTAGGAAACATGGCCAATGGACACAATGAAACTTGGTAATTTCCTTTCCAACTAAGTGCGTGAGACACGGAGTCTCAGGAATTGAGCCCGGATATCCAATACTTGTTAAGTAGTTGACCAAGGCATCTAGCCACACATACATCTTCTGTGAAGGATCCGATGGAACATCAATGCCCCAAGTGAGCCGGGTGGTGGGGCGTGAGATACTGAGATCCTCGAGATCACGTGACTTGAGGTCTCTGAGCAGTACAGAATAGTAGTTACTAGGTTGGACAAACGAGGGATTTGACTCAAGGAATTGAATAAGACGGGGTTGCATTGTACTAAGCTTGAAGAAGTAGTTTTCTTCTGTTTCATACATCACCTCCGCACCAGTCTCCTTAGCCACCTTCTTGCCGTCAACTTCCTCGATCTCCTCTTCCGTATAGAAACATTCATCCGACACCGAATACCATCCAGAATGTTGTCCTTTATAAATGTAGTTGTTTCTCTCAAGTACTGTCCAAAAATGTTGCACGGCTTCAAGATGGTCTGGATCCGTGGTTCTAATGAATCTATCGTAGTCGATGTTTCCAAGCGTTGCCAGGTCTTTGAACTTGAGTGCAAGGCCATCACAAAAGGACTTTGGATCAATGTTAGCATTCTGAGCAGCCGTTTGCACTTTGAGACCGTGTTCGTCGGTTCCAGTGGTGAAGAATGTGGATTCACCACTAAACTTGAGCCATCTATTGTACACGTCTGCTAAGGTCATTGAGTAATAATGTCCAATATGAGGTTTGGCATTAACATAAAAGATAGGAGTAGTGACGACTTTAGTTTTAGAACTGAGCCATCGCGCACCCAAAATGTGTTTAGCTGATCGAATCATAATATATACAGAATTATGAAAAATATTTAGTGAAAAATAACCATGCAATAAGCATTGAACGCAAATTATCTATTAGCATCTTCTTTGAATTGTAGTTGTCTGGAATGTCTGTCGAAGGTCTGAGCAAAGTCTGCGAGTGATTGCTGGGACGGATTTCCCTCCATTGTCGTGTTATCTTTAAAGGTGACCTGGACGACGGGTGGTTTGGAGCTCGATTTAGGAAGCACTTCAAGGTCAACCTGACACGACTGGCGGACCTGGCCAGATATCAGCGCAATAAAAGAGCGCGCACACTTTGCCTCCGGACCGAATGGGTCGAATTTCACCACAACTTTTGAGAAGAACTTGGTGATCATAGATGGTGATAATTTTTAATTTTTTCACAGCCGCAGAAAATTGGCAGAACTAATGTGGATTATCTTCTTCCTTGTGTCGGTTGCCAACGCCTTCTACTCCAATTCAAAGTACATCTATGAGTTGAATCCGCGAACATTTGATGATGTTGTGCTTGGTACTAACCATACGACGGTAGTGGAATTCTACGCTCCTTGGTGCGGATATTGCAAGGAGTTTAGGCCCCATTATGCTAAAGCCGCCAAGGCAGGGTCTGAAATTGCTCAGTTTGTGGCGGTGAACTGCGATGCAGAGGAGAACAAGGCCCTTTGCAACAAGTACAGAGTTGAGGGATTCCCGACAGTGATGGTTTTCAGACCTCCCAAATGGTCCGAAAAGAGCGAGCCAACTACTAGGCAATATTCACATTCGTCGGAGTTGTATAGGGGAGAGAGAACTGCTAACAAGTTGGTCGATTTTGTGAAAGGAAGGATCAAGAACTATGTGAAGAGAGTGACCGTTAAAAACCTGGATGCATATTTAACTCCGAACGATAAAGACAGGGTTCTACTGTTGACTTCAAAATCATCTGTTTCTCCGATGTACAAGAGCATAGCCATTGATTTCTTGAGCACTCTCCAACTGGGCTACTTGACAGTGAAGGATGAAAACAAGGAACAGATTGCAAAGTCTTTGGATATAACGACTCTTCCACGGATTGTTCTGGTGAAAAAATCTGGTCAGATTAATGTCTATGAAGGTGAGATGACTCGAGCAGCTATTTCCAAGTTTTTATCGGATCATGCAGATCCGGAGGACGGCCAGTACAGCGAACGGGGTACTATCATGAAGGGAATAAGATCAGGACTTTACAAAAGCTTCAAGGATTATAGAAAGAAACAGGGGATCAAAAATAAACAGGTGAAAGATGAGTTATAGATAAACTTAGCATTACATAAAAATATATCGGTCAATATTTTTCGCGTATGGTATCTTGTCCTATTTGCTCGAAAGAAGTTGACATCGCTTTCATCAATAAGCATCTTGACAAATGTACAAATGATGCTGCTGAGCGATGTGCTGAGCAACCTGCTGGTGAGTCTGGAGCCCCCAAATCACTGTCCTCACTATTGTCAGGATCCAAAAACGCCTCCCGCAAGAGCTCCTACAAATACGACGGTAGTCAAAAACGGCCACTTGGAATAGCACAAGGGTCCAGTCAAACAACCTCATCAGAAACAGACCCAGAAGTCTCGATTGAGATTGTTGAGCCGGAACCCAAGGTCCGTAAGGTTGATCCAGTAGAAGAACTACGGTTGTTGAGAGCACAAGCCAGACTGCCTCTAGCAGAGCGATTGAGACCTAGTAGTTTGGATGATTATATTGGACAGGATCACCTGGTTGGTGAGGGTGGTATTTTGCGTGGCTTTATACTCAATGATCGAGTTCCGTCTCTCATATTGTGGGGTTATCCGGGTACAGGAAAAACGACTTTAGCACGGATCATCTCGCAGGCAACCAAATCGCGGTTTGTCGAGTTGAGTGCGACTTCAAGTGGTATTGCTGATTGCAAAAGAGTTTTTGAAGAAGCACGTAACGAGTACAAACTGACGAAACGCCACACCATTATATTTATTGACGAGATCCATCGGTTCAACAAGTCACAACAGGACATTTTCCTGCCACACGTGGAGAAGGGATCAATTACGCTTTTGGGGGCTACTACGGAGAATCCGAGTTTTCAGCTCAACAGCGCATTGCTATCTCGTTGCAGGGTTTTCGTGCTCAATAAATTGTCTGCATCAGAACTGCACAAAATTGTTACTCGAGCGCTACTGGTGATCAATAAAACGAGAAAACTAATTCATAACAAACCCATCTTGAGGTTCAATAAGGAATCTGTTGCGTATATCTGCGATATTGCAGACGGAGACTCGCGAAGTGCTTTGAATCTACTTGAGCTAGCAGATTCACACTTCATGTCGAACTCTAATCTCGAAACAGCTAAACACGTTGTGGAGGTTACCCCAGAACAACTTCGAGAGGTTCTCAAGCGAACACATATGGTCTACGATCGTGTAGGAGACGCTCATTATGATACAATTTCAGCTTTTCACAAGTCTGTCAGAGGTTCGAATCCGGACGCAGCAATGTACTACCTAGGGCGAATGCTTAAGGGCGGCGAAAATCCGCTCTACATTGCACGAAGGATGATAAGGATTGCAAGCGAAGATATTGGAGTACTTGACGACACCTGCTTGCCGTTTGCTATAGCCGCGTACCAGGCTGTGCAATTTGTAGGGCTACCGGAGGCAGACCTGGCGTTGGTGCATTGTGCGGTGAAACTTGCTCGTGCTCCCAAATCGGTGGAGATATATCGTGGATGGAATTCACTTAAGGCGAAACTTGATGCAGAACCTGAATTTGCGTCTGCCCCTATTCCTCTGCATTTGCGGAATGCCCCGACTAAGCTTATGTCAGAACTCGGATATTCTAAAGGCTACAAGTACAATCCTGATTTCAGGGACGGTAATGTACAACAGGACTATTTCCCTGAGGAAATTGGCAAACTGGGTTTACTGAATGGCCAACACCTCGGCACTATGGTTGATCCAGATCTGTAATTTGAAAAAAAACACGGTCGAACGCGAAATAGAGTAAATAAAATGGCTGAAGTAAAAACATGCGCGTAAAAAGTGTTACCGGGTGGTGCTAAACGCTGCCGATAGCTTCTAATGTCGTCGAAAAGGCCTTCGATGTAGTCCTCACAATCAGTCGCGGTCGCGAGATCTATTGATCTAAAAAATATTTATTGTTTTCATGTATGATTTCATGCACGTCAGTCGCGATTGAAAATTACCCCCTTTTCCTCCAAACATTCCAGATCGCAGGTGTTATAAAGCTGTAGCACCGGCTAGTTCGTAATAGTTTCAATCTATTTACAACTAACACTGACCTATCGATTTGCTGACACCTTGTGCTCACGATTTCTTCAACCAGTCATTCCTTTATATATCCGTTGAACCTAGAAATCGCTTGCGCTCTACAATGAATATCAAGTCCCTGATCTACACCGCTCTGGCCCTTTGCTCGGTCGAAACAAACGCACTTCCAGTGGGTGGTTTCTATATTCTCGGAAAGAGATATGAGAACTCCTCCACTCCATTGACCACATACTCCACCGTGTCTGAAGGCTCAACGCTTATGGTCACCGAACCATGCACTCAGAGCACAGTGCCGAGCACATTGACCAGTACCCCCGCTGTCAATGGCTTGTTCGTCAGCGCAGAACCAGTCTCAGACTACACTACCTACACTACTGTGAGCGAGGGAGTCACAGTTACCGTTATTGAGCCGTGCTCCGCCAGCTCTACTACTCCTGCAACCACTTTTGCTGAGCAAACAGCTGACGTCATCACATCTGTGTACGTGTCCAACGGACAAGACGTCACCACTACTTTCACAAGAACTTCGACCGTCTTTATCACTGTGACGGAACAATTATCGTCGACAGCACAGCCTGCTGAGGCAATCATTACTTCAAGCCCAGAGACGTCACCGGCAGCCGTTCCAGTCACTGCTACTACTGCTCCCGTCGTCGAGGCTCTCCTTTCAACCGCTCCGGGTCCAGCCACTGTCACTGTCACCGAGACTGTCACCGAGTCCTGTGGCCCATCGAAGACTTCTTCGTTGTCTACCTCCACCAAGGGGGTCACTCTGACTAGCACGGTGTTCATGACGTCCACCTTGACTATGACGCTTACAGCTACTATCCCAATCACCGATTCGACTGGTTCGACAGTTTCATTGATTACCACCGAGGCTTGTGTTGAGAAAGCCATTTTGAACTCCTACATGACCACCTACGTGACCTCATACTCTTCGAGCTACCCAATGAGTTCCAACACTACCTCTACAGCTTTGTCTCACTCATCGATAGTTCCTTACTACCAGCTTGCGGCCAATTCATTGTCTAACTCCTCGTATGTTTCGACTGCTGATGTGGAAGTGCTAGAAAAGCGTGGTTTCTGGAATTTGCTCTTCTAAAGAGCTTTGCTTGATTATGTAACAAAAATAAATATATTTTCCAATTAAAACTTTAGTAATTGTCAAGAGCATGAGCGCGGAGCAGCCAAAGTGTCCCGTGGACCATTCGACGCGAGAAAAGTGGCTTGCAAAGGCAAAGCAAGCAGAGCGAGTGAAAAAACAACAGATTCAACAATCCACTCCGCATCCGTCGTGGTTTTCCAGACTACTCTGGGCATCAAGCGGCTCCCCCCAAATCACCCACTCGGAGCCTGTTATGCCAACAGGTCATCCACCAGTGAAGAGCTCAAGTGATGCTGTTTGTCCCGTTGATCATGATGCGCGCAAAACTTGGCTGAGTGTGGGAAAGAAGACCTACGCTCCGGAGGCTATAGAAGAGGACAAATCTTGTTCTTCGGACAAGTTGGGTCAGCCAGTGGTCTCTGACAGCAATGTACAGCTTCCTGATGAGCGTGAAATATCGTCCATTCCGCGGACGGGTGCTGAATCGAACTGGATCTATCCTTCGCAAAAACAGTTCTTTAATGCTATGCGTCGTAAAGAATGGAATCCAGAAGTCGACGATATGAAAACGATTGTGCCAATTCACAACATGGTGAATGAGCGTGCTTGGGCATACATTTTGATGTGGGAGAAGGGACAAGGCGGAGAGAAATGTGGAGGGGTGCAATTAACTTCGTTTAAAGGTGACTCCAAGAAGATTACTCCTAGAGCTAGAATACGCAACCTTTTATTCGGTGCAGATCTACCTTTTGATAGGCATGATTGGGTGGTGAACCGTTGCGGTCAACAGGTGGATTATGTGATAGACTTCTACAGTTCTAGTCCATCTGCAGACGGCGAACCGACGTTCTTCCTAGATGTGCGGCCGAAGCTGAACAGTTTGGAAGGGTGTCGAATGCGTCTCTCAAAAGCTTTGGGATTGTGAATTGGCTCGTAGCCTGAATAGACGTCTCTTTATTCTGTATATACAATGTAAAATCATTTGAATCCTTGGCCCATGGCACCGGTTCTTCCAAGCGTTTGCATACTTTCTCCAACCTTGACATTAGCGTCAAAGTACTTGGCAACACATCTATCAACACACAGACTCTCATTCTTGGTGAGGTCACCGTCGGCATAGTTGCGGTCAAAACATTTTCTGTGACATGAATCAACTAGTTGATTGAACATGGTGGTCACCATGTCAAGCTCTGCTTCAGCGGCCTTGATTTTCTGCTCTGATGAGATCTGTGGAGCGCCTCCTCCGAGTCCTAGGAACGACATTATTAGATTGCCTTGTAAAATTTTCCACGCCTTTATCTGCGTCGATCGTCCGGAAATAATTTCCCTGTCTCTTGTTCTCCACTATGTTTAGAGTTCAAACTCTTCGACCAATTGCGTCGAAATATGTCAGATCCTATGCTCGAAAAGCAACATCACAGAAAAGAGCTGCGTATCCTATTTATCTCTGTGCCTTTGCGTTGGGTGTCGGCCTCTCTTACGAGTTCTCTGCCCAGGAAATAGTTGATAAGTTCATTACTTCCCCTCTTCCCCACACACCCCAAGAGCAGCTAATCTATACCCAAAACCTTGAAGAGAGTCTCCAAAGTTTGCCAATTGTTCAGAAGCTAGCAAAGGATCCAAATTACAAGATGTCTCGTTCGTGGAATTCGTTAGATAAAATTAAGGATACAGTTCATTCGACGCTTAATACGCCGGGGTCAATTTCCATTCCACCCATCACATTCCACAACCACGACACACACGAGTCAGTTTCGGTGGTTCATCTAGGCAAAAAGCTTTGCGGATACCCATTTTTGGTGCACGGAGGAATGCTAAGTCTCGTGGTGGATGAAACATTCAAAAACCACTGTGTGCATCAGGGAGGCCTTAAGGATTCCACCCAGGTGCATACTCACGATTTGACGCTCAACTATAAGTTTCCTACATTGGTGGATAATTTTGTGGTGATCAAAACACGCTCTGCTGTGCAGGATGATGGCAACATCGAAGTGAGAGGAATGGTCCTTTCCGAAAAGGGTAACCGAACATTGATCAAGGCCAATGCACACTTCTCTAAGGTCAGCCCTAAACGTTTCTTTGGGCTGTTTTAACATGTTTGAGCTGTCTAGCTATTTTTGAATACCTGCCCGTCTCCAAGTATGACGCAGTCCAGCTTTTCGTCATGCTTTTCTAAGGGAAGCTGTGATTCGAGCTGCTGTGCAAGCCCAATTCCAAGCAAATAAGGCTTTTGGTGCTTTTGCTCAATGTAACGTTTAATGAAGTCATCGTAGAAGCCGACACCATGACCCAACCTGTCACATCTGGCAGTGAAGGCCAAGCCCGGCAAGATCATCAGATCAAGCATATAGTCCTTAGCTAGGAGATCGTTTTCCACATCACCATTAGTGTAGACGAATTCTGGCTCCCGCAATTGGTACTTCCCCTGCGGCTTCATATTTTCAAGATTAAACTCTTCGACCCTAAGAAAATGAAGACACGATTTTTGATTCTCATGTCGCTGATAGTCCTGGAAAGCTGACAATGGTGTGATTCGTGGTAGATACACATTTTTTCCTCGTTGGAGAGCGTCTCTGACCAGCAGGTCGGTCTTTATCTCGGAGTTGTCCATAGACATATATAGTGCGATTGATCGAGCATTTTGGTACTGTGGGAGGCCGAGTAGCTCTTTCAGCACACGATTAGATTGGCTTAGGATATCTGCCTGGGATACAGATGCCAAGCGTGCTTTGACTACCTTTCGCAATGCCTTTTTCATCTCCAACAAGTGACTCAACAACACCGACAAGTCAAGCACAGCCTGAGAAATAGGAAAATATTTTCAAGTTACATCACTTAGTCTGCAGGAAATCAGGTCCTCCTTGCACCACTTAGCATTGTATTTTTCGATGTCATCATAGACCTTGCGGTGCGGCGCTTTATTAAACAATTTTGTGCGTACTAAAACCGTTGGGGGAGCAGCACACTATATAAAAGTGGATGTTCCGGCTGCCAACGTTTCATGTTCAGATATCTGGTTTATCTGAGACCCTTTCATACTTATCCACAAAAAATGGGCATCAATAACATCATCAGGTACGAGCACGAACAGGGCGGCTCTGCCCATCAGCACCATCATCACCCCCATAAACAAACGACCCCTAAGCCTGAGTTGGAACTCGTCGAAGATGAGTTCCCATCTGCTCTTTCATCTTCAGTTTCGTCTAGTTCTTCCATTTCGATGGACTCCGAAACCCCATTCCGACTCAGCAGGGAGAGCAATGTCAACGACATTTTGCAGGCGAATCGGTCCGCCGTGAGACGCCTTCAAGCCTCGAATCCCGTTGTTTTGGAGACCTCTGGCAAGGGTCAGTCCCCACATACCCTTTGGATTGGATGCTCGGATTCGCGAGTTAACGAATGCACCACACTTGGCTGTCAACCAGGGGAGATTTTTACCCTGAGGAACATTGCAAATCTTATCTCTTACCAGGACTTTTCGTCGATGTCTGCATTGCAGTTTGCCATTGACGTTTTAAAAGTAAAGAGAATTGTTGTCTGCGGTCACACTGATTGTGGAGGGGTGTGGGCGTCGCTATCGTCCAAGAAAATTGGCGGAGTCCTAGACAACTGGCTCGCTCCAATTAGGCACATTCGGGCTAGTAACCTCGCGATGTTAAAAAACATCGAGGATCCATTTGAAAGATGCACTAGATTGAGCGAGCTGAACATCGCAAATTCCATTAGTCAGATAAGGAAACATCCAAGTTTCTTGGCTGCTTCGAAGTCGGATGGCCTGGAGATCTACGGATTTATTTATGACGTGAAGACGGGTCTCCTGAGACAACTTGAGCTCCTTAACGAGTTTGAGGACGATGACGATTTGCATGATGTGTTCCACCTGAGTGACGAGGGTACGGGACACGCCCATTAATTAATGTAAAATAGCATATGAAACCTGTTAATATAGGGAAACGTAATGAACGGATTAGTTATTTGTGTATGTGTACGTACTTTTAGTATAGCCAAAAACTCTCCCTAAGAGGAACTTATCGATCGGCGTGCTTTCCATCAGCTTAAATCCGTTTTTTTTGAGAATAGCGATATCGAAATCTTCAAACGAGTAAACTGAAATTGAAGTGGATTCCTGAGAACCAAGTTGTGACTTAGCCCAGTCCAAAAGGTCTGTTAGAATTTCTGATCGAATGTAAACTCTCCTGATTCCTAAACCGGTGATATTGTATTTCGAGTCGCTTTCCTTCTGCTGTACAATAAATGCGATTGGCGTTTCACGGTATGTCACCACGAATGATTGTTTCTGCATGAGCTCAAGGCTCTTCTTCAAATCTGCAGGCAGCTTTCTAAGTTTGGATTTGAAACCGGTCTTGGCGTATTCTTCTAGATCGAGACCAAAGTAGGCCTCCATATTCTTGGGCACCTCCTCTGATTCCCACTTTAGGAAGTTAGTTTGTATCCACAGAGCAATCAGTGTTGTAGAAATCATCATGAACGACGTTGACGCTAGCCAGAAGGCATCATAGACAAAATATGCGGAGTGAAAGATATTAGAAATTCCATCCAACACACCGTTCCGGAAGTTATATGGCGACAGATAAGAATTGAACCTATAGTAGAATATGGCAGAGAAAACACCAATCAACAATGAAATGGCTGCTCTGGACCCAAATAGAGATTTGGTCAGAAGAGACTTTTTATGCAACAAATAATCCATCTGCAAGTTAACCACGGATTCAGCCAAGTCAGGCCTCACAGAGGAAGATACTATAGTCTGTGGTGCTGAGTCATCGATTGGAACATCTAAGAAGGAAGATTTCTGTTGAGGCATGGTTAAGAAGCATCTGTTTTTCGTTGGAGAGATGTCAAATATATACCTAATCCAAATTGGGAAATTAGGCACGTGCGTAGTAGCTGATATACAAATTGATTTATGGGGGCTGTCACAGAAGAAGAAAAAAGACAGATTAGGAGAGAATTATCAATACTTCTCTGAAAGCGAGATCTTTAAGATATCTGTATTTTGAACTCTTGGTGTTTTGGGATTGCCTTGTCTATCTCTGTACATAGGTCTATCGACGCGACGAAAATATTCTCTGTTTATTTTCTTTATGAATACCCAAAGGCTAGAACTTGTAGACGACAAAACACTCCTGGAGTTCTACCAATTGCGTACATTGACCCCATCTGAGTACGCAAGAGACTCAATGGGGTCTAACCTTATAACGCTGGACGAAAATACAGATTTGGAAGAGATCACCAGGACTACTCCTAAGGAACAACTCAACAAGTTCCTGACTGACCAAGTAGACGAGCCGACTGCTCAAAAATTGCGTTCCGCAACGAACTTGGCTGATCCACTTGGATTTCATGAATCGGTGCTTGACGAGTTGATAGATAAAGATGTGATCGATGACTCTAGAGACCCAAAAAAGTTGAAGTATGTGGTAGATTCGAAGTCATTCAATGCTAGATTGTTCCTTACGACAATCCACAGGGAGAAAACCTACAAAGAGCTTGAAAAAAGTGTTGTGTATCTGGAAAAGAGTCTACAGGCTGAAAGGCCTAAACTTCAACGATTGATAGGAGATAACTTTCAGAAGGCCATTGACAATAAGAAACTGCTTGATGAGATTTATAGCGAGTATTCTACAAGCAACATGTCGCAAAACGTGTCACAGCTTAGTGAATCTATTGCGAAGGCAAACACGTCGTCCACAATGATGCTTAATCCAGTTCTTGACGGGCTATCAAGAGCTAACGAAATTGAAAGCTTCATCTCGTTGATCTCCGAAAATAGTGTGCTACTTGATCTTCCAAAGAAATTGTCCAATTTAATATCCGCGAATGATTTCAATTCGATTTTGACCGAATATCAAACTGGGAAGAAGATCTACGTGATGTCTTCAACAGCGGATCAGAAGAACAAACCCGTTTTTGATAAGATCTGGGCTGAGGTGGAAGAAATTTTGTCAGGCTACAAAACAGAACTTTGGGAGAAACTGGGACTCATGCATATTGAAAACATTGGATCTTTGACTTCACAATCCGAATCCTCGTTCCTTTCGCTGATCGAGAAGTTGCTGGAACTTGGGGTCGAAGAGAATCCCATTCCACACTTCCTAAATCTGGAATACAATTACATTCTCGAAAGTATAGATGGTGACCTCACACAAGTGCAATTATCAAGGTTTCTAAAAGCTCGCGAAAACTTGATTAAGGCCTATAACAGTGAAGATAGCTACAATATATCGATTGCAGCACTAAAGCATACATATTTACTGTTGGCAGAGCGACTAGACGAACAGGAAATTGTGGATTTGCCTTTAGTGATGGATCTCTGGGGATTTTTAGGAGCATATGTGGATGAGCTCACAACAGAAATCATTAGCAACAGGTTTTATAAATTCGCAAGCATTGTTGAGTATTTTACCAGCAGCGACATTGAGCAGAAACTTATTATCAAAAACCCCGAATCACGAAAGTTCCTGAAGTTTGAGGACTACGAGGTCAAAAAGTTTAAAGAATACCTTTCTATATTAACCCAAAAAATCTGTTATCGATTGCAATACATATTTGATGCGTCGAGCTCAGAGCTGAGCACAATGGACAACAATATGGACTTAAGCAAAAGTTCATCTAAAGATCTAGGTTTACTAGACTCATTTGGCTTTATTCCACCGCACTCGTCCGTCCTTAGCACCTTGAACAATTGTGTTGTTCTTCAGCAAGAAATTAAACAAAACTTCGATAAATTGGCGAAACAGTCTTTAATAGACAATTCTATTCTACAGACAAGCATCAAAAGTATCAATTCCAATTTTGTTAATGGCGTACTGTGCGTTTTGATCAAGGATACAAAACGATTGATTAATGTGGAAAGCTGGTCAAATAGTACAGTTTTTGACGGCTGCTCTAAAACAGCCGATTGCATTATGAATTTCTATCAGTTCTTTATCCCCAAGCTGCGTAGCTTGGTCAAATTCAACGATAAGCAAGTGATAGACAATATAGAGAAGCAATTTCTTGCTTCGTTTGACATATTGGTAGATAACCAACTGGAAAGCGTAATAGGTACAATTGGAGAAGAAAATCTCAGGGATTTCCACTACCCGATGACCTTAAGCACTCTTTCCATCTTAAAGTTGCGCTTGCTACCGCGGACTTTGAAATTGTTTGATTCCAATTTTGGTACTAAATTTGCCACATCCAGTCTTGATATCTATCAAAAGATAGAGAATTATGAAACCAGGATTTATGCTGATTATATTGAAAAATACAAAAAGGAGCTAGAGGACGTTATAGTTTCAGGAGTTCGAAGTGTCGATTGGTTCCAATTCTCTGCGAAACAAATCCTTGTTTCAAGTTTTGTTTTAAAACCAATCAATCTCATTATACTTGTGAAGTCGAGATTACTCAATTTTAAAGCTAACAAGAACTACATAATGAGGATCGAACTTGACTTGGTTAATTTCTTCATTTTCAAACTTATTGAGAGCCTCAAAGGAATCCAACAGTTCAATTCAAGTGGCCTGCTCCAAATCAGTGTGGATTTGAAGTTTATGGTGGAAGTGTTTCATCATTTTAACCAATCTGGAATCAAAGAGCAAATCAACTTGGATAAGCTTATAAATGTTTCCGACAGGTTCTCCAAGAAAAATACAAAGTACACGAACGAAATTAACGATATTGTGATGTCTAATCTTCAATCCAATAGAGCACAGATGGATTGCTTCTATGGATTGTAAAAATGCTATTAGTATACAGGTATAATACATGAGGTCATTTTTCCAGAACAGATTCTGAAAGTTTCAGCAGTTCGTCAATTTTGCGCTTCTTGCTCTGAGCAAGGTCTAACGATGGCTGTGGTTGCTTTGCAAACTCGAATTTACCAGTTGATGGTGTTTGATCAGTCATCAAAGAAATGTCCGGGTTAATGGATCCTGAGTTGTTTCTTCTCGATGCTATAGACCGAATAAAATTCAGCTTTTGACGGTTTCTCACATCATTTTTGATAAGGCCCACCAAAGAATTCTCGATTGTAGTATATCTTGACATTAGGGTGGTCTCTGGGTCCGGAGTAGATGAAGGTGGAGGTGCAGGGCGGTAGCACCGAAGTGCATCCACGAGTAGCTTTGAAAATTTGTTCTGAACGGTAACCACACTCATAGATGAATTGAAATTGGCAAACTTGACAGTGAGCCAAGACGGCCGAACAGGAACAATATCAAATATCTCAGGAAAACCAATTAGCACAAGAATCATTGTCACGGGGATTTCTTTGTTATATTTGCCGAGATATTCAACAACTTTTTTCAAAACGTCTCTAGTATTATTCAGATCATTGGATGCAGGGTACTCAATTTTCAGCAAAATGAAGTTGACGTTTTGAAAAACTGTACGAGACCTGAATTTATCCGGGATAGAAGTTATGGACAGCGAACTGACTGGAGTCTTGATAGTTCTCTTTTTCACTAACTTATTGGAATCCCAAGTATCGTCTAGTTCCAGTTTGGTAGAGAGCCATTCAGC
Source organism: Ogataea nonfermentans (assembly GCA_003706255.2). Lineage (NCBI taxonomy): Eukaryota > Fungi > Ascomycota > Pichiomycetes > Pichiales > Pichiaceae > Ogataea > Ogataea nonfermentans. Next base: position 252,421 of record PPKT02000003.1, on the reverse strand, counting down.
TGCCTCATTTGTCCACGCATCCACAATTACAAGCATGTTCAAATGGCCTTGAATATATGGAGTCATATCAGAGAGGCAGCTGGTTCTGTCTTTGACAAAGCAATCTTCTGGTTTATAAGCTGTCTTGGTAGGCTCTATAGTTTGCGGCTCCTTTCTCACTGGCATAGTATAAGCCGGTCGAACTTTATTCGCAAAAGATTGAATTTCATTTAATTTCACTCTCTTCGCAGATTGTTTTATAGACAAAGCTTCTGCAACACTCTTGATCTTGTTGATAATCTTTTTCTTTAATCTGTTTTCTCTGAACATCTTAGCCTTGGTGTCTATCGCTGTAACATACATTTGCTCTCGAAGAAATGCCACAAAAAGTTCTTTTGCCAAACTTTCCACCAATTGATCCCTTCGTCTGTGTCTATTAGACATTTCACGATCAACTAGTTGCTTGACGATGACATTCATCTCTTTCGTTACTGTTTCCTTGATTAGATCATCAACGAATGTCTTCGCTGCTAAAGCAAAAGCTGGAGAGTCTACCAACTTTTTTGGCGGTTTGGGTGGCTCAGAAGTGACAGCTGTCGGTCTAGACTCTTGGGCTGAAAAATCAGCGTGATCCTTTTCCACGGACTGAGCTGGTTTAAATATTGGAACGGACTGAACAGACTGGATGGGCTGTATTTGTTTAGTCGGTTGAGTGGTATTTGATTGCTGAAACGACTGGAACAATTGTGGTTGTGTGCTTTGCTGCCCTTTAAACATCTCGATCTTTTCAATCTCTATAGGCAAGCTGTTCTTACTTTGCTCCTGAGGAACAGACTGAAATGCAGACTCCGGTTCAGATAGAGTTTGCTCAAGAGCAAAGGGCTCTATCTTGATCTTCAAATCATCGTTTGGCACACCAGAGTTAACAATTTGTTGGTAAGTGTTAATCATCTTATAATTGAGCCTAGTAGAGCTTGGAGGTTTCTGGTATGATTTAAATGCTTGCCGAAGCGCAGTCACCTCAATTCTAATCACATTATCATCGTGCAGAACAGGAATATCATAGAATCTGCATGCAGTCACCAATTGGTCGACTGAATCATAACCGAGCCAGTCAGCAAGAACTGAAGCTTCGGGCATCTTCTTGGATTTTGAGTGGTATGCCTTAGCCATAGTAACCATAGCAGCATGTCGAACTTGGTTGAAATGAATCTCACAGAGACAAGAGAGCAAAAACGGAGTGTTGGGATCCATCACCACTCTAAAGAACTCCACAAACATTTGGAAGGTTCCAATTCCATTGAAAACAAGTCCTCTCAACATCAATGCCTTCTGCACTATGCCACTGCCCAGGACTTCTGCTGGCAGCTTCTGAATATTTCTTGCAAGTTCTGTGTCCTTAAATTTGGAAATCAACTCGTAGGCTCTAAATTCTGCCTCGTTAGGACATACCCCACCTCTGGAGCGCACATCATCGTACATGTGTGTAAGCGATTGCAGTGAGTTATTAAATTGCTCGACTTCCTGCTGTTGTTGATAGTCCGGATCATTGGCTTGCGACATCACATGTAGTGAAAGTATGTGAATACGGCAAATCTTCTCGTGACACTCAATTGCTTCTGGGCCTGAATAATTGTTTTGAAGTGTGAAATCTTGTCTAATTGATCTGGTACGATCCCAGATGAAGGATTGTGATTCTGGAAGCTTGGGAAGCAGGTTATCAATAAGATAGTTCAGCGTCTGCACAAGAACCTTAGGCATTCTAACATCAGAAGGCAGCGATGGTGGTTGCCCGGATGGTCTCATAAATGTCTTGACAGCATAGCTTCGTGAAATTTTGCCAGTAGCTGGATCTTTCTCCCATTTGGAAACCTGGTTTTTGAAAGCTCTCTCTACTCTTTCGTAGGTAGGACACATATCCATACAGCTCCCACGGAATATAATTGCCTCATTTAGCGACTTTTTTGCATTCTCAACGTCAACTAAATTCAGCTGCTCCATTTTCTTTCGTTCCTCTTTCCTTAATTCTCTGAATTCTTCAAATAATGTTTGTGGATCTCCATGATGCTCTGCTTCCTTCTGTAACATAAGTTGTTGATTATTTGCATCCCATTCGTTGGTGTTGTAAGATTCACAGCTAAACAAAACTTGTTCTTTCAATAAGTACTTAGGTACCTGCTGTTTTCTATGAGCCATCTTTGTATATCCATAACTTTCTGGAGTTGAAATCAGAGGCCCCAAATCTGCATCCAGCTCAGTTGAAAGGCTCGGAACAGACTTGGGCATGCCCTTGTCTACTCGTGGGACTTGCCTAGTCTTTTTATATCCTCCTCTACCTCGGCCAGCAGACCGTGAAACATGGTTGTTGCGGCCGGGATTGACAGGAATTTTTCCAGGTTCTAAAGATTGCCCTCGTTTATAATTGCCCCCACCACGCGAGAGACTTCTTTGTTGGGGTGTCGCCTGGTTTGCCAGAGTCGACATTTAAATACTAAACAAGATGGAAATTTACAAATATATACATGAAATTGATGTGGTGTACGGATGTAACGTAAATCATTAGACGAGTTCACGTAGATGGAAAAAGAGGTCGTACAAAGTGAGTTGAAGCATTCTGCTGTAAAGAATCCACCATGCACGTAGGTCACCAAATAGACGCACTAGTGAAAACCTCGATCTGTTCTGATCACATTTGTCTTTCTCATGAACATAGGCCGCCCTAGCACAGTATGTAGCCATGATGAAAAAAGTGCGCTCTAATCCCAATGGATTTTGCAATGCCTCGTCTAGGTGTCTAGTTAGGTCATTTGTTTTCAATATAAGAAGCACTAAACGAGGCACAGAGGCTAACAAAGACATGAGATCCAAAAACATTCCGTCATTTGTCAATGCATTTTTCATCACTTCTATCTCCTTTTCACTTCGAGGTTCAGCAATGTTTCCACTCAGAGCGTGTTCAAAGTCCCGACCAGTTAGCGCAGCAGCCAGAATAGGTATCAAAGAGTCATCCTCAATTTTGGAGAAGCGTTTGCCGTAAAACTGCATTTTATCTGGTTTTTTGTCAATCATTGCCAGCCAAAACCGGGCATAATCGTTTTTCATCTCGTCTGGAATTTTGCGATACAATCCATGATCATATAATACTATCTCAAAGTTGTGGCCATTCTGTTTCTTTGGAAGCGCACGAATTGCCAAGTTGCCATGGTGGGGATCACAATGCACAAAACCAGCCTGGAAAATCATATTATTGAATATGTGTGAAAGACAGCTTGAAACATCTGACCGTGAGATCTTGTGCTCATCCAGATATGACAAGTTATCAAGTCTTGTCCCACCCACATACTCCATCACCAGCACTCGCCTTGTCGCATCATAAACTTCGGGGATTCTGAGAGCTGTTTGCTTCTTATAGTTTTTGAAGTAATCAGCGGTTGTTCGCGCGTTGTCTGCTTCATTTCGAAAGTCAAGTTCCACAAAAATCGACTCACGTAGCTCCTCCGCCAACCATGTCAGGGGATACTCTGGAAACACCATGTTGATGTATTTGAACACAAGTGCAGTGAGTTCCACATCAAGAGGCACAAATTTATCAAGTGATGGATGTTGCAGCTTCACTGCCACTTTCTGTCCGTTTTGTTTCAAAGTTCCAACGTGGACCTGAGCTAACGAAGCAACTCCAATTGGTCTGGAATCAATCTCCGTAAAATATTCATCGATTTTCATGTTCATCTCGTCTTCAAACATTTCTCTGATTTCATCAAGAGACGACTCTGGACATTCAGACTGAAGTGGGATCATGGTATCCGTCCACTCAAATGGTAGCAAATATGTCATTGCAGAGATGTGTTGGCCAAGTTTAATGTATATTCCACCGTTTTTTCGCAAGGCTGCTAATGTCGTCTCGGCAGCCTCCTTATGAGTCTTGGAGAGGGCCTGATAATATTCCTCCTTAGTACCGTAATCACGATTCAAGGTCGTCAGATATAGTGTGAAGCATTTGACGGTAGCAAACCCAACGACACCTGCACGTTCGGCCACAGCCAGTGACTCAACAGTTCGTTGACGCACGCTGTCGCTGTAAACGAGACCAGACATGGTGATTGCCAGAAGACCAAATCCTAAGTAATGGCCACTCATTGAAGCTGACTGTTTATGCACCATACGCCCTGTACGCAAGGTACTTTTCCAGCGTACTCCAATTCGACTGTACTTTATCTGTCGCAAAAACATTGTGTAGAGTTTATTTGATTCAATTTACGATATTATAATTATAATCCATTTTTATTTTTCTTTTGTTTTTCAATATAGTGTACTGAATAGCTCAGCGCCGTTAAATAAACTTTCTTCATTGAACAGATGCTCAAATTCAATTTCATCACCAATGACTGAGCCAGAAGTCCACGTGTCGGTTTCATTGAAAGATCCTGATGGTGTTTGTAAGCCCGATTTAGCTGCTCTACCAGCTGGCGTCGACTTTGAGTTGTAGTTTTGTAGCAAATTTTTTGGATTGTTTTCAGAGTTGAACTTGCACAGCACATCAATCCAAAAACTATCAATCTCTGGATTCTCAGTTTGATAATCCATTATATGCAGGCTACTAACAGTAGGAGAGACCCCTTCTTCAGTTTGTCGCCGATTTATCTGTCCAATAGCGCCTTTGTTGACATACCGTTTCATGTTCGCCAACTCTTGCAAATACTCGAAATCCTTTGCGGTGTAACCTTGAAAGATATCGAACATAATCTTTTGCATTTCTGGCTCTTCAAATGGCTCTGTCTGTTCTTTTATAGTCTTGACTATCAAAGTTTGCGCTTTACTCATTCTCCAAGCATAGAAATATCTAGGTGATATTAGGGTCAGTCCACCAAGATAGTGCTCCACGTTGTATATGATAGCCTTATTCATGAAATTATCTATCGATTCAATTAGTTTCTCATCTGGAACAGTATTGTCTCTAATATGAATACATTTGTAGTTGAGAGCGCGCAAGTAAAGTGAAAACAGCAATTGCAGTGATTTGTGCATTGATGACTCCAAAGTTGGTGTAAGCATAAGATCAAAACCAACTCCAAAATACAAGAAACTTTCCTTGATCACTTGCATGAATATAGCTTCAATTTCAACAACCTTCTGAAGTATTAATTTCATCAAGTAGGTAGATGCAGTAGCGTTTTTCTCACCACAGTAATGGAGGAAGATATGATGTAGGACTGGATGCACAAGAGACCGAGCTTCAAGGTATCCAAGAATGCGGTATACTTTTCGAACATTCTCGTTATGATTGTTGGCCTTCGATATGAGCAGGTCATTGAGCGATCCAAATCTTTCCTTTAAGAAACTTTCAACTCCTTCAATACTGGTAAGTAGGCTTTCAACACTTGACTTCTCAGAGATGTTCAGTACTTTGCTAGAGAGCTCAGTCATTCGTGCCTCCAGTTCGTACTTCTCGTTGATACACTCAATGATGATGCGTTCCAGCATCAGGTCGTCAATATTAGACAGCTCTGGATCCCAATGTGGTAACATTGTGTCATAGAACTCTGGTCGAGTGACCATGGGATTTCCAAGCTGCGATGCTTGAAACTTATCTGCAGAAACCAACCCGTACCATATCTTTCTCCACAGGTTATTGAGTTTCTTAGTGTCTTCCATCGGCATGAACTTACTCGGATCTCGGTTCAATCCAATTGAAATAGCCATCTGGATAAGCATACCAGTAAACACTTGTGCCTCACCGTCACCGAAACCATCTGCACCCTCTTCTGGAGCAAATCTGTGATACTCCCTCATCATTAGAGCACATTGGAAGATGCTGAGAGCACACCTCTTCAGTAACTTGAATTGGTTCAAACAAAGTTGAGCAACACCTATAGTATCGATACCAATAGGATGCTCCATCAAAAACTTCTCTTCCTCTGATCTTTCGGGGAAGTTCTTAGCGGACTCACAATTAGCCAGCAAGGAGAGCGAAGACATGCGGAGCACAATTAGCAATGTACCCATCGTAGCAAAATCTAGCCTTTTCTCAATCTTAAGAGTTGCGACAGATGCAGTCTCAAATGAGCGCGGGCCAACAATTGCCTCCACATCACTGATAAATGAAGACTCATCCAAATAAGGCAGAAACGGATAAACATACTTAAAGTAACGGTAGACCAGCAACCACAAAACCCGTTTGTTCGGTAAAACTTTGATAATCTTGGCAGTAGTATGTGACTCATTAGTGCGGTTTGGAAGTAGCTGTTTCGTAACCACACAGCTCGACATTTCTTCACAAAAACTTTTAGTGTCAGCGGATCTTTTCTCTCCGTTCGCTGCTTCGTTGTAAGGGAGCACGTCCACCATACCATCAGACTCGAACGCTCTCTGCCTAAATTTAGTTTCTTCTGGTTTGACTGACTGTAACTGTGCCGCAAGTGTATTATATAATTTGCTATTCTTACGATAGCCTGTCATTCTGGACCAGGTTGGCCTCAAAAATGGATCTTTTTTGGCAATTGTTACCCACAACAACGGACCGTTGCTATTGATACGCGAATGTAGAACATGCATCGGTGAATAACCGTTGTGGAAGTCGATAAGATCCGAACCAATCATCCCAGACTCAACTGGTACAATCGGCCGCAATTGGTTTTCTTGTGCCTGGATCGATCCATGCTTGATCCGATAATTGGCCAGTTCTGGGTAAAGTGGTGGTAGACTGTATGGTTTGCTCTCACTCCATGACTTCATTGGTGGTAATGGTGTTCCTGGGCCAGTGGGAGCGGAAATCGGTGGGAGTTGCGAGGAATTATTCACTCTTGGTCTTGCCAGATCGGCAACAGTGATAGATGCTTCAATCTGGTTTATTTTGTCCTTAAGAATCTGTAGTTCCGATAATACTGGCTTGTCATTTTCTGCAGACGTGACAGATCCATTTCTAGCAAAACTTTGTTCACTAAATCCCTGGAAATTTGGTGTTGGTATCATATACGGCGAAGGCGACGTGTACGAGCCGAAACCAGAATATGACTGTGGATTCATGCCTTCTGAAATAGCTTGCTGTTGCCGCTGTGTCCTTCTATCGTCATGATGAACGTTGTATGGTAGAGGAGTGTTTGAAGAACTCGAAAAGGAAAGTCTGTTGGATGATGGACGGTCTGAAGTGGTTCTCGCCCCATACACAGACGGGGGGGACGACTGATCACGCTCCGGACTAGTGCTCTTGTTCTCGGAGCCCGATGCCCAAGCAGGCTCCTGATATGTACACAGATAGCTCACTTTATATTTTTCACAAACTTTGCAATGTGGTCTTCCACGGTCGCACTAAGAGGGTTAGCCGAAATAATGCCGACACTTACCTTGACTTTACGCTTTCGACAAACCGTGCAAGAAAGCGGCATCCTATTACGTTTCGCCTTAGCACGGACAGACTTGCTGTCAATAGTCTTTTCAGTGTTATTCATGGTGGTAGACAAGTTTTGACGGTTTTCGATAAAGTTTTATGTTTCCGTTAATACCGGACTTTTACTGCCACCGCCGCATTAACTCCGAAATTCGGAAAATTCATAATCTAGATTTATTGGACATTACATACAAAATTCATAAGTTGGTCAACTCTCGGGTCTCAGTTGAAATGGAAATTCAAGTTCCCAAGTCCATTTTGATACCCATTGTCGTAATTTATAGGATAGTTATCGAACGGCGAGCTTAGATCAACATTAGTGAAGTCGATCTCGTTCAAGGGGTTGTGGAAGCCTGGACCCACAATTCCGCCCATCTGATGATCGGACATCAGCATTTGTGGCATCTCCATCATGTTCATTCCCGGTGCAGTTACTGTATCGTTAGGTAATGCTCCGTTGAAGTCAGATAGCTCAGTAAAGAAATTCTCATCGAACATTTCTGGCAGCGGAGCGCGCATGTCTTGTTGTTGATGAATTTCGTTCATTTCACCAGTAGCCTGAAAGCTGACCTCATTGGTTCCCGTGTAGTCGGTGACCGGTGGTAACTTAGAGGTACCAAATGCTATTTCGAAAGCATTGGTTGGCTCTCTCTTAATTGGAGCAGGTGTCTGGTGTAGTTGCAACGGTTGGGAAGCACGTGGAGTTTGAAGCGTGATTTCAGTCTTCAACTCGTTCTCGTTTTCATTTTCGTTAAGTGTCTTGAAGTTGATGTTGAACAGTTTGCTAGAGTTGGCAAGGATGTTATGGAAAAATTTGACCATCTTCTTGAGTCTCCAAGCATAATAGTACAGTTTTGTAAGATCCTCCAATTTGTTTAAGAATGACTGCAAATAGTGGAACAATCTGGTGAGCAGTTCGTCTTTATCAATGTTGTTCTTGCTCAGAATCTCCATCACTATAGGCGAATTCTGTTGAAGTCGCAAAATCAGCGATATGAGAAACTCGTGTGAACGATGATTCAAAATCATTAGGTATGGATAGAGTACCAGCTGGGAGCCACAACCAGGGTACAATGTGTCCGATTTCTCATATATCTGATTGAAAATATCGTAGTTGTCCACTGCTAGCAGCAAACAACTCTCAAAGTATGTGTTGATATACTCTTTCTGTTTCTCTAGTTTCTCCATGGTGACATTTTTCTCTGCTATAAGTCTATTGAACTTCTGCTCATGGTTCAGGAACAACACATAGTTCAGCGCAAAAAGCATCGACTTGACCACTAAATGCAGCTTGAACCGGTATATTTTCACACCCCGGTCCAGCAGCGTGTCTTCTTGCTCGCTAAGGAAAGATGACATGCTAAGCTTTACTTTGGACCGATCGGAGATCAGATCTAAAAGTTTGGCAATAATCTGGTCAAAATCTTTTGAAGTAGGGGTAGCATCCACTGCAAGCAGTGCATTCATTCCCTTGTACAGCAACTGGTACACCAAAATTGAGTCCTTGAAATTTGACACCACCAACTGCTCTTTTTTAAGCATAGCTCCACTGAAGCTTTTTTCCAGCACGCCCTGCTCGACTCCACCAGGAAGACGGCAGTCCCAGGTCTTGTTTGCCAGTCCAAGCGATGGATCCACATCAATCTCGATTGGTAGTCCCTTTTTGTAATCTCCCAGACTCAAGTTGCTTTCAATGCTAATTCCCACCAGACCGTGCCACAGTTTTCTCCAAAGATGTCTTTTACGGAAAAGTCTTGCATTAGACAGCGGATCGTCAGTGGTAGGATAGAAATTTTTGAAATTGAGCGGATCACGGTTCAGTCCAATCGTTTTTGCCAGCTGTATCAACATGCACATGAAATTCGGTGTGTTCATGTTCGGATTCTCGTTTGTCAGATCACCACTGAGGTCATTAGAGTTCAGCAGACTAGTGTTTGAGTTGGAATACGAGTCTTCCACGTCAAATCCATCCTCTGGTGACATGATGTTGTAGAATTTTAGGAATAGTCCAACTTGGAATATAATAAGCGATGGTTTGCTCATAATCTTGGAACTAGAAAAGATCTCTTTCACCATATCGACCAAGACCATAGTAACAAAATTTTCAGGTCCCATCATCACCTGTTCCTCGAGAGTCAATGTTTCAGAGAACTTGGTCGGCAACGAGAGCCAACTGAGACGTAAAATAATGAGCAAAAGACAAACGCTGAAAAATTCCTCGCAGTATTGCGATCCAACAGATGTGAGACGTATCTTCTGTGACTGAGAGTCTGCTGAGTCAATTATCGATGCAATTCGGCTTCTGAAATTCTCCTCGTCAACATAGGGAAGATGAACATACAACTTGTCAAAGAATCTGTCGATTAATAGCCAGACCACCTTGCGGTTCGGTAAGTGCTTTTCTATCACGGCAATCACCTGCTTCGTGTTGTTGTAGTTAAGATTCTTGATAGCCGAAGGAGATATTGTCTTCACCTTTTTCATATTTGGTAAAAGCTTTCTAGGACCGTCGGCTGTCGTTTGATGTTCCTGTTGGTCTGAGGATGACGTCTGTTCGTCTTCGTGCGGCGCTGGCGATGAAACGGCAGTTTCCGTTGGAGTCTCAGTTATGTCCGCTGAAATTGACGTGACCTTTGGTGAGGCTAATTTGGGCATATCTCGAATAGCGGAGACTGAAATCCTTGATAACTTTTCCTTGAACAATGCACGGGCATCGCCAATCATCAGCGGGCAAACTTTCGGGTCTCCAATGTCATCGTCTTCATCATCTTCATCATCTTTGGACAATCCAATAGCCGGCGAATCTGCGTGCATCACCGGGCACTTTTTTACCACAATCGGGCTCTTTTCTACTGGGGCTTCGTTTTGCGCCGGGCAAACTCCTTTTTCGCCTGTAATTGGACATGTCGCTTCCCCGTTGGGTTTGTTAAGTACCATTGAAGTTTCAAGAAATCTTTTGAGTTTGCTTGTATGCTCGGTAGTCTTCTCCACTGGCACTTCGTAGTTTTTATCCTGCTGTCTAATACGCTTCATTTTAAAGTCGTAATTTGTGTAATCTGTCTCCAATGACTTCGAAGCGTCGACCATTGCATTCTTGCTGCTATAGTAGTATTCATAGTGATTCCTTAGTTTTAGAATCTTTAGCCAAAGATCGTTGAGATATGAATCATTGCGCACAATAAACATCCAAGAAAAAACGCTAATCTGATGGATTATCGGAAAGTTGTACGTTGGGCCCTTTTTCGCCGTGAACAGAATATTGGAGCTGGAGATGCAATCCACAAGATCGTCGGATGACCTCAAGACCATCCTATTGGAATTTGGCTTCAGCTTGCGTAGTTCGTTGTTCTCAGTTTCTAGATCTTTTATCTTGATTAGAAGACGTTTAACTTCCTCGTTATCGACAGACGATTCGACGGACATATCGCGAGGCTGTGATGCCATAACTGCTCCCGGGAACTGAAGCTCTTGCTCGTTGAGTGGTTTGGCCCAGCTGGGTTCCAAGTACCGACATAGGTGCTGCACTCCATTCTTTATACAGTTGGTACACTCAGGCTTTTTCTTGTCACATTTAACCTTCCGTCGCCGACAAATAGTGCACGAGATTGGAACCCTATTTCTCTTGCGCTGTTTGGAGAGCTTAGACTCGTCTAATTTGGGCATTGCAAGAAGATGTCCAATTAACTTTTAATTTTTTTGAATTTTGGGTCCGGCCCGCACCTAGTCAGACTCTTTGCTCAGAGCTTAAATTTTTATCTGAAAAATCAGTGCAGCTAAAAAACAATAGACTCGGACTGGACGGATTTACAGCCAAAAAAAGTAATCCAGTTCAAACGCCGATAATAATGAATACATTTTACTGAAAATATACCAATCTCATTCGAAATCGATAGCCTCAACCTCTCTCTTCACTAGGTCCTGAAGCTCTGACAATGAGACCTCACCCTCACCTTTTTTAGTATTTGTTTTAGACTCGTCCTTCTTTTTATCCTCCTCTTTAGACTCATCCCCGTCGAAAAATGGCTCAGTATTGTTCTGCAAGAGCAGCTCAACAATTTCGATAAAAGACTTCTTCTTGTATCCAGACACAGTGGATTTCATCTTCTCAAAGCATTTCTTGAAGTCGGACCCCGTCCAAACATTTCCAGGGTGTAACGAGGCCAAAGTATCCCAGTCAATAGTATCAGTGCCCTCCCTATTCCAGATTTCACGCAGTCGGGCAAGTAACCAATTACGCGTCTCCAAATCGACGCTACGCGCACGGTTACCTGCTTCGCGTTTCACAAGCTTGTTCCATTTGTATCTGCACTGGATCCGTGACCGAGTACCACCCATTCGCTCACTCACTAACGTCCAATTAATCACTGGCTCAATATCCATCGCACCCGAATTGACCGTCTGTTCACGTAACATCGTATGAATGACATTTCTGAGCCTATCCTCCTCGTCCATCGACCATTTGTGTCGAAGTCTGTTGCTACCACACTTCACATAATTCCTCCATCTATCTCTGCAGTCTTCTGGCATCCTATTCATCTCCATACCAATCTGTTTCCATTGGCCTTCCATCTTGGAAGCCAGAGCCGCTAACTTTTCGTCATCCTCAGGTGTCCATTTGCCTCGAACATCGAAAATATGATAGGTCCTGCGCACATGTTTGTACAACGAAGCCCGTGTTCTCTCGGGGAGAACTTTCTGTAGTGACTCCCAAAAGTCGTCCTTCTTCCGCTCATTTGACCAAATACGCTTGCAAATATCATCTCTGGTCATATTGTTGATATTTCTGTACTCGGTAATAAACAGATCGACGGCATTTGATTCCTCTTTCGAGAATGATCTTCCCTGGGAGTGTACCGTCACAAAGCTCCGAGCCTTTTCTGCTGCCTCTGCAACAAGAGCGGCAGTTCCAGCATTGGATGTGCTGTATGAATGAGCTGGAGAAGAAATTCCCCTCGAACTACCGGCCCGATCCTGCTGAGAATCGGCCTGATGTGGAGGAGTTGGAAGATGCTTTCCACGTTCTGCAGCTTGTGATTGGCCATCTCCCTTCTCTAGAACTGCGGCTGCCTGTGCTTGAGCAGCTGCAACGGCCTGGTTCACAGCCTGCACAGCAAGATGTTGCACCTCATCCTCCGCCGAACCCTCGTGAGGTCCTTCCGCTGCTTGTCTCAAGTATTCATGGTCGATTGAACCGAGGCTTGCAAGTGTACGTGCATCGATCATCGCATCCTGCACAAAGGACGAGGTATCGATATTGGCCAGTTCTGGGTCAACGTTCATATTTTTGATTCTCACATGACCTCCAGCATTAGAAGCAGGTCTAGCAGCTCCAGAATCTTTCTTAACTACCTTCTTCGGTCTTTTGGCACTAGACTGAGTTAAAGAAGGAATTCCGAGTCCAGACTGGTTGCCAAAGTGATACCCTTCGGCATCACTGTCGCCCTCGTGGCCCTCCAAGTCATCCGCAAGAAATCCAGTAGTCCATTGCTGAAACTCAAGCTGAGACATGTCATCCTCGTTAGAAAAATGACGCTTTCTAGACCGATCAAGAGCCTCGTCGTCGTCTTCGTGAGATTTTATTTGCTGTTCCGAGTCATTGTTTTGATCCCCACCTTCTTTTTGCTTCGTGCCCAACTCTAATAATGCACGCGCGCCTCCAATCTGCTCCTGGGCCTCCTGATGCTGCTGATCCAACATCGAAAATTCAAAGCTTATCTTATCAATACACAGAGGTTACCCTTCAAGACAGGGTAAGATACAGTGAGAGGGTAATTTAGTAGAGTTTTCGTGATTTTGCAAATTTTTTCTACTTTGTACTCGGTCGCAATCGCATCCTTACACCAGAATCCCGATGTTCTACTCAATTATCTTAATCTCATCCTTATGATTACACATCTAACTTAGAACTTGGTGAAAGCCTTAGCCTTACCCTTAGCAGAAGCGACCTTCAGCACGTTGAATCTGACAGTCTTGGAGATTGGTCTGCACTGTCCAACAGTCACAATGTCACCCTCGGAAACTCTGAAAGCTGGAGAAATGTGAGCAGCAAGGTTCTTGTGTCTCTTCTCGTATCTGTTGTATTTAGGGATGTAGTGCAAGTAGTCTCTTCTGATGATGATGGTTCTGTGCATTTTGGTAGACACAACAGTTCCGGTCAAGATCTTACCTCTGATGGAGACGTTACCGGTGAAAGGACACTTCTTGTCAATGTAGGTACCCTCAATAGCAGCCTTTGGGGTCTTGAAGCCCAATCCGACGTCCTTGTACCATCTCTTGGTTCTTCTGGTGGCCTTAGCCTTTGGGTTGGTGAAGATATGTGGTTGCTAATGGTTAGATAAGGTTCAAGTGTGGCAAGTAGAGAGAAGCATATAATGCAGTTGTGAACATTCAATCTAAACGTGCTATTCCTCGTCCATGTAGTAATCCTCCTTGAAGTAATGTTGACGTATGTTGACTTCGACTAGTAATAGGAAAATTGTCCAACACCAGTACTTTGCAGTTCATATGGGCATTATGTTCTCTCTGTGCCATTAAACAGTGTTACTTACCTTCTGGAAAGCCTTCTCAGACTGCACGGTCAATTCAGTAGCCATCTTGATCTATTAAACAAGTCCAAATACAACTATGAAAATTTTAATTGTGAAAAATTGGTAGTTAATTTTTCCCGGTCCTGAGCGGGCTAGAATATTAGATCACGTGTATGTCACGTGCTCAAGAATAAGATGATAGCTGGAGTATACGTAACTTAATTTACGAGAGTATCTGGGAGTTTCACCACGAAACGAATCTCATTTCAGCACTTTCAAGTCTCCAGTCAGCTTTCATACTAATCCTATATGAGCTAAGAAACTGCGTTAGTTGTGGCCTCCCAATAACCATCTTAGCTCCTCTGCTCTGCCACCTACTAGCTTTTCCAATTCTTCGTAGCTTTCCATGAACTGGTGATCATCGAACTCAAACCCAGGAACAACAACCTCACTAATAAGTAGGTGATCTTCATCAGAACTCTGTTCGTTCAATGGTAGTAAAAATGAAGCCTTGTAAACCCCACCAGGAACAACCCACTGGGTCAATTCACCCTTCTCTGTGTCAAATCCCACAATAAATGACTTCACAGTACCATCTGGATAAACCAAAACGTATTGACCCCGACCTTTCTGTAAAATATGGATAATCCTTGACTTGTTTAGATGGAATCTGCCCATGTAAGCATCACAAGTTAGCAGATAATGAATCAAGGTAGATATGTTTCTAGTTGGAGCAATTTTCTTAGCTGGGTCTGTTGGATGAGGTAGTATTGGCTCGTTAGAGCCCCCTAAGTGTAAAACTTCATCTTTTGTTCCCTTATTGTGCCCAGGATAGTATGGACTCTCCATATAATACGGAGCCCGATCGGTCTCGTTGAAATAGCCACCTTCTTGGTGTTTCATCAACTTCAAGCTTTTAATTAGCTTTTGTAGGGATTCCGATGGCTCAGTGATCCCTTTAACATCGTAATCTGGCTTTTCAATACTTGTGGTCTCCACAATGCCGTCTATCGTTGCCGAAGTGTACATGGTAAAATAATTATGTATAGTTACGTAAGCGTACATTCATGAGTTCGATGGTTTGTTGATCTTCTCGATTTTTACCTTTGGGCCTGCCCAGGCGGTGAGCTGCTCTAAAAGCTCGCCACTAGTATGAAGAGCCACCATTTCGTCACAACCCCCACGACTAACTCCGTTGATAATAAGGTTAGGAACAGTTGTCCGCCCGGAAATCTCGCCAATGTACGACTGAAGTTCCCTTCCATGGTCGTGAAGATCCAGCTCTACTATTGTAGGCTGGGGCGTAATATCATAGCTTGAATGAAGTAGATCCTTGAGTTTCTTGGAGAACGGACAGTATGATTTCGAAAAAACAACCACTGGAGCCATGCTGAGGATTTCTTTATATTCCTTAGCTGGATCGAACGATGATCCATCCTCAGTGTTGGCGGCCTTTTTGACATCCTTATTCACAAGTAATTTTGAGTCCGTATTAAGTTTCCGCGTGTTCTGGGGCGACTTTGTGTCTGAACCCTTTGCAGCATTGTATCCCGATAAATCTTTGGAATCCAAAGTATCAAAACCCTTGCTGTCCTTGAAATTCTTTTGGGTCTTCTGGTCCTTGATTGCGAGATTCTCTTTTGTTGCCCCAGACTTCTTGGACGTATCTGCACTAATCTTTCCTTTAGAGCTGTTTACACCGGGAGCCTTGACTGGCGGCTTGATGTTGGATTTTTCTTCCGCCTCCTTCACCTTCGTCTCATCAATAGTCCCTGACTTATCCTTGACGAGCTGGTTGACGTTTCCACCGGCCTGCGCAAGCTTGTTGTTTCCTGGTGTAGGCGAATATGCACGCTCTCCAGCAAAAAGCTGCGGCTTTTTCTCATCTCTGTTTGTCACAGAGATGAACAAGATAATCAGTAGACTGAATGCTGCTATCGCTAGCACTCTTTGCTTACGAGCGTTAATCATGTCACACGATAAAAGTACGCGTACAATTAAATTATTCTATTGAGGACACAGTTCCCACACCTGCCACCGGGATTTCAAATTTTGTCCCCGGATTTTGGTATCAATCAGGTGGCTAATATCTCGGCATATAACATTCGCTTCAAATCAATCATTTCCAGCTGCTCTTTGCAGTCGTCAAAAAAGAAGAAGTCTTTTGAAATTGGATCAGCAATAATTTCCTCCTCAGGTGCACGATAAGCTGCAAAGTAGGGATGCTCCAATGCCTGCTCCACGGTTAATCTCTTTGCAGGATCGAATTTAAGCATTCTATCCATCAGATCCACAGCTACAGGATTAGCATGGGGGAAAATCTTTCTGAGTGGAATCTTCTTAAAGAACCTTTGTGATCTAATATATTCGCGAGCACGTTTAGACTTGATCGACTGGAAGTCCTCGCCCGTGGGAGTTCCCAAAATTTCAAAAATCAGGAGCAGCTGATGTCTGTAGTCTTTTCCAGGCAAAAACGGCTCACGTAGTAACATCTCAGCCAAAATGCACGCCATAGACCACATATCAATTGCCTTGGAATACTGCGAAGATGTAAGCATGATCTCTGGAGCCCGGTACCACCTAGTAGCCACATACTCAGTGAGGAACGAGTCCTTAGACTCAGAAACCGTGTTAGTGGTATCGTCTCTGCCCACTCTTGCGAGTCCGAAATCGCATATTTTCAGATCACAATTGGAGTTGACTAGCAGGTTTGCCGGCTTCAAATCCCTGTGAATGACACCGCATGAATGCAGACACTTCACACCCTTCAGGGCCTGGTACATGAGATACTGCACATGATCGTCGCTCAGTGCTTGCGATCTAATCACGTGATGCAGATCGGTCTCCATGAACTCCTGAACGATGTACACCTCTTTAAAGGTCTCAAAGTCTCTAGGCTTCTGCACATCGAGAATGCTAATGATATTGTCGTGTTTGAAGTGCTTGAGGAGCTTGATCTCCCTCAAGGTGCGCAAACAGAACAACTCCCTCTCGAACGGTTCGATCTTCTTGACAGCGACTGTAGTGCCTGATCTCCTATGTATCCCAAGCGCAACAACTCCATATGCTCCTTCTCCCAGGATGTCTTTGACCTCGTAGTCTCTCAAGTTGAAAATGAACTGTTTGGCGTGCATTTGGTCTAGCTACGCCGCGTATTCTTCAACTATATATATGATCAATTCTGAGACATTCTGGGGCAATGATCTGAAAAGCGATCAAGAAGTTTCAAGTTCTGCAGGTTGAGGTGCTAATTAGGGATGAGACGTAGTTTTTTGCCACACTAGTGTGCATTTAAAGGAGATTTCGTATTATGAAACATAATTCTATTGTTAGGGTAGGGGAGGAGAGTAGCTGGTTTGTGGCTGATGCACGAGCAACAAAAAAACCCTGGTAACGCAATCTCTAGCTGACAGTCTGTTAGTGACTTGTAGTAAAGAACCTGACCCAAAATGCCTAGGTTGCCCCATTTAGTTTCCGGCCAGTGCTTTTCATAATTTTTTTGGCTGTGCTCGTATAATATTTCTACGATAATGCACACAGTAGCTTTGATTACCGGAACGAACAGCAATTTGGGGCTTAATATTGCGTATCGTCTACTTGCAGACGTGCCTCATGAGTCAAAGCTTACCATAATTGTCACCTCACGCACGTTACCCAAGGTTAGAGAGGCTATTGATAAGATTAAAAAATATAACGAAACACACGTCCAACGAAGCGGGATTCTTGATTTCGACTATGTTCTTGTTGACTTTAGTAACATGGTGTCGATCTTAGGTGCCATTTATGAGCTCAAGAAAAATCATGCAAAACTAGATTACTTGTTCATCAATGCAGCCCATGCAGTTAACGCTGGGATAGATTGGATCCAAGCGGCCAAGGAGGTTTTAACCAACCCTGTTCAAGCCACCACCTTCCCGACATTCAAGATCCAGAAAGTCGGAATTAAATCGGCCGATGGCATGGGCATAATGTTCCAAGCTAATGTTTTCGGCCCATATTATTTGGTCCAACATCTGGCTGAACCGCTACTTTCAAAGTCTCCCGATCCAAGAGTTGTGTGGATCTCATCTCTTCTGTCCAAACCTTCGTATTTGTCTTTCAATGATCTCCAATTGCTCGAATCAGACATACCATATGAAGGGTCAAAGAGATTGGTTGATCTTCTCCATCTCGGTACTTGTGAACAATTGCTCTCCAAATATGGTATCAAACAGTATCTGACCCATCCAGGAGTTTTCACGTCCTATTCCTATTTCCAATATCTGAATCCTTTCACATTTTACGGCATGCTGCTTCTATTCTACATTGCAAGAATATGTGGCTCTCCCTGGCATAATATATCCGGTTGGAAAGGTGCAAACGCGCCAATATTCACTTGCTTGAAAGCCAAACCGGATACGGATTTGCAGATAAGCAAATATGGCAGTGCCTGCTCGATAGGTGGAAAGGAATACCTAAAAGTAACTGAGGTCGATCCAACAGGAAAAGAGGATATCGCTACATATTTCGAGACTCTCAAAAAGGACTGGGATGAGAAGCTGAAAGATCAGATCGCAGATACAAGGAAGATCTATGCAGATGAGTAGTGATATAGAAAATAAATACTGTTGCAAAATTATATATTGCCAATATTAAAAAAAATGTAAAACTTGAGTTTAGACATTCTATTTCTTACAATACAGTACTTCACACTTTCAGAGACATCAAGGAACCAACAAAAGTTAAGATCAATCTTGATCTCACCTCGTTAATATCTTCTGGGACCAACCAGATCAAGCCCCCAAGCTTTCTGGCAATCGAAATAGCCAATCTGGCATTGGCATATCTTTCTTCTTCTGTGTTTCCAGGATGAACAAGAGAATAGTCGACATATCCGGGCTTCATGCCATTCAAAACGTCCAACAAGAACAATCCTGTGGCTAATGAAGGATCCTTGAACGAGCGGATTGTCGATGACTTACCACCCTTTGTGACTTGGCCATTTGCCCATTTGAGAATTTCAGAGTCAGAAACTTCCTTGCCGTTGGAGGATAGCTTCAACAACGTATTGACAATGTTTCTCCTCATCAATTGCCACACTAGACCGAGAGTAAGCATTTTGTTTCCGTCCAAGATGTCGGAACCCTCAATACCAACAAGCGAGAACCGGTTAGCCTTTCCGACCTCAACAGCGTAGTTGGTGTTTTCCAAAGCTTTGAATCTCATGATCTCTCCTCCAGAACTTGGTTTTTTGTTGACAATTTTCAAGTTCACAGAGCCTGGCATGACTTTGTCAAATGCCTGTAGTAAAATAGTACCGTCTTTTAGATCTTCGAATAGCGAAACAACTGGGGGGTCAACCTCAAGCGAGTTGAGCCACAAAGTGAACACTCTGGCCTCTCTCTCACCTTCAGCATCAAATTCCTCAATCTCTGGTCTCTCGCTCTCCTCAATAGGATCCAGGCCAGGATGGGTGTTGAATAGGTGGGCCACAAACGCAAGATTCAGACGAGGATTACCCGCCACCAAAGCTGTAGGGGTCAAATACTTTCTGCAGCCAATCTTGTCAGCATTTTCCAGCACCTGCTCTGCCCTCTGTAGTAGGTCAGTAGTTTGCAATGGAGACCTGGAGCAGAACTCTGGTTGCAACTGATTAAGCAACACAGTATAGTTCTCACCGTCGCTAACGTCTGTGGAGAAATTGGACACTCTTCTGTTCCAGTTGGCTGCCTTCAAATGATAGTTGAACCATCTGAGAAGAATTTGTTCAGGCGGAAGTCTTAAAAATTGCTCAAGAGTCTCGTCATCTTCCAATAGTCTGTACAGTTCAGGATGCAACTTGATGTCGATCTTACTGAGCAAACCTCTTCTGATAATCTGCCAAATAAGTCCCAAAATCAAGTGTTCCTTGCCCTCAATAATATCCTCCGAATGAACATTAACAACCACACATCCAATGGCCTTGGCAGAATTGAGCACAATATTGGCGTTCTCTAACATAGTGAAATTGTTGAGTTTCTTGCCCTTCTTGGCGATGTTTAGAACTCTTGTATCAATGGTGTCCGGAACAGAATCATTAATCAACTTAGAAAGAACTAACCCATCCGTACATTCGTCGAAAATTTGAAACGTATCTAGGGAAAATGGAAGCCGGTCCCCAATATGTGGATCTCCTGCCAGAACAGCATTGATGTGCCTGGTGAACTCAATTCTCTCCTCGTCGTTAATAGTGTGTGTTGTACCAGATTTACCGGTCACAATCACCTTAGCAGAAGCACCAGTCCCCTTATGAACAAATCCACCAGTTGATGAGCCAGCAGTTGTTCCAGAAGCAGCTGTCACTACAGAAGAGCCCGAGGGAGGAGGTTGAAGCTTGTTTTCCTTCAGTTTTGCATGGAGTTCAACATAATCGTCTAGTTCCACATGTCCCGAGGCATCGACACTAACTTGTTTGAGAGCCTCTCTAACATCATCGTAAGTACCTTTCCCTTCGTGAGAAACGGTTTCAATGACCTCTTTCTTATCGACCCATCCTTTGTCGTCTAAATCGATTTTGCGGAAGTCTTCGATGATGTTGAAGATGTCCTCCTGTTGTAACACAGGAAATTTTTTCTTTCAAAGTTAGATCATGACAAAGACAGCATTACAACATACCTGAAGCTTAATAACGTTCATCGCAAGTGTGTCCGCTTGCTACAACAAACAAATCAATGCAATTGAGAAAGATATATCTGTCCTTGCTAAGTTTGCCACTAAGCTTTGCGCGGGGCTGTGCAGAAATTTTATTTTGAGGCTGGCGCGTCGATCACGGTCGATCGGCTTAATCTATTCGGTACTTACACTGAACTCAAAGTTCTCCAAATTCATATCCTGCTTAATCTTCCGACGCAGACTATCAAAGACAAGCATCGAGAGTTCAGGAGTCACTGCATTCGCCAGCGATTCCAACGAAGTATCAAGCAAGTTTAGCTGATTTTGTCGCTTGAGACCATCTCGATTGTTCAGTTCCACTCCCTCCATTTCCTTCTCGAACTCCTCATTCATCAATTCCCATAGCTCCAGCTCCTGCAAATCTAGATCTTTTAGAAACTGAGAGCTTGTCTGAAAAACTCTATTTAACGGCGATCGTTTTAGTTTTTTGGCAACAAGTTGTTCCTCGGTGACCGGTCGCAGCGCATTCTTCATTATATTCAGCCTTCGATCTGTAGAAACAAATGGATCCTCTTTTTCTAGACTCGTGTCTTCATCGCTCTCGTCCTCATAAACTCCGTAGTCGTAGGTGTCTTCCATCTGTAGATCTTTGTTCTCCGCCCCGACATCCATACCCAATTCACATGATTCCCGCGTAGACAAACCTGGAATCTGAACAATCAGAGTATTCCTCTTCTCCTCCAAGTTCTCACCCTCCGCAAAGTACATTTTGGAGGCCATTTCTGCTTGTTCGAAAGCACGGATCTTGGACAGTCTAAGCGGATGATTGGTGCTAAAAGTTTTGTAATCATACTGATCCATATCGGCCTCACTCTTCTGACGTAAAGGCACCTTCTCTGAAACCTGAGTCCCACTGATGTCTGTTGAACCCGATACAAGGCTTGTGGATGAATAAGTACTTGTGGGCGTTAATGTCATCACATTGGATTTTGATGTCAACGTGGGCGTAATCACACTACTGCGCTTCAATACGCTGCGCAGACCAGACTCCACAGGCTGAGGCTGGGCGGGCTGGTTGGTTTGTTGTGTCGCTATTTGCTCCTTATCTTCATCCTTGGCCCCATTATAGTTGTGTGACGATATGCGTGTAGTTATACCTCGAAACAGCTGTCTACGAACGTCATGCCGCGAACGACTCGTCATGGCAAATCTGAATTTTTGTCTAAATGCGTTTAGATAGGCTGCAAAGTGATTGTCTATCTTTTCGCCTCCAAAATATTTATTTATTATTTTGGTTATATTCGGTCTATCATTTAGCACAGCCACGACCTTATATATCAAGCTCACGAAGACGGTGATCAAGACACCGGCAGCCGCATCCACTGCAGCATTCCTCCATTAGTTCGTGTTCCCACCATTTCAATGCACACTCTGCATGTAAGAGATGGTTACAAACAGTGCAAGCAACCAGTCTCTTAGCCACCATCAAACTGCAGTAGTTGCATTTGCGCTGCAGCCTAATAGCGTCCCAAACCCCATTGGAAAGAGGTTTGAGCCATCCAATCTCACCACGATGTTCCGCAGAAGACCGCATCGAGACATCACGATGGTTGAATTTCAAAATCTTAGCCCGTGAAACCGGCAAGCCCCAGCAAAAGAGCAAATTGGCATACTCGGAGCGGTACATCTGCAGTTTTTCGGAATCCAACGGGTCCAATAATTGCATCGAGTAAACATTCTCGTAGAGATCCAGCTCCTCAACGTTCATCATCTGTATAGAGACAGTCGGAGTGCTGATAGTAGTGTTGTTCATGGACTTTTGGAAAGCCTGGCTGAACACGTTGCCGGATGAAGCTAAAGAAGCCGGGGAAAACGCACTTGGCGACCTACCTAGATGAATGGACATAGAATCTGCAGGCGTCATATGCCCAAAAGCAATGCTTTGTGTCCGAATCCCACGTCTGTTGAAAATATGGTGATCACCCGGAGAGCCCGCTAAACTTTCGGAAATGGAGGCACTACTCACTGATGAAAGCCGATTTTGCGATCTAAGGGCCCGATAAGAGCCCAAAGGAGACCGTGTATCAAAAGAGACCATTGGTCCGACCCTAGAATTTTGTCGGGGAAGCAATTTGTCAGATACAGCAGGTGCAATAGAGTATGGCGTGTTGATAGGAACTCCCGGTCTGTTTCTGTTCTCAAAGTGCTCATGCATAACACAGGACAACATAGCAAGCATTTGGACATCTCCCAGTCGCTCGTAGTATTTCATGATCATCTGTGCAAGCCAACGACCTCCAAATGGATGTGCTCCCCAATAAAAGCGGTAGTTCTGATTATCATCTTTAGGCAAAAAGCCAGACTGAATGGCAAGTTCCATTTTTTCCTCAAATTGAATGTCTTTGACCAGTAATATGGATAGTAATTTCCAACAGTCAGAGAGATCTTTGTAACCGTACTTCTCAGCAACTGCCGCATTGCATTTTGCCAAAACTTCAGGCGTATCTCCCAAGACTCTGTACTCATAAGCCAGCTCCATCTTTGCAGGAATAAGGTGCTGAAAATCGTAGATATTGACAATATTCTTGTTCTGCTTCGATTTGGACGTATGAGTGCCCTGGTTGCTTGCTGCGTTGTCAATAGGAGCTTTACTTCTGTACAGCCTGTCATATTGAAGAATATCGAGGTCGTTGGAAAAACTGCCCTCCGAACTAAGACTTGATGTTTCGTCATCGGTTTCATCATTCAGGGCACTATCAAGCTCCATTCCATTTTCAATCTTCTTGCTTTTGAGGCCATTCATCAACCCAAACCCTTGTTGTCCAAATTTGAAAACCTGCTGAGGGGCCTTCTTATCTTCCTTCGGAATAAAAAAACAAACCAGATGTCCACTAGCAGTCCAAACTGCTCCACAACCCTTTGGAACTGGCGTGCTGTCAAAAGTAGGTTTGTTTTGATCGTCCATCACAGCAGCAGCGTCATCATCTTCAGAATCACTGCCACTATCTCTATCGGTAATTGATGACACTCCAACACTGTCGTCACTGTTATTGGCATCCTCATAGGGAATCGAGAATGGATCGAGCGTGAGATCATCCTCCTCTTGCTGTATGTCCAAGATTACCTTCTCTCCCAGAAGGTAACGGAGACAAGGCTCAAGACAAAAACGCTTCAAGGAACAGTACTTGCCAGAAATTTCATCTAGATTGGCCAGCATTTCCTTCCGATCTTCATCCGTAAGTTCATGAGTTTCCTCGATGGAAAACTTCGGCACCCCCTTGGGGGATGGATATTCTTTGGGGAATTTTATCTCAACTCGAATAAATATCAGCTCTTCTTTCCAAGGCCCATTTAACGATATAACCAGATTACCGGTCGAGACACTAATTCTTTCAAATCGTAACTTTGGAAATTTGTGGCCAACATTACTAACCTCTTCAGCCAAATTGGCGGGCTGCGAACTGTCACCCGTCTGATAATCAAGCTGTTGGAAAGCAGACTGACCAATTCGAATTCCTGCAATCCAGTTGAGGTGATTAAACTGATCATTGTGTAATGTAAAGCTGCCTCTGCTCGAAACAACATTGGTGTTTCTGCGTCTACGAATGATCAGGTTATTCTCGTTAGCGATAACCGGTTCCTGGCGATAGGTGCAATATTCATAGTTAGGCAGGCTTTCCGTCAATGGCTCGTTCTTTTTGTAGTTAAAGTTGTCATATATGTCTTCGTGAATTGGCCACAATCGGAGATCACAGTCTGCAGACCAGGTAACGAGCTGGAATTCGCGATCATCAACAGTGGCATCTTCCGAGTGCCTTGTTCTCCAAAGGAAATCTTTCACTGGCTCTGAATGACCTTTGAAAATATAGCTAGGCTTTAGTTTGCTTTCCCCGGTTTCATCCTTATATTTGACAACATATATGGAGTTCTGGCCGCCTCGGGCTGGCATTATTCCGCAAACATGATCTCCAAACGGAACATGCCGAGACCTACTGACAGGAAAATCGGTCTTGATAGTGTACTCAGCATCTGAAGGGGGAGTTTCGCAGTCCCAAAACTTGACAGTCATGTCGTTCGAACACGAGATGATCTTATGCTCTTCAGTCCTGCTCCAGTCTATTCCATTGATTCTTGCGTTATGGGCTTGTATCTTCATAAGGGGAATGGCACCTTTTCGGACATCCCAGATTAAAATGTTGTTATCGTGAGCCGATGCGAGAACATTAGAGTTTTGAAAGTTCCATTTCACCTGTGAAGCAGCCGCACGCCACTCTGACCAGCTGTTCATGGGTTTTTGAGGCGATCGAAGGTCCCATGAGAGTACACACGTATCCACAGAGCATGTTGCAAGCAGCTCCGGATGATTGGGATGGAAATTTATATCTGTAATGGCCCTTGTATGCGAGTGAAGCACATGTTCTATAGCATCATGAGATGATCGAGCCAGGTTCCAGACCATGGCCTTTTGATTGGATGTAGACACAACCCACGAAGGTTTACTTTTATGAGGCGACCATTGGACGTCGGCCACCTCCCACGAAGTTTCGTGGTGAAGCCATCGTGGAGCAGCAAACGGGTCGTCCAGGTCGATAACAAATAATCCCCTTCGGCCCGCAAGAACAGCATCCCTACCGCCTGGGGCAATCGACATGGTCGACAAATAATTCCCGTCCACACGCAAGGAAAGCGTATTTCCAAAAGTATTGGAATTGAACGGGGACTCTTGGGACATGGCAAGAAGAGCTGGAATAAATAAAATAAATATTTTTCATTATTTTATTTTGTTCTATATGAGTCGCAGGCCTGCAAGACTCCAATTGGATCCAGACACCATAGCTGTCGACTCAAAGCCGCCCCAAACAGGACAGGTTTTCAATCTATGGTACAGTCGTTGGACCGGTGGTGAAAATAATGGTAGAACTGTTGCCCATTCCAAAAATAGATGTCATCCGGCGAAGGATTCTGGGTACACGAAAGCCGACAAGGATGTGAAGTCCGGCTCTCTGAATCATGACAAGTTTATATGTCTTTACTTTGCACGGGGTTATTGTTCTAATGGCAAAAAATGTGAGTATCTTCACCGTCTTCCCACAGATATGGACTTTTTCCCGCACACGGTAGACTGTTTCGGTCGTGAACGATTTGCCGAATACCGTGATGACATGACGGGTATAGGATCGTTCAACAAGGTAAATAAGACTCTTTTTGTTGAGAAATTTCGAACCATGGAGGGGAATATCGAAATGCTAGTGAACAAAAATTTTGGCGAGTATGGCGAGGTGGAGCGAACAAGAGTAGTGAGAGGCAAGGGAATAGCATTTGTGACTTACCGATTAGAATCACAAGCCCAGTTTGCGAAAGAAGCAATGTACGGACAGAGCTTATTGGAAGAGGATGATCAGGAAGCGTTAAACATCAAGTGGGCAAACGAGGATCCAGATCCAGTGGCACGAAAGCGAAATCGAGAAGAGGAAGAAAAGACAGCTTTGCAAACGGCCGCCAAACTACTTAAACGGATGGAAGAAAAGATTAGACTTGTTGAAGATCGCAAACAAGAGGAACATGACCACGACGACGAAGAAAAAGAAGAAGAAGAAGAAAAGGAAGAAAAGAGTGTTGAGGTTAAGGGATTGCCTTCCCCACAACCTAGCAGCATATTTGCCAACAAATCATTAGATGCTATTAAACTTTTGCAACAACAAAGAAAACCAACCATGGCAGCCACCTTGGGATATGATAGCGATAGTGATTGAATTATTGTTCAATGTTCTTTATTATTTTCCTCTGAGCTGCTGGATGTCTTTTAAGGTCATCAGGACACCGACTTATTGGGCTTTTGAGCAGCATTTGTTTGAAGTTATACAACACATCAGCATCCTCTGTATTCCAGAAGGTGATTGCTGTACCTTGCTTCCCTGCACGACCTGTCCGGCCAATTCTGTGGGTATAATCCTCGATGGTTTTCGACATCTGAAAATTGATTACCAAAGACACATTGGGAATATCAATTCCTCGCCCAGCGATATCGGTGGCCACTAAAACGTCTGCAGTGCCTTCCTTCATTTGCAGAATGGCGTTCTCTCGCTGTTCTTGAGTTTTGGAGCCGTGCATTGTCACAGCATTAAATCCGATTTCAGAAAGGAAATCTGCAACCGTATCACAAGTTCTCTTGAAGTTGACAAATATTATAATCGGAGGAGCATATTCGTTGCGTATAAGCACCTTCTGCAGCATTTTTAATCGGTCGCTTTCATCATCGCCAACTTGAATAGCGTCTTGGCGCACGGTATCGACTGCTCCTCCGACTTCTCCGATCATGACGACTCCAGGATTCACCAGATATTTTGATGTCAGCTTCTGGATCTGCAGCGGCATTGTCGCTGTGAACATCATTGTGGTGCGCTTGCGCTCGCCTTCGCCCAAATAGTATGGATTATTGGCTCCGTCCGGCAGACCATCCAATATCTTGTTGAGATCATTCTCAAACCCCATATCAATCATTCGATCGGCCTCGTCCATGACCAAGAAATAACATTTATCCAAAGAAAGCAATTGCTGTTCCAAACAATCAACCAATCGTCCGGGAGTAGCTATCACAATCTCGACACCGCGTTCCAACTTGGCAGCATGTTCGTCGTATGAGTGGCCTCCAATCAACGAAACAACATCAAATCGCAGACTTTCAAATTTGAGAAACTCCCTCTCTATCTGTAACGCTAATTCACGTGTTGGGACCATAATTAGCACATAGGGACCTTCAAAACTGCCCAGGCGGGGCAGTCGCATTATGTAGTTTAGACTAGGAATTAGAAACGCCAACGTTTTCCCCGATCCCGTCTCTGCAATACCCACTAAATCGCGCCCAGTGAGTGCGTTGGGGATTGCAGCTCGTTGAATAGGCGTGGGTTCAATATATCCTAATTTCTCGAGCTGTTCTGTGATTAGTGGTGAAACATCGCTCTCTGTCCAGCTCCGCAATGGATTTGCAACTTTGCCTCCTCGAGAGGTGATTTGATAGTCCTCTCTCATGATTCTCCAATCTCTGTCAGTCATTCTAGAGAGAGATTTTTCTGACCAGTGAACTTCTTCAATGTCATATTTCTGTTGTCGTTTTGGAATGTCTACTATTGGTACAAAGTCGCTGGTGGTATCTTCTTCAGCATCCCAGTTGAAATTGAACTTTTTCCTGTTGCCATTAGTCTTCACGGCTGGCTTAGAAACCCCTTGTGCCACAGGTTTTGCAAACATAGGCTTGGATTTCCGCACAATTGGTGTCGGTTTTGGATCAAACTTTTCCAGTTTGAGTTTCTCCCTTTGGGATTTGCTCAGAAACCGAGCTTTCCCATTATTCGGAGAGCTTGTTATCAAATCATCCAGTGAAGGAGGAAGTGACATTAATTAAGCTTAATAATTTTTTAATATTTTTTTAGTTTTATATATAATTTAATCCTTCGTCCTAAACTTTCTCTTCGAATGGAACTCCTTCACCTTCGAAACGGCCTGAGCAGTAGCGCGATCAACAGAATTATGCATAGCAAGAATTTCGTTCTTGTCAGGAACCTCCTTCGGAAGTTTCATTTCAATAACCTTCTCTATTCTTAAGATCAACTCCAGATCGTACTGTGTCACTAAGGAGACTGACTTTCCAGACCGTCCAGCACGAGCTGTTCTTCCCACACGGTGAATGTAAGCCTTAGAATCTGTAGGGATATCGTAGTTCACCACAAGATCCACAGATGGAATATCCAGTCCTCTTGCTGCCACATCCGTAGCAACTAATATCCGCTTATCTCCAGACTTGAATTTGTTCAATGCACCAAGTCTTTGTGCTTGTGTAAGTTGTCCATGTAATGGAATAGCAGAAAAACCAAGAATTCTCGCCAAAAGTGCAACCTTCTGCGCATGAGCGCACGTTCTGGCAAAAATGATGATAGACTTGCCCAGATACTCGTTGAGCAGGTATATAAGATAAGTGTTCTTGTAACCATCTGGAACAACCATAAGGCTCTGAATAAGCGTATCGACTGTTGAGTACTTGTCGTTGACAGCCACCTTCACAGGGTTGATGAGCGAGGCACGTTGCAACTTCTCCACTTTTGAGGTCAGCGTGGCAGAAAACAGATATGTGTGTCTTTCTTTCGGTATAATGTTGAGAATTCTATCAAGAACAGGACCAAACTCCATGTCAAGAAGCCGATCGGCTTCATCCATGACCAAATATTTCAAAGCCTTTAACGAGAATCCCTTGGTATTTTCCAAATGGTCCATCAGCCGACCAGGAGTAGCCACAATCACATGTGGTTTACGCATCAGCTCCTTTGCCTGATCCATCATATCCATTCCTCCGACAATAGTGGAGCATCTAAGTCCCATGTTCACACCCAACGCATCAAACGTTTCTCTAATCTGGTAAGCAAGTTCTCTCGTTGGTGCAAGAATGCAGGCAAAATATGGCGTCTGTGCTTCCCAAAGAGCTTGAAGAATGGGAATGGCAAATGCTGCCGTTTTACCTGATCCTGTTTGAGCAATACCGATGATATCCCGGCCTTGTAAACTGTGAGGAAGAGACTGGGCTTGAATAGGCGTAGGTGAAGTGAATTTCAAGCTCTCAATAGCATCAAGAATATCCTGCTGAATTCCAAGCTCTTTGAATGTTTTGACCTCTTGATCGGATTCCTTTTCATCTTTATCTTGTTGCTCTTCCTGCTTTTCTTTCACCTCTTGTTTCTTTGGCTCTTGAAACTCTTTTTGTTCCTTCTGATTGGCAACAAGCTTCTGTTTCAATGCCTGTACATCAATTCGGTGTGATGCAGGGCCCTTTGGAATAACTCTATGCGAGTTGGAGGCCGTCGACGGAGACATAAATAATATCTGATTTATAAATTTTTTTTTGAGAATTTTCCTAAAATATTTTTTTATTTAAAAAAAATTTAAAAATTATTTTATAGATTCTAGCAGCTTACAATGGCCAAAAGAAGAGTACGTACTACCTAAAATTGACTAACAATCAGCAAAAGAAGAGAACTCACGTTAAAGTGAGCGAAGAGCAACTGGACAAGATCCCTCGTTCCATGGTTATCCACCTAGGAACTGCTCTTCACAACCACACCCTTACACAGCTTGTTAGAGACACTAGAACCATGATGCTGCCTCACACGGCCATCAATTTACGCGAGCGCAAGAGCAACAAGCTCAAGGATTTCATCGTGATGGCAGGTCCTCTAGGAGTGTCGCAACTGATGATTTTTAGCCAGAATGAGAAAACAGGCTCGACTCAGCTCCGTTTTGCGGTGATGCCAAAGGGACCTACTATTAACTTCCGTATTCAGGAGTATTCGCTTTGTAAAGACGTGTCCAGACACCAAAAGCTGCCAAAAAGTGTGAGCAAAACTGGTCCGGAGTTCTTGAATCCTCCATTACTGGTTTTAAGTGGTTTCACAAATCCCAAGGATGCTAATCCTCATGAAAAATTGATGGTGACAGTGTTCCAGAACATGCTCCCACCGATTTCTCCGCAGAACACTAAAGTGGGAACTATCAAGAGAGTTCTTTTGTTGCACAGAGATGGCGAGACAGGACTTGTGGAGCTTCGACATTATGTTATTGACACCAAGTTGGTGGATGTTTCCCGGAACGTTAAAAAGCTTGTTAAAGTGCATAAAATGACCAACAAGAAGCTACCTAACCTCTCCAAAGTGGATGACGTGGCTGACATAATTCTTGATCCTTATGCCCAGGCCGGATTCACTTCTGATTCTGAAGTTGAAGAGGATGCTGTGGTTGAGGTGAAAGAAGATACGGCCGTGAAGACGAAAGGTGTGACTGAGGAGTCAGGGAAAAGGAAGAAAGCAGTCAAGTTGACAGAGATTGGTCCACGGATGAAGCTTGAATTGGTGAAAATTGAAGAGGGAGTCTGCTCAGGCAAGGTTCTGTATCACTCACGGATTCACAAGAGCACCAAGGAGATTAATAAAATGGAACAGACCCATGCTGTTCGTCGTAAAGAAAAAGAGAGAAGACGCAAAGAGCAGGCTGAAAATGTCGAGAAGAAAAAGAAGAAGAAGAAGACCAGATCAGTTGATGGTGAAGAGCAAAGTGACGAAAGTGAAGAAGAGAGTGACCAAGAATCATTTAGCGATTTTAGCGATTAAGATTATTTTAACTTGAATTAATATCTTTGGCTGAAATATATATATTTCTCACCTATTTTTTTCCAAACTGCGAGTAATCCACCTTGTAGTTTTTCTTTTCGTAGAAGCTCCACTTCTCAGCATCGAAGATGTTGAAGTCTGAGATCTCAAAGCCATCTCCTGATACTTTGACCTGCGAATGACGCTGGAACCACAAGGTTTTATCGTTGTTGACTCGCCAAAGTCTCGAGGCCAAAACATTGGAAGCCACGTCGCGCTCCTTCTGCGAAAGAGCGTAATAAAAGGCGTAAAACAACGTGGCAGAGTCGACATTCTGGGCGTCAATTTCAAGGTTGACGCTTACACGAACGCTGTTCCAGATGGTTGAGACACGTTGGGCCTCGAGCCCTGGCGGATAGGTGCCCTCGCTTAATGGCGAAAAGCTGCGCGGAACGGCAAGCATAGCCCCGACACTCGATAATGACGGAACTTTCTCATGCTCAGAACGGTTTCTTGCCATCACAAATGACAATATCGTGCTCTGGATTCCTGGAGGTAAAAATCGCAAATTTGGATCATTGCTCACATCGGTGGCAGCTGACACACTGCTAACCGGTGTCTCAGAAAGACTGCGCGGCGTCACACTCGATGCTGCACTTTCTTGAGGCCTCTGTTTTTTCAAAGCTTCCAACACGCTCGCAGCGTTCAAAGCGTTGGTATTCAACGTAGAAAGAGGTGTAGTAGCGCTAGAAGACTCGTTCTTGTCATCCACTCCATTGGATTTAGGTTTACCATTTGTAGTTTGACTGACTGCTGCAGCCCATTTGAGCTCACCAGCAGGCTTCGCGGGCACAGGGGCAGGCTTGAGCGTTGTCATCACCGGTATGCTTCCGGAAGCAAGGTTAGCCAAAGAGGTCGTTGGGGTAACCATTTTGGCCACATTCACTGGCGGAGTCACGACGGGCTTAGCGGCGTTGATGACCGACGACGGTTGGACGGTCACTGGGGTTGGAGTAGTCTCATTCTTCTTTTTTGGAGTGGTCATCTCTGGCATGGCCAGTGGCTCCTCCTCTTTGTACACTTCGTTCGTTCCAGGGATCACATCATGCGCTATTGCCTCCTCCTCATCTAGATTCAACTCATCATAGATGGTATCGTCATTCACAAAATCTGGGTCCTGGTTCTCTTCCAAATAATATTTGATATCTTCTTGGATGTTCATTATGTCATCGGGACGCAATACCTGGTTCTCCAACAGTCGCAGTACCACCTCAAGCTTCTGTGTATGAAACTGGTGAATCTCTAACAGCTCCTCGATCTCTGATTTCCGCTCGTCGTGCGCACTAGACCTCTTACCCTTCTTGGCTCCCAACTTGTCAAGCTCAGTTTCCAGAGCCTCTTCTTGGCGCTGGATCTCATCCAGACACTCACGCACAAATTCCATGGCCTCATTATCCTCTTGCTCCTCGTCAAAAGAGGCCAGCGACTCGTCAGAATACGCTTTGGTTTTTGAACCTTTCTCCACAATTTTGTACTTCTCCATTGCCTGTTCTACCAGACGCCGGTTCTCGTTCAGTTTCTCCTTGTCTTTGACTTCGTTTGTCGCCTGCCAGTTTTTAACCTGTTCTCGGAACCTTTGAAGCTTCTTTATCTCCTTTTTTAAATCGTTCTCCAGCTTTTCCTTTTGTGAGCTATTCGAGGCATTCTGATGGCGCTCGTACAGAGTGTTGAATATCTCCAGCCCTTCACCTATCTTCTTGACTACACGGTCAATCTCCCTAAACTGTTAGAACTAGAACAAATATACGACTCCTGCAGATCCAATCCATCCCTTGACCCCCTATCGAGTAAATCAGCATGAATCCCGACACTAGAGACATTATCCGCTACTTACTGTTGTAATTTCCTATGCGACATCTCCAAATGCTATTATGCGCAACTTCAGCGTTGTTCCAGTGCTCTGGCAACTAATTGTTCGCACTTCCTGACAAGATCAATAGTTTTGACTTTTTATTTCAAAAAAAATTTATCGAGTACAAATTGCGGGTAACCCTTACCGAAGAATCCATATACTGCTGCCAACGGCGAGTGCAAAGGTAGCACAGGCCAACGAAAAGGCATAATAAAGGAGATGAGCCTCACAGAAAGATTCAGGTGTAGCAGTGAAGGTCAAATTTGTTTCTGAAACCGTGCTGTTGAGTTTGATCTTGAGCATATTCTCTAATGGAGCTGGCCATTGGTAGGCGTCCAAAACCGTGCCATTAACGGGAGCAATACTCATGATCGTATCTAAACCTTCAGCCGACCAGAAATCGTCTAGAAGTAACGTCGTTTGTTCGTAAATTTCGCGAATTTCATCCAAGACCAAGTCGGGCGACATAATAATAGAGAAATTCTTGGTGTCATGGAGAGTATAGTTAGATCCAGTCATATCCATGTCTATCACATTAGAGCCCTTATCTTGTCTTATCCAACAGAGGTACAAGAGGAGAGAAAAGGTTGCATACTTGATAAGGTTCTTCGCGTTCGAACGTATCCCCAACCAAAAAGAAGCAAAGAAATGTAACTTCGTTGCTTCGAAGTCGCCAGTAAAGATCGTCATTACTTCTGAAAGCTTGAAAGCTTCGAAATCCACAGTTTTAAATGTATATTCTAGGAAATCGGTCTTTTCAGTTGCATCCAAAGGAAAGCATGCAGATTGTTTTTGTTCGTGTATAAATTGAAGCCAATCAAGAAACATGCGGATACCAACAAACAGCACCATTAGTGCAGCAAGTACACATACAGTAGATACCTGACGTGTCCTGGTTGATGTTTTGCTGAAGTTAATGTGCAGAGGGGTTGCTGAATGCGACGGCGACGTATAATTGTACATTGATGAGGCCGGAAGTTCAACAGTGTCAAAAACGTCAGACAAATTAGAAAGAACTTTCGAAGACGTGTTTGCAAGCCAATCAGAATACTGATTAAGGTTTTGATAGTACGCTCTGTAGGGATTCGAGATCGTATAGTTTTCAATTGACACATCCAGAAAGTCCCCAATCCAGGTATAGTTAATGTTCATACTGTTCAAAGTCATGGAGTTACCAACATAAACAGCTTGGGTCTCGATTGTGTTTCTCAAAGTCTCCAGTTGCTGATTTTGAGCCTCAAGCGACGTATAGATGGTACTATTGATATAATTGACTAGAGACTCCAAAATAGAGTGAATGCCAACAGATTCTATGGACATATATGCTTTAGTGATTGTAGAATTAAGTGTTGAATCCACAAATGCAAAATGGTTTTCAAGGTCTGAGTGGACCATCAGATGAAGATTGTCGAGCCAGAAAAGAGCATTCTCCTGCGGATCGGAGTCCAGTTGGATGGATAGCTCAGTAGACAAAGCAGACGAGGCGTTCTTTGACTGCAGTTGTCCAAACCCGACATTTCTTGAAAGTACTAGGACTAGTACCAATCCCGTGAAAAGTGTCCACTCATTGAAGATGGCAAGTAGCCAACGCGACTTGAGACAGAGATAGGTGGTTGGCTCAGTTGATCTGTTCTGAGCAGTAGCCATAAAGAAAGAAAAAACCCAACTTTTTAGATTGTTTCATAATCGTCTCATTCTATTTTATAGTGTTTGAGCAACACACATTCTCCTGGCTGAACAGAGTAGACAAGAAAATCGCCCGTCGGGGTAGCAACATAGCAATTATTGTCTACGAGACCAACCACACTCTCGACCTCGACATTGAGCTTGATGAATGCGTAGTCTCTTTTTGGTTCCAAAATCGAATTAATTTGTGACGGTAGGTAATTTTTAGATTTGGACCAGATGAAATTCTTCAGTGATTCTGCACTTCGCTTACGACCAGATCCAGGTCCACGACCCAGTTGCATGTTTATAAGCCTGTTGATCTCGTTACTTTCTTCCTCAGTTATATTGTTTTCCTGGGGTAATGTTTCAGAGTTTTCGAGCGAACTGTCGACAGGTTCTGTCGACGGCCTTGTGTCGACGACATCAAGTTTGAAGAAGTGCACAGTACCTGTATTGGATGAGCAGCACAACACAGTACCACCCATATTGAAGCTCAGACACGAGATTTGTGCTGAGTAGCTCCCCCGCCTGAACTCGTAGATCTTCTTCCCATCACTGACCCGGAAAACCCGTATGATAGTGCCTTTAACGCTTGCAGTGGCCAAAAGCTT
The DNA here is from genome assembly GCA_003706255.2 of Ogataea nonfermentans. NCBI lineage: Eukaryota > Fungi > Ascomycota > Pichiomycetes > Pichiales > Pichiaceae > Ogataea > Ogataea nonfermentans. The sequence goes on along the minus strand of PPKT02000003.1, from coordinate 217,580 downwards.
TCCGTCTTTCGAGATGGCAATGCGCTGCAACGGCGACTTGTGACACTCAATCACATTAATTGGCTGGACACCAAGTGCGTCGAAGAGGATGACGGTGCCCGAGTTGGTGGCTAGCTCCTCGGATGATCCAGATTGTTGGAAGACAAGAACGCTCTCGTCACTGGCACTAAGGTCGCATATTACACGATCATTCACGTTTGGAGTCGTCTCAATACTATGCAAAAGCTTCATACATGAAACGTCGTAGATGAATATCTGGTCAACTAGCACCACAATCAGCCGTTTCCTATTCATCTTGACGTACAATATGGAAGTTGGAAAGGTCAGCTCACATATTACAGCCTTCCGTTTTGTGTTTATAATCTTAAGCTTGCGCATTGTGTTAGCCGGTCGCTCTCCCAGACCGACAATTGCGATCAAGGAGGTTGAAAACAGCATCTCAATTAGATTTGCGCCGCCATCGTCCGTCTTCTGGAAACACTCGCCAAATGGGTCGCAATTGTACACTTTATAAGAGTGCTCAAAGCCGACCGCAAGACAGGTGTAGTCCTGGTTGAAGGAAATACATTGCGGCATAGCTGGAGGTGTATAAAAAACAGCACCTTAGGAGGGTTGTTTTTTGAATTGCCCGAACGGTCACATGTCTCTGAAGCACGTGAATTTCCCCCACGAGTTTATTTTGGATTTTCGGACTTCTGTAGTCTATCGCGGCAAAATAATCCGCATTCAGAATACTACGCGCAACCCCAGGCCTCATAACTTATAAATCGTACTTTGTGCATATTTATTTTCGACATGTCTTCTAAGCACTGGAACTACGAGCAAGATTTAGTGCACTCGCACCTTAAGGGTCTTTGTCATGGCAACCCAGACCTCCAATTCATTGAATCTGAGAGAGTTGTCATCAATGGCAAGTCTAAGCAAGATAAGGTGATGATCCTGTCTGGAGGCGGATCTGGTCACGAGCCATTACATGCTGGATTTGTTGGAGAGGGATGTTTGGATGTTGGAGTTGCAGGATTTGTTTTTGCATCCCCATCGACCAAACAAATCTACTCTGGACTCAAGGCTAAGCCTTCAACAAAGGGTACCTTGATCGTGGTGAAGAACTACACTGGTGACATTCTGCATTTTGGACTAGCTGCTGAGAGAGCAAAGGCAGAGGGATACCCTGTGGAGCTGCTGATTGTTCAGGATGACGTTTCTGTGGGAAAGACCAAGAACGGCATGGTGGGCAGAAGGGGATTGGCAGGAACCACTCTTGTGCACAAAATTGTCGGAGCAAAAGCTGCAAAAGACAAAAATGCTGCCTCTTTGGAAGAAGTCTTTGCTTTGGGAGAGGCTGTAGTTGCAAACCTGGTGACCATTGGTGCTTCCCTTGACCATTGCACTATCCCAGGTAACAGACATCATGAGGAGGAAGAGTCAGAGGATGAGGAAGAGCAGAAACATTTACTCAAGGAGGATGAAATTGAAGTGGGAATGGGTATTCACAACGAATCAGGAATCAAACGTGTCTCTCCTATTCCTACAATCGAATCCTTGACTACTGAATTACTGAAATATCTTCTTGATAAGGATGATGAGGAGAGAAACTACGTTAATTTTGAGTCCGGAGACGAGACTGTTTTGCTCATCAATAATCTTGGTGGTACCTCCAATTTGGAACTCTATGCTATTCAGAATGCTGTTGTGGAGCTGCTGGCTGCTAATTATGGAATTAAGCCAACCAGAGTTTACACGGGTGCTTATACGACCTCGCTGGACGGCCCAGGTTTCTCAATCACGCTTCTCAACGTTACCAAGGCGGGTGGTAAGGAAGTTTTGGAGTGTTTAGACTACCCAACTGCTGTTCCTGGCTGGAATTGTGCATACACTACGGCCGAATGGGAGTCCAAACCAGCCTCCTATATCATTGATGCTCCTGCTACTGGTGACGAGGCTGCTACCTCAAAAGTTAAGTTCCCTGCCGACACCGTCAAGGCTGTGCTTGAGAGCGGATGCAAGAAACTGCTCACCAAAGAGCCTAAGATCACCCTTTACGATACAGTTGCAGGTGATGGAGACTGTGGTGAGACTTTGGCCAACGGCGCGCATGCGATTTTGGATCTTTTGGCAGCCAATAAGCTGGAAATCACTGATGGTGTCAAGTCACTTACTCAGATCACCGATGTGGTCGAGACTGCCATGGGAGGTACATCCGGTGGTCTGTACTCAATCTTCATTTCTGCCCTGGCCAAATCTTTGAAGGACAGAGAACTGAAGAAAGGAGGCTATGAGGTCACTTCAGCAGTGCTCGCAGAATCACTGAAAGACGCTTTGGACTCTCTCTACAAGTACACTAGGGCCAGAACCGGTGACAGAACTCTGATCGACGCATTGGCTCCGTTTGTGGAGGCTTTCCTGGCTACTAAGGGTGACTTAAACAAAGCAAATGTGGCATGCCACGACGGAGCAGAATCTACTAGAAAGCTCAAGGCTAAGTTTGGTCGTGCATCGTATGTGAGTGAAGAAGAATTCAAGCCATTTGAGGCTGAGGGTGGTCTACCAGATCCAGGGGCTATTGGATTGGCTGCCCTTGTCGACGGATTTGCCGATGCCTACAGTAAAATAGCCTCGAATTTATAAGTAATGGAGGGGTAAATCCGGGCGGTGCATGTTTTAGATATAAAAGCTGAGGATGTAGTTTTTAAGTTACCTATTAAAAAGATTTATGGAGACTGTAGTTGATTTGAGTGGCGAATTGAGTGGTGACTTGTGTCCTGTGCACATTCCAAGAGTACTAACAATTGCCGGCTCGGACAGCTCCGGTGGTGCTGGTGTGGAAGCAGACCTTAAGACTATCACTGCCCATAAATGCTACGGACTTACCTGCATTAGTGCATTGACTGCCCAAAATTCATTCGGTGTCCACGATGTGACGAAGACTCCTTCAGAAACTGTTGAACAGATTTTGGTTGCTATTGCTGACGACAAGATCGAGCTCAATGCCATAAAAATAGGACTCTTGACTGAGGAGACGTTGTCGGTTATCACTCCGTTTTTGGAGCCCCGTGCTTCTACCACTCCAATCGTTTTAGACCCAGTGTTTGTGGCCAAGAACGGAGACCGACTAAGCTCACTGAATGCCTTGAAACAGACTGTTGAACTGTTCAAGTTCGCCGAACTGGTGACTCCCAATTTCCGAGAGATGGAGGTTTTGTTGGCTGTGCTGAAAAGTTCGGACAACTCTGTATCGGAAATCGATTTGGCCAGTGCTGGGGATTTTTATTCCGCCGCACGACTTTTGGGCTCTAAATTTAAGGTGAATGTGCTATTTAAGGGTGGACAAGTTCCTGTCAACGAACAATTCGTTGTGGATTTCGAAAATTCGAAGTATATTCTGAATGTGCTGTACCAGCACAAAACTGATAAACTTACAGTATTCCAATCGAATTATATCAACTCGCCAAATCTGCATGGAACAGGATGCACTATAAGCTCTGCAATTGCATGCAATTTGGCTCGTGGGGCTGACCTAGTTACAGCCGTTCAGGGGGGAGTGAATTACGTGAACGAAGCTATCAGGCACGCCGAGTTGAGGAAAAACGGCCCATTGAATCACGTTTATGCACTAGCAGGACCAAGCGAGCCTGCCGGGGAGTTCAATCTTCTCAAGTTTCTACTCAATCATGAAAAGGTTGTTCCTCATTGGAAGGATTATACCTATCACGAATTTGTGCGCCAGACATACGAGGGGACTCTGCCCGTTGAGAAATTCAATAACTTTTTGAAACAGGACTACAGATACCTCCAGACGTACTACAAAGTGCACATCAATCTTCGGAGTATTACCGAGTCCGAGGAATTACAGGAATATATGGATAAAATCCTGGTGAATATTGAAACAGAGATGCAAAGACACGCTTTGAAGCTGAAAAATAGATTTCCAGATATTGACATGGAAAAAGATATTCAACCTAGCGAGGCAACCATGAATTATACCAACTACTTGATAAACCTATTTGAGGAGACTCATGATTGGCTACTGTGCAAGACGGCTCTGATGCCATGTTTGATTGGATATAATCATGCTGCTGCCAACTTTTTGAATAATGGCACAAAATATTTGGTAGCAGATTCTGACAACAACATACAGACAATCAAGACTGCCAGACAACTACAAGAAACGGCAGAGGAGACAAACTGGACCTACGAAGTTGATTCTACTGATGGGTTGCACAAAATGTACCGTACTTGGCTGGGAGACTATGTCTCTCCTTGGTACTTGGAAGCATGTCAAAAAGGAGAAGAGGTGCTCAACGGATACTACAAAAATTATGTTCGTGAGAAAGAAGCCAGCAAGAGTTTTGATAGACAAGCTTTGCTGGAACGATTGGCAGATATTTATGCCAAAGTGTCGGAGTTGGAGGCCAAGTTCTGGGATAGTAGTATGAACTTTTCAAATTAATTAATAAATTATATCTATCTCTGCAATTAACCACTACATTGCTTCAATTGAAGTTCAGCTTTCTTCCTCCTTCGCTGCTTGTAATTAATTTTTCGTCCCTGACTGTTCGCCTTGGATGTCGACGTAGTTGGCTAGCTCAGTCTGTTGGTCTTGGGACTGATCGCCCAATAAACCGTCTAGATAGTCAATATTGCCCAAATAACTGGAATAACCAGACTCTTCTGGGGCAGAGTCACCTGGAGCCGGTCCAGGTTTTCGGACAAAAGTTGAGGAGATCATCGGGATGGTACCAATGCTGCTCACATCATACATAGGCTCACTAGAAGCCTGTGGAGTCCGACGCGGCGATAAGTCGGATGCAGCTGTGGATGCCAAACCTATTTCCTCGGGAACCATCGAAAAAGGCTTAGCCACTCGGTCTGTATAAGTCATGGTTTGGTAAATATCGTCCATAAGAGTCGTATTAGTTTTAGCATTGGTTAGTTGGAACCCATTTAGCGAGTCAGTTGAGTTGACACTTAATAAGGGTGGTCTATCATTGGACATAGCGGAGCTAGGCGACCCGAGCGACGAGTTCACCGAGTTTGAGGACGAAATCGACAAAAATGAATTGCTCCGCCGAGGTGGCTGAGGTCCACTAACATGTTGAGGATAAGGAGAGTAGTGAGATTGGTGACTATGACCATGCATACCATGATGATGATGGTGCGAAAGAGACCCCATCGAATGAGTCGACGAGCCAGTCAAGTTCTTTTTCAACATCTGAGGATAGAGATGCGGATTTTTGTTGTTGTGGGAGTTCAAGTTCGTGTGAGATAGCTTGCTACCAGTGGATTGCATTGAAATCAGGTCATTGAGACTCTGCTGCGAAGGCGGAGACGGCAGCGACGATTGCGATTGGGATGGACCAATGAGCGGAAATAAAGGGAACAAAGAATCTGGATTGGTAGGCTCCCTGGGACTGGAAGTCACAGAAGAACTTGACATATTCCTGACACGGTTTTGATAAACCTTCCCGCTAATGGCATCGTCAAAAATATCCAAAAGTCCATTACCTGGTAAGGGCACGTTTATACCTTGAAACTGCTCGTTGGAGATGGAGCCAGACTTGGCCGATCCACCGTTCGGGCTAGGGTCCCCACGGTTCAAGCCCTCATTATTTGAGGCAAAACTGCTCATTAGAGTGGATAGATTGTTGTTCATAGTGTTAAGTGGCGCAACGTACTCCTCTACTGGAACATTAATCTCTCCGACCTTTTTCGACTCACTTTGCGAAGCGGAGGCCCGGAAATTCTGTAACGGATCCATTCCAACCTGCCTCTTGGTAAAATGCTGGTAATCATACCCTTGGGGCTTTTCAGAGCCTACCGAGTTCAGCGACACAAGACTATCTGATGGGCCAAAGGTGTCTCTGGACCCCGTCGGTGGAGATGCCATATCCCAGGACTGAATGATATTGTTGTACCCATCCTTGTCCGTACCCAGGCTCAGAGAGTCGGTGGGAGAGTTCACGTAATTTTTCTCCTTATCGTCGTCTTTCTTTTTCGATGCCGGTTTTTTTACCTTGGACGAACAGGTACACTCGCCTTCAACCCGACACGGGCACCCCACCTCGTGATCTTTGGTTTTCGAGTTACATGTGCACAGTACGTGTGAGTTTTTGAGCTTGCGTTGCTGCTTGCAGTGAGAACACTGTGTGGATGGACGTCCCTTTGGCTTGATCATCATGAGGGGCTGGTCCACATGGGTGCAAGTGGTAACACGATGTCCTCTAATGCACCGCTCACACGCATATTTTACGCCGTTCATCAAAACCATTGTGAAAAGAACAAACAGAGACGCTTCGTGGTCTCGATTAGTTTCGCCAACTTGACTAAGGATACCCGTATTATGCCCTAAAAGAGCTGTTTTTCTGAACAAGGATTTTTTTAGCTCGATGGCTATTGCGTGCACGGCATTAGCCTTGGCAGTGCTGCCTCTGTGGCGCATGAGGATTTAATATTTCATGCTTCGGGCTTGCTTCTGTTCTCTAATAGTAAGACCGTGATGACTGCTGACAAAAGATATCCGTCAGACAGCGATGTGTCAGACTATAGAAAGGTGTGGTCTACATTGATCACTACGAAGAAGTATTTAGATGGGCTGCTGACGTTGGATTTTTCGCTGAAAAAGACGGGTTCTAAATACCCGTTGGTGGCTCTGTACACGCCGCAATTGGACCCTGAGTCAGTCCATGCAATCTGTGCCCGGGGAATTCCAATCTTACGCATTGAACCACTAATCCCGACGAAGTCCAAGCACTTCGTTCAAGATTCGCGGTTCTACGACACATGGTCGAAGCTACAGCCGTTTAAGCTAACCCAGTTCGAGAGAGTTATCCAGTTGGATTCAGATATGGTGGTGATCAAAAATATGGATGAGTTGATGGATTTCCATATGGATGATCACATTGCGTTTGCCGCAAGTGCAGCTTGTGTTTGCAACCCTCTTAAATTGGACCATTATCCTGTGGACTGGATTCCGAAAAATTGCTCGTTCACAAATTACGACGCAAAGAGACAACACACCATTAATTTTGACGATCCCCATGCGGACATCAAAGGTCCCGGTGCACATCTGGGGCTTAAGTTGTGCAACGGTGGTCTTTTGATTGTTAAACCTGATCTAGACAATTATGCACTAATCTTAGAGACACTCGGAAAGCCGGAAAAAACCGCTTCATACGACTTCCCCGACCAGGCCCTACTCGCAGACGTGTTTGAGGACCGCTGGATTTCCCTCTCGTACAAGTACAACTGTTTGAAAACGCTGAAGAAGTGCCATTCAGATATTTGGAATATCGACGAAATCAAAAATATCCACTATATTATTACCCCCAAGCCTTGGGAGGTGACTCGCGACACGTTCGTGGACGAATCCGAAACGTTCGAGTTCTGGTGGAACATGAATGAAGAGAGAATCGCGGCAGAGACACCGATGATGGACAATCTATAAACTTACCCAATGCTATGTATTTGTTTCTTTCTGCTCTATTCTGTAGCCTGCTCTTTGATGTTATCCAAGTTGACGCTACTGCTCAAACTAGATTTTCGAAAACTCTTGTTGATGACCAGTTCATGCTCGTTCACGGTGCTGGATCGAGATCTGCTCACCTCTAGCTGTGGCTTGAGAATTGGCGTGGTAAGCGGCGAAGGAAATAGCGACGTCGGCCTGGATGAAAATGGATTTAAACTAGACGGTGTTGATTGAAGGCTAGGGCTTTGCAAATCGTCAAGAGCGAATTCTTCCTTTGCCTGGCTTAAAGGTATGATTGGCTCAGGATCCGTAGAATCCTTACTTTTGTAGTAGAAAAATTGATATGTGATGACCAAATTCAAACTCATTTGGAAAAGAGCAGCGGAAATAAATATGATTCCCACATTATCCGTTCCATATACCAGGTAACTGATTTTCGTGAGGTCTCCACCGAGCCAGCTGAGAAGAAGAATTGTTTTAAAATTTTCTACCGTCTTGGTCCGCTGAAATAGTAATATCTGTGGTAGAGGTAGAGTGCTCTCTATTAGAAACGAGCATGATCCAAAAACAATACCAAGCCATTCTGTGGCACCAAAAAGGAGTTGCAGGACCGACAACACGGCCACAAAGGCTCCCAAAAATTGTAGGTAATGTCTGTATTCTTCCCATTGCCAAAACCTAAAAGGTCTGATATAACGGGCATCATACAGAAACAACAGTCGCAAATACAACGCTTTAATGAAGTTTGCGATTCCCTTGATACAAGAAGCCACTGATTGGACCACCTTTTCCCCTAAATCATTGTAGTTTGATAGCTCGGCATCAAGAGAGTTTGGCCACGCAGAAAGTACAAAATCTCCCCAAGATTGGTCATATCGCATGTATGCAACCTCAGTAGGGTCCCTGTACTTAATAGCCACTCTCAGAAGCAACATATGTATGAATATCATAACAAAACATTGACGAAGTAAACTAATTTCAAAAGGCTCATTAAAGTAGTAGAATATCCTTAACGTAGATGCAATCAACATAGTAGCACATATGTCAAGAGAGAAACCCTTAGCTGACCTTTTGCGCCGGATGCTGAGCAGTGTTGTTCCGTAGGAAATCAACGGCGTGAACGACATCACCCAGTTGATCACAGTTTTGATCTCCGGCACAAACTCCGGCGGCAGCGTAAGATATGCCATGGTCTATAATAAGCTATGCAATTTAGAGTTCGATCGTTGACTGGTCCAGTAATTGCTGTGCCATAAAGAAAACAAGGGAACAAGGATAAAATAATTTATGTACTTTTTTCTCGATATATTTACATGTGTCATGATTACAGATCTTTGTTTACCCGATACGTTTTGGCGAACAAAGTGAAAGGCGAATGGCTCAGGCAGACAGCACGAGAATGTGGACTTTCGATGTCTGGGACCAAAGCTGATCTGACTCAAACTGTGGCCAGTTCCATGGAAGTCCCTACTGTTTTGAATAAACAATCTTTCGTAAAACCCTTCCGTCTGATGTCTATTGATGTTGGATTACGCAATTTCTCGTTTAGCAGATTTCAGTTAGTAGGTATGGACTATGATACTGTGCCGGAGCTGGTTCAATGGTATAAGATGGACCTTCATAGATATACAGGTATTGAAAACACAGAATTTACGCCTGTAAATTATAGCAGAATAATTGGGAAAGTGGTCGACAAACTTATTTACAGCACAGAGATACCAGATGTGGTTGTCGTGGAGAGGCAGCGGTTTCGAACAATGGGAAATAAGAACGTCTTTGAGCACATTTTGAAGAGTAATGTGCTTGAGAATATATTGGTAGCTACCATTATGGGACGTGGCTCGGCTCGAGTGGCCAGCCAGTCTCCGCAAACTTTGGCCAGCTATTGGGTTCGTGATGCGGGAGCCAAAGAATCTAAGGAAAAGCGTATGAGCTTGGTTGCAGGATGGATGGATCGGCTGATAAATGATCAAGGAACAGGTTTATCGTTCAAACTTGGCGACTGCTATGAATTGAGCCGCTACGAAAGATCGGCAAGGACCTCATCCCGTGAATTGTACGAAATGATGGAATTTCTTAACGATGTGAATACGAAATATCATGTCGATCAACAACAATCTCGCAAGAAGGGAGACGATGTGGCCGATTCGCTTTTGCATGGGTTAGCCTTTTTCGAGTTTGAAAAAAACAGGGCAAAACTACAGCAGATGCTGGTCGATTGGAACAACCTTCAGAACTAGACATCTAAATTTAATTGATGGATCTATAAATCGTCTCTAAGAAGATAAAACTTCTTGTGTTGTTTTTTTAGTTTCTGTGCATGCTCCACGATCCTTTCAAGACGTTTTGCCTTGATTTGACCTGTTTCACCACGCAGTTTGCACCGTTCGTCGTCCCAATACTCAGCCACAAATCCTGCGTCCCGAGTTTCTGCAATAAGATCAAACATATGATTACAATATTCTGCATCTTTCGGGAATTTCAAATCGTGGAAACTCTTGCCCTCTCCCTTAGCTGCAAGCTCTGCACCGTACGAAGCTAGCATATCTTTCTGAGAGGGGAGTTTTTCACGTCCGCTAATAATCCGAGCCACGTACTGTGCTTGACACTCGGAAAAAGGAAACGGAATCACGTTCTTCGGCAAAGCAGCATTGATCAACGTCGGATCCGGAATATAGAACATTTGCTCATAGACGTATCTGATTTGCTCTCCATTAGTCACAATAGCGTAATCACCATCTAGATAGCTCTTCAGGAATGGTATGCTGTACAAATACCCGGTGCAGAAAATTATAGAATCAATACCAGAAATAGTTTCACCATCAACTGTTAGCACTGACCGATTGGAAACATCGTACTTTTCGACACGACCAATTTGAGCAACATCGTCTATAAAGATTTCTGCCACAGCAGAAGGTGATGCAGTAGAAACAACCACCTTGGAAGCATAGGTAGTCAACTGTGTCGCAATATCAATACCAGACGCAGAGTTTCCAACAACAAGCACCGTCTGATTTTCAAATCGGCCGACGTCATTAAAATATTTGGCATGAACAATACTCTTAGGATCTTGGTCATTCCACTCACTTAATCCAGCAACTTCGGGCACGTATGGCAGATCAAAATGTCCTTGTGCAAGGATGACATAATCGAATTTAGCACGTGACTCGGTGTTCTTGTCTCGGTTGGTATAGGTCAACTCCCAGATGTCGGTCTTCTCTAGCGCTGTCACAGTGCAGTTGTAATGGAATACGACAGATTCTGGAATGGTCTTCGTGTAATCGTTAACGTATGCGGCGACTTCTGAACGGGTCGGAAATGTCTCGCATTTTTCAGGGAATGGAACGTCCTTGTACTTCATTATTTGCTTGACGATGTTTGTTTCAAGGTGTTCGTACATTGCAGAGACATAAGGAATTTGTGGGTCAGGAATTTCCTTCGCAATTCGTTGGTCAGTGGCCGGGATCGTGCACGATAGCCGTTCTTTATCTTTCCCGGTATAGCACCAAAGACCACCTGCAGAAGCATTTCTATCAAAGACATGGACCTCTAAACCTGAAACTGGCTCCAATGCGATGGCTTTAGCCATTGCTGTACCAGCAGGGCCTGCTCCAATCACACAAATTTTCATTAAAGATGAAGAAGATAGGGATATCGTTCGATATTTTTTTCCGGTCGGTGTAAGGAGTCGGAATTTTAAATTACCGATGGGGTGTATTATCTCTATAGCATTCTAAATTTATCCAGGCCTTGGACGTATTCGATCTCTACCTCAACCTCTCCGTTTTGAATTCAAGACAGAAGTTTGAAGTTATTGTCTCTATGCTCGAAAAGTCATGAAAATCCATTGAATTCTTCGTGGAGTAGATATGTTACCAAAAGTGTAATTATCGCTTCTGCAATGAACAGAGCCAATGCTGTAGAGTACCCAGAGCCAAAATATGGAGCGTGTCCAATATTATATATGATTGATGGCAGCCATGTCTTAAAACCAAAGGACACTGCTCCCACTACTCAAATACATACGAACCGTTGCTCAGTGGAGTGTCTCATTGTCTTGATGATCTAGGATATCAACAAGACAACACAATCTATTTCAGCAAACAGCGGGTACTAGCCAGCTAGAGAAGTAGCATGATTCCCCTCGGGGCCATATGACGAGGATAATTGCGCCAGAAGAATTCAAAATGACACTATAAGAAACTCAGAAATAAAACTTCGATTGGCATTATATAGTTCTCTCTTACGCGAAGTAGTTTGGTGCCTTTCCTAAGTAAAATCAAATGACTTGTCAATAGGGACAAGCTAAGAAAATATTTGCAGCAGGCACTCGGTGCCATGGCAATTGGTAGCAAACGCGGAAAGTGGTAGCAGCTATTTATTGAGGTACGTAAATGAACAGAAACGATGGTAGGGCGGTCAGTAACGTCTCTAAAACTCCGGACAAATGTATGAATCCTGTGGGCAAATATTACTGAAACCAGAATTGGGACTTTATAGGACCAGGCAGTACAGAAAATACGGCTTTGAGCGGTGCAAAGAATACCATGATTGTGGCAGTATTAAGACCTAATGGAGACAGTTTAAGTTACTGGAGTACTCATCTGACTCACCCTAGATATGGCAAGAGCAAGCAGTAGAAAGATGTGGGTTTCGCGGATGACAGCTGCCAAGAGTGATTTAGGTTTCGTCTAGTAATAATGCTACCTCAAATTTCGGCTGATTAGATAATTAGTAATTATTTATCCAAAGAAATCATATTTTCGATGCTCGACAATATTGAACATATTGTGCTGGTTTTGTCGGGAAAGGGGGGTGTTGGAAAATCCTCCGTCACAACCCAACTTGCTTTGACATTAGTGCGGTTGGGATACAAAGTTGGTGTTCTGGATATCGACCTGACAGGTCCCTCTATGCCGCGCATGTTTGGACTTGAGCAGGGTAAGATCCACCAGTCTTCAAATGGGTGGGTCCCTGTGTACTACGATGACTCCAAAAGGCTCTCTGTGATGTCTCTTGGTTTTCTGTTGGCCGACAGAGGCAACAGTGTGGTGTGGAGAGGTCCGAAAAAGACAGCCATGATTCGACAGTTTATTAAGGATGTCGAGTGGGAAGACCTTGATTATTTACTTATAGACACTCCACCCGGAACCTCTGATGAGCATATTGCAATTGCTGAGGAGCTACGCTATTCAAAAAACGTAGATGGTGCTGTGGTGGTGACTACACCTCAATTGGTGTCAATTAGTGATGTTCGGAAAGAACTAAACTTCTGCGAAAAGGTCAACTTCAAAGTGCTTGGAATTGTGGAGAACATGTCTGGATTTGTTTGTCCACACTGCGCAGATTGTACAAACATTTTTAGCTCGGGAGGAGGCGAGGCCCTAGCGAAAAGCTTGGATTTGCCCTTCCTGGGCAGCGTGCCCATAGATCCGACGTTTAACGAGCTGATTGAACGTCAGACCGAGTGGAAAGATAAAGGCAATCTTATGGAACAGTATGGCAAGTGCACACTGAGCGAGGTTTTTGAAAATATAGGCGCAAAATTGGGATGGAAATAATAAGCTAATCGAGTTCTCATTTAACCAGCCCTCGCAACGTTAATGAAATGTCTTCTGACACGTGTTGGGTACCTGCCGTCGCCATTTCGTCACTCACTGCCGCAACCGGATTCTCATGGACTGTCAAATGCGTAGGGTTTTGGATTTTGGAAATGCTTGTAGAGCGACGCCGACGTAACTCACCTATTTCCTGCTCCAGATTCAGGAACTGCTGCTCTTTCAATGTATTATTCTCGCGTCGATCGTTCCGCATGCCGTACCGATATAAATCTTTGTAATGATCTTGATGGAATGTTTTAGCATCGAATAACCGGTCTTTCAGTTGCATGGTTTTCTCGACCTTCTTGATATTGGAAATAAGTCTATCGACTCGGGCCTGGCTCTCCGCCAATCCTTCCGCAATATCACCCATCTGGCTCCCCAATTGCTCTAGTTTAAATATGGTCTTGCTTTTGTCGCCTCCCCGTACCACCTCGTACCTCTGATGGAGAGTCTCCAGCCGTCGAAGAACTTCCTCTCTCTCGATATCAACGATGGTCTCACATTGGACATCCAGATCTTTGACATAGTGCCGGCCTACACGCAGCACAGCATCTACTAAATCCTGTTGGGCATCGGGCAGCGACTTCAGAATGCTATGCAGTCGAAACTCCTCCAGTGAGGGCAAAGATTCAGACATGAAGAAGAATAATAAACTGAACTTCACAGCCTTTATTTTTGCTATCTACATAAGACCCAATAAATTCGAGCCACCCTTTCAGCCATTTCATTCAATGCTAGACTAGAGAACGCTCTGAGACTTATTAAGTATAGATCAGTTCTTGAGTACCCCACAACTACTCATTTAACTATTCTAACCAAAGCGGTGAAATCGTGGTGCCCTATAAATCCCGCGGCTGTGCAATAAATCGTTATGATTTTTCCGACACTGCTTACATTTACCGGGTGTTGCACAAATGTTGTGTCCATGGAGCTCATCACGAACCTCCAGCCCGTCCCAACACACCTAGTAACAGCACTACAGTACATGCTGATTTCACTGGCAGCGTTTCCCTTCTTGCCTCGCAATTCAAGAACACCTCATCTTTCATACTTCATATCCACCACCCTCTTCTTTTTATCTTCTGCCGGCAACAATCTCGCCTTTAAGTACGGAGTTTCTGTACCTGTACATATTGTTGTGCGATCTGCAGCTACACCGATGACCATGGTTGTTGGGACCCTGTTTTTCCGGAAGAAGTACACCTCATCCCAAATACTTGGTGCTACCATTTTGTCCATCGGAATCACTATAACTACCATATCCACTTCTCAATACTCTCCACATCGCACATCTCCGATTCTTGGAATCTTGCTTCTCGTTGCATCTACATTGGTGGGTGTGGTGGTTTCCTTCATCAATAGGCAGATCCTTACCCAGAACAAATTGAATTGGATTCAAACGCTGTTCTACACGCATTTTTATGGTCTGCCATCTCTTCTATTGTTGTCAAAGAATATACAAGCCGAGTTCAACTATTACAGAGACTCGACAGAGTTCTGGACATACGTGATGTTAAATACTGCAACCCAGTTGGTTTGTGTCATTGGAGTAAACATATTAGCGCAAAAAACAGACCCGTTGACACTAGGTGTGATTCTTTTGCTGAGGAGATTTCTTTCACTGATAATATCGCTGGTTATGTTCAAACACAACTTGAATCTGGTTGGCTCTTTGGGTGTTGCAACAGTCGTGACAGGAGCATTCATTTACCAACTAAACCATAAACTTCATAAATAACTACAGAAACTTCTCCATATGGGCCAGTTAGACACCAACAACCACAGTCTTTAGCTCCGAGTACTCTGCCAGTCCATATTTGCTTCCTTCTCTACCGAAACCACTCTCCTCCACACCTCCAAACGGCAGCGCAGCCTCCGAAATGAGTCCTGTGTTCACTCCGACCATTCCTGCCTGCAACTTCTCCGCCACAGTCCACGCCTTGCTATTGTTCTCTGTGAAGAAATACGCTGCGAGTCCAACATCTGTCATGTTGGCAAGCCGCACAACCTCTTCCACGCTGCCAAACTTTATCACGGGTGCCACAGGCCCAAACGTTTCAGTGTGGAAGATGTCCATCTCTGGAGTCACATCGCCTAGTAATGTGAGGTCATAGAAGAGGGGCCCCAGGTCTGGCCTTCTGCGTCCTCCACGTACCAGTGTGGCTCCTTTTTTTACAGCATCACCAACAAGGGACTCCACTTTAGAAACGGCTGGTTCGTGAATAAGCGGGCCGTGCGTCACGGTAGGGTCCAGTCCGGGACCCAGACGAGTATTCTCATTCAGTAATCGTGTCACCTTGCCTAGGAACAGCTCATAAACACTCTCATGCACGAACACCCGATTTGCACAAACACAAGTCTGACCAGACGACCGGAACTTGCAGCTCATCAGCCCGACAGCGGCCTTATCTAGATCTGCGTCCTCAAACACGACGAATGGCGCGTTACCGCCAAGCTCCATTGATAATCGCTTCAATGTGGACGAGCTTTGTTCCATCAAAATTTTACCAACTTTGGTCGATCCGGTGAATGAGACTTTCTTCAGTATTGGTGACTTGCAGAATAACTCCCCCACACGAGAACTATTACCGTGGGCCACAGGAACGTAGTTGACTACTCCATCGGGTACTCCGGCCTGCACTCCTAGCGCTGCCATGGCCATGGCCGAAAACGGAGTCTCTGCAGCCGGTTTGATCACCGCAGTGCATCCAGCAGCTAGTGCAGCACCTAATTTCCGTGTAATCATTGCCAACGGGAAATTCCAAGGTGTGATAATTCCAACGGGACCGACCGGCTGCCATTGAGTGTATATTCTGTTTTGTGGAGTTGCAGACTGGATGGTATCTCCATATGCACGTACTGCCTCTTCTGCAAACCACTTGAAGAAACTTGCCGCATACCGAACTTCCCCAAGGCTATCTGCTAAGGGTTTTCCATTCTCCAACGTCACCAATCTGGCAAGATCATCTTCGTGCTCCAGCATCAGATTGTGCCAATTGGATAGTATCCGAGCTCTTGCCTGCGGCGTCACATTGCTAAAGTCCTCGAAACTGGTTGCTGCAGCCATTATTGCTGCATCCACAACCTCCAATGGAGTATCACTCATCTGACCCAAAACACTGTTATCAGCTGGATTTGAAACATTGAAGCCTGGAAACTGTAAAAACTGGCCATTCACTAGTGATTGAGGTCTCACTAGAGTCTTTGCAGCCCGCAATGAGCTTAATTGACGAACAAGCAAAAGAGATTTCATGACATAAATAAAAACGACGCGTCGAAATCTTGATCTGAAATTAAATAGCCGGGTCGAAATAGCCATGGTGTCAACATCTACTACAGTCGGGTGCTCTGTGGGGATTCCTGTCGCTCTGGTGGCAATATTCGTGTGTGTACTACTATTGAGGCAACACTGGCAGTCCAAGAAAGAGGTGGACATGCCCGATGAAGACATCCAGGTAGACTCGGAGGCGAAGACCCAAGGAGATTACCTTGACTCAGTGCCGATACTGGAACTAGGACACGGCAGGGGATATATTAAGCAGCTGAATGGAGATTCCAGGTTTCATGAACAGACACTACGCAACGAATGAACAACATTGATTAGGCATATATACAGGCATAGGTGAGGCGGGCAGGAATGTAAGATTTATGAATGGATAACGTAGACGAACTTTGGTAGCCGGATAGTCCTACCCTTGGACAGGTGTCCTGCATCCTTAAACTCGATCTGAACGGGTTGGGTGGGGCCAGACTATTTTGAAAGTCTTGGCCTGCAGATCAGTTTCTCTAAAACTGTAATTCAACACTTTCATCGCTCAGTAGATCCAGTCTACTACCATCTTTGAACTCTAGCACCCACTCTTCAATCAGGAAAGCCTCCCCACGCGAGCTTCTATGGGCCTGCAACCTCATCAAAGCACCGTCCTTGTCTCCAGCAACACGGACCGTGAGATCCACGTTACCTTTCATCGTGTTGAGCTCTCCCTTAACCCATGGAAAAACTCCTTCAAAGGTGATGGCTTTTCCCAGTCTCTCACGAGCAACTTCAGATCTTCTCAAGAAATACATCGTCGCATTCATAACTGGCGAGGAAACTTTCTCGTAGTTGAAGATACCAAACGATGTAAGACCCATAACCACACAGAATGCGACAAATATACGTCTGTTCCGTCTTGGCAAGGCGAACGGGTCTGGCAGCTCGTCGTGAATGGTCATCGGCCGTTCCAACTTCTTCGAACCCTCACTCTCAATAACTTTCCCCTGGGGAACATAAGTCTGTGACTGCATAAAACGCACAAGTGGGTATAATCCACGTGGTCTGGCCACCGTAGCCATCGAAGCAACTGGCCTTAACATAAAACCTCTCATGACAATTAATAAATTTTTTTTTATCTTGGTTTACTATGTCTCCAATAACCGGGTCGGCCATTTACAAGAAAAAGGCGGGAATGATCACCGTACTTGAGGAGGAATCGCCTCCTCGGCTGGTTTGGAAGTGTATCGATGCTGGAGTGGTACCACCAGTTGAGATTCTGCTCGATCAAGTGGTCACTCTTCAAGCTTCGCCTAAGACTTCGCAGAAGATGTTGCTAAAAATCGGGATTGGCAACTCTGTGGACAACAGATCAGATGTGCTGTTTGCATTCAACAGCAGAGTTACCATGGAGACGGTGAAGACCGTGCTCCAGCAAACAATTGCTCGTCGCAAGTCCGCTGCAGCAGCAGATGCTAGTTTGGCCGCAACTGCGTCGTCAAATGGTTCTAGTCACTCTGGTACCAGCTCACCGGCTCCAACAGATGTACAGCAGGACGAATTACTGACCAATATGCTTGATGGAAAGAAACTGCTCAAATCATTAACCCTCCAACAGAAGTTGCTGAGAGATAACCCAGCCTTAATGAAGACTTTTGCAGAAGCAGTGATTAAATCTGGATTGGACCCCGAGGAGTTTTGGTCGACTAGAGTGCATCTATTACGATCCTATGCCATTCAGAACAACCAGAAAAGAGGACCGTACAATGTCCTCAGTACTATCAAACCAGTTGCTTCCAGTGAGAACCAGGTTAATGTTTCAGTCACGCGAGAGAAGATCCACGAGATTTTCCAGCAGTATCCAATTGTTCGCAAAGCCTACGATGATAACGTGCCCAAAATGAGCGAGGGTGAGTTCTGGTCGCGGTTTTTCTCCTCAAAACTCTTTCGCAAGTTGCGTGGAGAGAAGGTGAACTTGTACGACCGTGGGGACTTAACGTTGGACAAGTATTTATTTTATGACCCAGATTATGATGGAGAGGAGGAAGACGCAGATATAGACAAGTTATTGGAGGAGAAGAAAGAGGAAGATGGTGTTCGTAAGCGGCGAAACTCTGAACAGTTGACCGTTGCGAAGAAGAAGGTGAAACTGTTTACTCAGGACGGCACTACAGTGTCCAAATGCATCGATGTTCAAGGTAATGAAGAGGACAATTCGCAAAAAATGGGTAATGGGCCAGACATGACGATGAAGGAGAACCAGAACGAGGAGTTGGTGAGTGTGATGCGGTCGATGAACAGATTGAGCAGACGGATGATGCAGAACATTAAAGATGACGTTCCTAAGGATTTGGACCAGGAGTTCGAGGAGGAGCTAGATCTGAAAGATTTGGAGGATCCCGATGCTGTTGAATACAACCAGTTGGAGTATACTCAGCGTTCAAACATGTCGTCTAACATTATCCCATCTGATTTATTGACGCAGTTCAACACGCAGTCACAACTGAACCCTACTCCCACAGTGTACGATGAGTACATGCACACATACAAAAAGGAGTTGGAGGGGGTGGATTTTTCATCTGTCTATGCGGACAACAAGAAGCCGTTACATGATTCATACAAAGAGATTCTAAGCATTGTAAAGAAGAATGCAAAGAGCCAGTCATGGACCATCAAACTGGACGCGAGTGTGGAGAAACAGGATGTTGAAGTTGACTTGCCGCGCGACAAGCTAGAAAATCTGAGGCTCACACATTCCACAAGTGTTGAATTTTTACGCCATTTCTGGCTCCATTTCAACTCTATTGGTAGCTCGTCCCCGTCTACTAATCCAAACTTTCGTAATGAACTGGTGCAGTTGAAAAAACTGTACAGCAGTATCACAAAGTGTTTGGATCGAGTCCAGGTCAGTCTGGAACAGTTAGAGGGAGCAGATGGTGAATTTGGCAGGTTGCTGATGGTACCGCTTTCAAATTCACTCACCAATGCATTACAAAGCTATGAGGCAGCCATTGTGGGAGAAAGTTAGTTCTAGCTCTATTTATTCTGTTCTTTAAACTTGTCCCATGCTTGATTCAACGTGATAAACACGCCGTTCGCAATAAGTTTTCGCTCTGTCGACGTTTCACCTGCAACTTTGTCTGGATGCGTCTTGGCCACGGCTTTCATGTATATAAGCTTAACCTTTTTGTCAAGCACAAGATCTGTAAGGCCCACGGGCTTCCAACCGAGCTCCGGCCACAATATTTGATGCAAAGTCGACAATAATGCACGCAAATTGTCCTCCTTTCCGTGCTTCCAACTTTCTAATCGGCTTTCCACCTTATCGTGCAATGCAAACTTCTCGTTCTCCAGCGATTCCTTCTTGCGGTTGTGTTCCTGGACACGGGACAAATTGGCAGACGATAGTGGTGTGGATGGTTTTGGAGTGACGGGTTTCGATGGAGGTCTACTCGCACTTTTAGGTTTTAAAACGTCTTGGCATCTACGCTTACCATCCAGAACAGGTTTCGAGATTCCCCCGTTCTCGATTAGCAGATTGTAGTTCTCCAATGCATCTTTAAACCGTTCCAAATGTTCCAATGCTTCGGCTTTCCTGGCCACCAATTTAATCCAAAATGACTTGACTGTTTTTTCTTCAAGCAACGTATCATCCGAGACAGCTTTGGATTCGAGTATTCCCTGCTCCGCGCTTTCCAGTTGCTGTTTTGCGTTTCCAAGCCGGGAGTACACAATTGCCAGGTTTGAATATGCAATGATGCGACAAAGATGGCCAGCAGGTAATTCCGCGAGTGCTCTCTGGTAGGCCTCTAGTGCGCTAGAGAAATCACCTTTGGAAAAGAAATCTCCTCCTTGCTGGCGGAGTTTTTGGAACGCTGCTGGTGTGTCAGGCGCAGGTGTATCAAACAAGTTTGCAGATTTAGACATGTCAGTTCTTGCTTGCTGCATAGGTTGCATAGGTTGAGTAGGCTGAACAGGTTCGTCTCCAAAATTTAGTAGTATAGACACCTCTGCAGCAACGGGTTGTGGCGCTTCCATCGGTGGAGTTGCTGACTTGGCCGGCTTGTCTGATCTTTCTGGTTTATCTTGCTGGGAAGAAAAAGCTGCAGAGGTCTGGCTCTGTCTCTGACGTCTCTCTGTCCACTCTTTCTCTGCTCTCTTGACTCGTTCTATCTCATCCTCCTCGGAATAATTCTCGTTCTTGTACTTCCTCTGGTTCCTCATCCAGAGAGGCTCGTTGTGGTTGCGTTCAATTTGTTGTTTTTTGTACATTTCAATGCCCTCCTTAAGCTTCTTACGACCAGTATTCAGTAAAAACGATGCTTTGGTCATGAATTCGGTGGACAGATCGTTGACCAAAGTCCCCAAATCCTCCGCGGGAGGACGCTCCTCGGGAGTGTTTCCAACTGGTCGACTCTTATTGTGCGCTTCATCCAGCAAATAACCAATTGCTGCATCCAACGAATCGGTGTTTCTCACTGCACGATCAGCCTGCTCAGGAGAGAATCCCATGTCCAATAGTTGGGAAAGCGTAGAAGGAGGTCGTGCCGGTGGAGACGGTTTTCTAGATTCCACCGGTGGTACAGAACGTACTGGATTGGATGGCTGGGCAGGGATCGGTTGATCAAATCCGAGATCCACCAAACTCGAATTTCCCGTGGCAGAACCAGTCGTAATGGAATTGGCTGTTGACCCATTGGTAGACACGGCAATAGAAGGCCCCAAACCCAAGAGATCGTCTAAATCTATGCCTCCGTTGGATTTCTGGTTACTCTTAGCTGTAGTTACCGGTTGTTGTTTCCCGTTGAACGTATCAAACAATAGGTCAAACTCGTCAGCCTTCTTGCTTGGGGTAGAGGCCCTGGTGGAAAGCTGATCAAGCAGGTCGACATCGAAGGAGTAGGCTGGTGTAGGCTTTCTTTGAGCATTCTGGGACGCCAAAGGTGGTGTAGACGGTTTCGATTTACTTGTACCCTTCAGGAGGTCCGCAAACACGTCTTTGGACATGACACTTAAGAAAAGGCTGTGCAGAACAAATTTTTTCATTTATTCATTTATTCGTTTATTTAAAATGCATTTGATGTACACACTGGGGCCAGATGGCAAGAGAATCTACACTCTAAAGAAGGAGACTGAGGCCGGCGAGATCACAAAGTCTGCACACCCAGCCAGATTTTCTCCTGATGACAAATACAGCAAACAAAGAGTGACTCTCAAAAAGAGATACAACATGCTGCCAACGCAGAAAGAGGAATAAATAGGGAACCAAGATGAGCGGTAATGTGCCTTCAGTATAGAGATGCTAGTGAATAGCAAATATGTACGTTAATATCTTCGAATACAGTTTTGATCGATAATAATATATTGTATTGTAGCAGCGATATGGAGAGTTTTCTGCCATCTCATTTGGATTGCAGCACTCCTGTATGTATCATGGTTTGCACCACAACACCATCCATCATGATAGTTATACTTATAACTGAAGTCACGTCCTCTTTGAATCCATCCCTTCTTCCCTCCCTTTTTCTCTCATGCAACCTATTTTATCACCCTCATCTCATTCAATCGGTCCTTCAAGCTCACCTGTCTTCGCCAAATGAAACTCGGCATTTTTGCGGTAGTTTTCCCATAACTCGCTAACTAAAACTGTCTTCTCGTTCTGTTTCTCTATCTCCACCAACTGCGCGTTGATTTTGCCCACGTTCACGTTTAGCTGTGTCTAAATATTAGTGTTCACTATTCCAACTTACCAAATTGTTGATGATCCGGTCGAAAAGCCCCTCCTGGATCTTCTCCTCAGGGTTCTCCATCTTGTCTGCCATATTTATTTTAAATAATTTCGCGTACTCTCCATGCTAAAATATTTAAGTAAAGCAATCCCACTGCGTAATTTTGCCATCGCAAAAATGTCATCTATCAGTTCAAGTGCATACTACGCCGACTCAGGTGCTCCCATTGCACGTCTTTCGGCAAAGCAATATTTTGCCCAGCTCTCTAAAAACGAGAAATTGTACGCCCATTACATGTCCAAGGCGGGTCACTGGGGAACAAGGGCAATTCTGCGCTCAGTTTCCCAGGAATCCGAGCAAATCTATGATCTGATTCTTGCCATACATCGGTCTTTAAAAGGTGATTATTCTGGCCTTGAGAACCATCTCGGTAAGGAGAATATCAAATGGTATTTGGAATACGCCTCACAGTTCCTCGGCAACCTAGGTAATTACAAATCCTTTGGAGACGTCAAATTTGTGCCACGCATTTCAATGGGTGACTTAGAGACCCTTATTGAGTTCGTCAACGACGAAACTTGCCTGCAGTTGTTTGAACAAGTCAAAGATCAAATGTATGCTTTGGATCCAAAGATTGTTCTTCTCGGCTGGCCTGCTGACGGTCACGTCTCAGGTTACTATTTGAACACACTAACGCAAACAGAGGTTGAGGCAATAAACTCGGCTCTTGCTGCCCACGATATTATGCCGGAGAATACCAGACTCGAGAAAGTTGACGACTCCAACTTCCTGGTGTACGTTGCCTCTGCAAACATTTCCAATACCACTGGATATTACCCTGAGTCTATCAATTTTAAGGTTGGTGCCACTAGTGCTAAACTGCAGTTCAAGTTCGGAGATCACTCTGCAGAGTTCTCTAAGATTGTGGAGAACCTGACAGAAGCCAAAAAATACGTTGCAAATGAAACACAGCTTAAGATGCTCGAGAATTACATTGAATCATTCCAAACCGGATCCATGAAAGCTCATTATCAGTCGCAAGTGCACTGGGTTAAGGACATGGGACCTGCGGTGGAGACAAACGTTGGATTCATTGAAACATACAGAGAGCCAGCCAATGTGCGTGGAGAATGGGAATGCTTAGTGGCCATGGTCAATAAGGAACGGACTGCTAAGTTTGGCCAGCTGGTTAATAAGGCCAAGGAGTTCATTGCGGAACTTCCTTGGGGAAAGGAGTACGAGAAAGACGTCTTTACTCCTCCCGACTTCACCTCTTTGGAGGTTCTGTCAATGACTACCAGTGGTGTCCCAGCAGGAATCAATCTACCTAATTACGATAAGGTGCGTATCAACTTGGGATTCAAAAATGTCTCTCTAGGTAACGTGATTAGTGCTAAATCTGGGGTTGAGCCTGTTACCTTCGTGGACGATCAAACACAAGAACTTTATGAAAAATACAGATCAGAAGCATTTGAGGTTCAGGTTGGACTTCACGAGCTTTTAGGACATGGAACTGGTAAGCTTTTGATGGAAACTGACGATGGGAAATTCAATTTCGATATCAAAAACCCACCATTAGGGCTCGACGGGAAGCCAGTTTCTACTTTTTACAAAAAGGGGGAAACATGGGGATCTGTATTTGGGTCTGTTTCAGGGGCATTTGAGGAGTGTCGTGCAGAATCTGTGGCTATGTGCTTGTTCCCTAGTAGAAAGATTTTGGAAGTGTTTGGATACGAAGCCGAAAAAGAACAAGACGATTTGTTATTCATTTCGTATCTGAGCATGTGCCGTGCTGGTTTGGTGGCCTTGGAATACTATGATCCGGTCAATAAAAAATGGGGGCAGCCGCATTGCCAGGCACGGTTTGCAATTTTAAAGACTTACTTAGATGCGGGGGAAGGACTTGTGAAACTTGAGTACACCAAGGATGACTATTCCGATCTAGTCATCAAAATCGACCGAGAAAAAATCAAGACTGTCGGACAACGTGCGATTTCGGGCTTTTTGCAGAAGCTGCATGTTTACAAATGTTCAGCTGACGTAGTCAATGGAGGTCGTTTCTTCGTGGAACACACAACTCCGGACGAACAATTATTGAAATTTAGAGACATCATTCTGTCCAAAAAGCTTCCTAGAAGGCAGCTTGTGCAAGCAAATACTGTTTTGAAAGAGCATGACGTTGAAGTGGTCGAGTATGCAGAATCAGAAATCGGCATGATTGAGTCATTTATTGAGAGAGCCACATAAATCAAAAAATGGAATAAAAACGTCATTTATCCGCGACGGTATTTTTTTTAGAATTAATTTTCTTTTGGTCCTCTGTGTATGTCCTTCTATTCCAAACTCAAGAAGGGAACGCTGTGGGTACTCACCACGTATTGGTTCTTCATTACATTGGCAATATTTGTGGTGATAGCACGGTTCGCACCTAATTTTGCTCGTCATGGGGGCCTTATTCGTTCAGAATATACCATTGGGTACGGTGCAGTTGCTCTCATTTTCCTTGGGTCGGGGCTCTCGATGAGCACCAAGGCATTGATGGCAAATATGGCAAACTGGAGGGCACACTTAACTGTGGTTGTGCTACAATTTTTGATTACTCCGGCAATAATGTACGGCTTTTGCTCTGCCGTTAAAGCTGCTAATAATCCAAAGATCTCTAACTGGATGCTCGTCGGACTTATTGTGACGGCGAGCTGTCCAACAACGGTGGCATCTAATGTTGTGATGACGCGTCAAGCCGATGGTAATGAGCTTTTAACACTGTGCGAGGTGTTCGTGGGTAATTTACTCGGAGCTTTTATTACTCCTGCTTTGACACAAATGTTTTTGACAGGTACGTGGTCGTTTGGTAACCCGGCCAATGGATCCTCGATCACACGGGTGTATCGAGACGTTATGAAACAGATTGGTTTGAGTGTGTTCGTGCCTATTTTCGTTGGGCAGGTGATTCAAAATATCATCCCTAAGCAGACCAAGTGGTTTGTTACAACTTTCAGAATGAACAAGGTTGGATCTGTAATGCTGCTTTTGATTATGTTTTCGTCGTTCTCAACAGCTTTTTACCAACACTCGTTCACTTCTGTTTCACACGAGTCTGTCATATTTGTGTGTTTCTTCAATGCTGGACTCTATCTGTTCTACACGGTCATATGCTTTGCCATGTCGCGACCAATATTTTTCACCAAATTACCAGCTCCGAAAGGTCCTGGAATTTACAACTTGTTTTATAAGACAGTGACTCCATTCTACTATAATCGAGAAGATACAGTCTCTGTGATGCTCTGCGGGGCAGCGAAGACGGCTGCCTTGGGAGTTTCACTTATTACATCCCAATACGGTGACAATTTTGAGCATTTGGGTGAGCTTTTGGTGCCCTTAGTACTTTACCAGAGCGAGCAGGTGCTCTGTGCAGGATTGTTGACCAGACTAATGAAGAAGTGGATCCACGCTGAAAGGATAGAAGAGAAAGATGCTGAAGCCGGAGCTGAAACCGAGGCAGGAGAACATTCCAATAGCTATGATGAATAGATAATTTTACCGCTGATTGATTTTAAATGACTAGTATGTTGTACTTCTGAGTATTATGGTGAACATCTCGCTAAAAATTCCTCTCTTAAATTCTGCCGGCCGCGATCGGAATGAATCCGCCCTTATGGCCAAGTTGGTAAGGCGCCACACTAGTAATGTGGAGATCCTCAGTTCAAATCTGAGTGAGGGCATTTGTTTTTGGATCATATTTCGAGCTATTTTTTGGATATATTTTTTTTTGACGTCTATTATTTACTTATATTATGTATCCCGCTCAGGACAGACATCTCCCGTTGTTGTCACAGGGTACCTCTTGGCCATCCCGAACGGGGACACCGGAGCTACTCATGTCAGGTGAAGAGGCATCTGCCCTCGAGAATCCTGTCTTGGTTCACAAGTGGACCAACAATAGCTCCATAGTATGTGTCGCCTGCTCACCAAAACGAAATCTTCTTTTTTGCGGAACGCAAGACTCTACCATACATGTTTATGATTTACGAAATTATCAGAAGATACAAGAGTACCATGCCCATTCCGGTTCCGTGCTTTGTCTCCTGGTGAGTGAATGTGAAACAAAACTGTTTAGCGGTGGAACGGACTCTTTGGTACGGGTTTGGGAAATAACCGATACCAATGAACTCTATGGACTCTACACTATCTACTCACTTGTGGATATTGGCGATATCTTCTCAATTGGATGGACTGAAGCTACACAAACTGTATATATTGGAGCTCAGAATGCATCTATTTCATACGTGCAAATTGGTGAAGATGCGCATGAATCTCGCGCCCATGGTACTGAGCAGATGCCCTTCCGGAGGTTTGACAGGTTTTTTGACTCAAGAGGACATTCCCGAACGCCTAACACGACAGAAACGTGTCCTGATAACAAACCTAATACAGGTACTTTGATCGAGGTGCCCTCTACAAATATTATTCCCTATGCGCATAATGGGTATGTCTATTGTATGGAAACATTTACGTCAAATGATATTATTGCTGGACATGATGAGTACCAAGATTTCCTCATTTCTGGTGGTGGAGATGGAATGGTTCATATCTGGGGTCTCAAAGATAGACTGAAATTGCTTTGGTCCCTCGAAAATTCTGAGTCAGTGCTTTCTTTTACCAGAAATGAAGTTGGGTCCTATCTATACTGCGGATTGGCCCATGGCTACGTCAATGTCTGGGACTTGTCAACCCTGCAACAAATTCGATCGTACGAAAGTGACGAGGGAGACATCGTTTCTCTTGCCATGTTCGGAGATTGCCTTTTTAAAGGAGCTAATATTGGAGTCACCAAGTGGAAGTCTCGAGGAGAGCTTAAATCTTCCTGGATTGCCCATACTGGATGCTGTCAGGCCGTCAAAGTGGTGAAACTCGAAGGTGTGCCGTATTTAATCATTGCGGGTACAGACCATTCGGTTACACTCTGGAATATTGAAGCCCTGCGAGTGATGGATTCTGACCAACACCCTGTTGACTTAACCTCCACTGATAGGATGCTTGAGGTTCTAGACAAGTTGGTCGCCTACAAGACTGTTTCTAAAATGCCAGTTTTGTACATTGACCAGTCGCGGAGGTGTGCAAACTTCATCCGTACGCTGTTACGTAATTTAGGAGCAGCTAGCGCTTCGCTACTTCCAGTGGCAGATGCCAATCCGGTGGTTTATGCTGTTTTTGAAGCAAACAAGCGCACAGACGAGCCGGTTTCGAGAATTTTGTGGTATGGTCACTACGATGTGATTGAAGTCAGTAAAAGTGATTCGTGGTCGACAGATCCGTTTAAATTGACTGCCCAGGATGGATACTTGTACGGCAGAGGAGTTAGTGATAACAAGGGTCCTCTAGTGGCCGCAATCTACGCGGTGGCTGAGCTTTATCAGGAAAATGAGCTGGAAAGTGATGTGGTATTTCTGATTGAAGGAGAAGAGGAGGTTGGCTCATTTGGATTTCAGGAGGTGGTTTTGCAGAATCAAAGTCTGTTTGGAAACATTGATTGGGTCCTGTTGAGCAACTCCTACTGGCTCGATGACGCCATCCCTTGCTTGAACTATGGTCTACGTGGAGTTGTCAGTGCTACTGTTAAAGTCTGCTCGGACAAACCAGATAGACATTCCGGAGTGGACGGTGGTATCTCCAGAGAGCCCACCATTGATTTAATTCATCTCTTGTCAAAGCTGAATGCGGACGATGGAAAGGTTAATATACCAAACTTTCACACTCCTGTCAAGCCAGTTACCGATACAGAGTTGGAATCATACAAGCAAATCACCAGTAAGATTGGCAAATGGAAGATAGACGATTTGATGGCCAAATGGCGGTTTCCTTCTCTCACAATCCACAACGTTAGTGTTTCTGGACCTGCAAACTCTACTGTTATCCCCCAGATGGCATCTGCTTCGTTGTCGATCAGAATTGTTCCAGACCAGGATCTTGAGCAAATCAAGAAAACCTTGGTTGAATTTTTGGAACAAAAATTTGCACTTCTCGGCACAGAGAACCATCTTGAAGTCAAGGTTATCCACGAGGCAGAGCCATGGCTTGCAGATGTCAATAGTGCAGCTAACCAGATCTTGTTGGAAAATATCCAGCAGGAATGGGATACTGAGCCACTGTTAATTAGGGAGGGTGGCTCCATTCCGTCAATTCGGTTTTTGGAAAAAACATTTGGATGTGAGGCTGCACACTTGCCAACGGGACAGGCCTCCGATAATGCTCATCTTAACAACGAAAGACTCAGGGTTACAAATTTGTTCAAGACAAAGGATATCTTGAAGAAAACATTGAATAGACTACCCAGAAGACGTAATTAAATAATTAGCATAATGGCATATCATAATTGTGATTCAGTGGTCCGTTACCTGATCCAATCGTCGGATCAGCGTATCTGATGGCATTGTGAACATACTTGATTGAATTACCCACAGCAACTTCTAATTCGTAGCCTTTTGCAAGGTTGCTGGCTATGGCTGAGCTCAAAGTACAACCAGTTCCATGAGTATTTTTTGCGTTTTGAATTTTCGGATGCGTGTAGACTGTAAACTTCCCTGTCTTGGAATCAAACAGTACGTCTGATATACTTTCTGTAGCTGGAACATGGCCTCCCTTGACCAGCACGGCTCGACATTTGATTTTCAGGGTAAGGTTCTGGGCCAGCATTTTACATCCTGCTACCGAGGGTCTACCAACTTCTTTGTCCGGATACAGCAGGTCATGGAGAATCTTAGCCTCAAGATAGTTTGGAGTCAGTATAGTAGCGTGAGGATACAAAAACTCAATTGAGTCTAAAATCAGCTGTCTCTTTGCCAAATTGAATCCGGAAGTAGAACTGATCACCGTATCGATTACCAATATCGGTTTGTGGTCCTCCTGATACTTAATTATGGAATCTAGCACCTGTTTGGTGAGGACCCCGATCTTGACAGCATTGATGTGCTCACCAGCAAAGCATGCATCAAGAATCAATTTAACTGTGTCCTGTGGCGTTTCCAACTTACCAGAAACCCCCAAAGTGTTCTGAATAGTGAGCATGTCTATACATGTGAGACCATAACAGCCGTGACTAGTGATAGTTTTCAAGTCTGCCTCGATCCCCGCACCACCACTGGGATCTGAACCGGCAATGGTGAGAACACGGGGGGCTTTCAACGGAACTAAAGCAACGTAGTTGTCGATAATAACCGTGTCTGTTAACATCACATCCGTACACGGAAAAAAAGAAGTGAAAAGATATTAGATGTCTGTAATTTACTGATTTACGAGTTCTCGAAGAGAAACACAGTAGAGGATGAAATAGCGTCGCTTGTTCACATTGTAATCAAATGCCCCGTAGACAAACACTATTTTTCTCTCAGATCAGTATTTCTCCTCCATATTCTAATTTCGTATTTCATTGCTTCAAGCTATGAACATTGCACATCGCTCCCCTCATTATTATGCTTTTCTTACTTTCTTCTGAACGCACATCCCTCCGACAGCTTGGCCTTTCCTCCAGTTGGTGTACAGAGCACAGTGGTGCATGAATCGCAGGTGACAGCAGTTTGAGCGTGAGAGAACACAGTGGTGATTTGCAGGCAGCCTGGGCACTTAACGTCCATGAAGAACGATCTTGGCTCTTGCACAAGAGTCTTGAGCTTGTGTTTTCTGGCCTCGGAGGCAGCAGTTGGATGCAACAGGTCCTGGACTAAAACCATCTTGATTAATAAATTTGCCTCTAAAAATTTTTCATTAAATAAGAAGGGCAGTCGAACCCGTTCAAATAGTCACGTGATCTTGTTCAGACTGATCCCTAAAAATCGGCCCTCCGTAATTTCTCCCTCATGTCGCTAAGCAGCTCCAGCACTTTCGAGGAGGTGCTGGCCACCAACACTCATTTTACTCGACGAGGCGATCGGGGTGTACTTAATGGTCTTGTTCTGCTCACTTCCGTGCTGTTGTCTTTCTCTATCAAAAATCATCTTAAAGTCTCCCCGAGCAATCCCCTGAGCGTCAACTTTTTGATAGCATGTTCGATCACCAGTCTGATCTACTTGTACTACCGCAGCCTGCCACTAGATACCGCTCGCTTTGCTGAGAAGATTGGAGCTGTTTTCTCGAAAATAGGTCGAGTGTTTAGCACTATCAAGCTGGGGATTATTCACATCATAATGCTCATCCTGGTGGTGAGCGCCCTTATTTGCAATGAGATTCGGTTTTTGTACTTTTTGTTGCCTTTTGTGGTGGTCTGGATTGTTGATCTGGACCCCGCAGACATTCAGCGCAGCGAGATAGCAACGGCCATGGAGCTACGTTTGGAGGACATCGAGACCGAGGTTAATAGTTTGAAATTGGGTTTCCTGCGGCGCCAGCATGCTAAAACTAACCAAGAGCGGTCACTTGAATATAGAATTGACAAATTGCAACAAGACTGTGACGTCAGGATCCGCAATAGCAACGCTCAGATAAAGCATTTGGAAGCTCAAATTTCTGAATTGCGCCAGCCGCGCACCAAAGATACCAACATGTGGTTGCATACAAAAACAAAGACGCTTATTAAGTCATTTCTGACCAGAAACCAATTAAATACGCTGCGCTTTGTGCGCAAGCTAGTTAAAGACGCTAACAGATAAGATCAACACAGCCGGGAAAATTAAATAAATTACATATATTTGCATTCTGACATGGTTGTGCCAGTCAAAAGACTAAGCACTCAGCAAGACTTGGAGACTTTTCAGAAGAGCTCCACTTACACCGATCTCGTGGAATTTGTCGTGGCCTTGGCCAAATCCGTTCACGGTTTGGAATTGGGATACACCGATGATTCAATGAGGGACGAGATGAGTAAGCTGGTTGGTCTTCTTGAAAGCATAGACTCCATTGTGGACAATCACCCAGTGAAAAAGGATACAACAAGTAGATTTGGAAAGGTCGAATTTTGTGATTTTTACGACGACTTAGCAACGAAAGTGACTTCGCTCTTACGAGACTTGGTTGGGGACAAACACGCACAAGAATTGGGTGAATACATCCTAAACTCTTTCGGGAGCCGCTCCCGGATCGACTACGGCTCGGGACATGAGCTGAACTTTGCATGTTTCTTACTGTGTCTATACAAAATTGGATACATTCAAACTATCGACTTTAAATGGGTCGTTCTTAAGGTCTTCAATAGATATTTAACACTGATGAGACGTTTGCAGCTGCTGTATTGGCTCGAGCCCGCAGGGTCGCATGGTGTTTGGGGTCTAGATGACTACCATTTCCTGCCGTTCCTATTTGGTGCAGCGCAGCTGGCACCCCTGACTCGGCCTAGACCGTTGAGCATCCATAACAAAGACTATGTGGAAGAGTTCAAGGACAAGTATCTCTATTTCGGGTGCATAGCATTTATCAACCAGGTAAAGACAGGTACCGAGTCACTAAGATGGCACTCTCCGATGTTGGATGATATTAGTGGTGTCAAGACCTGGGCCAAGATCGAGGAAGGGATGATCAAAATGTACAAAGCTGAAGTGCTTGGGAAACTTCCTGTGATGCAGCATTTCCTGTTTGGTAGTATTTTGGAGTGTCCTGAAGGCGTTGGAGAGCATTCGGAAGACGTTGAAGACCATGGAGACCATTCTGGTCACGAACACACTCTGTGGGGCGATTGTTGCGGAATAAAGGTTCCAAGCGCAGCAGCTGCAAGCGCAATGTCAAAACATCAAGTTCCGTGGGACTGATCACCAACCAAATCTCAACTGCGAGGCAGTGAAAACTGGAGGTTTCCAAATTAGTTTGGCAGGGTCGAGCTTGTGCTTTTTTTTGCGTTGCAACTTTTCATAATTCTCCATGATCTGGTTCGTGAGAACAATTATATGCTGGCCCTTATAGTATCTGAGCATGTTGAGAGTTTGCAATGTGTGCAAAATATCTGTTGTTGTCATTGATGTTATCTGAGAGATCTCGTCAATACTGATATCTGCAGATCCATTTTCAATGAGCAAACAAGAAATGGTTTCTGCCCAATACGCTCTGTACGATAACAGACCCAAATCTGATAACGGTTTCTCGGGGGATCCTATCTTGCCCTCAATTTTCGACAGTTCGTACGAGAATTGGATAAGTAGCTTACCATATCCGTGTCGTTGATATTGAGGCAGAGTCAGGATACATGCCACGTTATAAGAGTCTGCACTTTCCTTTTCCTTGGAGAAATATCCAACCAGATGATGGCCAAGCTCGTCTCTTCGTGTCATGCAATAAAACAGAAACGGGTCCACGTCATAGTATAAGGTTTTATGGTCCAAGAACAATTTTGAAAGTAAGCACAGATTTCTGCACCATGTACGTTGTTTTCGGCCATCGATTTCGAAAAACGAAACGTAGTCATCGCGATAAATCTCGTTTCCTGGGGGGTGATTGAGCGTGCATTTGGCTCTGAACCTTTCGAACTGTTTTCGTGAACTGAAGTAGCTCAACGAAAAATCACAAATGTACAGGTTGTCCTCCTCCGTCAACTCCACTGGATAAGGCGAAAAATACCAAGGCTCCACTTCATGGTTACCAATTATCACCTTAGAAAAGTTTCTGATTTTTGCAAGCTCATGCGTAGAGGTTTGAGCCATCGATCCACTTGTTCTTAGCTTTTCAATTTCGTCCTCTCTGCTCAATTCCTCACCCTCTTTAACTAATCCCTGGACATTCAGATTGTCGAGATCCATTTCGTCATCGTTGGGCTCGCTCGTTGCGCGCTGCGGCTCTGGAGTGTCGGTCTTCTGTGTGGTCTTCTTTACAGTTTTCTTTCGGTTCTGTTTTTTGGAGTCTTTCTTGTTTGTTTGTGATTTAGGCAAATACATTGGCCGGTGGTTGTCGATTTTAGTCTCATCAATCCATTCGTCCAAACGCTTATTGAATTCAACATAATGCACATAGTAGATAGGCTTGCCCTTTTTCTTATGGAGGGCAAGAATCTCAGCAAGACGGTACTCGCCGTCCTTGGAAACATACACCTTGCATCCGCTTGAGAGCTGAACATAACTGAACTTCTCATCTGTGGTAGGTTCAGGCGGGATAAGGCGCAGGGCCTCTGTCGGGTCGGATGCCACTGTTTCTGAGTCGGATGTCATAAACAACTAAAAGATTTTTGCCTTGGTCGCTTATGTCAGCGAGTGTACGGAAGGATTCGAAGTGGGGTGAGAGGAGGGGCGTCACCAACTCGGCCAAATCCAACTTCACCTATTGTTTGTCGATACAGTAGACGCCAGAGCGGTTTGCATTGGATATCTGTTCATTGCCCATTTACTTGCATACTATACGCTAATGCAGAAATCGAACGATAACTAGAATCTATTTAGCTGCTACCTCAAAAGGGAAACTGGAGATGAAAAAATCAAGTAAAATAATTTAATCATCTAGAAGTTAATTCCTCATCCTCATCCATTCTTCATGTCCTATACATTTCCACTCCCGGAACTATCGCAATACGACGTGTCTGAAAAGACAGGATTCATTCCAGAGGAAATGCCTCTGGAATCACTCGGACCTTACTATGAGCCTTGGGAACGCATCGCTCGGGTGCTTCCAGCGCTCGTGTTGACAAAGCGGGTTCGGTCTATTGTTGACGTTCTCCCTCTTCTATCTACGTCCCACCTCGAAACCGAGAGTGAATACCGCAGAGCCTACTCGCTACTTGGCTTTTTGGCCCATGCTTATATATGGGGAGTCGCGGAGCCAACAAACAAACTTCCCCAACAAATTGCCAAGCCGTGGATTGCTGTGTCCGAGCATCTAAGACTTCCACCTGTGGCTACCTACGCTGGCTTGTGTTTGTGGAATTATCGGATCATATTACCGGACTCAGACACTGACTTTCTGGACAATATTCAAACGATTAACACCTTTACCGGTTCAGTCGACGAAAGCTGGTTTTATCTGGTGAGTGTCTTTTTTGAATACAAAGCGGCTCCATGTCTGACGACTGGTCTGGAGGCCATTCAACATGCACGTGAACACCGCCCTGATCTTGTGGTGAAATGCTTGCAAAGTTTGGCCGAGCAAATCGACTACTTGGGCTCTGTTCTGATGCGGATGGAGGAGATGTGCGATCCACACGTTTTCTATTTCCGCCTGCGGCCGTATCTTGCAGGATGGAAGAACATGAAAGATGCCGGCCTGGAGGATGGAGTTTACTATGGAGACGAGACAGAGCCACGCATTTACAGTGGGGGCTCGAACGCCCAGTCTTCTTTGATTCAAGCCCTGGACCTTTTGTTGAACATTGAACACCACTCGACAGGTGAAGAAAATTCGTCAACAGGAGAGAATCCGTTCATGACAGAAATGAGAAAGTACATGCCTGGAAAGCACGCTGATTTCCTGGTGCATCTCTCGAAGATCAACGTTTTGCGCGATTACGTGACCACCCATGCGGCTGAGCACCCAGAACTGGTGCTCGCATATGATGCCTGTGTGGCCATGCTCAAGAGTTTTAGAGATAAGCATATCCAAATTGTGACTCGCTACATCATTATTCAATCGCAGAAATCGCGGAGCTTGGGCTCGGAGGCCACTAGCACGCTACGTGCGGGACTTGCAAAAGCCAAGGCTTCTAAGAAAGAGATGCGCGGTACTGGTGGAACGGCTCTGCTACCATTCTTGAAACAGTGCAGAGACGAGACAGGAAATTCTGCAGCCGGAAACTGGGGTAGAAGAATCTTAAGTTATAGAGAAAAGCCAAAGTCGGAACCTGCTCCAGAGAGCACAGAATTGGTTGGTCTCGCTGGCCAATGGACTAAAGGTTCGGCTGAAGGCCATTGGTAAAACTTTTATGTCAATAATGTTGAAACGCTAAAATCTATATATCCGTTATTCGAACTTGATGTATCCCAGCCGGTCGTAAATTCCACGATTACGGATATATCCATCCAGACGTTTGTAGTTTTCAGAAAGCTCTTTGCCTATGGCAAGTCTCTGGCTCATTAGGAGTTTATTTTTCTCACTCTCATCACACTCGATCCACTCAATGGTTTTCTGGACAAACTGGGCTATCAATTCCTGTCTTTCCTTCTCTATTTGTTGTTTCTTGTCCTCATCGGTATGCAGCTTGCCGTTCTCAGCTTCTGTGGGTTGAAGATACTTCCATTCAAAATCGTCATCGCCGCCGAGATCCTTAGGAATGTATTCTTTGTTAATCACTTTCTGCAGATCGTCGGTTTTTTTGGTAAAAACAATCTTGGCAGCAACCACTGGATCTAACCAATTTTTGACTATATTCCAAATTCCACCAAAAATCCATGGAGCACTGTGTATGAATAGCACACCCAAAGACTCCGGATAGTGTGCCTCAAAAGCTTTAATGATAAATTTAACCGAAGTGTAGTCCATATTGCTCATAGTGAAGCCCGTAAGATCGAAAAGCAACGAACACGAGTCAACTGGCTCTGTAATTATAAGTCGCGCATATTCAATCACCAAGATTGTGAATAGCTCCACCTCTTCCTCCGTCTGCTCACTTGGGAAATGGAACTTTGGACGAATAATCACCATAGGCCGGTTCTGTTTATCGGTTCCCCGAATATAGCATTTTCCAGTTTCAAACTGCTTAATCACGCCTGTCTTACCATCATCAATCAGAGCCAGCTCTCCTCCACGTAATAGTTTCTCCACTTGGAACCCCTTGATTCTCCACTCCATAGTATTAGCTATCATGGCCAGTGACTTATCAACGTCCCACTTTCTCGCACGCACAAACCGGAGCATCAAATTGTCAGGGGTATCGTGCCTCAAAAAGTCCCAAAATGCATTTCGACTCTCCGCATCAAGGTGCTCCAACGAATGATGCACATTCCCATTCATCTCGTTGGTCAAATGCCGGGCCAATTCCTCCTCAACGGACTTGTGATTTTGGCCTCGGCGAAACCTACTAAAAATCCCCTTTTTCTTGGCCTTTCGAATACTCTCGCTGGATTTCACGGTATTCAAGGAGTTTCGTCTGCTGTTTTTAACCGCGACTTCCCCCACGGTGTATCCATTCGCGTGCAAATAGTGTTTCCAGATGTGCTTGAGCACACGCTCCTGATCACCAGTCAGCGTCTCTGCACGGCCTTTAGGAATACTCATCTTGCTTCAATGCTACTTTTGTTGCCGCAATGTGCCTAGCTAATCAATTGTTGACACAAGTTTTCTGGTAGTACGCATAAACCGAAAAAATATTTTTATATTTTGATTATGTAATCATAGAGAGTGTCCGGGGATTGACGCCTTCGCGGACCATCAGGCTTGTCACGGCCGCACGCTGCGCAGCGGAAATGAGCTCGTCCTGGTTCGAAGAAAATGGAACTTGCCGCGTGGATGAAAGTTTAGCTAACAAGTATCCTGCTAGGGTGTCACCAGCCCCTGTAACACTAACGATTTGATCTTCGGCGACTTCTGGAGCCGCGTAATGACTGATATGAACTCCCAGATTATTCCGACCGCCGTGATAGATTGTAAATAATGATGTGCTTGAGTTGCCTGCCTTTTCCGGACCCGCAATTTCTATCAACATTACTCCACGAGGACCATCTTTCACCAAGATGGACGGAAAATATGGTAGCAACTGAAATGCCTGTTGAAAGACGCCCTGCTCCAGATAAGACCGAGCCTGCTTATGTTTCTCTAGTTTGTTGCGCAAGGTAGAGTTGACATTGAGTGAGTCAAGAATATTAAACCACGTGGATATGTCTTCAAATTTGCCCTTAGAGTAGAATGCCTCGTATAATTGTCCTAGCTCCAAAACAGTTGGTGTTATCAGATCGACACTGTGCTCTGGGAAACAACCTAGGCCTGTATCTGCCAGCTTTTTCACATTGGCTCCGCTTGTGGGTTCAAGCATGACTTTGATCTGGTCTTTGCATCTCTTAAAAATTCCGTCCATCACAGAGACTGAGACATTGGCATCCATCAATAGATAATTTGGCTGGTACTGATCGATCTTGGACACAACTTGTTCGGCCTCAAGCTTTTCGATAATATCCATGTCTGCACATGCAACCACCAAATCGCCTTCAGGACCGTGGATCGAGGTATACTGCGCAGTATTGCCATTGAATTCTATAAGCCCTTCAGTACTGAGTCCCAGTTCCTCAAACTTTTCCATTATTGTCTTCCCAGCAATATCGTGTTTGTTTATCGCAGAAACGAGAATTGTCGGATTTGAAAGGTTGGAAGCAGTGGCTGCCAGGGCAACGTTAAATCCAACACCACCCACCGAATAGACCGTTTCTCCAGGGCACGAATCGTGCAGATTCAGCTTCCCCACAGTGCTTATTGAGTCTAATGCCACGGATCCAATAACTAGAGCATTTGCACGTTTGACTGGGGTTATTATTTCTGCTGGCTGGAAATCTTTGCCTCCGCGTAATTTAGATAAATGGCATGCCATTTTAGCTCCTGCCACTGCATTGTTTCTCACAAACTCCACATTACATTTCACACTAAGACCGTCAGTTTTTTCATTGATCCGACGTAACATAAATGGGGTCAATTGCTTGCCGCGAATGCCCAATCTCTCGGCCTCTTGTTGGGTCTCCTCAATAACTTTCTCAATGTATTCCCGAGGAAGTGCAATATCCTTTGGCGGAGGAACACAGAAAACATATCCGTTCTCCATTTTCATGATATCTTTTCCATAATACAGCATTTCTGCGGCCTCCTGTAATGTTTCCAGCACATAAGGCGAGGCCACACCAGAATTTCTAGTGAAAAACCCGGGGACGTTCACTGTTTCCTGACCATCCCTGAGGGTAGCTACCGGAACACCCTTGGTTTCAAGATACTCCATGGTTCGCTCTACGTCGAGGATCGATTTGGGGCCTGAACAAAGTACCGCAACGGGTGTCTTCGAAAGCTCATCTAAATCAGCGCTCACATCCATTAGATCAAAAGGCCTTGAAACACCACCCAATCCACCAGTTGCAAAAACGTCTATACCAGCTTTCTGAGCCAATATCATTGTGGCTGCTATCGTCGTCCCACCTGTAATTCTTCGTGCCATCACGTAAGAGATATCCCGTCTAGACACCTTGTACTTGTCACCGGGTTGGGCCATCAATTGCAGGTCAGCCACAGAGAGACCTACTTTGGGAATACCCTCAACAAATCCTATCGTTGCAGGTATAGCACCCTGCTTGCGCACGAGCTCTTCTACACTCTGTGCCATCTCTATGTTCGATGGGTACGGTAGACCATGAGTTATGATCGTACTTTCAAGAGCCACCACAGGGGCACCCTCTTTGATAGCACTGGAGATCTCGGGCGACACTTGCAGTGAATAGTAGCGTATTAGAGGCCTAATCTGTAATTTACTATGCCTTGCACCCAATGCAGAAAACATACTAAGTTTAGTTCGAGATTTAATATTAATAATTCACATTTATTATTTTTCTCTATTTTCTAATCTTCCTTCTTTTTGAACAGCCTCGAAAACCGTCGAACAATCCCACGTAAACCATCTAATAATAGTAACGAAAGTAGTAAGAATACCCCTGCAATCACAATTGGTCCATTTTCTACTAAAAATTCCCGTTCAAAAACCAGAGGCATCTCACTTTGGTCCTCTCCAAACCGGAACAACGCCTTATCCTTCTCTATTTTCTTTGTCTTCTTACTCAGCCACGTGTCATCCTCCCCACCCACATCTTTCGCCCATGTGCCGTCAGGAAGCTCCTCACCAAGGGGCGCGCGCTCACCCCTGTTGTTTCTTTCTAGTTCCAGGTACCGCGATCTGTCAAATACCGTGATATCGGGAAAAATCATGTTTGAAGAGGTAATAATTAAGCGTCGGTCATCTAGAGTGAGGTCCTTGGGATCTATAGGAATATCCTCCTGGTAGTACACCTTGTGCTCCTGTTCAACGTAAGGTTGTGTTGTTCTTGTCGTGAAGAGGATAGTGTAGTTTGGTGAGGGCAGCTCGCGAATGATAAGTCGCAACAGATCATCGTATTCAGACAATTTCTGGAGTCGCTCGTTTGCTGTCATCTCGTCCGTCAAGCCTGTCAACTGAAGACTAATTGTTCGTTTGCGAGCATCGATGTAATGTGGCATCTCATCTGGATCGTCATTGACAACTTCGTGGGTCTGTGTGTTA
This sequence comes from Ogataea nonfermentans, assembly GCA_003706255.2. Lineage (NCBI taxonomy): Eukaryota > Fungi > Ascomycota > Pichiomycetes > Pichiales > Pichiaceae > Ogataea > Ogataea nonfermentans. The sequence goes on along the minus strand of PPKT02000003.1, from coordinate 178,411 downwards.
CAATGAATGCGCAAGAACCTCTCCATCTCAGGAAAATCTAATGTCTCCTGCGCATTCACCAAAATGTTTGGAAACGTCACTATCGTGCTGGCGTGCGAAAGTATTTCTCGTAGGTAATGAAACTGCTCGAAATTCTGGAAATCTTGGACTTTCAAACCTGGTAAGTTTACCAGAATGTATGCGTCAGATGAGCACTGCTCAAATACGCGATAAATTACCGACTTGGTCTCGCCTAAGTCGAATGGCAACTGTTCACTATGCGGTAGAGATGGCCTTACACCCGGCACAAGTTTACTGGAGCTCAGAAGCGCAGGAAACGTATCCAGGGCCCCACATACTGTCCAGCAAACCAATTGACAGAGAAACAAATGAATATTCATGAGAACATTTTTTTTGATCTTAAAATAATTTAAATACCTGCACTAACCAGATCTATTCCACTAGTATTTTTTCCTCTAGCTCGGAGAAATGCTCAAAGTAGCTCTCAAAAAGCAAAACCAGTTTTTCAATATCATGCGAGCCACAGGTTTCCCGAATCGAGTGCATACTCAGTTGCGGATTTCCAAGATCCAGTGTTCTCACGCCGAGTTTAGCACTCACCATAGGGCCGATAGTTGTTCCGCATGGAGAGTCGTTTCTCCCCACGAACAGCTGGAGAGGCACCTTTGCAAGCGATCCAATCTTCTTCAACAGCACAATTCCTGCAGAGTTTGTCACATAGCGTTGGTTGGCATTGATCTTGATGACTGGGCCTTTGTTCAGTTGCGGTTTATTCAAACTCTCATAGTTCTCTGTGTAGTTAGGATGGATTCCATGGGCCATATCGGACGACAAGATAAACGATTTGGACATCGTAGTGAGGAAGTAGGATGAAGGAAGCTCAGACTTCAGATCCACTTCGGGATTCGCAGTCAGCTTGGTGAGTCTATCGAGGATGTTTGGCAAGAAAGAAGAATCTGCTCCTTGAGCAGACAACGAGCCAACTTCTTCGTGGTCAAACAAAGAAATCAGCTGGATTCCTGTTTGGGAGGATAATGATGCAGCAGAGTTGATCAGACCTTGTGTAGCGCAGTAGCAGGTGACCTGGTTATCGAGACGAGGACTGAAAATAAACTCGTCATTTAGGCCTCCAATTGTGGATTTTTGCGTGTCGTAAAGAACCAACTCAAAGTCCTCAATCTGTGAAACATCGACAGCCAGCTCAGAAGCAATCAGTTCCAGTAATTCCTTGTTGTGCCTCTGAACAACGCTCTTGACAGATTGAAATTCCTCGTCAGTCATTTTCTCACCATCACAACATCCCTTAGCCTGCTCATCTAGTTGGCCTGCAATTGGTTTGAATTGTGTCTCCTTGTTGAACTCGAATTTGGCGTACCTTTCTTTGGATAAATGGATCGCTAGGGTAGGAATTCTGAGGAGAGGCTTGTCGATCTTCACCAATTTCGACACATATTTGTCGTCTTCATTCACAAACACCCGCCCTGCAACACTGAGGTCCCTGTCGAACCAGGTGTGCCAGATTCCACCACCATAAGTCTCAACACCGACCTGAATATAGCCTTCCTTCTTCTGGTCGGAAATCGGTTTGATACGCAACACAGGCGAATCCGTGTGACCGCCCACAATCGAGACACTATTTCCAGGCTGATACTCTCCACCAACAGTGAATGCAATAACCGACGATCCGTTTCTTGTGACAAAGTACTTGCTGTTCTTTCTCACCTTTCCAGCCCAATTGTAGCGCTCAGAAAGCTCAACAAAGCCCGCCTGTTTGAGCTGGCCTTTAACAGTACTCACGACATGATATGGAGTAGGCGAGGAGTTGACGAAATCTAAAAATCCGTTGGCATATTTCGACATGATAGGTATTTTTAACAAACAATAATAATTTACTATTTTTCACTAAAGAGACTCCAATCTATCGTTGATTTCCTGCGAAGAAAGTTTTCTGAATCTTGGACCATGAACGCCTTCTGCTCCACGGAATCCAAGCATCTCATCATTCTCGTTACCAATCACAGAGATCTCCACGGTGTCACCATTCATCTCGCCTTCGATGCTCTCTTTTAACGTCAGAAGAGCAATATGGATGGCGTCTTCAAGTTCTAACTCCTCGTTCCACCGCTTCTCCAAGAAAGTCTTGGCTGAATTCGAGCCCTTGCCAATGGCTGTAGCTTTCCATGGGAAATATGAACCCGAAGGATCCACCTGGTACAACATGAACCCATTATTCTCATCGTAGCCTCCAACCAACAACGACACTCCGTACGGCCGCACACCTGCGCTCTGCGTCGCGTCCTGCATGATTTTCGCCACCTCAGAAACCAAGATCTTGGTTGGGGGGTATTCGTTGTATATTCTCTTATAATTAGTGTGCGACACTTTTCTGGACTTGTCTGTCAGAACTCTGAAATCTGGGCCCATTCCCGCATAAGTCATACCAATATCTGGTGTCACATTGACTATCTTGTCAACAAAATCGGCTTGCACCAACACAGAGGTCGATTTACGTTCGGTGGCCAGCACGATTCCATTGGTGGCCTTGATTCCCAAGGACGTGACTCCCTGCTTAACGGCGGCCAGCGCATGCTCAATTTGCTTTAGTTTGCCGCTGCAATGTTAGAGACCCACGAAAATGTAACTTACCTAGGCGAGAACGTGGTAAGGGAAAACGAATATCTGTCCGCCATGTTTGCCACTGAAATAAAAATGAGTAAAAATAATAAAAAAAAATATTTCAAAAGTAAATGTCGAAGCGGAAACTGGGGCCTTTGAAAGCAGGATTTGTGCGAGCAGAAAACAAGTTTGAACCCCTTGAGCAGCTTGAAAATGAACTGGTAATGGTATCGTCAGCGAGCGAAAGTGAGATTGAAGATCCACCAGCCAAAAGACAAAAGGTGGATGAGAATGACTCAGGTGACAAGCGGCCATCCACGGATGCAGTGACCACCAACCAGGACTTCATTGGATTTGATCTGTCATCAGAGGGTGAAAATGAAGAACCTGAAAAGGAGAAAGCCTCGAAATATTCGGACAGCGAGAACGAGTACCTTAGCAACGATGAGACGGTTTACCATACAAAATCTGTCGATTACAAAACTGGGAACAACAACCCAAGATACCCGTGGATTCGAAACAATGACCACTCCAAGCAAATTGAGATCAGTGACTGGCTGACAATGGAGATCAAGGACTTTATCAGATACATCTCGCCGTCGGCTGAGGAGATCAAGGCGCGCAACGACACCGTTGGACGGCTTCGACAATGTATCACAGGCATATGGCCTGATGCCGAGGTTCATTGTTTTGGATCATTTGCCACAGATCTATATTTACCGGGCTCGGATATAGATATGGTGGTGGTTTCGAAAGGACGCGATAACAAATACGATAATAGATCGTCTCTGTACCAGCTTTCTTCCTACATCAGAAACAACAAGCTGGGAGTAAATGTGGAAACAATCTCCAAGGCCAAAGTGCCCATCATCAAATTTGTCGACCCGGCTACTAAGATCCATATAGACATTTCGTTTGAGCGCACCAACGGGATCAAGGCTGCCGAGCTAATCATATCATGGATCAAAGATACTCCTGGACTTCGGGAGCTAGTGCTTATCGTCAAACAGTTCTTAGCAGTCCGGAAGCTCAATGTTGTGCATACAGGTGGATTGGGGGGTTTTGCTACCATTTGTTTGGTGAGATCGTTCCTGAAACTGCATCCTCGTATAGCTACTCGGTCAATTGATCCCTTACAGAATTTGGGGGTTCTACTCATTGAATTCTTCGAGCTTTATGGTTACAATTTCGGATACGACCGTACCGTTTTGGCATTTGATGGAGATGGGGATCCGTACTATGTTTCCAAAGATTCAAATCCTGCGTTCCAAAATCGCAAACAGTTCACTTTGGCAATTCAGGACCCATATGATAAAAATAATAATATCTCTAGAGGCACGTTCAACCTCCGTGACATCAAACGGGCTTTTGGTGGAGCTTTTGAACTGCTTGTAAACAAGTGTTATGATATGAACCAGGCTACATATAAAGAGAGGCTTGGACAGTCTGTTTTAGGTGATATCATCAAATACAAGGGAAAACAGCGGGATTTCGATGATGCTCGGGAACTGGTTTTAAATGAAGCTTTTGCGTACGTCACAGGAGAATCGAGTCGGGGAAACTCGCTCCCTCCCCTTCCAAGCGAAGAATACCATGCTATTTCTGAGTCTGAGTCAGAATCTGACTACGAGAAGCGACTGGAACAGTTGTACGAGAAGTCACAGAGCAAGAAGGAGATAAAAGAGGAGTCCAAGACGAAGCCTAAGAACAGTAAAAGTGTCGACGAGTTGATGGGGGTGAAGACTGCCGAAGACAGCGGGGAAGAGAGAATAGAGATCACAAGTGACAGTGACGATGAGAAAATTAATGGTTCTGTCTCCAAACTGGACAAATCGACTAGACGCGAATACTGGCTAAATAAATCAGGCAGTTTTTAATAGATATCACCATAACATAGCATTGATAAGAAGTGTTAAACAAGATCTGTAGCTACTCAGAACGCTAGCAGTTTGGTGGCAGACGGCGTAATTGCTTTTCTTGATCATTAGATTGATCAAACGAATAGTTACAGGAAACAGCATATTTTCAAGGCTGTTTGTTATTCTTGGGTAAACAGTCATTTTGAGATTTCCAATTATTTTTCTCTAGCTTATTTATTTACATGTCTGTTAGTTCGCCAGACGAGGTCGTAGACCATATTCTGGAGCGACTTTGCGTGGAAGCTAATGGTCTGGGTGTCGAAGAGGTGTGGGAACTTGTGAGGGGGAAGTTTGCACGGTTCGGTGCTTTTGAGAAGACCCTTGTTTGGACTTGGCTTATGGCGGAAGACGACTTCTTAGTCAACGTGGTTGGTGAAGCGAAGAAAGACAAGAGTGGAAAACAAGTAGTCAATTTCGAACCGGTCGACAAAAGATTGAGCTTAGTTGAGCTAGTGGACCGATACGGTGAGGATAAACTACGGTTCGGTGTTTCTGAAGATAGGCAGTCGCTCTTCCTTCTTGGAGTCAAGAAAGAAAACAACAGTCTAGGATATTATCCATACGAGCTTCTGCGATACATTACCCGAGCAAAGGGAGCAGGGATTAGTTCTCCTGAGCTGATCAAACAGTCGGGTCAAGATCGTCGGAGTTTGACGTCGCGTTTGCAGACACTCGAGGATCTCGGTGTCGTCAAGCGATTTCCGGCGATAATTGATTCAGCCAACTCATATGTTATTGTGAGTACCAAGTATGAGAAAGAATTCAAATTCGAAAGCGTTAAGACCAGCTATGAATTAATGGGAATAGTCATGAAGTCACTAAAAGAGGCACCCAACGGAGTGCGCATTCCGACGGACCTTGCGCGTGAATTGCGCTTAAATAACCACAAGGAGAAACGTATGCTTTCAAAAGCTGTTCGGAACCTTGTTCTACTTGGTTACGCTACCAAGATAAGCGTAGAACACGAGTCGTCGGGTCGCAAGTTTGTCGGATTACAATTTCTCAAAGATCTTCCGAAAAGCAGTGCAGCAAAGCAGGAACTAAAGGCTGAACTTGCCACCATTGGTCAGGATAGAGATGACGACCAGGACGAGATCTTTAATTCCGTTTTCGAAACGAATGACGAGGACGTGCCCTTGTACAATACTTTCTTCCCCTTGCAGAATCAGGTCTATGATACTGTCAAAACCAACCCGGGAATGTCCACCAAAAAGCTCAACACTGCAATCACAGGGGCTCTGTCAGTCAAGACGTTTAGCAACTACATTGCTTCGTACGTTTTCGAAAAACCAATTGCCGAACAGAAGGCGGTGATTAGATATCTCCATTACGAGGGAAAAGCCAGATATTACTGCCACATGGTCCAGACTGACTATCTTCGGAGCCAAGGTGCTCAGGTAGCCGATACTTCTGCCGGTTTTGCGACAGTAGCAGAAAATGACAAAACCATTGTGGAGATAAGTGCCAAATACTACTCAGACCCATTCCCAAAGAGGTTGTCGCTGGTTTCGTTTCCTAACGGTAGCTTTAAGTTCCTTTGGTTTGGCTATTCTGGCCCCTTATTGAAAGGCTGTTCCACGAAACCTGTCAAAGTCAAACAATTAATGGTGGATGACGGCTTCACTGTATCCGTTGGAAAGAAAATTGAGCGACTAGGAGTGCCTCGCCATTATGCGGGAGGTATGTTTGACGAGCAAATAGGAGAAATAAGTCCTCCAGCAGTCACCGAACCGAAAATTGAACAACCAGAAACTCTCAGTTCAGTTAGCTCAGATATCGATTTTGGGCCCAAGAAACGTAGAGCTGTGCTGCTCCAAATTGTGAATGACCGGAAATGTGTGGCTCTGAACAATGAGTTGATGAAAAAGGTGTCTGATCAACTGAACGTCAATTATCTTATCGACAGGCGAACGGTTAAAAAAGATGCGCTGATACTGCAGAGAGAGGGGCACATCGACTTAAAGGAGGTCCAGAGTACACTTCGTGCTGCCACCTATACGGTACTTTGTTCGTCTACCAACCCGCCCTCAGAAGATGACCTGGATGCAATGGCTAATATTTCGTACCAGAAAGTGGGTGGAGTTCATCCATTGCTTACTGCTTCTCCGACAATGCCTGTCTTCAAAGCCAACGATTCGCACTTTTACGAGATGCCACCGCAGATGGTTTCACAATTGCGCAAAGGCGGCAAGAATAACTTGGACCCTGCGAAACGCGTAGAGGCCCGACTCAAGGCAGCAGAACGTCCTACAGAGTCGAAGAAGAAGCGTGCTGCTGAGACCACGGAGGAGGATCTGCTTGGTCCTATCATGGAGTCACGGAAGCGAAAGAAAGTTTCTGCACGTACTAAGACGCAGCCGACCAGCACGTCATCAACCAAGCGTGCCCGCAATAATGCACGTCTGGCCAGCAAAGATGTGCTGCTTCTTATTCGTGCAATTATTATCTCGCAATCACTTTCGCCGGCCAACAATATCGACTGGACCAAAGTTGCTCAGCTGTTTGAGGACAAATATACATCTGAGATATTAAGACGGCAATGGCCCCGTCACAAACGGATTATTGGTCTGCGTGCATTACAGCTTTCCCGCAAAACATGGGAGCGAATATTATTGCGGGCAATTGAAAGCGGCGAAGTAACAGAAACCAATCTGATCGACTATAACCTGCAGGACATGATCCAGATTTGGCGGTCGATGGATGCGGATTCGTTCGAAAATACTCATGACATTATTCTATATCGCAAGTATGAGGAGAATTTTAAGGAACAGCGATTCCGCCCGGACATCGATCCTCGAGGACTTGAAATCTTTAAAGAAGGTACCTCGATTATTGAGCGGGAGGAACAATACGCGAGGTTGTCTTTTACGTATCCAATCGTTGAAGACGAGCCAAACCTAAAACCAACCAGGGTTCAAGAGGCAAAAACCAAACTCAAGGCTTTGTTTGCTACTGGCCCAGACAAATTCTCATCGACGAAAGCCAAAAAAGTGTTCTCATCTACTGAGAAGGAGGTTTACTCGAAAGCGTTAGCAGAGTTGGAAGACGACAAGGTTATAGCTTATTTGGGCGAGGACTCGCAGATCAAGTTCACTTTGACCGAAAAGGTCATGTTCTTGATTGACAGCAAGTTTAACAAGGGTTTTTTTGACCAGTGTGCTGGATTTGTGGATATGATGGAATCGGCTACGTTAAACAATAAGGGTATCATTCTGTCACCGCTCTCGCCGGATAGCTGTTTTGCTCCGCTGATCAATCTCATGGTTGAAAATCGTATCAAAGTGACGAGAATCGACCAGCAGCCTCCACTACTGATCGATAATTATTCCACCAAGAGTCAAGATAAAACCAAGTTGGAAAGTGACTTTATTTTGCATGACATGCGCACGTCAATTGATCTCAAAAATGTGGCTCCTCCGGGTGGGGCCCCATGCTCGCGGATTTGGATCGACTTGAACGGTGATTTCAATATGGGCATCTGGTTGAAAACTGTGTTTTCAATTCTACGCTGCATAGTTTTCCGACCTGGAGTTCCATTTGGGCTGTTATCACTGCGATTCAGTCCGCTTTATGAGCCGTTCGAATTGAAACTTATTCTGGATTGGCTGGTTGCGAAGAATGCCATCAATGAAAGAAACCATGGCTACTGGGCCTGTTCCAACTGGTATCTGATCCTAGACAGATGATGTAATTTAGTGAATGTATTCTATTTAGTGATAATGTCAAGTAAGAAGTTTGGCAGTTCATCATATAGCGGGAAGCCCTCACTAAGATCGTCGTGGGCAAAAGCGCAATTGCCCAGGTTCCTTTTCACAGCTTCTGTCTCTGGCGCAATATCGAACTCGAAGATATCCATTGGAAGTCCAATTGTGGTACAGGAGTTCGGAACATCGACAATACCGGCAATATGACCCTGAATCGGTGCACACGACAACAGTAGATATATTTGGTAGTCGTTATAACCATACCTCCGAAGATACTCGATGACACGGAGACAGGTTTGTCTGTAGGCAACAGTTGTGTCTAGGCACAACTGTTTACCTGACTCATCGACAGAAAAACCTTCAAATGTGAGGTATCTACCTGGACCATAGTGGTTTTCAACTGGTCCTGGTAAGTACATTGGACTCTTCATGTTCAATTTGAACATGCCCTTCTTGATAACTGAACATTTTAATGTTATGCTTCCAGACATTTCAATTGCTCCGCAAAAAGAAATCTCGCCGTCTCCCTGTGAAAAGTGCAAGTCACCAACACTCATCTTGGCTCCGTCCACATTACAAGGCAGGTAAACCTTGGAACCCCGAGACAAGTTCTTGATGTCGCAGTTACCACCATTCTCTGGTCTGCCAGGGATAGTTCTGCACCCGTGGGCCATTTTGTCCATGAGCTCTTGAGAAGCCATCGGACCAGCATAGGCTCCTTTGGAGGTTGGCAAATTGGCCATCACAAAGTCTGCGTCTGGATTGGCGTCGACAAGCTCTGTCTCTCTCTTGGTCCACTCATCCAAAATCTCGTGACTAGGAGCAGTACCTAAGATCCCCGGATGAACAAGGCCGGCAAAACGGACACCAGGAATATGTCTGGAAGAGCAGTTGATCCCCTCAAAGTCAAAAATGGCCTTTGCTGCCTTAGGATAATGTTTATCCAAGAATCCTCCGCCATTCTCCTTAGCAAAAATACCACAGTACCCCCATGGCTGCCTTTCCAGAGGTTGCACGTCTTGAATCTCAACAACTAAGACATCACCACGTTCTGCTCCTTCCACTTCAAAAGGACCAGACAGGTAGTGAATTTTCGAAAGATCACAATACTTGATATCGTCAGCTGAGTCGTTATTGCCAACCTGGCCTCCTGTCCAATCGTAACACTCAATCTTGTAAGGCTTGTTCTGCTTCATGCTCTTGTAGCTCGGAACATCCGGATGCCATCTGTTGTGAAGCCCCTCTTGCTCCCAAGCCGGCTTTTCAAGATCAATAGTGACCAAAGTTTCTACAATGTTTCCATACCTGTTACTCATTCTGGTTAACTCCGAACCAAGACGTTGGCTGAGTATATAAAAGTGACAGATGACAGTAGATGCACATACACTACTTGATGCACCATTTGGTGGCCCGCCCTAACGGCGTTTTATGACGGCGCGCTGTTGCGGCGAAATAGACGGCGTGCGCGAACGTAATACAACGTGGAGAAGAGAGGTACATTGCTGATACCAAGAAATTTCCTTTTCAGGCAACAGATAAGCACATCAGAGGAGGGAAAGTCGCTATTTAGTTTGACAGACTCCACACTGTTGACGGATCAAGTTGGCAGATCCGATACAAATAGCGCAATTTAGTGGGCTTGACATGAATGCTACGATGTATCTTTCTTATCTTATCAGCAATAAAAGCAATCCACGAGGCTGTGCGGCTGTGCGGCTGTCACGATAGAATTTTTGGCTACAATATTTAAGTAGCTGCAACCTACCAATTGGACAACTAATTAAACAATGGTCGAGCCTATTCTTGAACAAGCCTACGGATACTCTTACATCCTTGCCCTTGGTGCTGTGTTTGCAGCACTGATGATTGCCATCACAAAAGCCCTAGAGAAGTTCGCAGGAGAAGTCCAGGACTCAGAACATTTCACTACTGCTTCCAGAAACGTCAAGACAGGTTTAGTTGCTTCTGCAGTTGTATCATCATGGACCTGGCCGAGGCACCGTACTTACTAGCTCTGGAATGACCTACTCTTACGGGGTCCCTGGTGCGTGGTATGCTTTTGCATTCACTATCCAAATTACTTTTTTTGCCGTGGTGGCACTTGAAATAAAGCGCAAAGCCCCGGGAGCACATACGGTTCTTGAAATTGTGCGTGCCAGATTCGGCCGTGGAGCACACTGGGTTTGCCTCTTCTATGGATTGGGCACTAATGTGATCATCTCCGCGATGCTGTTGCTTGGTGGATGTCAGGCTATTAGTGTGGTGACAGGAATGCATGTTGTGGCCGCTGCCATGCTTCTCCCACTTGGTGTTTGGGCCTACACTGTGACTGGTGGTTTAAAATCTACTTTCTTATCTGATTGGATCCATACTGTCATAATCTATGTGATCATAGCAGTGGCTCTGTTCACTACTTACACACAGAGCAGCAGTAAGATAGGTTCGATTGACAAGATGTACGAGCTGCTCACTGAGACCGCTAAAAACCATCCATCCGCTGGCTACAAGGGGAGCTATCTTACTTGGAGCAACAAAACTGCGCTGTTTAACGGTTGGAACATTGTTGTCGGCGGATTTGCTACAGTCTTTACCGACCCATCGTACTCTCAAAAAGCTCTGGCTGCCTCACCACGAAGCAGTATGTGGGGATACTTTCTTGGGGGGTTGTGTTGGTTAATTATTCCTCTGGCTCTGTCATCCTGTACGGCCATGTCCGCACTGGCTTTGATGAATGACCCTTCATCGCCGACATATCCAGACCCAATTCCGACAAATTTGGTCAACGAGGGAATACCAATGCTCTACGGACTATACCAGATCCTTGGCAAATCAGGAGCCGCTGCAGGAATGCTAATGGTCTGGCTAGCAGCTACATCAGCTACCAGTGCAGAACTAATTGGATTTTCATCGGTCGTGACCTATGATATCTACCGGGAATACATTAATCCACATGCTACAGGAAAACAGCTAATCCGCGTTTCTCACTTGTCTGTGACGGTTTTTGCAGTTGCAATGGGGGCACTAACTGTCTTATTCAACTACATTGGCATCACGATATCCTGGATTGTCACTTTTATTGGAATTGCTTTAGGTCCTGGTGTGTTCGCTTTCACGCTTACCTTGTTCTGGAAGAAAATGACTCCACTGAGCGTGATAATAGGTCCTCCAATAGCCACCGTTCTGGCTATCATTGGATGGTGTGCTTCTGCTAAGTCGCTTTATGGAGCCGTGGACAAGGATACTCTTGGGGAGCAATATTCATGTGCCGTTGGAAACTTTATTGGCCTTTTCGGGTCACTGATATTTATCGTGGCAATCACTTATATCAAGCCAATGGCCGAAGACTACGACTTCAGTACTCTGGATTCCAACTTTATTGTTGGAGACGATGCTACTGTGAGGGAGGCCAAGGCCATGGAATTGGACGAGCAGGACTCATCCAGACAACTCAAACGGTATTCGTTGATTGCCCAAATACTTTCATGGGTTTTTTTCTTTGTGGTGATCTTTTTGATCCCAATGCCAATGTATGGCCAAAAATACATCTACAGCAAGAAGTTCTTCCGCGCCTGGATTATAATTATTATGATCTGGCTTTTGGTAGCAGCTTGCTTTATTATCTTTTATCCGCTATGGGAAAGTCGTCAAGTTGCTTACAAATTGTTTAGGGTTGTGACTGGTAAGCAGGCTGCTGAGAAGCCAATGCTGCTTTCTGCGCAGGCGACGGTTGAGGAAGTCCAGGTTGAGCCGAAACCGAAAGAGTGAGTCGATACCCCACGATCGACGCGTCGGAAAAGCAATATTTAGATTTAATTTTATTTATACTATAATAAGCAAGCGAGATGTTTAGCAAGCTGAAACAGAAATTGAAGTCGGATTTTCCGGCGACCCCTGCTCCTTCAAAGATTGACCGAAAGACCGTTTATATTTATCGACAGAACTTTGGCGTGAATTTTGGCTCCCTTTTTGTGCTTGAAAAATATATGTTTGACAGCCTTTTTGCAGATACTGCATATGAACTTGATGCTGTGAAGAACAGTATTAAACAGAAAGGTATTGATCAAACAAGGAAGGACTTTGAAGCCCATTGGTCAACGTACTGCTCGGATGAGGATTGGAATTGGCTAAAATTCAAGGGAGTACAATCGATCAGGCTTCCAGTAGGCTACTGGGCCATAAATCCAACTCAATTCAACAAAGGAACCTCATTCGAGAGCGTTTCAGAGGTTTACGTAAATGCATGGAAAATTCTGAAGAGTTATATTGAGAAGGCTGACCAGTACGACATTTCTGTGTTGGTTGATTTGCATGCTCTGCCTCAAGGAGCCAACACTGGAGATCATTCAGGAGAGAGATTTAGCAGACCTGGTTTCTGGGACAGTTCCAAGGCCATTGAGCTAGCATGCAATGTGGTGAAATTTATGGCGAGAGAGCTAGCATCTTTCGAGAATGTATGTGGTTTACAAATTGTCAACGAATCTGTCTTTGACGAAAAAGCCCCAGGACAGAAGAAGTATTACACGAAAGCCATCAAGGCAATAAGAGAAGTCAATAAGGATATTCCTGTGGTGATAAGTGATGGATGGTGGACGGACCAATGGGTGCAGTTTGTGCGGTCGAATACAGGTAATGGAGACCCAGGCGTGGTGATTGATGCTCATGTTTATCGGTGTTTTAGTGACGAGGACAAAAATAAAGGTGTGGACCAGATCATTCGTGATCTGGATGGGTCTGTGTTGACAAATCTTTCTGGATCTGCAGATATCATGATCGGAGAGTACTCATGTGTTCTCGATGGCTCTTCTTGGGGAAAAAGCTCATATGATCGTGGGGATTGTGTCCACAAGTTTGGTAGCGAGCAGACACGACTATTCCAGCAAAGAGCAGGATTTGGTTACTATTTCTGGTCCTACAAGTTTGAGCATGGAGATGGTGGTGAATGGGGGTTTCGGCCTATGGTGGAGTCGGGGTGTATTCCTGCTAGGTCTAGAGAGCCTCAACTACCATCCGAAGACCACAGAAATCGTCTTTTAAACGAAAATATCTCGGCCCATGAGAAGTACTGGAACCAGCAGAATTCTCATGAAAAATACGAGCACTGGCGTTATAGGGAGGGTTTTGAAACTGCATGGAATGACAACTTGGAATTCGCCAAGTTTGAAAACTCACGAATCGGGCGCCGAAATGCTTGGAAAGTCTTCAGGCTACAACAACATATCAATTCTCGAGGACGGAGTGATTTTATCTGGGAATGGGAGCAAGGGTTTGATAAAGGATTGGATTGTTTTAACAGTATATAGCTATTCGTCCACTTCAAAAATAGGATATTTGGTTTTCAGCGTATTGATGAAATTGGTCCAGTTAGGGTATCCATCTAGCTTGACTTGGCCAGATTCAACCATGGAGTTAATTTTTTTGCAGCAGCGGAGCAACGCCTTGACGGTGTCATTACGTTTCTCAATTTCCTGCTTTGGAGCATCTTCCTTGAGCTTCTTGTCCAAAACCTTGTTGCAAGCAGCTATAAAACTGTCCGTAGTCTGGTTTTCTGCAAAAATAGTTGGCTTCAAGTTGATAATTTTAACCAAAGTGAGAAGACAGATGAAGATAACCGTTGGATCATCTTTAAATGCCCGTGTAACAAATCGTTCAAAGACAAGTGTCCAGTCAACATGACTAATAATTAGGAGTTTTGAGTTGGCCTCCAGTGCAGTCAAAAATGAATAGACCATCTCATACAAACTTTTTCTGAAATTGAGGCCGTTATCAAGTTTGTGCTTGAAAGGACCAATACGCACAATTTCCACATATTCTTTCTTTTGCTCAAGCTCCGTTTCCAACACCTGTGGCAAAATCTTTGAGCAAAGCGGGAGAGCAACTAGTGGTTTCTTGTGCAAGGCAAAAATTAAATTCGTGACACCGAGTTGTTTGAGATCTAGATTCGAGTCGAAAATAAACCCTTCTGTCGAAGTAAGCTCAAGATATTTTGACAACAAAGCCAAATCGTCAAAAACTGGATCAGCAAGAACATACTTGACTGAAGAACCAAGCATCAGTTTTTGGGACAGTGTCGGATCGGAAAGCAAGACAGAACATATTTCCGGCAATAACAGATGCTGGACAGTAAGCACAGATATAATTTCCGCAGAAGTTTCTATTTCGTCAGCCTTTTCGATGTTGGAGCTCACGAGCAAGTTGAATTGGTACTTTGCTGATGCTGTATCTAGTTTGACGTTGTTAACCACCAGTTTCAATGTCTGTAATAGGGGCAGAGAAATGTTCTTTTCGAGCTCCAGTATGAGCTCAGGTAGATATTTCTCGACATTCCCAGCCACAATAGAGCTAACCGCATGCACAACAGCATTCTTAACATCATCATCAGCATTTAGATGCCGGAAAAATGGAGCTAAACCAACATTCAAATCCATGGATTTAGAAACCTGTTCTAAAAATGTAACTGAATATAGTACTTGCCGTCCGTTATTAAGGTTCTCTAATGTCTCGTCGATTGTTGCAAAGTTTTTGTCGCTCACAGACACAATTCCAAGAATCTTGGAAATATTGGCATCCGTCTGCTTGCCATTTTTAAGCACGACGGTAATAAATTGTTCCGCAGGTTTTTGGGTCAAAATTGCACCGGTAAACTGGGCTAAAGTGTCCTGGTCAAAGGAAGGAGCTTTTGAGAACTCAACGAGTAGTTTGATTAGGGCATCGACTTCAGGAATCGTGGCAGTACTCAGCAGATGGCTCATGATCTTGCATACCACAGTTGCATTTTCTTGAGCTATTTTTCCAGCTTCGCTCACTACGAGCAATCTTCGGATGGCCAGAAGGGCATCTTGCTCGTCCACCAGGGCAGCCAAAGATGCCATGGTTTTCAAACACTGCGTCTGTAATTCAGGAATGCTTAATAATTCGACTAACTGCGAAACCACACGATGAAGCCAGCTTGGCGAGATCTTATCTTCTATGCGAGCGATGATTGTTTCTATGCATTGTAAGTTGACCTTAATCAAAAACTCAATCGTGATCGTATCAACAAAGACATCCAAAGCACGCTGGAGATCTGTAAGTGTAGTCTTGGTGACCAACGAACAAAGACAGATCAACGACTTTTGGCGAATTTCAGTGGAGTAGTTCTTGTTGGAAGCTTTTTCGATCAATGCCAGCTCGACATCTGGGAACACTGCCTCAGATTCATTCTCAAGAATATCAGTGAGTAGACTCAAGCTTTCCAAAACCAGCTCGTGGTTGGAAGAGTTTGAAAAGCAATCTACAATATCGCGAATTAGACGACCAGCGCTAGGCCCTAGGTCTTGAAGTGAGTACTTCTTCAGTACAGCAGCGTAATATTTGATCAGTTCCGAACTTAAGCTGGCCTCACGCAAATCCAGAAGCTTTCCCAGTGTAGCAGACGCCCATTGAGACTCCGATCCATCTGTAGCATTAGAGAACTCCACGAAGAATTCGTACAACAACGAAAGTTTCGATGAGTTTTTAGAAATAAGCAACTTGTCGAACGAATCACATACCAGAGAGCTTCTGTTCAAAAGAAACACCACAGGATCATTATCTGTCTGCATGCTGACGTCTGAACCACGCCGGCCACTGGCATAGTCATTCAAGGAATTGAAGAACTTGAGAGTATAATAAGGCCCTTCCTTCACGCTGTACTTAAATATTTTCGTGAGTGCTCGCAGAGCCTCCGTTGTAACAGCGGGATTGGAGTCTTCCAAACGTGCAACCAATGGTTCAAAAGCTGTGCGATACACGTTTGGTAATGCCATTGGGTAGTTTTCAAGGATAACCACAGCCAACTTGATCGACTCTCGACGCAGTTTCCAAGAAAGGCCAGAACCATAATCATCATCCTCTTCCTCAATGTCTGACAATTCGTAATCTTCCTCGTCGTCATCCATCTCGTCCTCGCTGTCGTCTCTGTATGGGTCGTAGTTGATAAATTGAGCAGCGAGTTCCAGCGTGTCATTGGCTTGATTTTCCATTTCGAGGCCCTCAAACATAGCAATCAAACATGCGAGCGCTTCTGCTCTAGTCTCTTCAATTTCTTGCTGGTGGTCAAAATCATCGTCCGGCGTGGAGAGGGATTCAAGATACAGGCCTTGTAGAATAACAGGGTGCAGTACATCCACAAGCTGACCAATCAGCTTAGGATTTGCACGCACAAGATTGGACACGACGTTAAGGGTTATATTGTGACGTTTGTGCGAAGTTGTGTCGGTCGTTCTCTCAAGCAGCTTCTGCAACTGGTCAACATTGGACATGTTTTTGGCTGCCAAGCTCAAGGCCAAAACAGACTTTTTCGAAATTACCATGTCAGCATCGTAACATGCCTTAACCAGCAGCTCAGCTACGTTGGCTAGCTGTGCTGCCGTCAAATATTTTCCGAGATACTCAACCAGGTCTGTCAGCACCTCAATGTAGTCAATGGTCGTATAGAACGCTTGAACGCCCGCATTAAACACATCAGCTAGGATGCAGTTAGCTACATCGCGCGCCACCGACTCGTTGGCAACAAAATTCTTCAGTATGTTGTGAATGGCCATCGTATATATCGTTGACGTAATGGAGATTTTCTCGGGCTTTTTCTTGCTGAGAACAGTGACAACCATTGTAACATATCCACCAAGTCTTGGAGTGAGAGTTTCAAAGCATTTCAGAGCTTGAGTGCGAACCTCGGGGAACTCATCGTCGAGACAATGGAGTAATATTTTAGCGTAGTGGATCCGGGCGTCACCCGTGAACGAGTCAGGATGGTTCACAATCTCCTTTTCAAGATCATTCAGAGCCATGAACCGCAAATCCGGGTCAGTATCTCTGGTTTGTGTGAACAGGTCCTCAATAAAAAAGCGCATAGTTTTTTATTCGCGTCGATCGACTATTATACATACAGGGTACGGAGACTACTCAGTAGACTTTGCAAACTTGACCTTTTTGGCCACCTTCTTGTCCTTTTTGATCGTCTTGTCCTTTTTGTCCTTCTTTTCCTTATTGGCTTTCTTTTCCTTCTTGACTTTCTTGTCGTCCTCTTCCACCTGCTTCTTGTCTATCTTATCCTCTGCTTTGGTCTGTTTGATCTCCTCTTGGTTTTCTTCTATCTTTTCCAAAACCAATTTATCATCATCCTCATCAACATACTCACTCACATCCACGTCTTCAACAATCATCGGATACTCCTTCTGCTCCTCTTCCTCTGGCTTCAAACTTTCCTCCATCATTCCTTCCACAGTCAACAGCTCGCCAGACAACACTTCATACAAAATTCGAGCACGAAGCACAAAATCAAAAGTGGGAATATCCTCATCCTTTGCGTCTTCTTTGTTCTCTTGAACTGTATCCTCCGAAGTGTCTTTATTTTCGTCATTGTCTTTGTCCTCGCTCTCCTCATTAGTCTGCTTCCGCTTCTCCAATTCTTCGGCTGCCTTTCTGGAAGCAGCATTCCACTTCTCCACCACTTCAGACAGTTCTCTCATAACTCTATCACGCGAGCCACCTTGCATGCCGCCAATGTACTGCTTTAAGGCCTCTTCATATTCCGACGGAATAGTCTCGAGATTCTTCAAAATCCAGGACTGTTTGGCTTTAGAAAATTTCCAGTTGTCTTTGTCCTCACAATATTGTCGCAAATACCGTAATTGATCTTTCTCTGGTGGTGGTGGCCGCTCATTCTTCGGTAGCTTCTTCCTTTTTGGTGCTTTTTTCTCAGTGTTTTCGCTTGGTTCAACTTTACGCTTCTTGGGAAGACTAAGTTTCGTTAGTCCAAGCGGATCATTCTCAATCGTCTCTTTGATCTTGAGTCCAAGACGTTTCCAGGCCGGAACAGACATGATCTATATGCAAAATAAAATTTAAAAAATATTAAAAAATCCCAAAAAAAATTTAACTGAAAATTTTATTTCTGTGCAATAGTTGTTCTTACCACTGGTCAGTACAATTATTACATTTGCGCAACTGAAATCCTTCACTCAACAATTTTGGATGGACGTTGCCAGATCAAATTCCTGGTTTGAGTCCGAAAAGAGCCACCCACTCTCTCCGGATATAGAAATGGAAGACATTATAAACCGAACTCAACAAGTTCTTTGTAACCCTCGACTGCCTGAATTAAGCTCTCATGCGTAACGTACTCGTTCTCTCCGTGGGCAACGAGTATCGAACCGGGACCGTAGAGATATCTCTTGAATCCACGTTGGGTCAAATTAGGAACGTCTGTGAAGTAAGACGCCAACATTGTGTCAAAGCCCGGCACGTCGTAGTCCAAGTATGTTGGATCAGCTTTCTGCACAACACTCATCCTAACATTTCTGTATTTGAGAACAATGTCCTCAACCATTTCTTCGATTCTATTGGAATCAACACTCAATCTCATCAGAATCTCGCACTCTGCAATAGGAGAAACAACATTGGCAGCAATTCCTCCATTAATGGTACCAATATTCACAGTTGTAGGGCCCAAAAGCTCATCCTCTGGCCAATTGGTAGTAGAGATCTCATACATCACCTTAATTAGCTCGTTATTAGCATCTTGGCCAAGCTCAGGATACCCAGAATGTGATGAAATACCATGAGCAGTGAGAGTAACAAAATAAACACCTTTATGGCCAACTGCTAGTTTATTCTCGGTCGGCTCACCGAAAATGACCATATTCCAGTTTGCATTCAAACTGCGGTCAATTTCAGCCATTCCGTCTCCACCAGTTTCTTCCCCAACAACGAATAGTAGAGCCACATCACCCTCCCTAATCTTATCTTCTCTACGCAACTCAGAAAATGCGTTGATCTGTGCAGCCACTGATCCTTTCGCATCGCAAGATCCGCGGCCAAATATCTTTTCCCCGTCATCGTAGTAACCAATATATGGAGGAACGGTATCAATATGACTAGTCAGTAGAACCTTAGTATCTCTCTGCTCTCCAAGGTATGCATAAATATTGTCTCTTCCATTCGATTGAATGGTTTCAACAGTGAGCCCCTGATCTTTCAGATAGCCGGTGAGAAAACCAGCGACAGCGTTCTCTTCAGTGCTTAAACTTGGGATCTCAACAAGTTTTTTGTGCAGCGAAAATAATGGCAGCTCTTTTCCAGGTTGCATGATAGGACTCTGAGTCATATCCACATCCAAGTTGACATTGGTGTTGACATTCAAGTTGACGTTGAACGGAATTGCATAAGCAAGACTGCATAGGAAAATAGCAGCTAATGGCCTCATTTAAATATTCAGCTTCCTATCAGTATATTTAAATTGATTACTAAAAATTAATTTATTTTCATTTATTTCATTTCTTTTGACTATTTTTCAGAGTTCATTATGTCACAGTCATTCCCTTCTTCTGACCTTTACATTTTTAAGCCGAGCCCGACAGTGCTCAGCTCCTTAGAGCTTATGTATTTCGACTCTCAGACACTTGAACAGAAGTCTAAGGAGCCAGAAACTTCTTACACTATTGGCCAGATCGTACAGCCCAAACCGCGGGCGGACAATGATTTCGAGAGGTTCAATAGCAAAAGATCTTCTGCAGGTCTTAACACTGTCAGTGAGGAACAGTTTGAGGATATGATGGATCAATTGAGCATTTCTGGTTCAGAGAGTGAGTCTGATGAGGACGAATCAAGTGTTAGCTACCTTAACACTAAATCGCCATATGTACTATTTCAGAGCCCGTTGCTCGATCCTGGGTTATGTTTTGGAGTCTACAAGACGGTATTGAATGCTCAAAATGAGAATCCGCTAGAGAGTCTAAAAAGCATAGCAAAGGCTGGCAGCGGCCAAAGCGCCCTTTTCATGATTGGCGGTGGCCATTTTGCAGGAGCCATCATTTCGCATCAGCCGATTAGTACAAAGGGCAACACTGGCTCTCCAGAAGAACTTCGCTTACAATCTGTTCACTTTTTGCATCACAAGACATTTCATAGATATACCACCCGTCGGAAGCAAGGTGGTGCACAGAGTGCCAGCGACAACGCCAAGGGAAAGGCTAAGAGTGCAGGTTCAAATTTGAGGCGTTATAATGAACAGGCATTAGAGCAGGATGTTCATGAGCTTTTAGCTCAATGGAAAACAGAATTAGATTCTTGCCAATACATATTCCTCAAGGCGAGCGGAGCTACCTCTCACAAGACCATAGTTGGGTATCCCAACTCGCCAATACGTAGCGGGGACTCACGTGTTCGGTACTTTCCATTTACTACGAAAAGACCAACGACCGCTGAACTTAAACGTGCTTGGTGTGAACTGAGCTATCTTAAAATCTTGGATCTGCCCAAAACTAGACGTGATGAATTGGAGCGTGAAAAACAGCACCAGGAGGCCTTGACACGAAGCAGAATTCAGAAACAGGTGCATCTGAAAACAGAGGATCCTAGTGAGACTATGTCGAAAGAGCTTGTGAGCTTGTTAAAGCGGTCTAAAGCCCCTGCTTTGATTTCCTTTATAAAAAAAAATCATGTGGACGTGAACATGGAGTTGCAACCAGAAACAGAGTTCGGTAGTACGCCCACAATGCTGCATTTCTCTGCTGCAAACAAGCTTAGTCACATGTGTCAGGTATTGCTGGTAAATCTGAAAGCTGATCCAACGGTCAAGAATAGGATGGGGCGCACAGCATATGAGCTAGCTAATCAGCAAACAAAATATTCTTTCCAGGTTGCAAGATACGTTTTAGGAGACGAGTATTGTGATTGGGATACTGCGAAAGTGAAGGAGGCACGTTCGAAGGAAGAAGTAGATAAGCTAATTCAGGCTGAAAAGGAACAAGAAGAACAGGAGAGCAGGAAACTGATTGAAGAACAGCTTCAAAAAGCAAAGCAAGAGGCCGAATCACAACATACGCAAAGATTTGGCCAGGGTAAGACTTTGGGAGTAACGGAACAGCAAAATTTGAGTTCCCTTACTGCAGAGCAACGAATGCGTGTGATGCGAGAGCAACGAGCTCGCGCTGCTGAGGCACGACTTAAAGGTAGCAATTGATTAGCGTATATAATTATTTTTTCATGAAGATGTACGAAATTATAGGTTTATCCTTGTCTTGGGAATCGATAACCTCATCGAGCACAGCATCGCCAGTCCGCGCACCAGCGAGGGGATCGAAATGCCGGTAATCCATTAAACACCTCTTGATCTGTTGCTTTCTTTTCTCACCGTTCTGATCTGGCTGCTGGTAATTAAGTGCAGATATAAAGCTCAGCTCCTTGGCCACTTTTACTGGCTCGTTGTAATCGAGCGCTTCTCCGTCTCCAGAACAGTGGCAATCTAGCAACATATGCGTGTTGGAATTGACCTCTCCAATAGTAAAAAGATCTTTCAGGTCAGTGGTATCAAAAATGTTCTCGTTAGAGTCACTCGAGTCATCTAGAAACTTATCGCTGAGGTTAGTCTTCACCAGCTGTCGCTGAAAAATCTTCTCGTCAATGCACCCGGCCGTTAACAGCCTGTATACATGAACAGGTCGTTTTTGGCCGTCTCTATGAACACGCGCCATTGCCTGTAAGTCTACCGAAGGGTTCCAATCGTTGTCAAAGAGAATCAATCTGGAAGCCCCAACAAGGTTTAAGCCACACCCTCCTGATTTAGCACTTAATAGAAACACAAAATTAGTGTCCCATGAACTCTTATTGAAGTCAGAAACGATTTTATCGCGCATGTTTGCAGGCGTGGTACCATCAAGCCGTGAGAATGGTAACTCTAGTACATTGAGTAGCTTTTCGAGTACGTCTAGCGTCTGTGTAAAGTTGGAGACCAGAACCACCTTTTCTCCCTTTGATTTATATATGCATTTTAGCAGCTTAACTAGCAATATGATCTTTGCACTGCGAACTTTGCTGCTGAGTTCTCCCCGTATATCTTCGGCATCACAGAGACCTGAAAACATGGCATCATCTGTAAGTAGTGCTGGAGAGTTACAGATCTTGCGGAATGTGGTGATAAGCTGCAATGAGTCGTTAGCTGGTGCGGAGTTAACTATGCAGCCGAACTGTACAGTTTTCTCCAGAGAGCGAAACAGCTGTATCTGAAGTTTGGTTGGAGGTGCAAAGAGAATATAATCCGTGCGTTGTGGGAGGAACTCGGTAATCTCGTCAATTGTACGCCGTAGAATAAACTGTTTTGTGAGATCGATCAGCTGCCGCGAAATGGTTTCTCCATTCTCCAAAACCGTCGGATTTGTGCAGTTGGCCTCACGTGCGCGCAGAATAGGGCGCATGTAATTTTTCTGAAACGTTTTGAAGTCTCCAAGTACTCCTGGATTAACGAAGTTGACCACGTTGTAGAACTCAGCAAGATCGTTCTGGATTGGCGTACCAGACAATAGTACACGATGCTGGATATTTAAATTTTCGAGGACTTTTAGAACCTTGTTGCTCCCACTTTTTAATCTATGGCCTTCATCACACACCACCAGATCAAAATTGATAGCCTGCAACTCGTCTGCTACTGTTAGCATTTTCTCATAGCCGATAATCATCACATGGTAGACGTGAGTGTTTGCAAAACCCTGGATATTTTGTTTGTCATGACTAGAGGAACCATTCAATGCCAAAATGCTGACACGGTGAGGCCCAAGCCATTTTCTGAACTCCTTTTTCCAATTCATCACCAATGTGACAGGACAGCAGATGAGCACCTTCCTTGCAAGACCTGATTTACCAGGAGTTGGGTTCTGTTTCAACAGAGTCCAAATCAAGGTGATAGTTTGTAATGTCTTGCCAAGTCCCATTCCATCTGCAAGGAGCGCTCCATTCCCACGAAATTCGCGAAACCCCATCACACATTCATACAAAAATTTGACACCTTCTTTCTGGTGAGGCCTTAGATTTTCCACTAGGACAGGATCCACTACAACGTCCCGCACCGACTCCGGGGGCACGTTAGGTGGACGAGGCAAAACAAATGCATTTTCAGCCATTGGATCGTGCAAGGGAAGTCCAACTTTTGCTGCTTTAGCGGTTGGCTTGGGGCTGGAAACGATATCAGAGATGCTTTTCGTGGAAACTTTTGGCCGCTTGAGTAGGCCAAAGCTGCGTACCTGATTTTTTGGCAGAAGCACGGAAAGCGGTGCAGTTTGGGGGGCCGATCTGATTCTTTTAGCAGGAATAGCCTTTTGGTCAACCGATTCAGGCACATTTTCTTCACCATCGAGCTCGAACTCGTAAGATCCGCCCTTAAACACCCCGTTGTTTATCACCTTACTACAATTTTTGATCCGAGCCAGAAAATTGCCTGCATCATCGCGGACCACCCCCACGTCAGAGTCGATAGTCATCTTTCCATCACCGTCCCACGTCTTGTTCTTACGCTGGGTCTGCTTGCGCCACAAGACGTTGTATCTGACAGCATTCATTGCAAGACGCGTCAGGAATTTAATTTCATAATATGACATCTTTGCACCGACCGTTGGCACACCTTGCTCCGTTTATAATATTAGGTAGGTCTACGCATCTACTGCATTCACAAAATGGGCGAAGGACGACGGGGTCCAAATCCGAGATCCGACGCACTAAAATATCGTATAGGAAAATGTTTCGGAGCGGGACAATAAAATTAGAGGTACTAGCATCAATTCTTGGCTTATTCGGCAAGACACTGTGGAATTTTTTCGTGCCGCAAAGCACATAACGCTTATTCGCCGACGCTGATATGGCGGCCAAAACTGTACAAATTGCATATGAAAGTTAAAATTGGCAACAGCCAGTGGGTCAATGTGCCGACTGATGAGTGCTGCAGGGTACGGAATTTATAATGCAGGTTGTGAGGGTCAATATGATGAACTGCGCTATCTCCTCGCTTCTCAAAGAATTCTTAGAAACCACCATCGGAATACAAGCAAAATGATTCGGAGTCCTTAGGCCAGATCCAACGATACTCTTTCAGAACACGGCTTTACCTATCGGCGAGTTCAGCGAAAAAATTTTAACGCACCAACAGTGATGTCCGTGAATTCAAAAGCGGATGAATAGTAGAGAAGCCGTGCCGCAGTATTCTTGCATGGGAACAACAAAATAGAAGATCCGAAGAGATCTGCACGAAGTATATTTGCACACATTTACTGACGTGTATGCATACGACAAAGATTCGATGTGCAGACTGCAAAAAACCGGTGCATGAACATGCAGATTGCCAAATACGGAATACATGAAGGTCCTCCAAGGCACGGCCGCCTACCTGCCAGGTTACGAGCGATGCAAATTAGGCGTATGATGATATGTTCACAAGCGTGACAACACAGGTCTTGTTCTTCTGTGGTCCAGTTTCACCCCAGTGTTTTTGACGAACCAAATAAATATCAGTTTTTTGAGTTAGTGCGATCTACAACTCAAGCTATCTGTCCATTTCGCACAGACATTGTTAGGATATGTTGTCGCTACCTGCATCTCTATTATGCCGGCTCGCGTCAAGCGTTTTACCGGTGGAGGATAGTTGTGAAATAATTTCGCTACTCTTACTCCACCACATAACGTATATAAAGATCTTTTTTCCATTAGAAGGCTTTGGTTCGTACAATTCTGACCTCAATGATCCCCCGGGCTCTATTTTTCAATGGAACTTCCTTCTTTGATCAACGATGATGATAATGCTAGGGAATCAGGATCGAAAGACTCTGAAATTACACCTTCTGTCGAGCAGGAGCCCATCACAGAAGAATTACGCAAGCATCTTCACATCAAATCCGAACAACGACGTCGCGGTAGAATAATCGATGGATTCCAGAAGCTGAGGAACATTGTTCCCATAGTCAAGTCACAGTCTGACTCTAAGGCCCAGGTTCTCAAAAAAACCACCGAGTATATAGAATACCTGCAGAGCCAGAACAATGCTCTGGCCGCCAACTGCGAGATCTTGAAGGATTATTCCTCACAGCTACACAACCAATTGATCAGGCTAAATGCAACCCCTGTGTTGCCCGCCCCGCAACTGCATGGAGCGAATCCACAGGAATCGTCTCATCCCCCTTCGTCTCAGTTACATTATCCTCCATATGGTGCACCCTTCCCACCACCGGGTCCCTACGGTCAGATGGAACAGCCCAACATACACTACCCACCTCAGCCCCTCCCTCCACCTCATTTGCCCCCGATGGGATTTCCACATGTTCAAAACCCTTACAATGTAAGACAGACAGATCCTTCACCAAACTATCCGGTGGCCATGCAAATGCCGGGACGATCGGGAACTACTGCCTACCAAATCGTGGGTCCTACGGAGAACCCACCGAATAGACCAAGTGGTCCAGAAATCTACAACAAGATAAGGAATTAGCAACTTTCTGCATGTTTCTGCTCTTAAAATTCCAGCGGAAAGAGGGAAATAAATTCATATTCGCGCTATTCGAGTCCGTCATGCCTTCTACAGCTATATCTACGTTTATCTTTCACGGACCGTTTGTAATATAAGCTAACAAGGGGGAACTAGCTAGGAGCCGTTGCAGTTTTCAAGTTTATCAATTATCAGCATGACTACCAGTTTCTGACCAGTATGAGATTGCGAAGGATGTTTTCAAGTTTCCCAAACTGGTGGGTACTCGCCCAAGAAATGCAAACTTTGCGTGCATAGACTACCTTATAGTTCTTCGTGCATCGCGTTAACAAGTACCTACATTTTCTGCATCTCCTTTCACCCAAGGCCTTGTCGGCTGTCGGACCGGCTTTTATTTCGGTCCAATTTAGATCTGTTCATTACGCAACACGCTCCCCTATTGATCCAATTGAGCTGTTTTGCCGCCAAATACTGCGCTTGCTAACTACCAAAATTTTTCTTACGGCCGGTCTAATTCAAATGTGATCCATCCCAAGCCCGGCACTGACCGGCGTCGTAATCGCTCTGAGCTTCCATAAATGCTACAACTAGTTGCTAAATTTGGCATCCTGGCTACGGAATCTTGAAAACTTCCGGAGCAGCATTAGCATATCCCCATTCGGTTTAGGAACCAAAGGTGTAACTTTTGCTCATGTCTGCAGGAACGCGTTACTTATTATTATGTTTTATAGATTTTAACTCATATCCCGATTTATTTCGGGTAAGTTTTCAGTGAAACTACGAGGCGAACTATTCCTCGCCAATCGCGAGTTCGACGAAAGCAGGAAAATTCTTGCCGAGCCCAACGCGAATCATAATTTTATGATATTGTTTAGACCCGAACTTTGCAAGCTACTGCGCACCCCCTAGCCACAGAAGTAATGTCCAGATCAGGAATTATTTTCTTTCCCTCTCGTGCTGTTCCAGTACATGCCTTATTGTATGACTACATGAGTTGGCATGGAATAGGTATGATTGCTCGTAAAAACCTCAGCACCTACTTCCTAGTGATAAAAAGGTTTTAAATCACCCATTGTAGCCGTTTCACCAGCCACATTTCCTACTACTGCACTGGTGCGATCAGCGACTTCCGTATATGGGTGAAACAGCTAGGGAACTTCTACGCAGCTTCTCCCTTTTAACCAGCCGGATCGACAGGTCAAATTTAGGTCATGAACCCCCCCCACTAGCCTCGTTTTGAAATGTTTCGCCTACCGCTTCGGAGTCTACAAATCAATAGATCGCCGCCATTGATTGATGCCATCTGTCTCGAAATTCGCTACAGGTAGAAATTCTGAGGCGGCCTCAATATAATTAATTCCAGATGCAACCAGATGCAATTTCATCCTGTGGCAGCTAAGCCTGTATAGCCGCAATGTAAATCCTGACTATATGGCACACTCCTCTCACCTTACCTTGAACCGAATACCCGTTCGCCAACTTCGTGCCGTTTAATATTCCCACAGACAATACGCCTCATTTTCCCACTCACGGAGTGTCATTTTCACAAGGATCCGAGTTCTACTCTCGGGATTTGTGTCCGGAAGTCAGCCTCCGCTTGGAACTTATCTTCAATTTTAAGGATACGTATTTCTTTTCTCTCAGAATCAGTTGTCAACTACTTGCGATCAAAAAATGAGCTGTCGCTCGAGCTCTTTTCGGTTGATTTCACCTATTGAAATGACTACAAGTCAAGTAGAATTTTAAACCTGATGAAATAATTTCTGAACATTTCTTCGTTTGCTTTGTCAAGGATGTCGGATAAAACTTCAACACATCTGAAATTTAGAAGCCTCTGTGTAACGGGATTGGTGCCGCCCAATCTAGCAGCTATTGCACGTACCCTTTCCCCTGCAGAGACTCTCAAAATTCTCCTTGTTGATCTACCTGAATCATTATCAGTCAAAAAGACCCTAGAGGCTGCACTAGAAGCATTGGAGCGAGCAGCTGATCCGGAGATTCTCACATTACCAGATGAACTAGATTTGCCAGCAGCTATAATTGATGGAGTATACGCGGAATCAGAGTCTGCAGTGGCCCAAGAAGCAGCCAGATGGCACTTCGACGATGGTAGTGATCTCTTCGCCCAGTACGTTCAGGCTAGACTCCTTAAAGTCAATCACTACACACGAGAATTTGCTGACCCCGATGTTGAGGATATAGTGCTCAATTCGACTCACTCTTCTGAGAAGTTATCGTATTGGTGGAAACATTTCTACGTTCCGTTATCACAATTAGCTCCCTTCGGTCAAGTTCCTTCACTTTTGGACTTCTTGGATTACTATACTCCGAAAGATCAAATAGAACTATTCATGACACTAGTACAAGACACAAATCACGACCGAGTTGTCCAATCGTTGGCCCAATTTCTGCCTTTCATGGAAGACGAGTTCACAGCGTTCAACAACCACATTTTGTCAATTGGAGAACAAATAATGTCACCATCAATCACGATGCAAAGCGTGGAATCTAATTTCAGCTTGCTTGTTCGTTTTATTACTAACGACGAATTACTCCGTACTATCTCTGCGACAGCTTCGTCTAAACAGCTAGTGAGTATCCTGCTAGCTATCATATACATGTGTCCCAAAGTCTCCCTGTCAATATATGTGAAAATGAAAGAGTTACTTGCCTGCCTTAAGTCACTGAACCCATCTGTTTTGGCAGCAGATAACGATTACACGTTCAGTCCCCAGAAATCTCTTCGGGACATGGCACAGAAGGTCATTCCATGCCCTGCAGCAATTCGTACACTTTCACAGTTTGTCGAAACTGGTGAAAGACTTTACTCGAATAATCTAACACTTGCTCAGGTAGCAAATCTTCCTAACCTCGACATCACAGATCAATTCTCACAGTTGGAAAAGTTTTTGAACGCAGAGGAATCCTACAGCAAAACTGCAAAGTCCTGGCAGATATTGATAAGCTCTGTCTACTGGATCATTAATAACACCCAGGTGTTCAACAAAATCACATTGTCACAGGTTGACCGTCTGATTTTGAAAAAGCTCCTCCTGCAGGGTCAGTTCTCCATAGTCACTTCTGAGTTCCTCCCCAAATATTGCACACTGGATGCGGAAGAACTGGATTCAATTATTATGGAGGCTGCGTGGAACTTTTATCGCAAGGCCACGAACTGCGGGATGTCTACTGGCCATTTGAAGAGCGCAAAACAGTGCTGTGATCTGGCGAAGATTGGATCTACTCAATTGGAGCAGCTTATTCTTGCCAACAACGAGTTACTCCATTGGAAGTTGTATTTTCAAACGGCAGTTCCGCTGACACCTCTCCAGGTCCTGGAGACCAAAGATCCTTACAAAATCATCTCTAAGATCCTGGAGTTAAATGCCGATGCATATAGAGAGATCGATCTCTTGAGCGCTTTATTAACGCATCTTTGTGTTGGACTAGACTACAAAGCGACTAATGCGATAGTAAACCTCCAGCTCTTATGCCTTGATTTTGCAATCGCAGAAGATTTTGAGTATTCTCTGCATTTAACTAAGAATTTGATTCGACTCGCTGTTGAAAACAAGTCTAAGGATAAAGACCTTTTCCATCTCATTCAGGAAAAATGGTTTTCTTTCTTCCAACTCGTGAAAAATGATTATGAAGAGCCCGCTGAACGAGAGCAGATGATTCAGAAGCTTGATATTCTTCAGCAACTCATGCTGATTGTTCCGACAGAGTTCAACACTAATATCCTTGAACAGTGGCAGCTGCTCAACACTACAATAAACCAGGCCACATTAGAGCCTCAGCGAGCTGTGTCGAGTGAGATGAAGTCCGAGAAATCCGAAAAGGCTAGCGATCTGGGAAAAAATATCATTGGATGGATTGTCGGAGCCCAGTAGGTTCAAGTATCTAATTAATTGCATATACATTATCTGTCATAAAACCCTTCCACCTCGTCTAGAACTCCGTCTTGATTGTGGTCATCCTCGTATATCTGTGGAGCAATTTCATTAATAAAATCGCTAGGGTCAGCAACTTTGTCTGCGAGGTTCTCTAAATGATCCAATTGTGTGCCGGAAACATAGCCTTTCAGCCTGTTTTCTTGCCTTTCAGTGATCTCATCGACAGTTTGCAAACTCTCATAAAAATCAACCACTTTCTCATGAGTCATGATTCTTGACGGCTCAAAATTGTTCACTTGAAGGCCACGTCTGTTCGTAGCCCTAGACAACGCGACATAAGCCTGCCCCTTTTCAAACGTTTTCTTGAGATCTATCTGGACGAGGGGCAAAGTCTGACCCTGTGACTTATGGATACTCAAAGACCAGGCAAGTATAAGGGGTATTTGGGTCCTTGAGACCAATGGCCGGTCAAATTCGTCCTCTATACTAAAAGTTTCTGGTTCTATAAGAACCTCTCTGGTGTTCCCATCTGATTGAATAAATCGTACCAGCGGCATTCGACGGTTTTTAGAACTGCTGTATAATTGATTGAGTAACTCTTTCTTGCGCTTAATATTGTCTTGAACAGATTCTGGGAATTCGGTGCCTTCAGGAGGTTCCATAGTCCTCATAAAGGAAAAAACATCCTCGTCCAAGTCGCTATCCATTTCATCCGGATTCTCAATCAGATGTTTCGTATCACTTTTGCTTTTATTTGTGGAAGCAAGTTTAGACATCTTCTCCTCCACATCCTCAAGACTCATATTGTCAATACTTTTGTAATAACTATAGGTGTCTGGATCGATAAAATCGACCACCTTACCTAAAGATCCATTGACAAGAGTGTCATCCATATTCTTGATCAGCATCACCTGAGCATTCTTCTTCAAAGAAATTCTTTCGGGAGAAAGAAAGTTGGCTAACAGTTTCCTTCGTAATTCCTCGTCAACTATCGAACCACCATCGCAGGCTTTGAAAACTACCCCAGCGCCGGGTAGCTTGGTTAACATAGTGTCGTTGGCTCTTTCAACCTCGCGACGCGTTGGAAAAAGTTGCGCAGGTATAACGCCTTCCTTAGGTGCGAGTGGCCGGGAAAGAGCACGAAACTTACGTGTGGTGGCCGGAGAAACTACTCCATTTCGAACCTCGTTTAGCATATTGATAAAGTCGCGATCAGATTGCTGTCTGAAGACCTTTTTCAACACAATGGTATACTTGATAGCCTTTTTCCATCTTTCTGATTCAAACCCGAACTTTGGCTCACGGCCCTTGGTCACTGGAGGTAGCTGATAGAAATCACCACATATAACTAATTGGATCCCGCCAAATGGGGTGTTAGGCATCTTTCTGATAGAGCGCGCGATGTCATCCAGTTTGTCAAATAGTTCAGCATCAATCATCGATATTTCATCTATAATCAACACCTGGAGGTTCTTCCATCTGTCTTTAAGCTTTGGATTGCGTTTAATCTTTTTCACAAGCTTGTCTGGAGTTCCGACTCCTAGTCCAATACCAGTAAAAGAGTGCAGGGTCTGGCCACCAACATTACAAGCTGCCAAACCTGTGGATGCAGTCACACCCACAGTTCCTGGAGGATGTTGTTTCTTGAGTGCCTTGATGAGCGATTTTAAAAGCAAAGACTTTCCGGTACCAGCAGACCCTGTGTAGAACAGATTATGACCCTGCCTAGCCAGATCAATAACCTTGTTCTGCTCATCACTTAAAGTAATAGCTTGGACATGTTTGACTTCGTTCTCGTTGCCTTTAGGTTCGATATCCGAAAACACACTCTCTTTCTGAGTTAGTAGTTCAAGCTTCGCAAATCTTGTAGTAGAAGTGCTCATCATTCTTCTGCTTTCTAATGGCTTGTTCAGAAGACTTGTGATTGGATTAAGTGGTAGTGTATGCGACTTTTCTGCCTTAACAGGCAAAATCTCCTTTTTCTTGACAGGAGTCTCCATAATAGATTTGAAGCCCTCAACTGATTGCTCAGAAAAGCTTGGCAAAGGACTTCCAACCTGAGGAATAACAACTTCCTGCTTATCTGAGGCTGCCTTCTCAAAATATTTCTGTATTTTACTAACTGTAGTCTCTGCCACATGCTTGTTGGAAGGGGAGAGTGTTCCAAACCATGTAAGATAGTCACGAATATGTTCCAATGTAACCCCACCGTGTGTACCTTGCGTCCAGTGTGGTGAATCACGTTGTCTGCGCTTGAATTCGGGATACAAAACCCGTGTTCTATGATCAACTGGAGAAGAGTCCAAAGTTGATCCTACGGTCTGATCAGCAGGTGTGCTCGCAGACCGCTCGTTGAGTGGTGCCATATCAATCTGCTCGATAGAGATCACCCCATCCGCATCCTCGTCTTGTGTAAACGAGTAATTAAGGTCTGCAGAAGAAAGTCTATGCGACCCACTTTGTGATTTGCCTTGCGAATCGTTTAACGAGCGTTGGGCCATCGAGTGCAAAGATGAATCCATCCTTTGTATAAATCGCCAGCGTAACTGATTGCAACCAAAGCTCATACAGCAAATCTGTCTACCATTTGCTTTCCCACAAAACACGAAATTTTGCAGTTAAGAAAATATACAAATAAACATAACATCTCTGCACCATTCAATCCACAAGAAAACTTAAGAGCAAAAAATTATGAGAAAACAAGACACTTAGCGGCCATGATTATATCCAAGAAATCGTATCTAGAAAAACAGGATCTGGCCAAACCCGTCCAAGAACTGATTGATAATCTTGTCAATTGCTCTTTGGACGAGTTCATTAGGCTTGCCGAGTCCAAATCAAAGGAACTTTGGAACGGCCTAAGGATTGATTTGTACCATTACATCTCAGTGCTAAACAGAATGGATGAGATATTGGATGCACACATAAAGAAGTATGGGCTTAATACAGAACACCCAAAATTGTTGATGGTGGAGGAGCAAGAGGAGAAGATTATATGTGCCGTTTTGAATTATACTTACTCCCTGCTGGAGCATTGTTCAAACAAGGAGATTTATAACTCCGCTTCATATGTGTTTGACTTGATCAGGTCATGCTCAATGCCTGTCAGGCTTGCTGCTTTAAGACTTACATGCTTACTTTGTGAGCGGTTCGCCATTGTTCAGAACAGCAAGTTCTCTCCGCCTGCATCTGTTAGAAATACTTTATTGAAACTCGCGACGTTCTTCCCCCCGCAGGTGGCTCCGGTTTACGTTAAGCCCACCCCGATCGACACCAGTAACCGCAAGAAACACAAAAAAGATAAGGAAAACAACCACTCACTGGTTCACATTAGCCTTCTTGATTGCATCAACGTGGAGTCCCAACTTCCGCATAAATGGAAAACTCTTGAGTTTAAGTACTACAATGCAACAGCGGATACGAAGAGAAAACATGGAACCCAGTCATTGACTCAGACGCCTATATCTCAGGAAAATCCAGGCAAAAAGAAATCAAAACAGATCTATAACACACAGACGAAAAGACCAAAAAGTGAGGCTTCCGTTTTGGCTCCAGAAGAGGAGGGACTGCACAATTTTGTACTTAACGAGGATACGGTGAGAAAACTTTCGTACCAACAGATTTATGACAAGGCAGCAACGATCATCCCAGAACCAAATCAATTTGATTTCGTTCTTGCTGTGTACGTTGCCAAGGCATTCAATAACAAGTCCTACGACAGCGTGCAGCTTAGACAAAATCTTGTTACGATGAAATGTCTCGCTGTTGCAGCTGCATCTTGCTGTTGCTTTTACTCTGTGATGGCAAGTTCGGTCTTTGATGAAGAGCCTTACTTGCTTAGTTATATGGCAGATCTCATAAATCCTGATAATGTTGTCCCATTTGAACCATCATACGCTGCTCTCAGGGCATTTGTCAGTATTTCTGGAAAGAAGAGTGGAGGAAGTGATTTAATGAGAGCTTTGGGTGGAAACGTCAATCATGGACTTTTGTTCCATATTCTTCGCTCAGTCTTGAAGGCAGCAAAAGAGGACCGGACTGATATGGACCACTCTTATTTGAACTATTTCTTCAACCTGATAGCAAACATGATTGACAACAAAAACTTGGTGGCACACCTAAGGACTGCGGGGCTTATGAATATACTTCTAGAATTTCTACCACTGAAAAACTCCTTCAGGATGACAAGATCGGGTCCACTGCAGCTTGTTGATCTCTTCCTCAAGTCCATGCCAGAAATTCTTGACAGCTTCGTTGCTAGCAACGGTTTCGGCATAATGATTGATTTGCTTGCTTACGAAGTGAATTTTGCGCTGGATAATCCTTCGTATGATGGTGGTGCACCAATCGATGCGGTTGTTTCGCACACTATAACCGTTCGCCAAGTTAAAACTATCAACTCCCTTCTCAAGCTCTTTTTCCATCTGATCATACATCACCAGGGTGATCGTATGAGAAACTTGTACGACTCTCCAATCCTTAAAAGCTTGATAAGGATAATTGAAAATCCGTCTGTTTTTGGCTTTGAGCTCCTCACAGATACTGTCAACATCATTACCGGAATTATCAATAACGAACCAACTGCATATGCCATTCTAAATGAAGCAGGTGTCATCGATGCATTCTTTGAGAACTTCAGAGGAATTTTAGGGAAGTCAGCAGAATTGCTCCTATCGATTCCAGATGCAATTGGTGCCATCTCTCTTAATAAGGAAGGGATGCAGAGAGTTAAGAATGAGGATCTGATAGGAAAATACTTCACAATATTTACGGATGCCTCGTTATGCAAAGAACTTCTTCGCGAAGAGAACGCTTCACCATTAGGATTCATGTTTGATGAACTTGCAAGACATCACCCAGAATTGGAGCCACAAGTGAAAGAAAACCTTATCCGAATTCTTAAGCGTACTCCGGATTTTGTCAGTTTTTCTCCATTGGAGTTCTACCAGTCTCCAAATGGATCTCTTTACTATTCCAAGGAAGAATCAGTTTCAAAGTTTGAGGACGGCTGTAAAGAGCTGGATATATGGGAGTCAAGCGATCAAGGCGATCTTCTTGAATGTGCACTCATCTTTCTAGGTTCCGTGCTTGAGAATAGCACTCACTGGAAACATGTTGCATCTCTTATTGAAATGAAAGACTGCTTGAAGTACGTCTGCATTCCGAATGTGACATTCGATTACGTCTTCTCAAATGCGTTGTTCTCATTGACCTCAATCATTAAATTTGTCGATCATGAACGGCCTTCATTTGCATTAGATGATCTTTTGGATGCTATTTCCACTTCGTTAGAAAATTTACAGGAGTTCACCAACTTCAACAATGACGAATCGTCATTTTTCGATCAGTTTGACAAAAATGATCACGGCTCTGCACTCAAAGGTGGTGAGTTCCTATCAAGGCTTGGAATCATTGACTGTCTTCTTTACGTTTTCAGCGATCATTATGGCTCTGCGAACAAGCTAACGGCGAATAGCATGCAACAATTATCGTCATATTTTGCGTCTGATACGGGAGTTAAGTTGTTAAATGAACTTGCTCTCTTTTACAGGAGAATCACTCTTGAGGAGGTGATCATTCATTCAAGAACGCCGGCAGAAGCTTGTAAAGATGTATCTGCCGTTAGCAATGATTTTTCACCATTTCAGGTGAAAATAGGCAAGCCAAACGAAAAGAGTGGAGAGTGGGATGGAACTAGTGCAAAATTCAAAAACCTCTCAGTTTTATGTTTCCACTTCTCTAGATGTCAATCTTGGTTGAGGTACATCTTCAATTCATTGTGCCGGATCACGACGGATAAGAGGCAGGAGAATAAATTTGGTATGGTGCCTAAAAACTCAACCCGGGTGGTAATTGAATTCTCCAATTTTGTTGTCAAGATCCTCGGTGATGTTAAGACAGAAAATCTGGAAATCAAGACTGGTTATTACTTGGTGATGGTGAATCTTGTGTATTCATCTCTGTACATGCGGAGCAGAAATACCGAGCAAGTAAACACCATCATGGTTATCTGTTTGCTTCAGAACCAAGGAATTATCAAGTTACGCGAGCTCGCGGTGACTTACTTCAAATACTTACAATCATTCAACAAGGAGGATGTCGATAAGTATGACCAGATCGACTATGTGGATATTAATCCATGTTGTACCTCGGTTAAGCTGTTGAGCCAAATTCTCAGCATCTTCACATCTATTGCCACAAAAACGATGATTGCTCCAATCCCTGCTCAGGAGAAGTTATATCCAGACCTTTTCAAGAATAGCTACCCTTATTATAGAGAGTTGAACAATTCAGTTCTTATTCAAACCTCATTGGCAAGTTTTGGACTTCTCAACGAGCTGCTCAACCCTGAGCATGGATCAATCTTGGAGACAAAGCCTGAAAATATTCCACTGAATCTGATCGAGAAGTTGATTGCTGTAAGCAAGAATTTTTACTGTTCAGTGTCAACATCTCAATCGCCCGTGTTCGAGGGAAGACTTTATCCTTTGACGTACGAACAGGTTTCTCCATCGACTGGAAAACTTGAGTATTTAAAGAGCTTAGGGGTTTCAGATTCCATAGCTCTAAATTTCCTTACCTTTTACAGGAACAGTCTCGATGTCCTTTACTCACAGGATGTTGATGAACTCTACGAACAATTCGATAACCCAGATTCCGAAAGTATAGACGGTGATGACGTTAACTGGGAGACCGTGTCTGCTCGAGCAGTTGATCAGAAATATCAATCGTCAGATCCAACCCCTGTTGGTCCACAATACCTGCATGTGTGTACTTTAGATGACCTGAACTTTTCACGAGGGGCCAATGAGAGCAACTTTATCGAGTACTGGCTTCAAATCTCTCAGCTTTTCCCGAAGGCAGTTTATCGTGTTGCCGATCTCCTAAGCACGGTTGTTTCCAAATCATCATATGGAGAAACTATGGATTATTCAGAAGTCCTTGATTCAGTATTCATGAGCATCTGCTCTTTTGGCTTCAGTCCTGAAAATGACGCAATTTCAGAAAAACTCGCAAGCATGTTAAACCTTCTTGCCTTGTTGCTAGATGAGCATTGTGTCAACACCTACGCAGAGGTGATGGACAACATTCTATCAGTCATTGGTGGTGAAATAACTGTTGAAAGTGCCAATACGATTTGGTTCCCGAGTGCTTTACTTGTCTTTGAAAAAGTTTATGCAGCATGTCGGATACCGATGAGTCCTGTTGTGGAACCATTTCAGCAAGAATTTAGTATTGCCCCTTCATTTAATTTCACTCCAGTCTACTCGATTGATCCTGGGATGGCTCGCAATCTACTGGAAACAATACTTGAAATTGAAAATGTTGAAAAAATTGAGACTGCTTTGGCGATAGCTAAGATCCTTATTCTCTACTGCGATTCTGATGAGAGTGGCATGTTAATAAGTAGGTCTAAAGTCATTAAGGCGCTCATTCGGTCGAATCGAAAATTTGCAGATTCAGACACCAATTTGCAAGCCCTTGTGATTACCTTGGTGAGACGTTGCATGGAATCTCGTGAAATTATTGAGGCCTATTTTGCCAAAGAGCTCGAACGGATTCTTGCTACTCGCAAGAAGGATAAGAAGGCGAATACCAAGCCCAAAATCAGAGAGCTTGCTGGTCTCCTCAAAGAGAACTCTGCCCTCGTTATGCGTTCTGACCAAATTTTTGTCGATCTTATTGTTGATACGTGCATGCTGCACCAATGTACAATACCGATCAAAAACCTTAATGTCTGTGCGTTGAGTAATGACCAGCTGAAGTTCTTGGCTGGAAATGATGTGCTAATGAAAGAAGTTGAAAAAGAGGAATCTCGTGGTCCAACTGGTTTGATGCAAATTCTTTTAAGTGAACTTATGGGAGTTGCAAAAAAGGATTTCGTCACTTCTCCTGAGGACGATAACAGTGACAAGCGGAAGGATGAGAAGAAAAAATCTGATGCAGATGACATGTATTCGAAACAGGTGATGTTCAAGAATACTGAGTGTGCATATGCTTGCTTTCTTCTTCAAACGATTGCGGAGCTATTGTTTTCTTACAAGCAGGCCAAAACCGAGTTCTTGACTTTCTCTAAGAAACAAAACGATGTCACGGTTGGTAAACCACGGAGCACTGCTCTGAACCTTTTACTTCACCAGTTTATCTCCTCGGATCCGTTCAATAGTGCAGCGTCAGCTCCTGTGAAAAGACGCAGGCTCGTTTCTTTGCTGTCCAGTGTTTGTATTGTTGCACTTGTTTCTTCCACTCCAATAAAGGGACTGAATTACGATGATCCGAAAATTATTGATCCTGACATGACATTTGTCCGCAAGTTTACAGCAGACATCTTGGTCAAGGTCATTAAAGAAGCTAACAGTGGAACTGAGAGTGCCTTGGACCGATACGGCAAGATAGTTGATATCTTGGACCTCATTTGCAAAACTCTCGGCGAGAAGTTTGAGCTCAGTGTATCATCCGCTGTTGACAAGACTGTGACTCAATTCGATGCATATTTCTTAGCTCGAGAGCTTCTCGAGAAAAAACTGCCAGTCGCTTTGTCTAACATTCTAGCTGATCTCGATGTTAACTTCCCGAGTACTGAAATGATATCCGCTGGAGTGATGCGTTGTCTGTCATCTCTGGGTTCGATTAAGGTCGCGAAACAAGATTTGTTCCGCGAACATGGTTCTGGAGATATTGAAGAAGAAGATTTGGACGAAGAAGATCTTGATGAGCGTGAAGAGACGCCGGATCTTCTCCGTAATTCTACACTTGGAATGTACGATGTTGAAGACGTCGAAAATGAAGAAGATGAGGATGAGGAGGATGACTTCCTTGACGGGGACGATATTGAAATTGTGTACTCTGAGGATGATGATGCTGAAGAGGATGATGATGATGACAACGATAACGATGAAATAATGGAATCCGATGTTGAAGTAATTGGAGAAGATGACGATGACGAGAACTCAAGCGACGCCAGTGATTCCAGTGACGGCAGTTCCGTTGATGAACTTCTAGACGAAGGTCAGTTCGTGATTGACATTGTCAGTGGCACCGACGAAGAAATGGATGATTCAGACATGGATGAGGAAGGTGATTATGGTGATTATCCGGAGGAGATCGAACTCGTTGCAGATGATAGCGAATTTGACGAAGAAGAAGATGAAGAGATGAACAACAGTGATGATGACAGTGCAATACTTGAGGAATGGATTGCAGAGCATGAGAATAACGAACGTCGTAGACGTGGCTCTCAAAGTCGTCGCGTCACCCTTCATTCCCGTGACAATGATTTCTTTGTTGAGGGCGAGTCTTCCAATGAGGAGGATAACGATATTTTTCAACGGTTTCACTCCAACCCATTTGAACCTCAAGAAGCTAGTGAATCTGAGATCCAGCTGTTGAGCAGTACATCTTTAGTTCCTCCAACAGAGACGGTGAGAGATTCTAATGATCGCGCAGCCTCTGTTTTCTTCCATCAATGGATTTTCCCAAGACAGGGAGGTCGTGCTCAGCTATTGCCTGTCAATGGTGGCCGTCTGACTGATATCTTACGTGCCCTCAATGGTCACTCACCGAATCAGTCAGGAAGAAAAAATCAGCAGGTTCCCAACATTTTTATCAAGTCCACAGTTCAGAGATGGACTGAAACAGTTGCTCTCTTCTACGGCAAGAATGCTACGAAGTGTGCATTAAGAGTGGTCCCAGCTGTTGTCAACCGCATAGTCGATAAAAGTATGAAGATATCTGCTGAGGAGAAGAGAAAAGAGGAGGAAAAGCTTGAAAAGATTCGTAAGGCTGCAGAGGAGAAGGAGGCTAAAAGAAAGGAGGAAGAAGAAGCTGCCAAGGCTGCTGCAGAACAAGAAAGAGAAAATGGTGATCGAAGTGAACCAGATCGAGAGCCAATATATGTGATGATTGCTGGTCGTGAAGTTGACATCAGTGGCACGGATATTGACCCTGAATACTTACAAGCTCTTCCGGAAGATCTACGTGAAGAAGTTTTTGCTCAGCACGTTCGTGAACGCAGAGCTGAAGCTAGCTCTAACGGTGAAACGATTCCAGAAATTGATCCAGCATTCATGGCAGCCCTTCCTGACGAGCTTCGCAACGAAATTATGCGGGATGAGTATCGTGCTTCATTTGAAAGTCGTATCATGCGTTCTTTAGGGGACAGAGATGATGAATTTGAGGATGATCAGGAAGAGGAGGATCATCTTTCGGAGGAGGATGAGGAGATTGAGGAAGTTAAGGAAAAGAAGCACCAGAAAATATTCTTTGCGCCGATGGTTGACAAGTTCGGCGTTTCTGCGTTGTTGAAAATGGTTTTTGTTCCCCAGCTATATTACAAACGTGAGAGTTTTTTCCGAACTTTGGGATACTTGTGCTATAACAAGCAAACTCGAA
Source organism: Ogataea nonfermentans (assembly GCA_003706255.2). Taxonomy (NCBI): domain Eukaryota; kingdom Fungi; phylum Ascomycota; class Pichiomycetes; order Pichiales; family Pichiaceae; genus Ogataea; species Ogataea nonfermentans. The sequence goes on along the minus strand of PPKT02000003.1, from coordinate 138,621 downwards.
GTGAAATTGTGACCATGTTGTTGTACATCCTACAAGAAGGAATAACGGATCAACTTTCTCTGGAAGCGACATATCAACAAATTTGTCAGCGATCACAAATTCAGCATGATCATCTCGGATCTCCTGTGAAGACTGCATCGACTGGTGCATCTCCTTCGTACTCTAGAAGCGGAAATTTCCCAATTGGTTGCACTATCTTGACTGTGGCTACCCAAGCAATCGATGTGATTCAGTATCTACTGGAAAATGAAAGCCATATGCGTTTCCATTTCTTGATGGACCAGGATAACAATCCATTAATGAAAAAGCTTGCCAAGAAGCACAAGCTGAAGGACAGCAGTTGTCGGTATCCAATCAATATTCTTTTGAATTTGCTTGATAACACTCTGATCAAGGAAGATACCAATTTAATGGATATCTTGTCCAGAACATTCCAGATTGCCACGAGACCGCTGCAAGCTATTCGTACCAAATTGAAAGAAATGGACGACTCGACCAAAAAACAATCCAAGACACCACAACTTCCTGTGATTCCTGACAGAAATCTAAAACAGATTATCAACATCCTTGTTGCGGATGAGTGCGCTAGCAAAGTTTTCCAACAGACGATCGCATCAATTCAGAATTTGTCTTTGATTGAAAATGCTAAAGTGGTGTTCCCGAAGGAGTTGTCTAAAAAGGCAACTTCACTAAGTCAAAAAATTGCCGAAGATCTGCGTGCTCTAATCAGTGATATGAGTACTGTTGCCGAGAACGATGAAATTCCATCTTTGACGAGCTTTGCGAGCGGATCGTCGGACCAGGCTAAACTTCTGCGTGTTCTCACTGCGTTGGATTATCTCTTCCAGACTAAACAAACAGAAACTGAAGGTTCTTCGGAGATCAAGGAGTTAAAAGAACTATACAAGAACTCTGCCCTGGGTCCTCTTTGGGGTGCTTTGAGTGATTGCTTGCGGATTTTGAGAGATACTCCTCATCTTGCGCATGTCGCCACTATTTTGTCGCCACTGATTGAAGCCCTAATGGTGGTTTGCAAACACAGCAAGGTAGAATATATGCCTGTTCGTGATGTGTTGCGTTACCAAGAGAAAGTCTATGATTTCACCAACGAGCCTATTGAGAGTTTGTTCTTTTCATTCACTGAGGAGCACAAGAAGATTCTGAATCAAATGATCCGCAGCAATCCGAAGTTAATGAGTGGACCTTTCTCTGTTCTTATTCGAAACCCTAAGGTGTTAGAATTCGACAACAAACGTATCTATTTCGATCAGAAATTGCATAACGATGATGACGAAAGACCTACTTTGCCTGTGAACGTTAAAAGAGACCAAGTTTTCTTGGACTCCTATCGTGCACTTTTCTTCAAATCTCCACAAGATATTCGGAAGGCCAAACTGGACATCCAGTTCCGTGGCGAACAAGGTGTTGATGCTGGTGGACTCACAAGAGAATGGTACCAAGTTCTTTCGCGCCAGATGTTCAACCCAGACTATGCTCTATTCACCCCCGTCGCCTCCGACAAGACGACCTTCCATCCAAACAGAACTTCCTGGGTGAACCCTGAACACCTATCGTTTTTCAAATTTGTTGGTTTAGTCATCGGAAAGGCTGTTTATGACGGATGCATGTTGGATTGTCACTTCAGTCGTGCCGTCTACAGACAGATACTTGGCCGGCCGGTTTCTTTGAAGGATATTGAGTCTTTAGACTTGGACTATTACAAATCTTTGATTTGGATGTTGGAGAACGACATCACCGACATTATTGTTGAAACTTTCTCTGTCGAAACTAATGATTATGGTGAAGAAAAGGTCATTGACTTGAAACCGAACGGAAGAAATATTCTAGTTACCGAAGATAATAAGCAAGAGTATGTCAAGCTGATCGTTGAGTACAGACTGAAGACTAGTGTTCAGGAGCAAATGGACAACTTTTTACAAGGTTTCTACGAGATCATCCCTAAAGATCTCATTGCCGTTTTTGACGAACAAGAGCTTGAGTTGCTCATCTCTGGTCTTCCTGATATCGATGTCGATGACTGGAAGAATAACACAATTTACCAGAACTATTCTGCCTCATCACCTCAAATTCAGTGGTTCTGGCGTGCAGTCAAGTCCTTTGATGCAGAAGAAAAAGCAAAACTTTTGCAGTTCGCTACGGGAACAAGTAAGGTTCCTTTGAATGGGTTTAAAGAATTGGCTGGTATGTCAGGAGTCTCCAAATTTAGCATTCACCGCGTTTATGGATCGACGGACCGTCTCCCATCATCGCACACCTGTTTCAATCAAGTTGATCTCCCTGAATACGAGAGCTATGACAAGCTACGGGGTTCTTTATTGTTGGCTATTATGGAAGGTCATGAAGGATTTGGATTTGCTTGAGAATAATTATAATTATTTCATAAATTATAATAATAATATTTAAATATTTATCTATGTCCAAAAGACAAAATGAAAATGCTGATCGACGAGTGAAGAGGGGTAAGGTTGAACCAGAAGAGCAAACAGTTCTCGACAAAGTTGCTATCCATCCGTTGTTGAGACAGAATGCTCCCATTCGGACAAACTTTAACCCTTTAAAGAATGCTCGGAAACGAGAAGGTTTTGTTGTGAATCCGTACATCGACCAAAAGGACATGAAATACTCTCGTCCACGGCGAGAATTCCAACTGAATGAGAAAGGAAAGTTTATAGAGCGCGCAAATGAGATTCGACGGCGGTTGGAAGAGGAAAAGAAGGAACAAGAGGAGGTGAAAGAGCTCGCTCGTCAAGGACTAACTCCAGATGAGAGTTTGGGAGAACAATACTTTTTACCTGTTCGACCGCCTGCAATTGAATGGTGGGACCAACCTTTACTGAACGAACGCCGATATGGTGATTTGACCAAGACAAAGTATGGAGATAAGGAGGATTTGAAAAATCCAATAACTGAATACGTCCAACACCCTGTTCCTGTGATGCCACCCTGGGAAAAGCACCTTCCCCCACCACAACCCCTATACTTGACTAAAAAAGAACGGAAACGGTTGAGGAAGAATGATCGCCAGATGAAGTTAAAAGAGAAGCAAGATAGGATGAAGCTCGGACTTGATCCTACTCCTGCTCCCAAGGTAAAGTTGAAGAATCTGATGAACGTACTCACAAATGATGCAATCAAGAATCCAACCCAGGTGGAAATGCGTGTACGTCGCGAGATCGAAGACCGTAAGTTACAGCATGAGGCTGCAAACCAGGAACGGCAAGCTAGTAAAGAAGACAGAGCTGAGAAAATGGCAAAAAAAAGCGAACGCGATTTGGAGAAGGGGTTTTTCTCTGCTGTGTTTGTAGTGGAATCGCTCCAGAATACTCAACACAGGTATAAACTGGATATCAATGCTAAACAACTGGGCTTAAAGGGAATGTGCTTGAATTTACATGACGGACTCAGTTTGGTTATCATAGAAGGTGGAGAGCGAGCTATTGGAAAATACAAACGTCTTCTTCTTAATCGTATACAGTGGGATTGTCAATGCGTGTTAATTTGGGAGGGCCAACTAATTGATCTCCACTTTTCCAAATGGACCATGTATGATTTTGCCAACGAGGATGAAATTTTGTCCCTGTTGGGTAAATACAGACTAGACAACTACTGGAGTCAGGCGCGAAATGCATTAATCAACACCAATGGCAAATAACTTATTCTATTTACATTACTCTTCAATCTTAGCAAGCAGATCGGAGTCTCTGAAAATGAGATACTCTTCTTCCCCCACCTTGACGTTGGATCCGCCAAAAGCTGGAATGAGCACCTTATCTCCAGCATTCACACTAGTCTTGATCAGCTCACCCTGCTGGTTAGTTATTCCAGGGCCAACGGCGATGACGTTTGCAACATTAAGCTTCTCCTGATTCTTCTCCGGGATGTAGATTCCGGAAGCCGTTTTCTGGGCTGGTTTAACTCTCTGCACCAGAATTCTGTCAAGAGTTGGGATAATGGACTTTGCGGACTTGAGGAAGGACTGATGTTAGCATATCTAAAGGGTCTTCACTTACCATTTAAATGATAATTTTTCTCGAATATTTCCAGTAAATTTATTCTTTAAACAGTGCTGACGTCAGCGATGACACGCGACACCCCCAGTATTATCCAACCAAAATACTCTATTTAGAGAATCGATATTTCCATATGGCTGGAGGATACGTTATTTTTGGCACTAAAGTTGCACCACACTGGGTAAGTATCTGAGGAAATGGTTTACTAACCTTTAGCTTGCTATTGGCACAATTTTGACCGTGATTGGCGGAATTGCCGGCCCTAAGATGCTCTCTTCAACTCCCCCTCCAGCTCCTGCTGCTCAACCGATTCAATCCTCCGAGCCAGACTTCGATGTTGAGAAGGCCATCAAGTGAGTATACATCCATTAAAGTACTAACTTCAGCGACTTCCTTGCATCAGACAAGAAGGAGTAGGATGCAAACAATTGACTAAACCCGAAACCTGAAACTTAAAGACTATGGCGTGTTTAGCACCAACAAAATCGTGTATAGAATATCTAGTTTGATTTCTTGCTTTGGCTTATAGTAAATTAACTCTAATTGAAGTAAATCTAGCTGCTGTCAAATATTATTTTATTTGACCTATTTATCATGCTTCTTCTTGCCATTGGTGATTTACACGTCCCCGAGCGCGCGGTGGATATTCCTCACAAGTTCAAAAAGCTGCTCCAGCCTACTGGAAAGATTGAGCAGGTTCTTTGCTTAGGCAATGTGACTAACTCACAATCGACATTGGAGTTTCTCAAGTCGTTATCTCTAGATTTCCAGCTGGTCAAAGGCGAGTTTGACCAAGATCTCAATTTGCCTCTCTCCCTAGTTTTTACCTATGATAAGCTTAGGGTTGGGCTTGTCAATGGGTTCCAGATCGTTCCTAAAGCAGATCCCTTGAGTCTTCTTACACAGGCGCGCTTGATGGACGTAGACATCCTCATTTACGGCTCAACACACAAGGTAGAAGCATACACGCTGGATGGGCGGTTTTTCGTCAATCCGGGAAGTGCCACTGGAGCGTTCAGCAGCAGTAAAATGGACCAGGAGGATTTGGACGCTGTGGACGCTGTACTAGACGAACCAAAGAAGAAGCTGAAAGAGGAAAAGAAAGAAGAAAGCCCCGAGAACGAGGATGAAGAAAAGGAGAACGATAGCGAGAAAAGGGAGGATACAGACGAGAAGACCGAGACAGAAGTGTCAACCAAAGAAATTCCTCAAATTGAAGAATACATGGACCCCGTTCCTAGTTTCTGTCTACTGGATATTCAAGGATCTGTGTGCACATTGTATCTTTACACGTTGATTGATGGCGAGGTGAAAGTGGACAAGTTAACGTATCGCAAGGAAGAACATGACTAATTTAAATATTGTAATCAAAATAATCACGTTTCCTAACCCTAATTGAGGTTTAACCCAAAGCTATTTGGAAATAATTTTCCGATGAAAATTTTTTAACTTTTTATTCATCTTTATATTTGTCAGGAGACAGATGGAAGGATTAACACGCATATGATGACCAGAGTGCATTTGGCTCGAGACGAGGCAGTGGGCGTTGTGTCTGCTGTCTTCATCGATGTGGAAAAACACACGCTACCTAAATATCTTTGTCTGAAACGTGCTAATATCCATTGTCTGATGGTAAGAGATGTCTACTACATATTTTGTACCCCATCTTGCAGGATGCTTTCGAGTAGGTCCTCTTCTAAATTATCCTCAATTCCTCCCTGGAAGCTGCTCGGCACTAGCTCCGACAACACCAGGTCTTTCTTCATGTAATATGCGTCCTCTTTGTCTTGGTAGTAAGATTTCTCGATGCTCAGCACCTCGAACTTGAGCGTGTCTTTATACAAGTGTAATGCGGCTCTGTTGCTCTTCCTCACGTGCAAAGACACGTATTTCGCCTGGTAGTTCTCGCACAGGCTGTACAGGCACTGCCTCATGAGCTTGTCGGCCAAACCCATACGTCTGTAAGTACGCATCACTGACAACGACGTCACATGTCCATGGGGTGTTTTGTCTTCTGCATCCGGGTCATCATCCATCTTTCCAAGGACGTAACCCACAATTTTCTCACCCCGGCCGGTGTATTGCATGTCCTGCTTGACATTTTGCCCCGACGGCGTATCCTGGTGGTCAAGCTCTGGATCTATGGTTGTTGCCACAAACGAGGCTTGTGGCCATGAAAGTAAGTGATATAGGTAGTATTTCATAGTGTAGTTCTCGGGTAGATTGGTGAGGTTGGCATTTTGCATACCTTCGAGGTCATCGATGGTTGCCGGTCTAATTGTAATTGCCATGGCTTTTGAGAGAAAAAAAAATAACTTGCACTCCAGAAAAGTTGTGTATTTTCCATGTCAAAACTTGTCTCTGGATACGACCCGATGGTGGGCCCGCGCGCGACAGGGGCCACTCCCGCTACCCGAACACGTGTTTCCATCTATGATCGTAATCTCCATCGAACGAAACACGAGATCAGTGTCTCGAGTCTGAGTTTCCTCTTTATGGAGATGGTGTCAATGAATTTGAACCAGGCTAAGAGCCTGATGGAACTTGAACGCAAACTTAACAATCTTGGCTATTCCATTGGACTCAAGTTACTGGAACTTGCCTCTCTGCGTGCAAATTTCAACAACAATCTTACATCCTCTGGCAAGTCCAATATGTCCAAGCGTGAGATCAAGGTTCTCGAAATCCTACATTTCATCACCACCAACGTGTGGCCCAGCTTATTCGAGAAGCCTGCAGACAACCTTGAAAAGTCATCCGAGTCTCCATACCAATATATGATCATCGATAACTCTCCGCTTCTTATGCGCTACATTTCGGTGCCCAAACAGTACGAGGGACTCAATTGCGAAGCTTTTGTTGCAGGGATAGTGGAAGGAATTTTAGACTCGGCATTTTTCAAGTGCGAGGTCAGCGCGCATACTGTTCCAATTGAGAACCATGCAGGAAGAACAGTGTATCTTATCAACTTCAACGAGACCGTGATAAAACGAGAAGCAGCACGTTAGACGATTTGGTGGTGCTCTTAGGGACTGGCATAGTGTATAATGTAATTGAGTTTATTGACCGATCTTTTGTCTTGTTTAAGTATCCCTATTTTTCTCCCTTTTTCTTGTCTCCCTTATTATGCCGACAGTATTTAAAGATCGCAACAAGCCAAAGAGAGGTTAGTATGACCATGCTAATACCCTAACCTTAGTCTATAAACGTCGGACCAACGTGTTGAAGCCCAAATCAACCAACATTATTACCACAAATCCGAAAGACTTTCAAATACTGGTAGCATCTCCAGACAGCTCAAAGGTCATTGGACAATCAACTTTGGATAATCTACCAGGTGCAAAGACTCCTCCGATGCTTGTCTACAGTTCAAGCTCGATTCTAAACGAAAACAATGTATCTGTGACTTCGACTCCTTTCCAGACACCAATCCCTGAGGTGCCAGAAATTTCGGAGTTGGAGTTAGAAAAAGAGGAGACTTTTGTTAACTTCCTCAGTAAATTCGATACGAAAACACGGAAACTGACAAAAAGAGTCGGTTTCGAGGACCAAAAGGCCCAAGTTACAAAACTAATGATTAACAAGAAAGATAAGAAGAAAAGCAGGAAATCTATAATCCCGAATACAACTGAAAGTCTACTCAACCTGAGTCCTACCAGATACAAGATTACCCGTTTTCTAGACATCACAGCCCAAGAACTGCATAGATGGACTCGCAAAGATTTTGAACTATTCGTCAACTTGGGCCCTCAATAAAGAAAAATCGGTGATTATTGCTTTCGTGGCCCAGTCGGTTAAGGCGTCAGTCTCATAATCTGAAGATCGCGTGTTCGATTCTCGCCGAGAGCAATTTTTTTTATTTACCTTTGGTGATTAAATGACGCCTCCAGTTGTACAAGCCTACCCTCATTCTACTGTTATGATGCACTGCCACTCAACTGCACAATGTTGGCGCAGCTACGTCTCGGAAAAATTGTCTTCTGCCCACTATATTTGATTGCTTTGCTACCCAACGCACCGCCACACCAGCCACGCAATTTTGCAGCGGAAAAGCACATAAGGTGAGTCAGTGCAAATTACTCAACACAATTTTTAGGGTATCTTTAAACGATGACTTCTGGCAAGTATCCTGGATCGCCCACAATGAGGACACCTGGCTCTCCTCTCCCACAGGTCAGGCAGACCTCAATCGTCGAAATGCTTTCGACCCCACCGCCTATTGAACATCTGGAACTCAATTCCATTGACAACTCAATTTCAGGTCCAGCCTCTCCATCTAGTCACGGATTTAGCATAAATCAGCAATATCAAGGCCAGACAGCAGCTTCTTTGTCGAGAAATACATCGATGTCGTCGACAACTTCAACGTTTCTGGGTGGTACCGCTGTGGAATGGCACCACATCCCTTTGAGCGAGCTGGTCGAGCAAAATAAACTCATTACCATTAGCTCCAAAGTTTCTGTCGAGCAAGCGTTTGATACACTGGTGAATAACGGCTTGTCCTCGGTACCTGTGGAAGAGTTTGTGCAGGACCCAAACTGTCTCACTTTTGACTACACGGACCTCAACTCTTATCTATTGTTGGTCCTAAACAAGCTGAAACCGGAGAGCTTTTTGCAAATCAACTACGAACCACGCGAAGAGATTCCTACTCTCATCAAACGGGCCCAACATGGGGAGCAAGTTCCAGTCTCGTTTGTCATCCGCCTCACGAACAAGAATCCTTTCATCAAATTGAATGAGCAGGATACCCTGTCTACTGTCGTGGAGATCCTTGGAACTGGTGTTCACCGAGTTGCAATCACCAGAGGGAGCCAGTTGACAGGTATTTTATCGCAGAGGCGTTTGGTGAAGTTCCTCTGGGAGAATGCTAGACGATTCCCATCCATGGAGCCGCTACTCAACTCGACTATTCAAAGTTTAAATATAGGCTCTTCAAACGTGGTTAGTATTTTTGGAGACCAATTACTTATGGAGGCACTGATTAAGATGCATGACTTGATGATTTCGTCTCTTGCTGTGGTGGATAGAAATTTTAATTTGCTCGGCAACATTTCAGTTACGGATGTGCGGCTGGTGTCCCATTCCTCTAAGAGCGACCTTCTTTATAAGTCGTGTTTGCATTTCATCTCTGTGATTCTCAATTCTCGTGGTCTCGAGAACGGTAAAGACTCGTTCCCTATCTTTCATGTTACGACGTCTTCCTCACTCGCGCGCACTATGGCAAAGCTTGTGGCTACTAAGGCTCATCGTCTGTGGATTGTCAAACCGGACACACAATCTTCGGTTTCCTCGTCCTCAACTGGACCAGCGTCTCCTATAGAGGCCAAGATGATGCAATCACCATCTTCTTCCAGTGTCTCGCTTCATCAACAACCGTCTCCAGGAGCAGATTTGAACGAGTCACGCACGTCGGGCAAATTGGTTGGTGTGCTGTCATTGACTGACATTCTCTCTCTATTTGCAAAGACTCTCGGCAAAGAGCATGTTGAGCCTTCCATTGCTCGTAAACAGAGAAGAAGGTCCAGTAGCAGTGCCAGCAGTAGAACTACTTCTTCACTCGAAATGTTCAGGAAAAGCATCAGCGACCACAATGATAGGCAGCAGGACAGGTAGTTGAATTTAAAAGTGTATGTATATATTGCAATGAACTGAGAGGCTACCAAGAAGATATCTCTTGAAAGATAATATACATTAGATCCTAGCTAGGGAATATGTTTCTGCGTTTTATGGGCGACGGCTGAAGTGCAGACCGTTTGAGGGGCGATGCATGTGGAGTTCTACGTTTGTTAGCATTCGTCTCACGAAGTGGCTGTTGTATGAGCTTCTGGAGTTCTGCAAATGCTGGAATTGTCTCTTGTGGTTCTACAGGCTTGATCTCGCTCTTCAGGCCAGTGAGGCCGGTCTTAACATCGGCCATAGTAGACTCAAGATCATGGTGAGATTTCCTCAACAGATCGTACGACGAACTAAGTTTGAGTTGCTGTTGTGTTTGTGTCTCCAAACTGGTTGCGACGGTTGCCACAGATGAGTTTATGCTGGTCAACTTGGCCTCGTGGTAGTTGAGATAGCCCAAATCTGAGTCCATTTGGTTTTTGAGAGTAGAGTTGCATTCGTTGACAGTTGAAGAGAGACAGTTTCCTTTCTCCGAAAGCAATTGATGAAGAGATTTGTTCTCGGTGAGCCATTTATTCTCTTCACTTAAAACTTTGTCCCTGGTTGAATTGAGTACTAATTGGACTGTCTTTTTAGTTAGGTCGTGAGAGAATTTCTCAAACTGACTTTCAAGCAGTTTCTTCATATCGTTGATCTTCTGTGCAGATTCCGCGGTAACTTCCTCTAGCATTGACTTTTCGTTGAAAGAGGTTTGCAGATTTTCATCGAATCTCACATCATTAGCGTGATTGTCGTCGATTCCAGAAGCTAATTGGCCAATCTGAGTTTTTAGTCCATCAAACATTGTTTGCAGTTCGTGTTTAAACAATCTTAATTCTTCTGTTTTCTCAAGAACCCTGTCCTTCAAAGCTATCTGTTCTTTTCCGATTAGTTGAATTTGATCAGTAATCTGCTGTCCAAGGCCAGCAAGATCTAAGTCGTGCTCTTTTTGTGGTTTTCCCTCCATATGATGCATAAGTGGGCGTATTGCCTCTTCTAGCTTATCTTTCAAGCTTCTCTGAAACTCGGTCTGCACTTTCACTAGGCGCTGTGATTCCTCGTGGCAGTGGTCAATCACCTTCTTTGTCAATCCAACAACATTCATCTCGCGTGCTTGTTGAGTTTCCAGCGTTTTTGCCATCGAACTTAGTCGTTGTTCCGCGGCCTTCAAGCTGTGCATAAAGTTGTTTTTCTGTTGACGTTCATGCTCCAGTTGTTTTGAAGATTCCTTTGTTTGGACGGCCAACAAATCATTCTGTCGTCTGAGCTCCTCAGTTTCATTGGTGAGGTTTTTATAGTTGATCATCAGCTCATTATAATTGCCCTCATTAAGATAAACGCCCTCTTTGCTTCGTGTAGCCTTGAGATCGAGTTTGAGTCTATAGTTTTCCTCAACAAGCTCTTTAAATAGCACCTTATCGGATACTAGAGGACCTATCTGGGCAGTGTTGCGAATATCTTTTGCTTTTGTAGCGTATTCAAGTGTACTAGTTGTAGCCTGGCAATCTACGCTAGCTGGCGAAATGTTTGCCACCAAAACTGTTTTTGTCTTTCCACCAAGGGAGTCTTGAAGCAGTCTAGTCAGTTTCGATTCTCGGTAAGGTATATAGCTGCTCTTATCAACGAGAGCATTGATGACTCTTCCCAAAGTCAAGAGTGACTGATTGATCGAACCTGCCTCTTTCGCTCGTTGATTGATGGCCCCAGAGCGACTGATATTCTCTGATCCTGCGAGATCCACCAGATTCATTTTCGCAAATTGATATTCAGATTCGTTCTTTTTATGTATCAGCGATATGGTGAAGATGGTGTGCGATCGGCTCGATAGATCGTTCATTTTTGTAGCTGCCGTTTGACGACGGTCGAGACCCTGTTTGAGCAATTTGAGTCCTTCTGTTGCCGTTTTAATATGATACTCCTCAAGTCCCTCGATACGAATGCTCGAGCCTGCCTGTTTCTTGTGCTCAAAGATGCGCAGGCGAGAGTTTTTGGCGTCCCCCAGTAGATCTTTCAACTCCTCATTGTATATCTCGACGAAAGAGCATTTCACAATGTATTCCGCATCCACTCGTTCGAACAGCTTGCAAAGCACACGTGGCACCAAGCCGGCATCTCTGGTAGGCTCGATATTGCTTGTGTCTCCACACATCGTATAAGTCTTCCCTGATCCGGTCTGGCCATAAGCAAGTATTGTACAGTTGTATCCCTTAATAAACTCATTAAAAAGCGGAAGTCCAACACCCTGAAAGAAAATGCTCTGATCCACTCCTGGTCCAAACGCCTGGTCAACCGTATAAACCCTTGTGTCCGCAACCTGGCTCGTAATAAAATCTTGTGATGTGTTAACACTGACCTGATTTGCGCCGGGTTGATCTGGAATCCGCACTACGACAGGACTTTTCACTTGAAGCTCGTGCTCATTTCGCCCACGACAGCGCACAATGACACTGATTGACTCTGTTGACATTAAAGTATAAATAATAATAATAATAATAATAACAATAATAATATTTTTTCGCGTAGCTGATGTAGATAACTAGTTAGCTACGTGAAAGGGAAAGAGTATTCTGTTTCGGTGAAAAATCGCTGGTCAAAACTCTGATTAAGCTCAAGGAGTCTTCCGGATTCGTCTCGGTAACGAAGTCGACGCTGTGTCCAAATCTTCTTCACCTTGTCAATGTACATTTTGGCACTCTTCAGTCCCACAGAAAGCAGTCTGTGTAGCAAACAGTCAATCAAAACTTTGTCTGTAGCATCCAAACAGCAGTATGCACACATGATCAGACACCACTGGAACATGCAAATGCGATGATCAATATCATAGTTGAGATAATCGCTGAACTCCAATTGGCGTTGTGGGATAGATAGTTGCTTCTGACACAAATTTTCAAGCTCTTCGTCTTTTAAACTGAAGGAGTTTGCATCTTCATCTACCGTGACTCCCTTTGTGTCTTTCTCAAGCACAATATGCGAGTTGTAGTGTTCCTCTAGCACTTCTAAATCATAATCAGTGAGATCTTTATAATTTAGCTGGATAAGAAAAGAGCACGATTCGAGAGCTCCTTTCAACAGCCGCTGCACCGCTGAATTGTCCACGCGCGTTCCTAAAAACTGCTCGCAAGTCAGCACGTACAAATACAAAGATTCAAGTCGAAAGTTCTGAGTGAAATCAAAGAATGAATACCAGAAATTGGCTGCCTCATCATGATTCTGCAGTTTCATCCCGGTTACGAACTCGCGCATCTTGGGTGATGACATGCGGTAATATCCGGACAAAGCTAGCTTGGTCTTATCTGCGCCCTCGTAAAGAGGGTGAAACTTAGAGTCAATCGGAATAAGGTAAGGTTTTTTGTTCGTGATAATGTAAAATTCTCTAGCTTTGTTAATGAGAGAGAATATTTTGGCAATAGTGAACGGCTCCACAACGTCAAACCGTTTCGCAGCAACAATCTCTTTGGCCACCTCTGTTGCCTCGTCGCTGTATCCCAGGTACATTTTGAAGCCTCCCACAATGTACCTCTCGTCTGTCTGCCCATCCACCACCATCCCCATTTTACTTAGCTGATTTAAGGGACCATGGTTTAGCGGCACCGGAATCCACGTTGCAAGCTCGTTTAGATCCAAGCTGCTTCCACTTGTCGCTGCCATTCCCGAAGATAACTCAAGAGAAGAAAACAGATATCGAGACAAGATCAACGACTCTGAATTTACACTCTGTGCTCCCATGAATTTGCTGAGAAATTGCTTGGCCCCATGCAGATGTAATGACCAACGGTAGTCCTTATTGGAGGAGAGATCAGCAGCCAGTATCAGACTTGTAAGTAAGGCTGATTCTACTTTCTCGCCAGAATCATCCATGTTCTCCAAAATTCCCTTAAGAGACTGGAAGCAGTTGGACAAGTAATGAACCCTGTATTTATCGTTCAGCTCGATCTGGCTATCTAGTGATTCGAGGTATGCAGGGTCCGTCTTGTGGGCAGATCTAGCAAGATGATTGTCTCTGTCTATTCGAGCTTTTTCGCTCAAGAAACGGGCGCCAGACGCAAGCATGGCATTCAATAGATAGGTGCTTTTCTTAGCCTCTTCCAAGAACGTCACGATGAATGGTGACTTCAGGTACGATGTTGCCAGCGGGAACAGAATGAGATGGACATTCTTCACAAATGACTGTAGATGGTGGGATTCAGAAAAGTTGATTTCAAGTGATTCAGCGATATTGTTCAGATCAATCTCGCTAAAACTCTTGTCCAAATTGAAGAGATAATCATAGTCCAAAATTGACTCTGATTGAGCTTTCTTGGGCATCGTATGAGTTTCTGGCCTGTCACTGGTCTCCGAATAATCATACTCCGGTAGTAAAAGCTCCAAGTCGTTTTCATGGTCGTTCTCGAAATATTCCGAGAGTCCGGATATCCCTCCGAATAACAGCTCCTGGTTGGCCAAAAGGTTTGAAAGGCCTTCAGTAACAGACTGTGATGACTCGATCTTGGGCGATAGTTGGGTCTTTGGATCGGAAATAGGTGTTGATGGTGTGGGCGTCCGTTTCTTCTCGGTCAAGTTGAGGCTTTGGAATTTGAAAACACGATAGTATATACACTCTGAATTTATCTTCGCACAACGACCACAAGTGGGCAATGCCTCATCGCACTTGACTTTGCGTTTCTTACACGCAAGACACCCATTTCTGGAGTATTTCTGGCGTTTTCGTGAGGGTTTCTGGTCTGCCTTGGTCATGAATGTTGCAAAACCTTTACTGATAAGAAATTCCTAATTAGGAAAAGAATACTAAGATCCAAAAAAACAAAGCTAGAATCCATTTAAATCACTATCTAGTTGTTCTACTCAGGTGTTCCGAATAAGAAATCGCCAATTTTGTGGTACCAGCGTCTCACGGGCTTTCCATTCACCGCAAGATTGTGAGCCAAAAATCTCTCGTGTGCCTCGATTTCTTCCAATCCCGTAACAAGATCAGCATCCATAGGATTCACATACTTGGTACGCTTGAGAACCTTCCAGAAAATATACAGTGCAATGTCAATGAAAATCATCAGGTACGAAAACAGGAATGACTCGACAGACCATCCTCCTGGAATGAAAACGTAGTATCCTTGCACCCAAATCATACAGAAGATGGCAATAGCTGCGGCAATTGTGATATACGGTTGGCCCCAAGCTTTGAACCGGAAACTCTCTCTGTCGATACCTTGTTTGAACACCGCACGTCTGAAATGGAGGTAAGTGATCAGGATCGAAAGGAAGTTGATCATCTGCGAAGCTGTCACCAGATTGGTAATCCAAGTCAAAACTGTAGCAGAACTCTGACTAAGCTGTAAGAAGGCCAGTAGACCCCAGCATAGCGACAAAATAACTGCGTAAATAGGCACACCAGCCTTATTGCAATGAGTAAAAAGATATGGTGCCTTTCCTTCCAACGCCATTCCGTACAAACTTCTAGAGGAACAGAAAGTGTAGGAATTTCCAGCAGAGAACGCAGAAGTAAGCAGCATTGCGTTAACAATATGAGGCAAAACTTTGATCTTCATGTTGTTCATAGCGACAATATACGCTGATGAGCCAGCACCAGGACGTCCTTCGCTAATGGCAGCATTCAGAGCCGGGTCGTTCCATGCACAGCATGTTCCCATGGCCAAAGCACCTCCAACGAAGAAAATTGTCAATCTATAAGCCACCTGCTTGTAAGCTGAAGGGAGAATCTTTCTAGGATTCACCACCTCTCCAGCAGACATTGAGACGTATTCCGGTCCTGCAACAAGGAACGAGTAGGTAATCATAGCGCCAAGCAAGGCTTGAAACCGCCCCAGGTTACCTGTGTGAAGGTACTCTGCCATTGGTGGTTGCCAATTACGGAAACCATAAACATCATGAAGTGGATTTCCACCAACCATAGTGATGAAAACGAAAATCATAAGTCCAACAGCCAAGATGACCTTTCCAATGGCGAGCCAGAACTCGGTCTCTCCATAGTACTTGACGGCAGAAACGTTGATAAGGAAGTATAGAGCCAGCTGGATCGCAATAGGGATTGCCGGCGAGTAATCATCTCTCCAGAAGTGGATCAAGGTATTGAACAACGTCAGCTCGAATGGAATCAATGAACCTTCCAAGACCCAGAAGTTCCAACCTGTCATGAAACTGAAAGATTCGTCAACACATCTCTCGGCCAATCTGATGAACGGAGATGGGATAGGCAAGTAGCAGACCATTTCTGCACAGGCAGCTGTGACGGCCAAAATTGGCATACACCAAATAATACAACCAAGAAGCAATCCCAAAGGGCCACTCTTGGCCAACTGTGAAGAAACACTCACGAAAAGTGCCACTCCGATTGTTCCTCCAATACCAATTAACTGGATATGTCTGTTCTGTAACCTTCTGTGGGTATGTCCGATGTCGAACAGATCAAGGTCAGAAGAATACTCGGTGACCACCTCGTAATTTATCTCCCCACCCTTCTCTCCACTCTTTGATGGGCCAGCGGCCCGCTGAGCAGATGTAGTCTGTACAACTTCTATAGTATGATTGGCTTGTGACTTTCCGGTTGCCTTGACAGGCGGAACCGGAATGAAGACGTCTTTGAACACTTGATATGGTTTCATTGGCGAAAATTTGAAAGTGCCAAAAGTGCTTATAAAGTGCCCCCTCAAATTTTTCGAGCCTCAGCCTAGAATATATACGGCTTTGTTTTTCATGTGACATCATATGCTGCATGGACTTCTAAACGCCAGCAGATGCTGACACACGTCTTTGCCCTTATTTGAGAAAACTAATCCGGGGACGATTAGATATCCTGGCGATAACGATAAGATTATCATGCAGCAGTAGGAAGGTGGGATGCAAAATTCAGACGCAGATAACAACAGCTGTTAAATTCCGCCAAATGGAATTTTCACTTCCCTGTAAGCTTAAGTAAGCGTTCGGCACGTCATGTCAAAAGGGTAAAACTGTGGTTGTTTGCGGCGTCCTCATATAAATCGACAACTATTGGATATTCTGGCAGTCTAGATATCCTCAGAGCTCTCTATCATCTTGGCAAAGCTGGATAGGTTGTATGCGAGCAGAACAATCGTGAACGCAATTTTCCGATCTAGGTCTCGGAAATCGGGATCTGACATATCTATAAAAATGCCCATTTGGGAAATACTCTCGCGGAATTTTGCACAACGGTATTTTCCTGCTATCCTTTGCGAAGATCTAGGTTCTTGCCATTCCGACCCATTTCTACCGCAAATATAAAAAAGCTTGTTTGTCTTATTGAGTAACAACGCCTGTATTACTATGTCTACCCTTACGAAGACTGTTCCTGCTACCTGGTACACCAGCGACAAATTCATTGAGGCTTCTAGAGAGAGAATATTTAACCGCGGCTGGCACTTTGTTTCCACGGTCAATGCATTCTCCATGCATCCTGACCTCAACGATGGTCTGGAAGAGGCGTTGCAAATGAACTTCGTGGGAAATCCATTCTTCGGGCTGTGCACGGTGGATGACCCTTACAAAGCGACATCCCTCGAACTAAGATATGGCGTTTACGCTGATGTTGTGAAAGGCTGTGAAACTGCGGGGGACAAAGCCGCAAAAGTTGCCGAGCAGCCTAAAGTGAATCATGTTGTTACCGAGGGGGGACTAGTCTTTGTTTGTCACGAAGCAACCCCATCCAAGTCATTTGAGGAATACTATGGTAACGAACTCGGCCAGTTTATTGACGGGAAAGATTTCCGTGGCCGCAACCTGCGCCGCAGACTAGTCTATGAGTGTGATTACAACTATCTCACTTTCATTGACGGCTACCAGGAATGTCTGCACTGCCAATACACCCATCCTGCTTTTAGCAAAATCTATCCTTCTGAGTTCTACAAGGTGGACACCTACACTAACTTCTGCCGCCACCATTGCAATGCTACTACGGAATCGGACGATGCAGGTTTGTTCTTGTACTTTTTCCCCACTTGCACATTGAACCAGTATGGTGGAGGCATGGGAATCTTCCGTGCCAACCCTATCAATGGTAACAAGACCCGTATGGAATTTGAGTACTTCTTTGAAGGTTCAGATGAGGAGTTTGAGGCCTACTTTAAATTTGCTAGACAAGTTGCTTTAGAGGATATATGGTTGTGTGAGGCTGCGCAACAGAACTTGATCAGTGGGGTTTACCAACAGGGAATTCTGCATCCGAAAAAAGAAGTTGGGGTTGTATTTTACCAGTCTCTCATCCGTGACAGAATTATGGCTTAGACGCGGAAAGATCTGCTTGATGTTTATTATATCTAGACTTTGTATTCCATAATACCTCAAAATAATCGACAATTTTATTATTAGCAGAATTTAAATATTGCGTTAAGATATATGTCTGGAGGTGTAGCCGAAACACGGATTTCAGAGTTTTACCAGAGTCGAAGATCCCACAACACACAGAAGACAATAGAGTAAAATTATCTATTCATTATTTCCTGTTGGCCAAATCAAATTCCCCGGGTACTTTGTATGCATCTCCTATTATATAATTAATCCGGTCAAATTTTTTCCCAATGCGGGGGTGGGGTGACGGCCACTATAAAAACACCTTCGGCCGGCTCCCTTCAAATTCTCAGAACATGAAAGGTTTACTATACCACGGAACAAACGATATTAGATACTCAGAGGCGATTCCCGAACCTCAGGTTCGCAACGCCAACGATGTCAAGGTCCACATCAGCTTTTGTGGGATCTGCGGTACTGATCTGAAGGAATACACATATTCTGGCGGACCAGTTTTCTTCCCCAAGCAGGGTGAAAAGGACAAAATCTCGGGGCTTGAACTACCTTTGTGCCCTGGCCATGAGTTCAGTGGAGTTGTGACAGAAGTCGGAAGTGGGGTCACCAGCGTCAAGGTTGGAGATAGAGTTGCTGTTGAGGCTACTACGCATTGTTCAGACAGGGCCTTGTACAAGGAGACGACGGGCGAAGAAACCGAGCTTTGTATTGCCTGTCGGACTGGCAGCCCTAACTGTTGTGCATCGTTGTCTTTCTGTGGACTGGGTGGTGCAAGTGGCGCATTCGCCGAGTACGTAGTTTATGGCGAGGATCATATGGTGAAGTTGCCAGATTCTGTCCCAGACGATATTGGTGCACTTGTCGAGCCGATTTCTGTTGCTTGGCACGCAGTTGAGCGTGCCAAGTTCCAGCCTGGTCAAACAGCTTTGGTCCTTGGAGGAGGACCTATCGGACTTGCTACCATTCTAGCACTGCATGGTCACAAGGCTGGTAAGATTGTCTGTTCCGAGCCAGCACTAATTAGAAGAGAGTTTGCTGAAAAGTTTGGAGCCGAAGTTTTTGATCCTTCGCAGTCAACTGACGTAATTGGTGCGCTCAAGGCCATGGTTCCGGAAAACGAAGGCTTCCACGCTTCCTTTGATTGTTCCGGAGTTCCACAGACATACTCCACATCGATCGCAGCAATCGGTCCTGCTGGAGTTGCAGTCAATGTGGCTATCTGGGGAGATCATCCGATTGGATTTATGCCAATGTCTTTAACGTACCAGGAGAAGTACTCGACTGGTTCTATGTGCTACACGGTTCGTGATTTCGAGCAGGTGATCGAAGCACTTGACGCAGGACACATTCCATTGGACAAGGCCCGGATGATGATTACAGGCAAGGTCAACCTCAAGGATGGTGTTGAACTTGGCTTCAAGCAACTGATCGAGCACAAGGAGAAAAACGTCAAGATCCTGGTTACTCCACAGGAAGTTTAATTTTATTATTATATAAGCGGAAATAAACAAACATTATCGAGCGTAAACATGTCTCTCGGTGTTGGCACTAAAGTGGTAATTCCAGGTGGAGGCGAGGCATACGTGCGGTATGTAGGACGTGTGAACAACAAGGAGGGCACGTATGCTGGCGTGGAGCTCATTGGAGACAATGCAGGCAAGGGCAAGAACTCGGGGGATGTTGACGGAGTCTTTTATTTCCGTACCAAGTTACCCCGGAGTGGGCTGTTTCTGCCCTATCACAAACTTGTTCAGGTGAACAGTTCTCCTTTGAAGCCTGTTTCGCGTGCTAGTGTGCTAAATTCGCCTAAACCTGGATCTGAAATGCAGGATCTCGAAAAACGTGCTTTTGAGCTTGGCGAGCAAAACAAGCTATACAAGCAGCAGTTACAAGAGCGGAGCCGGATTCTGGACGATTTACAGACTACAGTGGAGACTTTTGAAGCAATCCTGGCCGAAAACCAGCGAGAACTCGAGATGAAAGACGCGAGATTCGAACGGTACAAAACAAACACAGACACACAGATCAAGGAGCTGATTGAGGTAGTGGAAACATTAGAGCAGCACGCAACGGAGAACGAGAGAATTTTTATGGAGCGTTTGCAAGATGCCGAGCGCAAGGAGGATATGAATGCGAGGGCGGATGCGACGATTGAGTTAGAGGAGTTGAGAGAGAAATACCAACAACTAGAGAGGCTGACCCAAGGTCAAGCTCAAGTCAACGAAGAACAGCGGAAATTGAGAGACGAGAATGAGAAAATACGGAGTGATTACGAGGCGGCGGTGCAACAGAAGAATCAGTTACAACAGAGCATGGATCAAATGAAATTACTATACAATAATCTCGAAAAGTCCTACAAGGATCTTCAGGATGATCACGTCAGATTGAGTACCGAATATTCGGAACTCAAGAGCAAGTACGCTGCTCTGGAAAACGAGCACAAGGAGCTATCGCAGAGTAGTATTCGCGAACCTTTAAATCAGGTTAACGACTCTCAGCCATCTACATCTTCGTCATCACTTCTCAAGAATGGTGTGCTAATTGTTCCAGTTGCCAAGGCTGACCCAAGCGCGGGCAGAGCCAAGTGGTGTGGCCTATGCGAGCGTCAAGGCCACGAAAGTGTCGAGTGTCCGTACGAAAATGTCATGTTCTAATATATTACTATGTACAACTTTATGTTCAAACCTTGTGTCTCTGGGAAGGGTCCACATGGAATGGCGACCAGATGCCTCTGACAGACTTGTTAAGCGACTTGACGTTCTGTTTAGGCTTTGTCAGTTTTCTTCCGCTCGAGTTGACTAGCTGCTTCAACTTGTTTTCCACCACGTCAATATTCCATTTGCGAACACATATCTGTTTTTCCTGACCATCTGTATACTCGCCCCTAAGCACAGGGTGGAAGCCTGGCTTTTCCAGAACTTTAAAGTGGATATTTGGATATAGGGATGCGAAGTTTTTGAGCCTGAGCTTCAGAAAATCTCTGGTGCCCTGGGACGAGCCACCGAAGTTGCAATACGTGATAACAATACGCCGGCATGGGTGCACGAATGCGCCGACTCCGTTTCTTGCTTTGGCAACCTGTTGGAGAATGTTGATTCCGGCCATAAAGAAGCTTGGATAGTAATTTTTTTTCAAAAAAACATTAAAGTCGGGTAACAAAGAGTGGGGCAGAGCAAGATAATGAATGTTACTAGAGTTAGGTCCTTGACATATCGAGCCTTTGTCAGATACAGGTCATCGTTTCAGCCTGCTAATGTTGGAGAGAACCTGGCCACTTTGGATGTTTTGGGTTCTTCAACTGTTCCAGAAAACAACATCGAAATGATCTCTAAAGATGCCATCATCTTCTCCAATATGAAGGTTGTTCGCTCACCAAATCGGCAGGGCATTCCTGTGGCTGCATTGTTACTAGACAATCAGATCTTTGAGCTGGATATTGCCAAAGTCGATAAGAAAACAGTTGTTGATTTAATTTCTACACCCCTCTTTCCTCTACTCCGAGCTATCTATCCGAAGCCAGAGATGCTAGTTCTAGGTCTAGGGGGATGCACTCGCATGCTCGATCCATCTACGCGCAAAAGCTTTACGGATTTAGGTATAATGGTTGAGGTAGGAGATACTAAGAGTTCCGTTTTGAGTTATGATTTGTTGGCAACTGAGAGAACACCACGGCGGGTTGCAGCCCTCATATTCCCTCCCGAATTCTAGCTCTTATTGACTAGCCGAGTCGAGCTATTTTTTCAGGGTGTTCAGAACAAATTGAGTGCTAAAGACATATCCATAGGCAGTAATAGTCAGGACACTCAGGAGATTGAAAACCAAGCTCAAGCCATGGTATTTGCCAAATTTCTTGGTCAAGCCAGAAATCTGTTCGGCGGTGGCCTCATTGCGTTCGGACTCTGGTAGCTCCTCCAGGGCAAGACGTTGGTCTTTGATACGAGCACAGACTGGCAACAACCAGAAGTAGTTGGTCAAGCCGGACAGCGAGGAAGCACCAAGCAGCGCGAGTCCAATTCCGGGGACAGAATACGGTGCCGTGACCCCAATGAGGACCGGGCCGAGTGACTGGGTTAGGAAGTGGATCGGAAACAGTTTGGACTGCAGAAGACCAAATTCCTTACGGGGAAGAACCTTGAATGCCCTCACCGATGAGACGAATGAATGGAACGTTGTAGCTCCAAAAACATATGAATAAGCAAGCAAATGGACAGCAATCAGTGACATGGCGTGAGAATAGAGGTGAAGGTATGGAATTAATTTATTTATTCTCGACGCGTCGCAAACGTCGATCTTTATAAGCTATTTATTCAATTAATCCATCATTATATGTAACCCAGCTTCTCCATTCTAATCTTGACGGCATTACGGTGACCATCCAGTCCCTCAACTGCAGCAAGGTCCATGACCGCCTTGCCAATGCTCTTGAGTCCCTGCTCAGTCACCACCTGTGAGGTGATGAATTTCTGGAATGTAGCAGTATTGACTCCACTGTACATTCTGGCGTATCCATAGGTTGGCAGTGTGTGGTTTGTTCCCGAAGAGTAGTCTCCACAACTTTCTGGTGAGTATGCACCCACAAACACAGAACCTGCGTTTTCCACCTTATCCACATAGCTCTCGGCATCCTCAATTTGCAGAATCAAGTGCTCTGGTGCATATCTGTTGGACATGGCGAAGGCATCTTCATAGCTGGCCACAGAAATAGTGGTCGAGTGTGCAATACATTCACGGACAATGGCAACCCGCGGTAGTTCCAGAGCCTGGCGATTGACAGCCTCGTCAATCTTGTCAATCTCCTCGGAAGTCATATCCACGGCAATCAGGATCACTTGCGAATCCACACCGTGCTCGGCCTGCGAAAGTAGATCAGAAGCAACAAAGTCTGGATCGGCGTACTTGTCTGCCACAACCAGCACCTCGGACGGACCAGCAGGCATGTCTATGGCACACATAGCATTTGAGTCGTTCGACACCAACATCTTGGCTGCCGTCACGAACTGGTTACCAGGACCCATGATCTTGTCACATTTAGGAACAGATTCTGTACCGTAGGCCATAGCAGCAACAGCTTGTGCTCCTCCCGCAAGAACAATGCATTTGGCCCCAACCCTGTGTGCAACATAGACCACTTCTGGAGTCAGACTTCCGTCTTTACCAGGAGGTGATGCAAAGACAATATCCTTACAACCTGCAACAAGAGCAGGAACCGAAAGCATCAAAGAAGTTGAAGGAAGAACCGCAGTTCCTCCCGGAATATAGCAACCAACCCGCTCGATCGGCCGAGCAAATCGCGAGCAAACAACACCCGGACACGTCTCGACACGGAGCGTCTCCGTCTGGTTCTGCGCTTCGTGGAACTTTTTGATGTTTGCAAACGAAATATCGATGGCTTGACGCACATCATCGCTGATCTGCATCATCTCTTCAGGGAATGGAGCCTTGAGAACCGGCGAATTAAGTATGACTCTGTCAAATTTAGCAGTCAGCTCCACCAAAGCACTATCGCCCTCTTTCTTAACCTTCTCGACGATCGGAGTCACCAGGTTCATGATATCCGCAGACTTTTGGATAGGTCTTTGCAGACACTTTTCGATCTCATCCTTTGAGGCAGTAGTAGCATCAACACGTCCCATAACAATAGGACCAGTAAGCTCTTTCTTTTCCTCCTTCTTCTCGACAGGTTTTTCAGCCTTCTTGTCGTCCTTTTCCAAATACTTTTCCTTAGCATCGCCCTTTCTTCTGGTCACCTTCAACGCCTTCAGATCCAGATTCTTCTCAACATCGCTCAACGAAACACCGTATTTAACACACCGGGTCAAAGCAAAATAGATCAGGTCAGCAGCTTCCCATGCAACCTCATCTTTATCGGTGGCTTCCACCAGCTCGTCGGCTTCCTCTTTGATTTTGGCGTTAAGTAACTTCTCGTCATCAAACAATCTTTTGGTGTAAGATCCTGCAGGAGCATTTGCTTTGCGATCCCAGAGAGTGGCCTCCAAGGCAGAAAGACCCTTAGCAGCTCCAAAACAGGAAGCAGTGTCCAAGTGACAAAACCCAGCACCTGCCTGTTCCACAACAACTTTGAGACAATCACTGTCACAGTCGAGCTCCAGTTGCAACAGCTTTTGAGTAGCACCTGAAGTTTTGCCCTTGTACCAGAGACCATGCTTTCTGGATTGATAGACACCGGTTCCGGTCTTGATGGCCTCGGCAATAGATTTTTTGGATGAGTACACCAAACCCAAAGCCTGATTGCTCAAGTCAGTCACCAGAGTAGTGTACAGACCGTCGGCACGGTCTGTAACCATCGCAGCAGTATAGCAGTCCACAAATGAAATCTTATCTCCTGGTTGTTCGTAATCCTTGGTCAAGCGATCAAGCTCAATAATAGCAGTGTATCCCTTAGAGATCTGTGCCAGTGGGTCTGAAAACAGACCGAACACTCTCCGTTTGCCGATTTTGGCGTCCGTCTCTCCAGTAACACAGATATCTTTCTGATCATCGGTACTGTCTTTCAGGACGAGACGGGCATTAGGAATTCGGTCAAGAATTGAACCAGCACTAGCAGCGTCCACAAACAGTGCAGTGACACCGTTGTTTAGAAGCTTTAGCACCGTATCAATAGCGGCATCGTCCAAATCTGCAGATTTGATTGTCCAGTCCACATATATCTTTCCCAGATATTGCTTTGCAACAGCAGTTATTTCATCCGCAGAAGCAATTTCTGCTAACTTGATCAGCACTTCACCTACAAAGGACACCAGAAGCACGTCCTGGGCCCGCGGGACACTCACAAGCACTGGAGAAACCATGGCTAATTTTCAATGAATAATTTATGCTTGTGACTCAAGGTGAAAAATATACTTTTTCGTCACGCGCACGACTTCGGTAGCTTTAAATATTAAGTACAATATAAACAGGTATCTAATTATTAAACAAGAACTGCATGTCTGCAGCAGAGAGCCTACTCGCAGCGTTCTGATCTTGATCAAGAGTGGCCTTGACCATGTCTGCTTTTTTCTGTTGCAGTTCGATAATCCGCGACTCAATGCTATCCTCGATAACCAGCTTGATAATTCTGATAGGACGGTGCTGACCAATACGGTGGATTCTGTCGGCTGCCTGGCCAGTGTCCAAAGCAGGATTCCACCAACTATCAAGGATAAAGACCTGGTTTGCCTCCACCAGGTTAAGTGCCACTCCTCCTGCTTTTAAAGAGACTAGGAACACCTCCACAGATGGATTATTCATGAAATGCTGGATAGTCGAATCACGTTGAATTGGAGTCATTGAACCTTGAAGCTTGACTGTTGAGAATCCAGCACGTTTCAGACGCCACTCAACCAAATCCAGCATTGATGTGAATTGGGAAAACACAATACTTTTGACTGTTTCTCTATCTGAGCGGGACTTGTAAAGCTCCTCCATCAAAGCTTCGATCTTGGTTGAGGATTTCCACTCCCCACCCATATCGATCCGGTTGACAATAGAGCCTTTCTCCACCGTCTCCTGGTTCATCTCGAGGGCAGGAGCCTCGAGATCAATACTCAATCCAATGTGACAAATAGGACATTCTAGTCGCTTATTATCACCATTGAAGCTCTCCACATACTCGGTGATGCAAATACGACAGAATTTGTGATGGCATTTGGACTCGATCGGCTCCTCAGCCTCATCATCACACAGCTGACAGATGATGGCTCCACTGTTGATAAGATCTTTAGGTAGATTTTTGTACCGTTTAAGAACCAAATCAGGATGGTCTGCCAGTTGCCTCATTCTAGTAATTAAGGTGAAAATGTTGGCATAATTGTTTAAAACAACACCCTGAGCCACATAATCGTTGAACTGTCTTTTGGAATCGGAATAAAGAGATTGGTAGAGATCTTTCTCTTCCGGGTTGAAGAAGTCGCGTCGAATCTCGACGATTTTTGGGGGCAAACCTAAATCGTCTGCTCGTTCGACCTTTGTTCTTCTGAGCATGATCTGACGGAGCAAAAGTTGTATCCTCTTGAACGACTCTTCTCCTTCCTCTTGAAGTCCGTATTTTTGGATATTTTTCAGCATGAAATGGTTGAAGAAGTTCATATGCAACATGCCATGGTGGCCACAAAAGTAGCAATTCCTATTGTCAGGGAAGATCCACTCTTTCGACCGGCAAGGACACTTGGTACAGAAATACTCACAGAAAGGTGCGATGTCCAAAAAACGAATAAGAGAATAAAGTTCTCCAATTCGGTTCTGCAGCGGAGTACCTGAGAGACACCATCGTTTATCACAATTTAGCTGATTGGCTGCACGTGCTGTCGAACTCTGACGGTCCTTGATATTGTGAGCCTCGTCCAAGATGACACGGTAGAAGTGTTTAGAGTGTAGAAGACTCTTTTCCTTGACGGTTCTGTCCTTTCTCTTGAACCCATACTTCTGCTTCCTATAACATGACTCCATAACAGCATAAGTTGTCATCACCACGTCATATTCTTCCAACTCGGCCAGACTTTTGGCACGGTTACCTCCGTGAAATAGCCCGACTTTCAATGCTCCTCCCGCGTGGTTCTCAATCTCTGTCTTCCACTGGATCAAAGCCACAGTTGGAGCAACCACCAAATTTGGCCCTTTGGTACGATCATGCATCATTAAAGAGATCATCTGAATGGTCTTTCCCATTCCCATCTCATCAGCAAGAATGCCACCATTGTATTCAGACTCTTCTTGCTTAATCATCCAAGCCAAACCCTCAAGTTGGAATGGAAGAAGAGTGATCGTCATACCCTCCGGATGCTCAGCACGCTCCACGGGACGTCTACTCATCAACTCAAGCCTAGTAAACGTGTCTGCGATCTCAGGATTAAATTCAAACAGCTTATTAGTCCGTCTTTGGTGTGCTGTTATCTTGGGCCCGGTATCCTTCTTTTTGGCACGTTTGGTGCCTGGCGCCGCTCTCTTCCGCTTTTTTGGGACCTCAGCTAGTGGAGTATCACTGTCCGGTTCCTGCTTCTCAGGCTCGCCACCCGTGCCACTAGTGCCCTCTATCACTATTATATCTTCTTCCTCAGGAGCTCCGGTTTCTTCTTCGACCTCTTCTTCATCCGCCTCATCCTTCACGTTAAAGACAAATTCCTCGTCATCATCATCATCTTCTGGCACAAAATCGTCATCATCGTCGTCGCCACTCGAAGAATCTTCAACTTTTACTGCGACTCTTCTCTTACCTCTGCCAGCAGCCCCATTATTTGTAGCCTTAGCATGTCCGTTGGCACCTCTACGTGCTCTAGCAGTGCCTCGTGTGGCTCTTTTGGTGGTCGGCTCTCTTATGAACCCTCCTTCCTCCATACCTGTTCTTATCTATGTGAATCAATTATTTAAATTAAATCGATTAACTATTGCTTCGCGAAATACAAAAAGAAAGAATCAATAATTTCTTTTCACCAACCATCAAAATTCCAAAAGTCCTCCTGCTCACCAAGCTCCGCCAAACCATTCAGATCATTGACCTCCAGCTTCACCTTCTTGCGCTCACCTTCAACATCCACAATTTTGCGCTTGCCCTGAATCTCCTCGTCGGGTGGAGTAGGGTAAAATTGAACACTTAAGTCTCCAAGGAGCCCAGCTCCCAAATTGTTTCGACTCTTCTCCCTCTTTTCTCTAGGAAGCATCGAAACAATACCCTTAAATGCATCTGCAATCACAGTCGCCTTCACTTTCCCTTGCCAATGTCCATGCCTGAATCCAGGAGGGGTAATAGCAGAGTTGTAGTATCTGAACGAAGTCGGAGTTTTCACATTGAATGGCAGAGGCGTCGTCAGAATTGCTGATGGGGTCAATGCCTTGTTGTTCTGGCCATTGTGACCATTTGATGAACTCAGTGTACGGTTCTTACCGGTAGTTTGTTTAGCCTGCTCATGAATTTTGCTCTCCTCCTCAGGTAGATTGAGCACATCTGCAAGGACAGCTAGAACATAACGTGCTGGGTCCAAAACTGCCAATTCTCTTCGCCTGTTTCTCTGCTGGTCAATTCCACGCAATTTAGACTCCTCTTTGCTGATCATGTCAGCATTCTCCTTCATTAGTGTTTGCATCTCAGGGGAAAAGCCTCCATCAAAGGACGACTGGGGAGGAGCAGAAATGGCTAGACCAGAAGGCCCAGGAACAGAGCCTGGCTGCGCAAGTGCAGCAGCCTTGTTCTTCTGGGTGGGAGCTGAGACAGTCGGCGTTTTGATGGGCTTTTTCCGCACAGGTTGTTTCTTAGCAGCCACAGCAGCAGGAGCAGAAGTTTGCTGGCCAGCAGGCATCATCCCCCCAGGAGGCTGGATGAACTGGGGCGGGATCTTTGAGTTAGGAACTGGCATCATCGGTAGCTGCTGTCCTGGCATTTGCCGTTGGTCGGAAAGCTGCTGGAATTGCTGCGACACGGCAGAACTGTTCATATTATTCACCTGAGGCTGCTGCATATACTGTGGTTGAGCAGCATTCATGCGCTGCATAACAGGCGAAGTGGTAGGAATATTCATACCTGGCTGTTGCTGCTGTTGCTGCTGTTGCATCATGTATCGATTCTGTGGAGGAACGCCTTGCTGGTTCAATGTTTGTTGAACCGGGACAGACTGCTGCTGTGCCTTTAGCATCTTGGCATTCTGCTCCTTGATGTAGCCCATAAACCTTGTAA
This sequence comes from Ogataea nonfermentans, assembly GCA_003706255.2. Taxonomy (NCBI): domain Eukaryota; kingdom Fungi; phylum Ascomycota; class Pichiomycetes; order Pichiales; family Pichiaceae; genus Ogataea; species Ogataea nonfermentans. Next base: position 110,001 of record PPKT02000003.1, on the reverse strand, counting down.
TTTGATTCTGGACCTTCGTCAATAGGTCGAAGTTAGCATAGAAACGGCCACCAGTTTTCAGTCTCTCAAGAACTTGTTTTATCATCAACTGGCTGTACATCAGCTTTTTTGTTCCCTCGTAACTTTTCGTCATCATATAAAAGTTAGGAATCATGATAGTCTCGGAAATAAGTACCAGTTGCTGTGACTGCTTGATCGTCTTGATGATCTGCTGTTTCTCTTGCTCCGATATCTCATCTGTAATATCTTTCAAGTTGATTGGGGTCGCTGCAACCTCCTGATAGATAGCTTTGAGCCGCCGCCAATCTTCTTCAGTAGCATGAACTCCTGTGAACAGTCGCGGTCCTGTTGCGTTCTGAAACTGCGGCTGTTGTCCAGGAACCGGCTGCTGACCCACCCGGGCGCCAAACTGATGCCCCGACTGGCTCATTCTATTCTGGTTCTGGTTCTGGTTAGTTGGCAATTGCTGAGGCTGCATCTGAGGCATCTGGTGTTGCATTGGTGGCTGAGGCTGCGATGTCATCGGGTTGAATTGCGGCTGAGGCCGGTTCTGTTGCATTTGCATCATCTTCAGCTGTGTATCCATCATATTAGGTTGCTGTTGCATCTGCATCTGCGGTTTGACCATGTTCGCATTTTGCTGAGGTCCCTTCTGAGACATCATTTGGTTTTGACCGGCCTGGCCGACAGGAACCTTCTGTTGCTGTCTTGCATTATTGAGCAAGTGATACAGATACCTCTTGACATAAGTATTTTCTTGCTCCGGAGTTAGGTTCTGAGGCAGTTTGTTGGATGCTTGCAAGTTCTTGATAACCTGTAACGCCTGGTTCTTGTAGGTCTCAAGCTGCTCGCTCGTCATCGGTGGCCGCATTCCCCGTTGCTGTTGTTGTTGCTGCTGCTGCTGCTGTTGGTGCTGTTGCTGTTGTTGTTGGTGTTGTTGTTGTTGGTGCTGTTGTTGTTGCTGCTGTTGTTGTTGTTGGTGCTGTTGTTGCATTACAGGCTGTTTCATCTGTTGCCGTTGCAACATGAGCACCTGTTGTGGATTTGGAGCACCTTGTTTGCCTCCCTGACTAGCAGCCAAGTTATTCTGCATCTGTGACATCTCCTGCTGTTGCTTCGCACGCAATAGCTGCGTATGCATCGTATACACTTCCTTGATTACCTCCATTTCATGAGGGGCCATTTGTTTTTGCCGGAAATACGGCATAATCATTCCCCAGGTATTGAGATTTTGCGGGAAGACAGGAGGCAACTTTGCCAACAGTGATTGAGGGATAGGAATGTTCTGAATGTCTATCTTCTGAGCTGATCCCGGAGGACCAGTAGACGCAGCAGGGCGGGCAATCTGTGGCTGAGGCTGCTGAGGCTGCTGAGGTTGTAGGGGTTGTTGTCCAGGCTGTTGTTGGCGCTGCACAGCAGTCTGGCGAGACTGGTTGATGCTCGAGATCTTGCTCTTCAGATAATCCACATACTCGCGCTTCGTGGACGAATTGTTGAAGGCAAACTTCTCGTACTCCTCTGCCACAGGTTTTGTTCGCTGGAGAGAGAAAGTCGCTCCCTGGATTTTGGCAATGGAGGCAACAATAAAGTTCACAAATTGGACTCTATCTTGCGGCGTAATCTGGCCCGCACCGTTTCCGTTGTTGGCTGGTGGACGGCCACCAGATACAAACCCCTGGTTATTCATGGGGAAATTAGTTGGCTATCAATTTTTTCATACTCGCCAAAATTACCTAAGAGTGGCAGTGGTGCATAGGATTGAATTGTGAGCCACGATTATCCAATTGGCCAAAGCTATCTTCTACTGTATACAATTTCACGAACGAATCTCTTCTTCCTACATATTTAGTATCCGCCTGCTCCTGGAACGTCTTGTTTGCCCTTCAATGTTAGCAACAAATCTTTAAACTTAGTCTTATCGCGATAGCCAGCTAGATCAGAGGATCCTGAGTTCTTGGTGAGACTCAAGACTTCCACCACACGGTCCCAAACAGTACCTTTCTCCAGGAACTTGTCGCGCTTCTCCAAGAACTCTGCCTCCTCCTTCCGAGTGTTCGCCACGGCCTCGTCCTTTTTGTTGTTGTAGTTCTCGTAGAAATCGTCAATGGACTTCTCAGCCTCCTTCTTGACTTCTTCCAGTTTCGCAGCAGCCGCCTGGTCCCTCTTCGATATCTCCAAATCCCTTGTTTTGCGCCACTCTTGGATATGGACACTCTCGTCCAGATTTAAATCAGCAAACTTGTTCACAACATGACTAGTCTCTTCGATAGGTGCCTCATATTCCGCCTCTGCTGGGGCTGGTGTGCTGTCGATTTCCGGATACTGACTCTTGAAGTCGTCAAACTCGTCATCCTCCTTGGCGATACTGTCTTGTTCAGTGGCAAATTCGTCGCCTAATAGCTCCTTTTCGCGCGCAAGAAAGTCTCCATCTTCTGGCACAGTAGCACTGTCAATATCGTCTAGTTCTGGGTACTTGTCAGCCATGGTGATGATATATTATTCAATGTGTTGTCCTAAGGGCTCAAAACCGAATAACAATTATTATTTCACTTTATTCAGTTGACTTTTTTTTACTATGAGCTTTTCTGTAGACCGTGCGAGAGTCAAATTGGCTGCACTTGTCCCAACTCAACAGAGTATCCAGTCCACTTCTCAATGGATTCTGTTTCATCACAGAGAGGCACAAACGATTGTGGATCTCTGGTTGAAGGAAACCCTTGCACAATCAAATAAGCTCACCTTGTTCTATCTTGCCAATGATATTGTCCAATTGAGCCGAAAGGATGCGAGATATGCTGGCTTCACCAATGGTTTTAAAACTATTCTTCCCGAAGTGGTGTCAAAACTCAATCCAAGCGCCTCCGATCGTTCCAAATTTCTCAAAGTGCTACAGGTCTGGAAAGAAAGAAACATTTATCCTGCGGAGTTTGTGGATCAATTGATAAATTCGCTGGGAGAAAACCCAGCCTCAGCACGCCAGGAGCAGAAGAAATCCGCTGCTGCACCAACAGCTTACCAAAAATGCCCTTCAGAACTGATAGAGGTGGCTCTTCAGTACGATCATTTGCAACAGATCTCGGCTTCTAATAGTACGCGGTTTTCAGGACTCTCAGAGACCTATGCTGGAACACTGAAGACTGAAAACCTGCCAGATCCAGAGGTGCTGCTCGGCCAACTGGAAGGAATCGTGAAAGGCAGTTCTTCGTTGATAGATAATATAAAGACCCAGAGCGAACTACGTGAAAAGGTAATTGGCAGTCTAGAATCGCTGATCCAGGTTCAACGAGATTGGATTAACTTGGATCAGACAAAGCTGACGAAACTAGAGGCGATGAAAGGCTCAGCAGAGGAGAGAAGAATTGAACTAGAAAGCACCTTGCAGAACGAAGATGATGACGACGAGGTGCCAATGTACGATACTGGAAACGCGGATGACGATGAGATTCCAAATTATGCGGATGAGGCTTCAACCTCCAGAGATGCGTCAGAAAATGTCTCGGATACCCCAAAACACCAACTCGATGAACAATTCGACAGCTCAAACAAGCGGCCTGCAATCCCTATGAATGTAGACCTTAATGCTCTTCTAAGTAAGCTACAATAAAATATCGACGCGTCGATCGACTAAATAGTTTGATTAATTAATGACTAAACAGATCAAAGTGGCCTTTGTCTGCACGGGCAATATGTAAGTATAGCCTCTAGAAATGTGTCTAACATACCAGTTGCCGTTCGCCAATGGCAGAAGCCGTTTTCGCACAGTTTGTCAAGGATAAAAACCTTAGTTCTCAGGTTGTTAAAATTGACTCGTTTGGAACACACTCGTACCATGTGGGCGAGACCCCTGACGATCGCACGGTTTCTACATGTCGCGCACATAAGATTCCAATCAATCACCGTGCACAGCAGATAAAAGTGCAACATTTCAACGAGTTCGACTATATTCTGTGCATGGACAATTACAACTTGCGCTCTTTGGAACAGAAGAGACCGTCAGGAAGCAAGGCCAAGGTGTGTCTATTTGGCGACTGGAAACAAGACGATAAGCTAGAAAGAATCGTTGATGACCCTTACTACGGCGGCCGCGAAGGTTTCGAAGCTTGCTACGAACAGTGTGTCCACTTTAGTGATGTGTTTCTTAATAAAGAAATTAATTAGAATGATAGAATCATAAGTAACTAATTTACCCTTTCCTCCTGTTGAGGCGAAAAGTAGAAGTCTGGCTGACGACGAACTGACCATGTGTCTTTGTAGTCAAACATTTTCCAGTCGTTTTCGTCTTTCTGGAACCATGTCTTGAGCTCCTTGTGATACTTCCATCCCCGACGATTAAACTCTTTGGCCGCGATGTACTGCAAATAATCGTCTTCAGAGTCAGCAAGATTGTTGACATTCGTAAAGGGCGACTTGTATTTTTGGTTGTGATAGTAGAAACAGTACGCAAGCGTGTCAATCTCAAGCTTCTGTAGCAGTTTGGCCGATCCAGTGATCTCCACTGCAGGCTCTTGCGGAAAGCACATTTGTGTGATAAATTGGTTCGTTGGTCTGTAATTGTGCGGCTTGTCCGAGTCATACGAGTCAGGGCAGTTAAGCAGGGAGGATTCGAGTTGCGGGAAAATTGGTTCCAAGTTGCCTTTGTCCACTCTCTCTTGGCGATCTTTGGCCATATCCAAACATGCCACGTAATCATTGAATCCCTCTGGAAGATGTGAAAAGTCAGACCCGTCCAAAAACGAAAATTGATTTGGGGAAGCTGTGCTTTCTCTCGTCGAATCTGCTGCTCGGACAAGACCAGATGGTGAGCTTGGCGACGCACGGGCCTTCATTTCAGCAGCAGGAAGACCTGTGCTCACGACAGAAGCGTATTTGAGCATAGGGGTCGTGGTGCTCGAGGCTCCTGGAGTGATAGTTGCCGTTCGGGTCTTCGGCGAATTGGTCCTACTCAACTGGGCAGCTAGCGTCTGAACAGTACCAAGACCCGGTGGAGGAGGAACAGCGTTTGAAGCAGCTGGAAGAGGTACAGCTGAGCTAATTTGTGGTAAACTGGTGCTCGATTTGCGAGTGGAAGGCTTAGACACTTCCCGTTGCTTTTCTTCCTCGGCCTGTGCCTCTGCCTCTTCTTGAGCTGCCTGGACCACACGGAAGCTCTCCTCAAGCTCTTCCAATCCAAGTTCATCGTAAAAGGTGTCGTCTTCCACGAATGTCTCATCCTGGTTCGATTGGACATAGTATTCAATGTCTTCCTTTATGTCGTTTATCTGATCCACCTCAAGATTATCATTCTCTAAAAGACGCAGAATTGTCTCCAGCTTACCAACATGCCATTTGTGCCTCTCGATCAGCTCTCCAAGCGCATCGATTTGTGCCTGCTTGGCTGCGTCAGACTTTCTTTTCTTAAGCGAACTCGATATCAAGTCAATTTGCGCCTCGATCGCCTCGTCCTGTCTATCGAGCTCCTCGATCATCGATTGGATGAATTCTGCACAGTCATCTTTCTCACGTTGTCGAGGATCCAGCTTCACATCTGTGGAGGCAAGAGCCTCGTTCGAGAATGCCTTTGTCTTCATCATCTTCTCCACCTCCTTGAACCGCTCCATCTCGTGTTCTATGAGTCGACGGTGCTCAGTCAGCTGTTTTTTGTCCTTAACCTCATTTCCCGACATCCAGTTCTTAATTTGCTCCCTACTGCGCTGCAATTTCTTGATCTCCTTCTTCAAATCGTTCTCCAACTTCTCCTTTTGAGCCTGCTGGTCGCAACTTTGCAACTTCTCGTAAATGAAGTCAAACTCCTCCAATCCTTCCTTCACCTTCTTAAAGACTCTCTCTATCTCCCTATTTCTGTTAGTTTAAGCTCTTTCTACACCAATTGAGGTCACTTACTGTTGTAATTTCCTTTGCGACATTGTCAAACAATATTAGAAGACTTTATTTTTTACCCATCTTTTTCAGTGGCAGATAGGGACGAGTCATTTCAACTTCAATAAGTCAAAAAAATATTGGAAAATTAAATCTGTTGTTTAATCATGGAGTACTGGACTACGCTATTGGACACACCAACACTCAACGTGGTCCCGCTGGACTACAATCGTCCAGCATTAAATAAGATTGTGGAATCCAGACTTTCAGTGCCCCTTAGATCGAGAACTTCTTTCCAGAACTTTTTGGCTTCATGGATGGTACTTGTTTATAGACTAACTGGTGACGAGGATATCGTGGTTGCCACCGACTCATCAGATGGAAACTCTTTTGTTGTGCGACTTACTGTGGATCCAACTGTTTCATTCACCAAGTTCGCTCAATCTGTGACCGAAAACTACGAAGCTGGCTCCAGTCACTATGTGCCCCTAACCGAAATCGCAGCACAGTTCCAGAAGACCAAAAAGCTCGAGACGCCACCACCACTGTTTAGACTCTCGTTTGAACACGGCCACGATGGTGAGCAACTATCGTCGTCAGTTGAAGGAACTGTCAGAGACATTGCGGTGTTCTTACACGAAGATACAAACTCTCTCACCTTCTACTACAATTCGCTGTTGTACTCGCAGCGTAGAATTGAAATTATGGGAGAGCAGTTCAATCAGTTCGTTGCCACTGTGCTCGAAAGTCCAGAAACAGCTATCTCCAAAGTGACTCTTTTGACAGAATCGCAAAAAGATGTGCTCCCAGACCCAACCAGTGACCTGGATTGGAGTAACTTTAGGGGAGCTATTCAGGATATCTTTAGTGACAATGCAGACAAACACCCAGACAGAACCTGTGTGATTGAGACTGCATCTTTTCTCCAACCTGAAGCTAAAGATCGCGTTTTCTCTTATAGACAAATTAATGAGGCTTCCAACGTCGTGGGCCATTACCTGGTCAAGACTGGCATTAAGCGTGGAGATGTTGTTATGATCTATGCTTACAGAGGAGTTGACCTTATGGTGGCGGTTATGGGTGTGTTGAAGGCGGGTGCTACATTTTCTGTCATCGACCCTGCCTATCCTCCAGCACGGCAGACTATTTATCTGCAGGTGGCTAATCCTCAGGGTATCATTGGAATCAAGAAAGCAGGTCAGATATCAGACCTTGTGGAAGATTACATTACTAAAGAATTGAACGTTATATCCCGAATTCCTGCTCTGGAAATTCAAGACGACGGTATAGTGATCGGCGGTGAACAGGATGTTCTCAAAGACTACCAGCAATATAAGTCCCAGAGAACCAATGTTATTGTCGGTCCTGACTCTAATCCTACCCTTTCCTTCACCTCTGGTTCAGAGGGTATTCCAAAAGGTGTTCTTGGAAGACACTTCTCGCTTGCCTACTACTTCCCGTGGATGGCCAAGACCTTTGGTCTCAGTGAAAATGACAAGTTCACCATGCTTTCCGGTATTGCGCACGATCCAATTCAAAGAGATATGTTTACTCCGCTCTTTTTGGGAGCTACTCTTCTAGTGCCTACTGCCGACGATATTGGAACTCCAGGTAAACTTGCGGAATGGATGAATAGACACCAAGCTTCGGTGACGCATCTTACTCCAGCTATGGGTCAGCTCTTGACTGCCCAAGCCATTTCCGAGTTCCCAAGTCTGCACCATGCTTTCTTTGTGGGTGATATTCTCACCAAGAGAGACTGCCTGAGATTACAAACCCTTGCCAAGAACTGTTCTATCGTTAACATGTACGGAACAACAGAGACACAACGTGCTGTCTCTTATTTTGAGGTGGCTTCAAGAGAAAAGGACTCGCGTTTCCTTGCTAATCAGAAGGATGTTATGCCTGCTGGAAAAGGAATGTTGAACGTGCAGTTGCTCGTGGTTAACAGAAATGATACTACGCAAACATGTGGTGTTGGTGAAGTTGGAGAGATCTATGTCAGAGCAGCTGGCCTGGCAGAAGGGTACAGAAATAACGAGGAGCTAAACAAGCAAAAATTCGTCACGAATTGGTACACATCTCCAGATAAGTTTATTGCAAAGGACAAGGAACTAGACAAGGGTGAAGCTTGGAGAGAGGTCTGGTTTGGCCCGAGAGATAGATTATACCGTACTGGTGATTTGGGACGGTACCTTCCCGATGGGAACTGTGAGTGTTGCGGTCGTGCTGATGATCAAGTTAAAATCAGGGGCTTTAGAATTGAACTTGGAGAGATCGACACCAACATCTCTCAGCATCCATTAGTGAGAGAGAATGTTACCTTAGTCAGAAGAGACAAGAACGAAGAGCCTACGCTGGTCTCTTACATTGTTCCAAAAGTTTCTCCAGAACTTGAGAAGTTCAAGAGCAGTTTTGAGGATCTAGATGATCTGGAGGATCCGATAGTTAGGGGCTTAGTTGTCTACCGTGAACTCATTAAAGACCTGAAAGCCCACTTGAAAAGAAGACTGGCTAACTACGCTATTCCTTCATTGGTCGTTCCAATGGCTAAGTTACCATTGAATCCGAATGGAAAAGTTGACAAGCCAAAGCTTCCGTTCCCAGATACTGTCCAGCTTGCTGCTGTTGCTCAACTTTCGTCAAAGGATGTTGAAGATGTCGAGTTTACTGAGACCGAGCTTAAAGTCCGCGATGTTTGGCTTTCCGTGCTTCCAAACAAGCCGGCAACTATTCAACCTGAGGACTCTTTCTTTGACCTGGGTGGTCACTCTATTCTTGCTACACGAATGATCTTTGAGCTCAGAAAGCAGCTGGCTGTGGATATTCCGTTGGGAATTATATTCAAGCATCCTACTATTTCATCCTTCGCAGCGGAGATTGAAAGTCTCCGGAGAAATGACAACTTTGAGTTAGCTGATGGTAAAAACAATGCTGTCTCAGAAAATAAGGATGAAGAGGATGTTGATTATTACGAGGATGCCAAGAAGTTGGCTGAAAGCTTGAAGAGCTATGAGACCAGGGCATCACTTGACTTGTCTTCGCCTCTTAATGTGTTTGTCACTGGCTGCACGGGTTTCCTAGGTTCGTTCATTCTTCGGGATCTTTTGAGCAGAGACCAGGACATCAAGGTTTGGGCCCATGTTCGTGCCAAGGACGAGAGGGCTGCCATTGATAGATTGGTCAGAACAGGAAAGACGTACGGAATTTGGAATGATAAATGGCTTTCCAAGATTCAAGTTGTTTTGGGAGACTTAGAGGAGGAGTATTTCGGTAACAAGGAGCAGTGGACTCAACTCGCCTCTTCTGTCGACGTGATCATTCACAACGGTGCTTTGGTCCACTGGGTCTATCCATATTCCAAGCTCCGAGATGCTAATGTTCTTTCCACTGTCAACGTCTTGAACTTGTGTGCTGAAGGTAAACCAAAGGTGTTCTCATTTGTTTCGTCTACCTCGACCATTGATGTTCCACATTATGTTTCCCTCTCTGACAAGCTTGTGGATTCTGGCAAGGCCGGTATTTTGGAATCTGATGATTTGATGGGAGCTGCCAAGGGACTTGGAACTGGTTACGGTCAGTCGAAATGGGCTGCTGAATACATCATCAGAAGAGCTCGTGATCTCGGCTTGAGAGGTGCTATTGTGAGGCCCGGCTATGTTCAGGGTTTCTCGCAAACTGGTGCTGCTAACACGGACGATTTCTTGCTTAGAATGATGAAAGGGTGTGTGGAGATTGGTGAATACCCAGATATCTCGAACAATGTCAACACTGTGCCAGTGGACCATGTTGCTCGCGTGGTTGTTGCTGCTGCCCTACATCCACCTTCTGCCGCCACCCTTCCTGTTGTTCATGTGACGGGACATCCTCGTATCAGATTCAACGAGATGCTTGCAGCTCTTGCCAAGTTTGGCTACTCCGTTAAGCGTGCTGACTACTTGCACTGGACGAAGTCGCTGGAAAAATATGTCGTTGATGAAGGTAAGGACAACGCTCTGTACCCATTACTGCACTTTGTGCTGGATAACCTACCTCAGGACACTAAGGCTCCGGAACTGAGCGACAAGAACGCTGTGGAGTCGCTTGTTGCTGACATCAAGTATACTGGTGAAGACTGCTCCTCCGGAGCCGGTGTGACGTTAGACATTCTAAGTCGCTATGTCAGCTACCTTGTGAAAATCGGATTCCTTCCTACTCCTCCAAATGCAGGTGAGATTCCACTGCCAGCTGTTCCGGTTGATGATGAGACTTTGGAGCTGATCAAGGCAGGTTCAGGTGCTAGAACTAGTGCGAACAAGGCATAATATATTAGATTTTAAAGATTTACGTTAACTCTTCTTTTTCCTCCTCTATGATGCAATCCAAGCCCGTAAAAGCGTCATTGAGCGATTTCTGGAAGTACACCTCGATTTTGTAACCACCCGCGTGGTACTGAACATCGTCGACGAGTTTGAGCAAGAACGGATCCTTATACTCTCCATACTCATATGGCAGCACAGCCATTCTGTCACCGTTGAAGGGAGTAAATGGTACTTTTGGCTTCTCTTCTTCTTTCAAATCGTCGAGGTTGTCGATAATATTTGCTCGCTGTGTTTGGTAATTCTTCTCCAGCTCTTGAAGTTGGTCCTTGTAGCTTTGTGCTTTGGAGACCATAGAGTCTCGCACATTAGCAATGATTTTGTCGGCATCCTTCTCACCAGACGCTGTTTGTAACTGATTGATGACTTCCATCTTGCCGAGATTCTTGATATTCTGCTCCTCCTTGATGATTTCTCTATTAATCTTATTTTTCTCTGTCCTGTACCGTTTCTCTAAGTTCTGCAGCTTGATGAACTTCTCGTACTCCTGGTCGCGCTGATTATTACTGAGCTCAATGTCATGCTTGTGCTCTATTTGATACTCTTTCAATTTTTCTTCCGTCTGCTCCACGTCAATTTTGTTCACCAACTTGTAGACGTAGTCTTCGATTTCCTCCAAATAGGCATTATACTCCTCAAGAGTTTTGAAATCCTCCTGGGTCTTGTTGTAGACGGCCATGACCCGCTTTCGCACATCACATTCTCGCTCGACGTCGACATCGTCAAAAATCTGGGTCTTGAACCTGTTTTTTCGCAGTATCTTGCCACAATTCGGATATGGACAAGGTGAAGGACCAAGGGAGAATATCCGGTCCACACATGAATCACAAATCTTGTGATAGCATTCTGGATTTATCTTGAATTGCAAAGATGGTGATAGATACTTGTCTGTCTTGCAGACAGGACATAAATCTTTGGGTATGTTACTCCAATCTAATTCGACCATGAGTAAATAATTTTAAATATAATAATAATATTGAGCTACTTATTTTTTATACGCGTATGTTTGACGAGATCAATTCACATCTGTTTGTACAAAAACAGCCACTCACCTACAAATATCTATCTCGATGGAAAGATTTATCCGCTGAGAAGGCCAAGAAGGTACTCGAAGAGTACTATGAGCAGCACAAACGCGACAAACCACAATTGAGCAGCTATTATACAGTTACAGGACGTGCTGGGAAGACGAGACTGGTGAAAGTGGTATTGGACCGAGATTTGGAAATGAGCAAAGCCGAACTGGACACTGTTGACTCAGTCTCTATCTTCAGCTTGAATATGAGTCAAATGGAACTTGGTGGAGTGGTCGCGATCAACGCTAAGATCGATAAAGAGTGTACGCCAGAGAATTGTCGTCGATGGGGGCTGATCACGACGCCAACTGCGATCAAAAAGGAGAAAGTGAAACATGAGATACAGGATGAAGCTCGCCCTGCTCAAAGAAATGCTGTGAGCGAACCGATCAAGAAACCAGAGAAGGTGGAACCAAAAAAGCAGAAAGAGCAAAAGGAGGGGGGGCTGAGCAAATTAAGCTCGCTATACACGTCGAGAAAGCGGACAGAGAGTGAAAAGGAGAACAAGACGACCAAGGAGACTATGCAGCCTCCAAAGAAGAAGACTAAAGCGGAGGTGAAGGGTAAATTGAAGAAGTTGTTTGAGGATAGCGACGAGGATATGGCAGACGAAGTAGAGGACGACGAGATGGATATTGACGTGGCTGAGAAACAGGAAGTAGAAGAACCTGAAACCAATATCTCTGTTTCGGAGCAGGCAACCACTGAAAAGTCTGAAAAACCTGCTGATCCTGTGAAGCATGAGGAATCTGAGGAAGAGGAATCTGGGCCGGTTTATGACGAAGACGGATACTTAGTGACGACCAAGAAGCCTGCTAAACGATCAGCCACGCATCCTCCTGCCAAGAAGAACCATACCATCACGAAGAAGCCAGAGAAGAAGAACGAGACCAAAAAACAGGTGTCGTTGATGTCGTTCTTTGGTAAGAAGAAGTGAAAAATAAATAAATAAATATTTAATTCATGCTCACTGTGGCTATCGAGGGGTGTTGTCACGGCGAATTAAAGGCGATATATTCGGCTTTGCCAGCCAAAATCGATCTTCTTATAATATGTGGTGACTTCCAGAGCGTGCGCAACAAGGCGGACTTACGATGTCTGGCTGTGCCTCAGAAGTACCGTCGTTTGGGAGACTTCCAGGATTATTATTCTGGCCGTCGCCGGGCACCTGTCATGACAATATTTGTGGGTGGGAACCATGAGGCATCAAACTACTTGTCTGAACTGAAACATGGAGGCTATGTGGCTCCAAATATTTATTTTCTTGGTCGAACTGGTGTTGTTTGGTACAAGGGTTTGCGAATAGCAGGAATTTCAGGGATATACAATGCTGCAAATTTTATGAAACCACGGTTCGAAACGATCCCATACGATAATTCTACAATGAGATCGGTGTACCATTACAGAAAAGATGAAATATTCGCTTTGCAGTTGCTCAATCGGTCGAACGAAACAGTAATGGTTTCCCATGACTGGCCAGAAGGAATATATAATTATGGGAGAAAAGACCTGCTCTTGCAAAGAAAACCGTTCTTCAGGACTGATATTGAGAAACAGGACCTTGGATCGCCTCCATTGATGTATCTGTTGCGACACCTTCGCCCTCGAAACTGGTTTAGTGCACATTTACACGTCAGGTTTGAGGCGACCGTGCCCTGGAAGACTACCAGAGCAAATGAAAAAATCAACAAAGAGGAAATCGAGCTGGAGATAGAAGCTGGCACTCAGGATGAGGGTTCTGACGATCTTCCTACCAAGTTTTTGGCATTGGATAAGTGTCTACCAAGACGAAAATTTTTGGAGGTGCTGCGCTTGGCTCAGACAAAGGTGCCTACAAAATTACAGAAAACGGACTTTTTTCACGACCCAGAGTATGTTTGTGTGTTGAAAGTTCTCGAGAGACATCGACGACGAATTGAAAGCTTGGAATATGACGAGATACTGAGTCCTCCTAGGGAGTTGGTCCAGATATTAAGGGAGGAAATTCAGGTTGAGCGCAACAAGCTTGATCTTTTAAGTGACAGCGAGTATTGCAAGCTTCTAGCAATCGACCAGCGCTTTGTTCAGACCGCAAAGACCGGAGAGTCTGAAATTAAAGTGTATACTAATCCTCAAACTGTGTTATTTACTGAAAAGTTTTTGCACAGCCATGGAAAATAAAAATTTTTAATCAGAGGAAAAAAATATTTAAAGAAACATGGCTAAGAAGAGGGTTGCCCAAGAGACCGAGATACGGTCGAAGAAGGCCAAGCTTGATCCAGAATATTCCGAAGAGGAAGCTGGTGAGGAATTTGATGAACTAGATGGTTCCGACTACTCTGAGAAAGACGAGCAGGAGACTGAGACGAATGATCAGAGCGGAGAAAATAAGCCAAACAGAGAGGAGCAGAAGAAACTTTTGGTCGAGAGAAAGCTTAAACGTAAGTCAGGAACAGAAGTCGAGAACATCAAACGTCTCTGGGAGAAGCTGAGGGTGAAAAACCCACCAATGCCAAAGGAGATCAGAGACAAGCTTTGTAATGAAACATGGGAGTTGTCCAAGGATGTGATTGGAGATCTGGTGTTGAAGCACGACGCATCACGTGTGGTCCAAACTCTGGTCAAATACTGTTCCAAAGAGCGCAGAGAAGTGATCACGCGGGCTCTTAAGGGCCATTTCTACAATCTTGCAACATCTTCGTATGGAAAATACTTATTGATCAAGCTTTTGCACTATGGATCCAAAGATTCTCGCGAATTGATTCTCTCAGAGATGCACGGCAAGCTGCGCAAGTTGATCCGGCACAGAGAGGGTGCGTATGTGGTTGAGGATCTTTACGTTCTCTATGCTACATCCAAACAGAAGGCCCAGATGATTAAAGAGTTTTGGGGTTCAGAATATGCTGTTTTCCGCGACAGTAATGACACGAAAACCATTAAGGATATCTGTGCAGAATCCACTGAGAAACGGGCTTTGATTGCCAACAATTTGATAACAACCATTCGTGGTTCCGTGGAAAAGGGGTCCACAGGATTCCAAATTCTTCATGCTGCCATGCGCGAGTATGTGCAGATTTTCGATAACGAGGAGGTGCGTGAGTTTGTGGAGCTGTTACAAGATCAGGTGGCGGAGTTGGTTCACACTCCTGAGGGTTGTGAAGTTGCTTGTACGTTAATTGCTAGATCCAATGCCAAAGAGAGAAAGACCATTTTGAAAGGTCTGAAGAGTCATGCTGAGGCTTTGGCTACCAATGAGCACGGTCAGTTGGTGTTGCAAATGATCTTCATGACTGTTGATGATACTGTTCTTGTTAACAGGACATTTTCGAGCTCATTGAAAGACAGTTTCAGCAACCTTCTTATCGGAAAGTTTTCAAGACGGCCGTTTATCTACCTATTGAACGGTCTAGATCGGTCTTATTTTTCGCCTCTTGTGTTGAAGGACATTGAGAAGTACATGAGTCTGGCTGCGGAGACATCGAAAAAGCCCCAGGAACAGCGCAGAACCGAACTGCTTAAGAATTTTCTGCCTCTTTTCTACGAAATTGTGCTGGAGAATGCTGATATTTTGCGGGAAAATCTCGGTGCCCAGTTTGTTTTGGAGCTAATTTTGAATAATGAATTCCCAGAAGAGAGTCAAGAAGGTAGATCCAAGGTTCTGGAGCTGATAGTTGAAGAGATGAAGCAGGAGTTAAATGAAGACCATCTATTGACAAAGCCATTTACTTCACGTCTGATCAAAACACTCATCCAGGGAGGTAAATGGAATAACAAAGAAAAGAAGGTCCAAAAGGTGGCCGATATTGGCATTGGAAGTGAATTTGCGGCCAGGTTCGCCGAAGAGGTGTTCGAGAACGGTGAGAACGAAGAAGTGTTAAAGACCTGGATTAACGACAATCAGGGCTGTTTTGTTTTGGCCTCGTTAGTGGAAAGTTTGAAGGGAGCTAAGAAGAGCGGGTTCCCAAAGATGTTGAAGAAGCTAGACAAGCACATCAAGAAACAACACGACACTAACAAGGGAGCACAGCTGCTACTTAAAGTTTTCTAGGTGTAGAGATGTATAAATATTTCGATGGCAAAAAAATAAACCACAACTTTTATCTCAACATGGCACCTAAAGCAGACTGGGAGAAGTATAAGAAGCCCGTGGAAGATGGAGATGAGGACAAGAAGGAGGATAAGATTACTCCGCTGAGTGAGGGTGATATTCAGGTGTTGAAAACTTATGGAGCAGCTCCATACAACCAGTCGATCCGCGAGATTGAGAAGGACCTAAAAGATCTAGAAACTCGCATCAAGGAGAAGATTGGTATTGAGGAGTCAGACACTGGTCTTGCCAGTCCTAATCTCTGGGATGTGGCTGCAGACCGCAAGAGAATGAGCGAAGAGCAGCCGTTGCAGGTTGCACGGTGCACCAAGATGATCGAACCTTCTGCCGAAGAAGAGGCGGATGGCAAGACAAAGTATGTGATAAATATCAAACAGATCGCCAAGTTTGTGGTTGGCCTTGGTGAGAGAGTGTCGCCAACTGACATTGAGGAAGGAATGAGAGTGGGTGTTGACAGAACCAAATACGAGATTCAATTGCCGCTTCCACCTAGAATTGATCCTAGTGTTACGATGATGACTGTTGAGGAGAAGCCAGATGTGACATACAGTGATGTTGGAGGCTGCAAAGAACAAATTGAAAAGCTGAGAGAGGTTGTCGAGCTGCCATTGCTTTCACCAGAGCGGTTTGTGAAACTTGGAATTGATCCTCCAAAGGGTATCCTCTTATACGGCCCTCCTGGAACAGGAAAGACGCTCTGTGCCAGAGCTGTGGCTAACAGAACCGACGCTACATTCATCAGAGTGATTGGTTCGGAATTGGTGCAAAAGTACGTTGGAGAAGGTGCGCGTATGGTGAGAGAGTTGTTTGAGATGGCCCGGACGAAGAAAGCATGCATTATCTTCTTCGATGAGGTGGATGCCATTGGAGGTGCCAGATTTGACGACGGTGCTGGAGGAGACAACGAAGTTCAGAGAACCATGTTGGAACTTATTACACAATTGGACGGTTTCGATCCTAGAGGAAACATCAAGGTGATGTTTGCCACCAACAGACCAAACACATTAGATCCAGCCCTGCTCAGACCAGGAAGAATCGATAGAAAAGTGGAATTCTCGCTTCCGGACCTTGAAGGTCGTGCCAACATTTTCCGTATCCACTCGAAATCCATGTCTTGCGAGCGGGACATCCGTTGGGAGTTGATCTCGAGATTGTGTCCAAATGCTACTGGTGCGGAATTACGGTCGGTTTGCACGGAAGCAGGTATGTTTGCAATTCGTTCCAGAAGAAAGGTGGCTACAGAAAAAGACTTCCTCCAGGCTGTGGAAAAAGTCATCAAGGGCAACATGAAGTTTAGTTCGACGTCGAGATACATGCAATACAATTAATCGTGAAACTTATTCATCACTCCCACCAGCTTACACAGCCCATTCCATCGGTTTGACAACTGGCCACCAGCGCGTACGGCGGCACTTTGTTTTCCTCCACCTCGTCGCCATTGGTCTGATCATCGACAGTGAGTGCGGTTAAAGAGTTGTCAGGGCCCTTTGGTCGCACGTCGTTAAACACTTCTTTTTCGACGCGGAAATTAATCTTCTCGTTGATGTCCAAATAAAGCTTGGTGTCCTCGTCCATTTGCCAGATCCATGCGTTGTCGTCTGCCGAGTAGTATGAGCCTTCGAACATATAATTTTTCGGAATGAAGATATCATTGAAGAAATTCATGTTAACCTTAATACCATCCTCACTGCAGCTCTCAATCCATCCTGAAAGCACTTCTCCCGTAACTGGTTTGAACACCACGGCACGGAATCGCACGTTTATGAAAATCGCACCGTCTCCGGGTTTTAAAAGTCCATCGTCTACTTGTAGCAGATCCCATACAGCGATGACCAATCCGAGTCTATGGATGACTTTGTTTGCGTATTTTATGTTGAGCTCGTTCTGCACGGCCTCCTCGGTAGGCAGGTGAAACAGATGCGGCGATATTCGAATTAGATCAGATATAGTAGAGAGTTGAAACATGCAAATTAAAAAGCTTGAAAAGCTAAACTAAATTTTTCTCTGGCATCGAATATTTTCTGATTACATAACCTTTATAATAAATACCTAGTAAACTCTCTTGGCTGGAGGCACTGGCTTACATTCAGCTTCATCCAGAGTAGTAGCAATGACACCTCTGTAATCAAGCTTGACATCCTCTCCATGGCCCTTTTGCCACGATAGGGTGTGTTTACGCCAGTTAACGTCGTCTCTTTCTGGGTAGTCGTCTCTGGCGTGAGCACCTCTACTCTCGGTTCTGGCAGCAGCAGCGGTAGCGGTCTGTCTAGCACAGGTAAGCAGGTTCTGCAGCTCGAGCGTCTCGACTAAATCCGAGTTCCAGATCATCGATCTATCGGTGGTCTTGATTCTGTCAAACTTACTGTCGATCTTGTTAATCTGGTTAACACCTTCGTCCAACATATCCTGTTCTCTGAACACAGCAACATGCTTCTGCATGCTCTTTTGCATTTCCAATCTGAGTTCTGCGGTGGACACATCTCCTTCAGCGTTTCTTAGCTTGTCGAGGTTAGCAATCGATTCATATCCAATGTCCTTTGGCAGCTCTGGAAGCTTTTCACCTGGCTTGAACTTATCTCTTATGGTGTGCGAAACGGCTCTTCCGAAGACAACCAGATCCAAAAGAGAGTTAGCACCCAAACGGTTTGCACCGTGCACAGAAGCACAGGCAGCTTCTCCGCAAGCAAAGAGACCAGGGACAACAACATCTTCACCCTTCTCATTGACGGTAATAACCTCTCCAGTGTACTTTGTTGGAATACCTCCCATGTTGTAGTGGACAGTTGGCAGGATAGGAATTGGCTCCTTGGTGACATCAACACCGGCAAAAATGTGTGCAGTCTCAGAAATACCTGGAAGTCTTTCTTGCAACACAGATGGTGGCAGATGCGACAATTGCAGGTACATGTGGTCCTTGTGTGGTCCGACACCTCTTCCAGCGTTGATCTCCATGGTAATTGCTCTGGAAACAACGTCTCTACTAGCCAAATCCTTAGCAGTTGGAGCATATCTCTCCATGAATCTCTCACCCTCACTGTTGACCAAGAATCCACCCTCTCCTCTGGCACCCTCGGTGATCAGACATCCGGAACCGTAGATACCAGATGGGTGGAATTGCACGAATTCCAGATCCTCCAATGGCAGGCCAGCTCTGCTGACCATGGCGTATCCATCACCAGTACAGGTGTGCGCAGATGTACAAGAGAAGTAGGCTCTTCCGTAACCACCGGTTGCAATC
Source organism: Ogataea nonfermentans (assembly GCA_003706255.2). Taxonomy (NCBI): domain Eukaryota; kingdom Fungi; phylum Ascomycota; class Pichiomycetes; order Pichiales; family Pichiaceae; genus Ogataea; species Ogataea nonfermentans. Next base: position 91,386 of record PPKT02000003.1, on the reverse strand, counting down.
ACGGTGTTCTTAGCCTTGAATCTGTGCAAAGTTCCATCCTCCTGATTGTATGCAATACAACCCACACACTCACCATTGTTCATCAGCAAGTCCATAGCAAAGAACTCAATGAAGTAGTGAGTGTCGTATCTGAGGGACTGTCCATAAAGGGTGTGCAAAAGAGCATGACCAGTTCTGTCGGCGACAGCACAGGTTCTGTAAGCCTGGCCACCTTTACCGAACTCTTTTGATTGTCCACCAAAAGCTCTCTGGTAGATTTTTCCCTCCTTGGTTCTGGAGAAAGGCAATCCGTAGTGTTCTAACTCAATAATGGAGTCTGGGGCTTCTCTAGTCATGTAGTGGATGGCATCCTGGTCTCCAAGCCAATCGGAACCCTTCACGGTATCATACATGTGCCATCTCCATTCGTCAGGATGCATGTTTCCGAGAGCGGCATTGATACCACCCTGGGCAGCAACTGTGTGCGATCTTGTTGGGAACAGTTTGGACACACATGCAACTTTGAATCCTTCTTGAACGAGACCAAAAGCAGCCCGCAAACCGGCACCCCCGGCGCCAATCACAAGACAATCGTACTCATGGTCGATAATATGGTATTCCTTGGCCATAGCGATAGAGGCAGACTTTCCATTAAGGTTGTTAAACTGGGAGATCACCTGGTAGGCCGATCTGGACGACGAGAAGAGTCTACGTCCAGCCAAGCGGGATTTCAATGAAAGCATGGTAGATTATTGGGGTTAGTTTTTGGTGAGCATTTTTTTTCATGGGGTTTTTACATAATCAGGACATTCGGAGAAATTACGGAGGACTTTTCAGCGGGCCAATGGAGGCTCGCGAATTTGTAAATACGGATATCAGATGGGTATAGCCGAAAGAAAAGAATGGGCCTGAGATCACGTAGCAAGCTCTAAAAACGTCTTTGATAGTGCCCAAGCGTAGTATGGGGCTGCTGATTCTACAGGAGACCAATTTTGTTCAGCACTACGCGGCAATTGTGTAGATCTGCGAAAACCGATAGTCATATGTAGAGTGTGGTAGCTTGAAGGATATAAGGTTAGCGATAACAAATGCTGTTTGAGAATTACGAAGAGGAAAAGGTTAGTTGCCATTGATGAATTTACTATTCTCTATTATTGCTATCTTTTAAATTAGAGTGTTTCATAAATTTGGTGACAGCAATTTTTTGACAAGTTCTTGTAAAAGATCCTCTTCCCGATCAAAATAACAGGATTGACTCTGCTATTCTGTTATGATGTTCTTACAAAGAGTTATTCTACAGTAACAACCACACGCTACTATTTTGACTTGTCTTCTGTAATGTAGTCATATTCCCATTATTCATTGCTCTATATATTCATTTAGGTTTCTCGTCTTTCCACCATCGACTCTCCCATCTCAAAGCCAAACTGCTGAACAAAACACTCACACTCGAGCATGCCATTGCCAAACTGGACCACGTAGGGCTTAGTCGAGAATTATTATATGGATAAATCACCCCGGCAGCAACAGGGATTCCTATCACATTGTACACTAGGGCCCAGCAGAAATTGAACTTGACCCTGTTGATCACCTTGCGAGATAGCCGTAGAAGCGTATGGAGTTGACTTAGAGGCCGCTTCTGCGATAAAAGCACAAAATCACACGAGCTCAATGCTAAATCGGAACCCGAACCCATGGCTATTCCAACATCTGCAGTGGCCAAAGCAGGCGCATCATTGATCCCATCACCAACCATCGCAACAATGGCTGCCCTTGTCGCTTTATTTGGAACAGAATGGTATGTCTTTTGCAACCACTTCACCTTGTCAGCTTTCCCCTGCGGCAGCACATTAGCGATCACGTGATCACTAGAAATGCCCAGCTCCTCACCAATAGCCTCGGCGGTCGTTTGGTTGTCGCCACTGATCATGTAGACAGCAGTACCTTGTTTTTTGAGATCAGAAATGACTTCAATAGCTTCGGGTCTAACCTCATCACGGGCTGCTAGCAACATTAGCAACTCTGCTCTATTTTTCCCAATCAATGCAACACAGACAACACTTTTACCCTGTTGCTTCCACTGGTCAAGAAGAAGACGTTCCCGCTCAGTGAATTGGATTCCATTCTCTTTCATCATCTCCTCATTGCCCAGAATTGCTGTTCCCTGATCAAAAGCTCCGCGCATTCCACGGCCGCTCTCCTCCTCCACACGAGGAACTATAGTGGTGGACAGTTGCAAGCTCTCATCCTCGGCAAGCTGAGTAACAAATTCACGCACAGCAGTTGCCAATGGGTGCTTAGATCCAAGCTCTAGGTCTCTGGCCAATTGAATAGCCAACGAAAATTTATCTCCAACGTGATGATCTGTGACCTTGATTTGTCCAGCAGTTAGCGTTCCAGTCTTGTCAAAGCACACAACCTCTATTTTGGAAGCTTGCTGGAAAGAGGCTCCCCCGCCACGGACAAGAATGCCGCTCTTTGCAGCTAGGCCAGACCCAACAAAGAGGGCCGTTGGGGCTGCCAAACCTAAACCGCAAGGACATGCCACCACGAAAACGCTGATGGAAAATTGCAACGACCAGACAACCCAGCCACCGACATCAATGTCTAGATAACGATCAGGGAGCACTGTGTAGCTTAGAGAGAGCCAGATTATCCAAACGAGTAGTGAAATTAGACAAACAACGGGAACAAAATAGCTGGTGAGCTTATCCGCAAGTCTCTCAATTGGAGACTTGTTCAGCTGGCCATTGCGTACAATCTCAACAATCTGGTCAAGCAAGGAATTGCCCTGGAGAGCAGAAATCTTTGCAATAACCGTTCCTGGACCCTGGCTTACTGTTCCAGCAAAAATTTGGTCACCTTTCAAGTGCAAAATAGGCTGAGATTCTCCTGTTAGCATGCTTTCGTCGAATTCTGCCTGTCCGTCTAGTATGATCGAATCGGAAGGTGGAGAATCCCCTGGCTTCAAAGAAATGACATCGCCTAGTTCTAAATAGTCCACACCAATTTCTTGCTCCGATTGATCGGTAGTATCCACAAGTGTTGCCTTGGTAACTTTAAAGCCACTTAGCTGCGAGACGGCATTGGCAGTTTTAGATTTAGACCAGCTCTCCAGCAATTTTCCAATGCTCAGGAAAAAAGTTAAGAACACCACCGAGTCAAAATATGTTGTGGTAAAGCCCATGCTCCCTCTCGGTGTGTTGGCAGATAAGCCAAGCATCACTATACTTGCAACATATGAAACAGTTGTACCCAAAGACATGAGCAAGTTCATTGAGCCAAACCGTAACAGGCGCCGTTTCCATGGAACAGTACTCTTCCACAGGGCACGGACTTCCTTTATGGCCTTGGTGTGGAACATGTCTGCAGCGAAAAAGTAGACAGGTGTGGCCAGAATGAATAAGATCCAGACCACCCTGGAGACATTTCCGCGCCACACAGGCTCCATCAGCCACATACGGAACGCGTTGTGCTTTGGGAGCAACGACATACCAATGATTCCGAACACGAATGTTGGAATAGCAATTACCGTAGAAAGAATGAGTTTCTCAGCAATCCGTCGAAATTCAAGCTTGGAGAGTCGATTGAGGTGTTCCTCAACCGAAGTCAGCTTGACGATCTCCAGCTGAAACTTTTCATTCAGTTCGTTGATCTCACCAATGATTTTGCGAATTGTGAGCCTTGGTGGATCAGGAACATATGTGAACTTCACATACGGATGTTTCAGGCTGATTGGGTCGTCCACAACAATCACATCACCGTATTCTTCCAACTTGTCATTGATGCTCTGCGGACAATGTTCGCAATACATTCCACTAACCCTCAAGTTCACGGTCCGCGACTTTGTTTTCGTTGCAGCATGGCTGATCTGCTTGACACTCAAAATTTCGAAATCATATCCGACATCCTCAACAGTCTCCTTGAGCTGAGCCAGAGACTTTTCGTCCGCAGAATCGAGGATGAATAAACCCTGTTTATTCACGATGTTGATATTCTTTTCCAGAACAAACTTGCAGTTCTCTGTCACAGCCTGATCAATTGTCTGCGAACATGCACTGCAAGTCATCCCACCAATTAAGGACACAACCTCGTATTTCTGTGAACGCTCGATTGGAAGCATCTCCAACAGATTACATTCATAACCGGCCTCTCGAATTGCCTTGATCACATGGTTCACATACTGACGTTCAGGAAGTAGCACTGTACAAACACCCTCCAAAAGCGAGACGTTGTAAATCTTGTTTCCGTTCTCCATGGTCGAGACTCCAAGGCTATCTAGACATTCGCTAATAGCAGCTTCCACAGTACCAACGCAAGATGCACACGTCATGCCCTGTATTCCTAGTAGTGCACGATACTCTTTCAGTCGCTCGGATTTCACCTGCACGGCGACAACAGTGTTGTCGTCAGAATCTGAGTCTATCTTATCCTTGAGCCGTTTGAAAATACCCTCCTGACGCTCATGACTTTCCCTACACATCTTGCAGTGGCGAAGATGCTCCTTCTGTCGCTTTCCTGTGGCTAAAACTCGTTTCCCTTTGTTAAACACCAAGCTTAGCGGCTCTATCCACGAAGTTTTTGACTGCTCATTGGAAAGGTCCCATGAAATCAGATTGAAACCGGCTTTTTCGAGCTTGCGAACCACCATAGTTTCATGCTCAGAAAGTTCTTGACCAAAACCAACAATTACAAGCTCACCGTCATGCAAAGAAACATTTACTTTGGGCTTGCCTCGTCCCGAAGATCTGACATCACAGCTTATTTTGTTGAACTCTGTCACATCAAACACCTCTTTAAGACACCGATGAATGCTCACCGCACACTCATCACAGTGGACGTTTGCTAGTTGCACTGTAAACCGTTCCATCTTGTTATACAAAAGAAAAACAGCTAACAGTGCACTACTTATGCCAATTATATATCCTTATTATTTTTTTCTTACGCAAAAATAACTCTACGCAAAAATATCTCATTCTCATCATGGGGCTGTGCGGCTTTCCATATTGCGGCTCCGCGGATCACTATATCCAAACACCCGCGTGTCGAATCGCACAACCATGGCCGTCACGTTGTCAGTGGTCATCTTATTAATGGCATACTCGCACAAGATCTCGCTTGCCTTGTACGGGTCGGTCTCGTCTCTGATCATATCGACGGCTTCTTGGTCGGAACAAACGTCCCAGAGTCCATCGCACGCTAATATCAAAAAATCATCCTCATCGCTCAATTCAGTGCTCGTGGTGTAAGGAGCACCAATCACCAGGGTCTTCATGTATACATCTCCCAATGATCTGCTGACAGCTAGAACTCCATTGACGCGGTTTTTCAACATAATCCCGCCACTATTAACTATTCTTTGCTGTTCAAATTTGTCTGTTGATTTGTGGTCGTAGGAAAGCCGCAAAGCCTTACCACCTCGGCACAGAACCAGCCGCGAGTCGCCAACGTTGGCAGTATAAAGCATGCGCTTGTGCTTTTTGGTCGGCACAAAATCAAATGGAGTGGATTTTGGATCGACCTCCTCAATGCTAGCAGTCTCGTCAATCTCCTCTTCCCATCGTAGTACCGCAACTGCGGCAGTACTCCCACTGGAACCCTGTAGTTCCTCACCGATCCTGACATCCGCCTCTTGGAAACAATTGTTGAGATTTTCACGCAAATCCAACGTGTCATTGTCCACTATTTTGTCGACTAGTATGTTATGTAAGTTTGAACCACACCACCGTGCCGTCTCCTTGCCAGCGTGGCCGTCGAAAATGGCGAAGTAACCCCAATCAAGACGTTCCGCAAAGTTTGCCACGTATGTGTGGACATCCTCCATCGTTGGACGGTATCGAGAGTTTCTGTTTTCGCACACGCCAACATCAAAGGAAAGTCTGTTGCAGGGTCCTAGACTGGTGTTGGTGTCATCTTCAGGGGTCTTCATATTGTTTGTATTGCTCAAATGTAGGAGGTCTCCAGATCGCCGTCTTATGTAATTCACCACGTCTTTGGGCGATGTCGAGAGCTTGGACATCGTGGAGAAAAAGATTTATAAGGAAACCAAAGATTAACTTGTTAAAATTCTATTTTTGCTCACCTCTCCAATTCCGTTCCAGATCAATAAATATAGATAGTTTACAGAAAATAAGAGTGGTTTCTGAAAAATTATACTTGTCGTGTGCACAGCCAAAATGCTTTTTATAGCCTACAAATACAAGCCTTCCAGGTTCTCCTCAATCTTGTTCTTCAGAACCCGCTCCTTGGCTTGCTTGAAGTCTTCCGCAATCACTTGCATCCGTCTCTCGCGCAAAGCTAACAGACCCGCCTCCGTACAGATGGCCTTGATATCTGCTCCTGAAAAGTCCTCCTTCGTGTTGATCAACGTGTCTAAATCCACGTCTGGTGCAATATTCATCTTGGAAGTGTGAATCGTCAGAATCTTCTTCTTGGTGACTGGATCTGGGTTCTCAAAAAGGATCTTTCTATCAATTCTTCCTGGTCTGATCAGTGCTGGATCTAAACTCTCAATCTTATTCGTAGCCATAATCACCTTGACATCTCCACGCTCATCAAAACCATCCAGCTGATTCAATAATTCCAACATCGTCCGCTGCACCTCCCGTTCGCCACCCGATGACGACTCGTATCTCTTTACTCCAATTGCGTCAATCTCATCAATGAACACAATTGCAGGGGCGTTTTCGCTCGCAACTTTGAAAAGCTGTCTGCACATTCGAGGACCGTCTCCCAAGTACTTCTGAATTAACTCTGAACCGACAATTCTCAGGAACGAAGCACTAGTCTGGTTCGCCACAGCTTTAGCCAATAATGTTTTACCTGTTCCTGGAGCTCCGTATAATATCACACCCTTTGGAGGCTTGATTCCCATCTCTTCGTAGAGCTCTGGATGCGTCAAAGGCAACTCAACAGCCTCCTTGATCTCCTGGATCTGTGATTCCAAACCTCCAATATCAGCATAAGACTCCGTAGGCGACTTGTCCATCTTCATCACGTTCACCACCGGATCAGTCTCGTCCTGGAGAACTCCCACGATGGAAACGGTCTTATGATGCAAGAGAACCTGACATCCAGGCTCCAGAAGACCCTTATCCACAAACGATAGGATCGAAACGTAGTACTCCGGGCCACTGGAGGACGACACAATCGCATGGTCGTCATCGATGATTTCCTCCAGCGTTCCAATCGACATCGGCGTGCCTCTCAGGTCGTCGATTTTTTCTCTTTCTTCGGCCTGTTTCTGTTCAGTTGGTTGTAAACTTTCCTGGTTTGTGACGAATTCCTCTTCTAACAGCAAATGATCCTTGATCCGCTCAAGTTTAAGCAGTTTCAGCTTACACCGTGTGTTGGGAAGCACCGATGGCAGCTTAGCAGTGTTATCACCTCCCTTGCGCTTCTTTCTTCCAAATGTCTTGGACTGGACCGGAGGCTCATACTTTGGCTTCTCCTTCTTCTTATCCTGGTCCTTCTTTTTGCCACTAGGCATCGATGCGTCTTGACCCTGTACGAGTTAGTCTAATTGAAGATCGGTACTTACCATTTTGTTGTTTTTGCCACTGAAGACGAGATTTTTTAATTTACAAGAATAAATAAGATCGACTAGATCGACGGGTCGATTATTATTTGCTAATCAGATCATGTTCTAGAAGAACAGTACTAAATAACTGTTTTGCCTTGTCGTGGAAACTGATGAAGGCCTTGGCAGCACCTTCAATCCGCTCCACAGCATTCTTGTTGGAATTCAATGCCAGATAAAACTTATCCTTTTCGTCAAAGAAGGACAGTTTTGGACCGGCCTCCTCAGGGGTGTATTTCTGTTTTAAAGACGGGCCATTGTAATTTGCTGGAACCGATATGTTGAGCAATTTGTTCAATGTAACAGGAGGAAGAGTCATCTGATCAATTCCTGCAAGAGCCAAGGTGGGCACAACACCAATCTGGGCCGCAATACAGTTGACGGTCTTCACATTGTAAGCTCGGTAGTACTTGTGCACAGCCACAGCTAAATTGTAACCGTAGTGGTCTTCCAACGATTCAACTGTGTACAAAGAAGGGTCGAAGTTGTAGTCAAGCTTGTCAACGTATGGTGAAACGGCGACACAGTCTGCCTCAGCTGCCAAAACAGCCTGTTCAAGAGAGTGGATCATGGTACCAAGACACTGGATCTTGTCCTCGTTGAAGAGCTTCTTGGCGGCTTGCATGGCTTCCCAAGTTGTTCCAAGTTTGATAATCACCTTAGAACGGTCAATACCCAACTCCTCGTACGCAGCAATAATATTTTTAGCCCCCTTGTAAGTGGCTTCGATGTCGTAGGCAACAGCAGGGTTTACCTGGGACAAAACACAACCCTTAAGTCCCTTGAGCTGATTCCGTCCCGAAATAGCAGTGCAATAATATCTTAATTGCTCCGCGTACTCCTCGAACTCTGGGCTTGATGCAGACTTAGGCACCTTGTCGCCCAACTTAGCATTCGCCAGCTTAACTGCCTCCAAAATGATCTCCTGATGGGCAGCCCAATTGCCATAGCAAATGACCTGGTTGCTTGTGGCATTTAAGAATGTAAGCTTGTATCTATTCATGAAAAACTCTTTATCTTCCTCAGACATGGTGTCGAGGGAGATATCTGTGTGCTTCGCAACAGCCTCAAAAAGAGTAGACATGGCTAAACTAAGTTATGATTCAGGAGAAACTAGTATATCAAGGGGAAAAAGATAACTGAACCCCCACTGGAAACCTGCCACGGACACATCTACGGACCCCAGACATGATTGGCTACCAAGGTGGGACATTTTATGCGGGGATATCGAGACCTTGGCATTACCCCGGAATTCCTTCTCAGCGTAGAGTAAATAATATCCACCTTGAGCCAGTTTCAAAGACCAGACTCCTCACACCTCAATTGAGCCAGAAAAACTTTAGAGAAAATGAAGCATTTTTCCCGTTTAACATGTCTCTTTCGCCAGACACGTCTGGGGATTATGTCAACGTAATTCAACTTTCCAAGCCATTTTTGAGCAAAGATGAAATAGCTTACCTGTTCAGAAATAGCTTGCTCGATGACATGCAAGTAAGAACATACAATGTGAGGAAGAAGGAAGTGTTTCAATTTTTATGTCAATTAATCAAAGTGCTGAAGTTTCCCACCAAGATCCTACAAAGCTGCTTCTACTACTACCAGCGATTCTATATGTTCAACGGTTTTGCGAAGTATGGAAATCTGCATTATGATGTCGGCATTACCGCATTATTTGTGTCCTTAAAACAGAATGACTACATCAAAAAACTTTCTCTCGTGCTCTCAGAGGCATACAAACTACGTGGGTTGTCCAGTAATAGTCAGGAACTTGATGAACACCGCAAAAGACTTCTCAATATGGAAAAGAAGTTCATGGAATATGAAGCTTTTGATTTCAGATATTTTCTGATTGAAGAGTTACTAATAAAATATGCGAAGTACTTTAGGGTGCCACGCGAGGTATGCTTCTTGTGCTGGGCGATCTTGAATGACACATATGCTACCGAATTACCTCTGCAATGGCCATCGAACTTCAATTCAATAATTGTGTTGCGCACCAGTCTACTGATCTGGAACGAACTTAATGGAGAGCGTAAGGTTGAACGTGACATCAACGAGCGCGAAGTGGCCGTCCATGGTCGCAAGGATGAGATAACAGGTGCAATCAATGAACTGCTTGAATATTTCTTGGACAATTATGAGATGTCTTTTTTGAAAGAAGCTTTGGAACAGCTAAATCTTCAATCTGACAGCAAACACATCATCAACAATGTGATACTTAACATAAAGATTGGCCTGCATCAGGATGATCGTTCGAATGGCAATCGAAAGTCCCGCAATCTCGACGACGATCTATTTTTCAAACTGAGAGACTACGACGTTGGTAAAACAGGTTCCATTAGGTTCCTGTACAGCAAGAAAATGTATTTAGACGAGGTGAGCCAATATCCGAGCGAAAAAGAAAAAGCAGCGCGGATAGCTCAAACGCATAAAGCAAAACCAAGACCACAGAACCCACATCTACATCCGCCTCCGCAGAATAACCATTCCAAACGTCAGCCGCCCCAGCAGCCATACAATTCACAACCGCCTCAAGGTCCACAGGGTACACAAGGATCGCAAGGGCCACGCAAGAACTTCAAGAAGCACCCAAACCAAAATTTTAATCAGAACCGCAAACGCAAGCCAGAAAGGCCTGTTGATAGATAATCTAGCTCATGGCATTCTGGTATCTTTTGATCCGCATTGGATCCTGCTCAATTAATTTATGCAAAATTGTGTCCAGGTGCACGGTTTTGACACCAGTCACCGTACTAAGTTGCTGTTCCAAATAGACTAGGGTTTTTAGACACCATTGGTTGTCTTGTCCATTATCTTCTGTTTCAAGCTCGTTCAGCTCGTTGATGTCTTTGATAGTGTTCTGAAGCAGAGTTTGTGCTTCCTCTTTAGTGATTTCGGCCAAAAAGTAATCTCCAAACAGCCATTTCAGATATATCCACACGGATGAGTCGTCAGGGTCAGTGTAAAAAGCAGTTTTTACCATCTGCAATTCCTGGACGAGAAATTTATATTTATTTTTGCTGTGAAATACTGTTGCAGATTCGGGAGCTCTTTCGAATAAGAGCTTTATAAGTTGTGAACGATTGTGCAATGCTGAATAATTGGAAATATCTCTGTTGATCATTTTAGTTGTGAAGTCGAATTCGGCCAAATCAATGACACTATGCTGTTCTTGGGGCTGTGTCAGTTTCATACGGTCCACCACGTATCTTCTATAATGCCAGACATGAAAATTGCGGGCATCGGCCTTCAGAAATCTGTCAATAAGAGTCATTTCTGCATCCCAGTTGGTCATTTTGTCCAATTCTAGACACCATTTGCGGTGGTTCCAAATCCAATAGCTTTTGGGATACCGTTGCAAATGATTCATAGTGAGCATCAGTTCTTTTGTAATGACGTTATGAATACCTGCAGTATCTGCAGATTTAAACGAATCCGTTAGAATATCTCTTCTGTAATTCCAAACAGTATAAAGCTCTGGGTTAAGATCTAGCAACTGTGCAGTCTCTTCTAATGTGGTGTTGTTGTATAGACGTTTCTCTTTGTTCGCTAAAACTCTATCGTTCAGAGAGCGGAAACGTGCAATTTTGGTGGCATCTCGCTTGATTTTCAAAAGGCGACTGTCTTTTGTAAGACTCGTGCGCTTAATTCCATGCTGAAGTTAGATAAAAGTTAGGACCAACGTACCATGATGGAAACAAAAGTAAAATTGGAGAAAACAAATAATTTCAATAAATAATTTAAAGACTTCTTTGTTATCATGTCCGATTCTGTGCCGACGAGGTCAAAACTGGCCTTGAAAGGATCGTCACGAATTGTGTCCGACTTTTTTGAATACAGCATCCAGAGCATATTATACCAGCGTGGCATCTATCCTCCAGAGGACTTCCAGACGGTGAGAAAATACGGATTGAATATGCTTGTTTCCGCAGATGACGAGGTACAATCCTACATCAAACGGATCATGAAGCAATTGCACAGATGGGTGTATGGAGGCTCTATTTCGCGTCTGGTAGTGGCAATAGTGTCCAAGGAATCGGGAGAAACGGTAGAGAAATGGCAGTTTAATTTGGAAATACGCGCTGGTGAAGCCGAAGACGACGAGCACAAGCCAAATGAACAGATACAGAAAGAAATACAAGCGATTATCCGTCAGATCACAGCTTCAGTGACCTTCCTCCCGGAATTGGAGGACGAATGCACCTTTAATGTGCTTGTTTATGCGGACGCAAATTGCCGGGTGCCCGAGGAATGGGGAGACTCACGTACCAAGGAAATTACTGGTGCAGTTGAGAATGTCAAGTTCCGCAGTTTCAGCACGGAAAACCACAAAGTTGAGGCACTAGTGGCGTATAAGATTAGCGACTAAAGAGCACGACGCGTCGATCGACGCAAGTTCCAAAAGAAGCAAGTTAATCCAGAAAAAAAGCTGACCACGAAAAGTATCCAACTTGATGAACTTCGGAGAATCTTTAGGCGACTCGTGTGGGACCAGCAATGCCTTGAACAAGTTTTCCCAACGAGCAAATGTCGACACATCATTGACGACTCAGTTACGCACCAATATTGAGACAGGCCCAGAGTTTGCTAGACCGGTTCATCGCATCGTTGATCAGCGGCTTGAGTCGGACTACCAGGCGTTCCAGCAACAGCAGGGTCCTGTGTATCAATCTGCGAATGCTTTTGTTCCAGAACATGGGCGTTGGATAGACGATTTTCAACGGATGAACATCGAGAACACTGAGATGGCTGGAAGTCAACTACAACACCAACATGTGCAGCACCAACAGATGCTTGATCAAGCTACCACCCCTCAGTCCCCCGCATGGCGTGAAGAGTTTCTACAGAATCAGCACATACAACAGAGTCAAGAGACTTCTGACCGATACAGTAATGTGTTCCAGAGACCTGTCGTGCAGACGTCTATGGTTCGGCAACAACTACAGCCCACAAACCAAACTTTTGAAGATTATTCGGCATTCGATGCGGAATTCGACCAAATAGAGGGTGAAATCAAGGCAGAAGATGAGATGATGGAACAGGATACGCAGATGGAGCTCAAAAACGAAGAAGATAAAATAAAATTTGCACAGCTAGCCAGATCTGTGTTTATGACCATGTCGAAACCTCCTAGTGACATTTCTGAGGACACCAGTATGAAGTTCAAAAACTCTAATTTTCTTAAACTCATGAACAGAATATCTACAAGAGAAGTGGAGATGAATGATAATAAAGACAAATTTATTGACTCTCAAGGAAGAGATATTCGTGAAATGTTGCCAGACCCGCTTAAGGACTTAAAGAATGAGAGTTTGGATGGACTTGGGCCTTTTGGCTCGGCAAGACAGGTATTCTCGCAAATGGGAGACGAGCTCCGCCCGGCTATGTGGGACGCATAGCTTGCATGTGATATGTATAACATGAATATTTATTGGCAATCGCTTAATTTACTTTCGCAATTTTTTTGATTCGATCTATTTCGCGGTGCATGTGACAATTCGGTATGACGGAATGCAATGATTCGTGTTGTCAGAGGAACTCGAACTTACTTTTAAGGGACAACGTACTATTCGTTGTATGTTATTGTTTTGCATACTATGATTTAAGTATGAGAGATAGATCAAGAGGGAGTTCTATTGTTAGATTCCACTCATTGATTTGAAACTGGCCTATGCCAGTCAAGCTCAACGCTCCGGAAGATACCACTTAGTAGAAGAGTAGCTTAAACTTGGACGCGATTAAGTAAGCAAGTTACCAGGAATATTTATTTCCCTTTTTTGGTGGGATTTCTCCTTCTTTATGTTTTCTTGTGACAAATGTTCTAAGGTTTTCAAACGGAAAGATCATCTCAAGCGGCACATGTACAATCACAGTGATGTAGTTTATGCATGTCCGCGGTGTAGTGCTCCTTTCCGACGCTCAGACTGTTTAAGTAAGTGGGGGACAAAAAAGGGCTAACTATAGATCGCCACATGAAGCGGCACAAAGAGAAGGATATGGAGGCTGGCGGCGACGGATTGGGTGAGCTGGTAAGCCGGCGAAAATTTTGGAACTCAGAGACAGGCTACACTAGAAAACGGTTCGAGGATGAGGACACGATTGATAGTTCCGATTCCTCAGATACGCGTCTCTTCTCAAAACAAGGCAGTGACAGCGAGACTTCTGTGGGGGAACGACAAATAGAGGATGTCCTTGAGCCAGAGCTATTGCCCCAAGGCCAAAGAGAGAAGAGTTGGAGGTGGGAGGGAAACGTGTGGAACAAGTACAATTTTGAGACGAGTGTTCCGGTTCCTGCTCCTGTTCGTGGAAAAATGATGGAGCTTGAAATTGGGACAGCTAAGAGCATGGAAACACTTGTGGAGGAAATTTGTGGTGATAGATGCGATCTATTTAAAAGAATACAGGCCTCGGGGATAATGCAGATCGGGCAAATGCAGGAACGTCTAGATCTGTTCTTCGCCAATTTTAACTTGACATATCCGTTGATCCACATGGCAAGTTTTGTTCCAAAACAAAGCTGTCCACTTTTGCTTCTTTCAATGATAGCAGCCGGTTCGAAACCAGGAGATTCTGTTTCAATTGAGTTAACGGGATTAGTCAGAGAGAGAGTATTTGACCCTAGATACCTCAGCGGAGAATTAGAAGCAATTCAGACCATGATTATTGTACAGATGTTTGGATTGTTTTGTGGAGGAATTCGGCAACACGCACTATCCAAAGCATATCACGGAGTTTTAGTGCATCTAATACGTGAACACGGCTACCTTAACCACTCTTCTGAACCTATTGGCTGGAATGAGTGGATCGTGTTTGAAAGCAGAAAGCGAGCTGCTTTATTGGCATTGCAATGCGATGTGCAGCGGTCAGCACTGTTTGATACTTATCCAGATCTCTCTGCTTTTGAGTGTCGAATATCCATGCCATGTTCTTTACATCTTTGGACTGCCCCCTCCGCGCGGGAGTGGATGAGCTTAAGAAAACAGTCGCACCCTGCTAATTTCAATTCTGTCCTTCAGCTGCATCTTAATTGTGCTTATGAGTCGCATTCCAGTAATTGGTTTGAGAGGTCATTGATTTTGCATGGTGTTATAAGTGTCTTACTAGAATACAAAAAAGGTGTTCTTAACTTTGCTGAAGCAAACTGGAAACTTCGTATATCCAAAGTGCTAGACCATTGGAAACAAAACTTTGACAGATACCAACACGATGTACTAATATCACTGAGGGACAGTACTGTATTCGTACAGTTTACAACATCCTTATGTGCTTTATATCGTTACGGAAATCTATTGCTATGGGCCGATATTCCTAGCCTCAAAAAGTCTTGCCAAGCCAACTCTGCTCCGGTCATCTCAAAACAGGCTCTCTGGCATGCTGCTCAATTATTGATTGAAGGGTACCTCAATCTCGACTTCTGGGAAACAGATGGAAACCACCATTATGTCTGGTGTTTATATACGGCTACTCTGATAGTCTGGAACCATTATAAAGGGAGCGGGTCTGGGGACGTAGCTAAGGTTTTGCTCACTTTATCTAGAGGAACACAAGAAAACATTTTAGGGCTCAAGATTGATGCAAGACCAATAGTTGACCAAATACGAGAAGTGTTCAAAGGTTATCGCAACGAGTTAATCATCGAAGCTTCAAAGATATTTGAAAGTTTTTAAGTCTAGGCTATAAAATCTATGTGCATCTCAAATCAAAAACTTACTTTGAGTAAAACGGATAATCGGTGTATCCTTTAGACGGTGGCAGTTTAGCAGTAAACGAAGCTGGATCATTAACATTTGGTGGAACTTCGACATAGAATGTGCTTCTGTCGTATGGGTTGAATGGCCAGTCGTTCCTGAGTCTTTCAACCAGGTCTGGGTTGGCAATGTAGTATCTACCAAAAGCACACAGATCAGCAGTACCATCTTCAAGCAGAGCGGTGGAGATTTCCTTGTCCATGGATCCAGCCACAATAAACTTGATTCCCTTTGGCTTCAATATGTCGCTGAATGGCTTCAAGACAAATTGTTGTTCTTTACCACCGGTCTGTTTAGCCAGCTTCTTCAACTTCTCTTCTTTCGAGTCAGCAAACTGATCTCTAGCATCAATCATGTGAACATAAGCAATTGGCTCTGGGAAGTCGGCGATCTGCTGGCAAAGATATGACCAGTGCTTGATTGGATCCGAATCAGCAGTATCCTGGAAGTTGCCAAATGGAGACAATCTGATTCCAACTTTTTCAGCACCAATGGCCTTGATGATTGCCTTGTAAACTCTCAAGGGGAATTTGGCTCTATTTTCAATGGATCCACTGTACTCATCAGTCCTGGTATTGACGTTGTCCATCAAGAACTGTTCCAGCAAGTAACCATTGGCAGAATGGACTTCAATACAATCGAAACCAGCCTCCATACAGTTCTTGGCAGCTTGTGCATAGTCTTCAGTAACATTATCAAAGTCGTCGCCGAACATCTTTCTTGGAGGGAAATCCTTGTACTCTAAAGGTGGGTAGAACATGTTCTCACAAGTCAGCGCAGTAGAGGTAGACGAGAGAGCCTGGATACCGTTCAGTAATGGAGAGATGGCAGCTCTACCAACATGCCATAACTGACACGAGATATATCCACCCTTAGCGTGGACAGCATCAGTGACTTTCTTCCAGCCGTCAATCTGATCTTGTGACCAGATACCTGGGACACCAGGGTATCCACAAGAAGTTCTAGAGATCGGGACGGCTTCTGTGATGAGAAGACCACCTGGGGTTGCTCTTTGCGAGTAGTACTCAACCATCAGATCGTTTGGGATATAGTAGTCATCCTTCAGGGTACCTCTGCATCTTGTCAGAGGTGCCATGGCAACTCTATGTTGGAGTTTCATGGATCCGACTTCAAGTGGCTCAAATAGTTTGGTAGTACTCATTGCAATGTCAAACGTAGGTTAGGATAGAGAGGGAAATACCTATATTTATGCTGTTCTAAGCTTGCTTACAAATTTAAATTGAGTTCGTGCTTACAAATCCAAACCATTCAAATAGGTATTTTTTACAGCTCAAAGTGATTAAATCGATTATAATGACATTATTCTCCGGCAGAAATTCACAGAAACTGTATCCGATTAAGCCGGGAGTCGTTAAAAGCCAGACTAGCCTGTAGAAACTTAGATGTAGAAGCTCAGATGATAGTCTATCTTGCGATCCGCATCCTTCCTGTCTCAGTAATGGACCAAAGTATATCTCATTTGACTTGAACCAGGGTCTCTGCATTGTCTGTCAGCTTGCTAAAAATTGCTTTTGGTGCATCAATAAAAATAAACGATAAAAATAAAGAAAATACATATAATCTCTCACAACGGCCAGTAAGATCGCTCACTACCCGACCAGCTCCATGTGGTATTAAAACGTCACCTTTCAATCTACATCATTGTAACCGTTTGTGCCACGACTAGACTTCATTACAACCGGATCTAGATGATTTTGAAGCGTGCCCTATTTGTGTCCCTCATTAACGGGATAAAATTTCCCTGCATAAGCCGATTCGCTTTCGGCGAGTAACGTGCCTCGGAAAGTTGTATATTCTCGAAAGTCGGCTGATATTTGACCTGATCTCAAATTTGCTGGATGGTCAAGAATCCCACCCAATCTTGCGATGATTTCACCCTTCCAGATTTGAGAAGTCCGCCTTAACAGTAGCTGATGGACGTGAACCACTCATCTCGTCGACCGTGGTATGGGAGAAAAAATTCATTCACCAACCACGAGGTTAGAAGTAGCTAGAATTATGCCAGGCGCTACTTAAATTTGGTTGTCACGGCGTTGCGCGAACCTCACGCGAACTGAAAAGTGTTGAGCAGTCTTTTTCAAACAGTTCAAATAGTTAGTATCAAGTATTATGTCTTCGTTGAGATCCCCATTATCATTCTATCTCAGTTTCCACCTACAGCCCAAGCGATATTTATCTATCTTAATCATAGCATTTGATTATGTATTCTAATGGTCACCTGAGTTTACCCTTAAAGATTCCGAACATCTCCGAGCTTAATTTAATTGCTGCGAAATTTTGTAGCTTAGTGCTTGGCATCTAGAGAAAAACCAAAACTTGCAACTTTTGTTCAGATATTCTGATGTGTCCTCGCTAGCGAATGATGCTGAAAGTGCGCGTACAAACAATAGAGTTTCCGCAAGGCACAGAAATCACGGAAATAAAGATTTTAGCAACCATAAATTTTCTTATCAAATTACCAAAATAGGAAAAAAGCACACTCAGCGCTAAAGCTCAGCCTTCAACGAAACTGGAGATCGTCCTCTGAGGCGAATTCTTGCGCATTGTAGTCTGCTGAGGTTTCTGGCTTTTCGCAGAGTGCATTCTAACCGTACGTGTTCGACCCAGGTCCAAGGCGACAACCGTAGGATTTGCATAATGCCCGAATCCGCCCACGATAATTACTCCTTAAATTTCATTGTCCCACTGAACTACTTGAGGGTTCCATTTGATCTACTGAAAAGGAATTTTACTCCAATTGTGATACACAAATTTTGCATAATTATATGTCTGAGAAGTGTACAACAAACGCAATGTTTTCTGGGAGGCTCCCTCATCTTATGGAACCCTTTTCTTTGAGTTGAACGCAAGGCATATTTTAGTATCATCTCTATCCAGCAGAAGTAGCCGGGACTGATGACCTGTGGACTGGTAACTTGGTACTGTTGGAGCAACGAAATACTCTTCTCAAAACTCTTCCTACTGGTGAACTCCTCAAATTTGAGACAGCCGTCCAGAAAATGCAGACCAGGGACGTCTAGTAGCATCAGGGTTCTCGATTTATTTGCTTTATCGAAGGAGGTAGCTAGATCTGGCAATCCCAGCGCTTCCTGATCTTGAAATCCTGAAAAACAAGATGTTTGTAGTTCTTCATGTTGTCAATTATGTCCCCAAGATCATCTTGATGATATCCATGGACGTAGTATTTGTATCCTGGAGAATAGTGTAGTAGTTTTAGTCGGAATGGAAACGATCAGGGATAGTCAGATTAGTATAATTATCTGGGTAAGAGGTAGGACATTGGAGAAGCCAAAAATTCCCTCTCCGACGACAACGATTAGGCTATTCTAGGGATTCATGGATATAACCACAAGACGGCCTCAAGCTTTTGATACCATGTCTATCAACGTCCCAAGTTAGGGAACGGGCCCATCACTATCATACTAATTGAATCACACTGTTTTGTAATCGGTTACATAATATGAAGGAAAAAACTTTTACAGGGTCAAGAGCCCCCATTAAGGTCATCGCATCCTTCATGTCGCAACCCGACGCTGGGACGTTTTCGTGCGCAAGAACGAAGCTCATTTCTGGGTTAAAAATAGCACAACAGCATGCGTATTTGCATAATAGAAAGAAATTAGCTTTTCACGATAGAGCTCGGACTCTATGCAGATGGTCCTCTAACCAATACTGGGAAGTATAAAAATTACTGCCCACACGTGGCTTCCTTGGCTAAGATTGACACTTTCGATAACGGCAGTTTCAAATCTGTGCCAAGAGTTACTGGCGATTCTAGGTTCTGTATATTTTGGTGTGATTTCTCCTGAAAAGATATCCCATCTTGCAGATACTAGCTTGTTTTGTGTAATTTATTCTTTAAACAATAAATAACCGTCATTTGTTTTTATGCACGTTTCCGGCTGCCAGCTGGCTATTTCGTTTCATGGCCTTGAAATGTCTTCCCCCCGTCATGGATGCTTCTTCTTCTGCGCTAAAGGGCAACAGGAACGGCCTTTTGGTCGCAGGTCTCCTCTTGTTGACTGCCCTTATTAGCTCCATCTCTACCAGAGCTTATTTGACTAAGGATATTGCGGAAAAGGATTTGTCCACGGAAAATTTATACTATCAACGGTATTTGGAGTCAGACTTTTACAAGAACAACACACATGCTGTCGGTTCCAACCCATTCGACGTAATGACTACCTATAATAGACTTATCAACGCATTTCCTTACGTCAAGTCGCCCGAGGGAATTCCTAAAAATATCTTCCAGATGTGGATCAATGAAAAACCAATTGTGGAAGATGAGTTGCCATACCCCGAGTACAGAAACTCGTGGAAGGAGAAGAACAAAGATCATAATTATACAATCCTTTCCTGGGGCGATGTGACGCAAGCTGTTCAAGGAGTTTTCAGTGACTCTGTCCCCGAAGTTTGGGAAACTTTGAATACAATGCCTCTTTTAATTTTGGAGAGTGATTTTTCGCGTTATTTGATGATCTACTTGAAAGGTGGAGTCTGGGGTGATCTCGACACTGGTTGCGACCGTCCCATCAGTGAGTGGTTCCATAACCAAGTGGAGACACCAATTGGCTTCGTCGGGTCTGTGGAGCACGATGAGAACCACGAAGGTTGGCCTAGATTGACTAGTAGACGTCTCCAGTTTGAAAACTGGGGATTTGCAAGTGACAAATACCACCCCGCATTGGCCATGGTGATTGCTCACGTCGTTAAAATGCATTTCAAAATCATGTACGAAGGTCGCCTCAATATGTATGACAAAGATGGAGGTGGAGACTGTCACAAAATCTCTGTTATCGATTGGACTGGACCCGGAATTTACAGTGATGGAATTTACAAGTACATGAATGTTGCTGAGCCTCGCGAAATTGAAGATTTCGATTTCGAGCGTTTCAACTATGGTGATGAACTTGTCGGCCCTGGAACTGGTGACAAGGTCAACTGGCGCCATTTCTCTGGACTTGTTGCACCTGTGGTGTTCAACAATGATCTTGCTATTCTTCCAAAGTCTGGGTTCAGATGTAAAAATGACTTCGACGAGTCCTTAGAGGAGTATTGTTACATGACTCACTACTTTGCCAGATCGTGGTTTAAAGAAGTTGATGGTTAGTGTACAAGTATCTAGAATTAAATTTACGATATTAGCGATTAGCGATATAAAGTTCTATGGAGTGACGGTTGTTTTTCCCTTTTCCTTCTTACGTCTCATACCTTTTTCCTCTTTTGTCTTAGCCACTTCTTCTTTCTTTTCTTCTTCCTCTCTCAATGCTTCCTCCTCTATCTTGGCCTCTTCCTTCGCTAGTTCTTTCTCGTGTCTAATTTCTGCTCTCTTAAATTTGGCTTCGTATTTGGCCAGCTTCGCTTTTTCAAAAGCCTTGATACTTTCTTCAATTGAGCTATCTATCTTCTCTTTTATCTTGTCTTTAAAATAGCTTGCCACATCCACATAGTGGGGTTCGTATGAATCCATCTTAACATGTGGCAAGACTGTGTCTTTAACAGGTTGCATAGTCTGGACGTTGGCCGACGAAATAATCAAGGTAACAGCAAGCACCAGCAGACCAGCTGCAGCTAACACAAGGTGTACAGGCCTCAGTTGAGTTGCAAGTTTCATCGGGACAGATCACAAGATTGTAGAGTTTTTGCACGATGAGAAAATCGTGTAACAGTTCTTTTCATTTCCGGTTTCCGGTGCGCCTCAGTTTCATACTTTGTTGTGCAGATCCTTGAACAAAAAACTCCTCCAAAGTGATTGTTCGAGCTTGTCGATTACTGTAACCGGTTACATGCATCGACGCAAGCACACGTCTAACGACAACGAGGCCAGAAAAAGTCTTGCTCCAATATCGTGTCTCCTTCTTTCTCCATGGTATTCAAGAACTTCTCTTCGGTGGTGGGTACGACCAGGAAGTACGTTTCTGCGTACAAGTATACCATCGTGGTCGCTCTGTCAGCGATTTTATTGCTCGACGTGGTGGTGCAGCTGGCCATTTCTGGACCTAGTCCTGCTTCTGCCTTGGGCAGAGGAAATCAGCAGAAATCAGTCCGTCAAGTGAAGAAGGATGTAAATGATCCTTTGGCTATTGAGTTGAGGTTGTTGTACGCGTTTCCTTATCATGATGGTCCAGTGGAGAAAAATCTCTTACAACTTTGGGATGTTGAGCGTAACGACAAAACTTTCCCGAAAGAAATGGTCAAATACGTGGAAAAAATGGCCAACGGTAATGATGGGTACAAACATACCCTTTACAGCATGGACCAAGCTGAGAGCTTGGTTATAGAAAAACTGAAACCCACTGTTCCAGAGGTTGTAGACGCTCTCAGATCATTACCCAACCCACGGCTCAAATACGACTTTCTCAAGTACTTACTAGTATATCTATATGGAGGTACTTATGCGGACATAGACGTTGATCTTCAGAAACCAGTCAGCTCTTGGTACGATCCAAGAATGATATTTGGACGTTTATTCGTGGGAATATTAGCCGATCTCAACAAGGAGGATTACGACAACTGGCTTAATAGGAGACTGACGTTCTCTACGTCTGTATTCAGGGCCAAAGTGGGTCATCCATTCTTTGCCAAACTGATTTCTAGAATCACGTATATCGCATTACATGAGCGCAAGAAGTTAGCCAAGATGGATTGGGCCAAAACTTTCGAGCAGACAGACGCCATTGGCGAGCCGACAATTTATTTCACGGGACCATCGATGTTCAGCGACACCCTGATCGATTATCTCAACACCATAAAAAATGCCGCTCATGTGACAGTCACCAAGTCGTACTACAGAGCTGTTGACAAACCGGATACCATTGTGGGCCCTCCTGTTCCTGAGGGAAAGAAGTTCTCCTACAAATCATTCTCTCAGATCCACGCTCCGTCCCAGGTGGATAGCGTGGTTATTTTCCCGCAGATATCTTTCCAGGGCCCGATTCTCAAGGAAGACTTCGATGGCAAGAACTACTACGACGAATTATTTTACGCTGAGCCAGCAGGCCTTCCTAAATGGGGTTACAGAAACAACATGGGATTGAGCTAAATAGATTAAACGATAATTGACTTAATCATGCAAATACTTTTTCTCCGGTACCTCGTCGGGTCCGTCCCGATTAGGAAGAAGATGTCGCAAATCTATAAAAGCCTGGCCGTTTCTACTTTTTGTTAACTTAATTGATAATATGTACCCGGAAACGTTTGAGGGCTTTGCGGTTACTGATACCAAGCAATGGTCCACTGTGTCCAAAATCGAGTTCACTCCTAAGCCTTTTGAAGACTACGATGTCGATATTCGTATCACCGCCTGTGGAGTCTGCGGAAGTGATGTCCACACCGTCACTGGAGGCTGGAGTCAGCCACACATGCCTGTGATTCCTGGCCACGAGATCATCGGCGAGGTGGTTAAGATCGGAAGCAAGGTCACCTCGGTTGAGGTTGGCCAACGTGTTGGTTGTGGTGCCCAGGTCTGGTCCTGTCTTGATTGCGAGGCTTGTAACGAAGATCTCGAGACCTACTGCACTCACCGGGTGTCTACATACAATGCATTCTACGAGGACGGATCAAAGACGTTTGGGGGCTATTCCTCGCACATTCGTGCTCATGAATACTTCGTGTTCCCTATTCCAGATGCATTGAAGACCGAGGACGTTGCACCAATGATGTGTGCCGGTCTCACCACATATGCTCCGCTGGTCGACAACGGCTGCGGACCAGGAAAGAAGGTGGGAATCATCGGAATTGGAGGTTTGGGCCATTTTGCTATCATGTTTGCCAAAGCTCTCGGTGCAGAGGTGTATACTTTTTCCCGTACGAGCAAAAAGGCAGAGGATGCGAAGAAGCTTGGCTCTGACCACTTCATTGCAACGTTCGAGGAAAAGGACTGGAAGGTCAAGTACGGGCGTAAGTTGGACTTGATTGTGTCTTGCGGAAACTCGTCCGAGAACTTTGATCTCAAGGGCTATTTGGCCTGTCTCAAGGTCCATGGAAAGATGGTTTCCGTCGGATTGCCAGAGAAGCCATTCACTGTGGAGGCCATGGACTTCTTATCGAACGGAGTGTTTTTCGGAGCTTCTCATTTGGGAAGCAGAAAGCAGCTGCTTGAGATGCTGCAGCTGGCTGCAGATCACAAACTGGCTTCGTGGTCTGAGACTCTGGACATCTCCGAGTCATCTATTAAGGAGGCTCTTGAGCGTTGTGAGTCGAACGATGTCCGGTACCGGTTTGTTTTGACTAACTATGACAAGACGTTTGGCTCGGCCTGAAATATCAGTCCCTCTCATTAATAGACTAGTTGGGGAGCTCCCGACGGCGTGAATCTTAACCTAATTCAAATCCAAAAACCGTATTCTCTACTGTAATTCGCTAAGAATTATAATTCCAACAATAGCTATAAAGTTCTCCATAACCATTCAAGGGCTACCAGCTAGAATACTCAACTGATCAGTCCCTTGGCTCTGTAAGTCTCAACAATCTTCCAGTATTTTGCCTTGGTTCTGTTTCTCCAGTAGAATCCAGTGAAGATCATCACGAAGAAGGTACCGATACAGAACAGACAGATGAAAGCAGAAGCAACAAAACAGTTCTGCAATCCAACGTTAGTCACAAATGGAGTAATACCGTAATCCATAGCGAAGTTCATAGTGTTTCTGATCAGAATAGCGACTGTAATAGCGGGAGCACTCATGTGTTCATAACAATCCAAAATATAGGTGACAGCAGAAACACATCCAATGGTACAAAGACCGGCCATGAGTCCCAATCCAAACACAACTCCGAACCAATGAACTCCCTTTGCTGCTCCCACACCCCAAAGAATCAAGGCGGCAGGACCCAGGATCATGTAAACCAATAACACCCAAAATCTGTCTTCGGCTTGCGAATTACCGTGGTGCTTTTTAGCAATTCTGATCTTAATCCAATCGGTAGACCAGCCCGCATATGGATAAATCACCACACAGAAGATCACGGGCGAAAGGTAGGCGAGTCCGCACATGGCAGACGAGAAGTTGTATGGCTCAGCACCAAGGACCATGGCCTCTGTTCCGTTAAGAACCGAGTACCAGAACAAAGAGGAACCATACAAGAATCCGGCGTATAGAACACCTGGGAACTGGGCCATCAACAAAATAGCTTTGAACTCATCAATTAGATGGTTCTCTGCACGAATTCCAGAAGTGAGTGACATTTTCTGTCTGAAAGTCTTCACTGGAGCATACTCAACAGCTTCATCAATGAGAGCGGCTTGGTTGCCGAGCTCATTACTGGTAACAACAAGCAGTGAGTCTGGGTTCTTTTCGTCGAGTTTTTTCTCGCCGTGACTGGTGATTGCAGATATGACGTGACCATCACTATCCTTCTTGACGCGTAGTCTTCTTGTGTAGTTTGTTTCTTCCATAAAGAAGCACAGGAAGACGAAGCAGACTGCACCGAAAATACAAGCGAACCAGATAGCCCATTTCCATCCCATGCCGTCGGTAACAAAACCAGAGAGCATAGGAGCCATGTAGTTGGAGCCGAAGAGAGCAACACTGTAGATACCCATATAGGTGGCTCTTTCGTGCTCAAAGAACAAGTCACCGACAGTAATTTCCGGCAGAGATTCAACAGGAGCAAAAAACAGTCCGGCAAGAATCTTTGCGGCAATCCACTGGCCGTTAGTCTTGACATATGGTTGCCATAATGCAAACATGACAGCTCCCAACATAGATAAAAGATAAATAGGTCTTTTTCCGTACTGCTGGGACAAAGGCATCAGAATTAGGTTACCAATTCCCAAGAAGAGAAAGTTGTAACCAGTACCGTCGTTCAATTGACCAACAGTCACATCAAGATTTGGGTCTGCGGCAATTTTTGTTAAAATCGAGTAGATACAGCATGCAGGAACACTTCCTCCAAAGACATAAACAACACAACAGAACATGGCCAGCCATTTACGGCCACGCGTCCAGTTCAATGGGTCATTTGGGTCATCAGAAGGGGTTGGGATGAGAACGATACCCTTGTCGGTCTCTGCAACGCCCTTGTTCTCGTCGAGATCGACCAGGTATGAAGTACCTGGGATCGCAGAGTAATCAATTTCACCGTGCATGATTTTTGTGGGCCTTAAACTTTGGGCAAGGTGGGACTCTTATAGTCTCCGACGCAGATACCAGATATGAGGTAAAGATTAGAAATCCGCGATAGTGGAAGCCGCGTTGTTAGATTTCAGCCATTTGCGGCGGTGCTGACAGTTGATAAGAAATTTTTTGTTACCGAAAATGGAAATGGCCTCGGAATCAGATTGCAACATAAATTTGGATTGCACATGGACTTGTTTCGTTAATGAGTCCCGCTTTTTTTGGAAAATTCGTGAACGATACTGAGAACGCTGAAGTTTTTGCCACCTACAAACCCAAGATTGAGGCCTATCGTGCCAAGCTTGCGGCTGGTGTGCTTGAAGAGTATGCGCTTCCTGCTGAAGCTCTTCCTACTGATCTAGGAGTCAATGTCACTGGAATTACTAAGAAGTACATGTCTGAGACAGAATGGGCCATTATTGAAACTCCTGGCCACCAGCTTGTGAAAAAGATAGCTGCCGGTGAATTATCTGCTGTGGAGGTCTTTAAAGCTTTCGCCAAGACTGCTACTGCTGCCCATCAGCTTACCAATTGTGCTATGGAAATCTTCATGGACGAGGGCTTGAAAAGAGCAGAAGAGTTGGACGAGTACTACAAGAAAACTGGGAAGACTGTTGGACCGTTGCACGGACTTCCAGTCTCATTGAAGGAGCATTACAACTTTAAGGGAAGAGTCACCCATGGTGCAGCTGTCTCTAAGATTGAGAATGTCAGCGATAACTGGTGTTTGACCGTGGAGGTTCTACTGGAAGCAGGTGCTGTGTTTTATGTTCGTACTACGGAGCCACAGAGTTTGATGCACCTGTGCTCCAACAACAACATTACCGGATTGTGTAAAAATCCTAACAACACCTCCTTGACCACTGGTGGATCCAGTTCTGGAGAAGGTGCTATTGTTGCCATGAAAGGTTCTGTTTTCGGTCTTGGTTCCGACATTGGAGGATCTATCCGTGCACCAGCAGCTTTCTGTGGTGTCTGGGGTCTGAGACCTACCCAGAAGCGTCTTTCGACTCTTAACATGGCAGGCTCTGTGACCGGAAGCCCAGAAGGTGTTATCTGTGTTCTCGGACCTTTAGCTAGGTCAGCCCAGGACATTGATCTTTTCATGAAGGCTTCCATTGCTGGCAAACCTTGGGAAAGAGATGCAACGTTGATTCCGCTCCCTTGGAGGGAAGTTGCTGCTCCCAAATTAAAAGATTTGACTGTGGCTATTATGTGGGATGATGGGGTTGTCAAGCCAACAACTCCTATACTGAGAGGTCTCAAGGTTGCTAAGGAGAAACTAGAAGCTGCTGGCGTGAAGGTTGTGGAGTGGGAGTCATTCGGAGTTGAGGAGCTTGTTGCTACTGTTAGCTCCATGTACAACGGTGACGGAAATAAGGCCCAGAAAGCTACATTGGCCAAGTCTGGAGAGCCAGTGTGCGAGCTGACCAAGATTGCGCTCTCGTTTGGCTGTGCAGATGAGGGTGTGAATGCAGGTGAGGACCATGTTCTGGCTGCCATCAGAGACAAGTATCGTGTTGCATACCAGAACAAGATGAGTGAGATGGGAGTTGATTTCATCCTCTCCCCAACTTACGTCTCTGTGGCTACCAAGCAAGAGAAGATCCATTACTGGGGATACACAAATTTGTGGAATGTTCTGGACTTCCCGAATGTTGTTTTCCCAACGGGATTGAGCTGTGACCCGGCTCTGGATGCTCCAGATACTGCTTACAAAGCAAGATCCGATATTGAGGCATATGAGTATGGTCTCTACGATGATGCGAAGGAGTTTGAAGGAGCTCCAATTGCACTCCAGTTGACCGGTAGAAGATGGTTTGACGAAGAGGTTGTGAAGGCATCCCAAGTCGTCCAAGAAGTAATTGCTGCGTAAATATGAAATTTAGAGCCCTAAATTCTAGATAGGACAGATACGGAAAAAGCCGACAATTTTTTTTTTCTCATCATAATAATATGGCATGAAGGCAAAGAAGACCAGGTTGAAGAGCAATAACGGCTGTTTGTGTTGCAGGAAGCGTAAGATTAAGTGTTCCGAGAATAGACCCGACTGTTCTCAATGCTTGCGGAACGCTTACATTTGTGTATGGGTGCAAGGGACTGTGTCTGCGAATGAATTAAAAGAATTTAAACTCCGTCGCGCAGAAAGCGGACCATACACCTTTGTATACGGGAAATCGTTTAAGGATCGTTTTAAGTCTCCACAGCAGTACGGATCAAGTCAAAGCTTGGAGCTCGCTACCCGAGCCAGCGTGAAGGTACAAAGTTTCCCTGTTAAACACGAAGAGGTCGAGCAGATCGAGGAATTTAGCTCAAACAAGTCGGTGGAACAGCAGGTGAAAGACGACGCGCTGTTCCGCAAATATCTGGCAGTTCTACTGAAAGATTTTCGTCCAGCAGCGCAAATCAATGGCTACAACACCTGGATACAGGGCGTGGAAATGAATCGACAAGAGGCGTTCTTATACGACGCTTTTGTGAAGGGATTCATGGTGTCTGTGTCTCCACAGCTTACTCATGCCAATCTACAGCCCGGAGTAATCTTTATTCCGCAGGGCTCTCACAATTCTCTGCTTCGCGAGATCTTTTACGCGTGCGGGGCTGCGTTCTTATCGGCCGACAGGGAAGACATGCGGGAGATTGCAGAAACGCGATTTTCGCTCTGCATTGGCCAATTTGATAAGCTAGTTGAATTTGCCCACCATCCCGACGGAAGTCACTGGCTATTGGTGGGCCTGCTTTCCCTTTCATTGCGGGAAAAATACTTTGGCTGTGACCCGTTCCGAACAGTAATGTATCTACAGCTGGCGCTGGAGGTGATTCGGAATTGGCCCAGCTGGCCGAAACCAAGTAAAATCACCACTGCTTTTCCGGATATCCCCATCGAAGGCATCAATGAGCTTGTTTCTCAGGAGCAGACTTTTATCACCCCGGCCGAGCGTACTTTGGTCGAAAGCTTTGCTTACAACTACTCCATCATTATCCTACTATGCGATGACAGTACTGCAGCAATGCTGGGCTCGCCATTCGAGATATTTGAGGAATTACGGCCTTATCTCACCCAACAGCTCTACAATTGCCCCGCCCCGTGGATGAATAATCCTGTTATGGGTGCCGCACTACCTGCATTTGAATTGGCAGCAAAGGCGAGCTGGTTACAAATCCAGGCTCCGTTTGATGACGAAACTCAACAAATTGCTACCACACTCCTTTGGTCTGCCAAATTTTACGTCCCCCCCGTTCTTCCCACCACTGTTAGATTTTCCCAGCCCAAACATGTTCAGAAGCGACTGCTCGACAGTTGTTGTACTGGTCGGATAGTGGCCAAGGGAGCATATATCTTGCTCTTCAAGCTACTGAACCCAGATGCAGAAGCAACTAAGCCCGAGATTCAGCAATGTTTGCAAGAATTCATTACGGACATCGACCAATTGAGTCTTCATTGCCAGATGGCAACAATCTGTACATGGCCTTTTGCCATACTGGGAACGGCTATGGTGGAGCAGCAACATCGAGATTATATGATTTGGCGGATGGACAACTTCGGATCTGCGATCAAAAGTCGGTGTTTTGCATCTATTTCTCAATTTCTTCAAAATGTGTGGGACGGTCCTGGATGGAATGCTCTTTTGGACAGAAAATGCTTCAACAATTTATTTATATAGTAATATTTATTAACTAATCAATCCTTTAGCCCTGTAGATCTCAACAATCTTCCAGTATCTTTCCTTGGTTCTGTTTCTCCAGTAGTGTCCGGTTAAGACCATCACGAAGAAAGTTCCAACGCAGAATAGGCAGATGAAAGCAGAGGCAACAAAGCAGTTTTGCAATCCAACGTTAGTCACAAATGGAGTAATACCGTAATCCATAGCGAAGTTCATAGTGTTTCTGATCAGAATAGCGACTGTAATAGCGGGAGCACTCATGTGTTCATAACAATCCAAAATATAGGTGACAGCAGAAACACATCCAATGATACAAAGACCGGCCATGAGTCCCAATCCAAACACAACTCCGAACCAATGAACTCCCTTTGCTGCACCCACACCCCAAAGAATTAGGGCAGCAGGCCCTAAAATCATGTAGAGAATTAAAACCCAAAGTCGATCTTCAGCTTGTGACACACCGTTATGTCTCTTGGCGATTTTAATCTTAATCCAATCGGTAGACCAGCCCGCATATGGATAGATAATCAACACAAATATTACTGGAGAAATATAAGCGAGTCCACACATAGCTGGAGAGAAGTTGTATGGCTCAGCACCGAGCACCATGGCTTCCGTACCGTTCAGAACTGAGTACCAGAACAATGCCGATCCGTACAAGAAACCAGCATACAAAACACCCGGAAATTGGGCCATAAGGATGATTGCCTTAAAATAATCCCACAGATGGTTTTCCTTCTTGAAGCCGTAAGTCATCGACATTTTTTGGGTAAAGGTTTTTTGTGGAGGGTACTCAATTGAATCATCATCGATCAACATAGCCTGGTTGGCCTCTGATGACACAACTTGCACAAAATCAGAAGGCTTCTTTTCCCCACGACTGGTGATTGTGGACAAAATTTTACCGTCTGAATCTTTCTTCACGCGCAGCTTTCTAGTGTAGTTCGTTTCTTCCAGGAAAAGAGCCACAAATACGACACAAACAGCACCGAAGATACAGGCAATCCAAATAGCCCATTGCCATCCTAAACCGTCATTGACAAAACCTGAAAGCATGGGAGCCATGTAGTTGGATCCAAAAAGAGCCACACCATAGACACCCATGTAAGTTGCTCTTTCATGTTCAAAAAACAAGTCTGCAACCGTGATTTCGGGTAGAGATTCCACGGGAGCAAAAAAAAACCCAGCTAGGATCTTGGAAGCAATCCATTGCCCATTAGACTTGACATATGGCTGCCATAAGTTGAACATGACAGTTCCAAGCAACGAAATCACATAAACTGGCCTTTTTCCGTATTGCTGTGCCAGAGGCATCAGCACAAGGTTCCCGATGCCAAGGAAGAGAAACCAGTAACCAGTACCTGTATTGAGCTGGGCGGTAGAGATATTGACACTCGGGGAAGCAGAGATATCTGTCAAGATAGAATAGATACAACATGCTGGAATACTTCCACCAAAAACATACATGATGACACCAAACATGACCATCCATTTCCGTCTCCGCGACCAATTGAGAGGATCATTTGGATCGTCCGACGGCGTTGGAATCAGCACAATTCCCTTCTTTGTTTCAGCCACATTGTCCTCTGTGTGGTCAAGATCCACTAAATGGGATGTACCCGGAATAGCAGAGTAGTCGATCTCGGTTTGCATTATTTTGATTTTGGGAAGGACAAACTTCCTAAGATTATATAGGTAGTTGCTATCTCTGGAAGATATCTTATCACAGTATCTAGTTGTTAGTGAAGTTCCTGATCTACGGAGTCCATCTAGACGACGAGCTTTCCTAAAATGGAAGATTGCTCGTCATCTTTGTCCAATCATCTCTCCAGGTCGAATTAGACGAGGTAGTTGCTGAATATAGTGACAATTTTTTTTTTCACCTGCATTATCTGTCATTTTAGATTCTTTCATCTATCCAGATTTTTTCTGCAATCAATTGTTCTCGACATTAGTGCGATAAGAGAAATAATTGCCCGTTACGGAAATGATCTCGTCTAAATACCAATGCTAAATACCGGCTGCATGGTTCATTTATAGGGCAGAGATGCCTCCCAGCTGTTTTCATTATACAATGTTCGGCCCGTTTACTAATAACACTGAGAATCCAGAGCTATACGCAACCTACTTGCCCAAAATCGAAGCTTACAGAGTCAAGCTCGCAGCTGGGGTGTTGGAAGAGTACAAGCTTTCTGACGATTTGCTTCCAACGGAACTGGGTATTGATGTGACCCAGATCCCTTTAAGGACTCTTTCTGAGTCAGAGTTGAAGATAGTCGAGACTCCTGGTTACAAGCTTGTGAAACAGATTGCTGAAGGTGAGCTTACTTCCGTCGAGGTATTTAAGGCTTTTGCCAAGACTGCTACTGCTGCCCATCAGCTTACCAATTGTGCTATGGATATATTCATGGATGAGGGCCTGAAAAGAGCAGAAGAGTTGGACGAGTACTATAAGACGACCGGGAAGACTGTTGGACCGTTGCACGGACTTCCAGTCTCATTGAAGGAGCATTACAATTACAAAGGCAAGGTTACACATGCTGGTAATGTTTACAGAATTGAGAATGTCACGGACGACTGGTGTTTGACTGTGGAGGTCCTACTGGAAGCAGGTGCTGTTTTCTATATCAGAACTACGGAGCCGCAAACTATCATGCACTTGTGTTCAAACAACAACATTACCGGATTGTGTAGAAATCCTAACAACACCTCCTTGACCACTGGTGGATCCAGTTCTGGAGAAGGTGCTATTGTTGCAATGAAAGGTTCTGTTTTCGGTCTTGGTTCTGACATTGGTGGCTCCATCAGGTGTCCAGCAGCTTTTTGTGGTATTTTTGGTCTGAGACCATCTCAGAAGAGACTTTCCATGAGGAATGTGACTTTTTCTACCACAGGTGTTGGTGAAGGTGTTGTTTGTGTCCTTGGACCTTTGGCGAGATCTGCTCAGGATATTGATCTGTTTATGAGGGCTTCCCTTGGTGGCAAGCCGTGGGAGAGGGATGCTACTCTCATCCCACTTCCATGGAGAGAGGTTCCTGTTCCAACAGCCAAGAACCTGAAAATTGCCATAATATACGATGACGGTGTCGTCAAGCCTACTCCTCCAATTCTCAGAGGTCTCAAGCATGCTGCTGAAAAACTAAAGGCAGCTGGTGCTACCATTATTGAATGGAAGTCCTTTGGTGTTGAGGATATGTGCAAGACAGTGAACTCTTTCTACAATGCAGATGCAAATCTGGCCCAAAAGGGAGCTCTAGCAAAATCTGGAGAGCCAGTTTGCGAGCTTTCAAAGATAGCACTCTCTTTCGGTTGCGGTGACAAGGGTTTGTCAGCCACAGAGGAACGTCTTGGACAAGGTCTTAGAGACAAGTACAGAATGGAGTACCAGGACAAGATGGTTGAGATGGGTATCGACTTCATCCTATCTCCCACTTATGTCTCTGTGGCAGCCAAGCCAGAAAAGGTCCACTATTGGGGATACACCAGTTTATGGAACGTTCTGGACTATCCAAACGTTGTTTTCCCTACTGGATTGAAATGTGACCCGGCTATGGATGCTCCAGATAAGTCTTACAAGCCAAGATCAGACATCGAGGCATACGAGTATGGTCTCTACGATGATGCGAAGGAGTTTGAAGGAGCTTCAATTGCACTCCAGTTGACCGGTAAAAGATGGTTTGATGAAGAGGTGGTCAAAGCTTCCCAGATCGTGCACGAGATCATTACTGCTTAGAAATATATAGGACTGTGAATTGCCAAAATAAACCGGTTGTTTAAAAATCATGCGCCCGTGCAGTAGACACCTTGCACCGGATTGAGTAAGATAAGAATTACAATCTTGATACTCTGAGGAGTATGGCGGAGGAAAGGATTTTCAAATACCGTAAATCTCCACAAAGAAGCAAGACCGGATGTCTATGTTGTAAGTGCAGACTATATTTAAACTAATATCAGGCCGAAAAAGAAGAGTTAAATGTGACGAGACGAGGCCAAATTGCAAGTCATGTGAAAGAAATGGATATTTATGCGTTTGGCCGAACAGCGATGGCACATTTGTAGGACGTAAGACGTTTCAGCTGTGCAAGGTTGCAAATGAATCGTTTAGATTTGTCTACGGCAAATCGTATAGCGATCGCAAACTATCTTCGCCAAAGATGTCCAAAGTTGAAATTCCGACCTCGATGACTCAAGTGGCATTCGACCCACCAGTGACTGATTTGAACGTTTCTGAGTCTACCTCGCCGACTGGAAGTATTCAGAGTCTTGAACCTCAATTAAGCGAAAACGACCGAGAGATTATTGACGATGCATTATTCAGGAAGTATTTGGCAGACCTCTGGAAGGATTTCCGGCCAACTTCTCAGATCAATGGCTACAATACATGGTTCGTTGGCGTGGATCTTTCTACTGAAGATGCAATGCTGTTTGACGTTTTTGCCAAAGGGTTCATGGTTTCTGTGTCTCCACAGCTTACGCACAGAAATTTACAGCCCGGCGTTGTATTTATTCCTCCTGGAACAAGCAACGGTATGCTACGTGATATATTCTACGCATGTGGGGCTGCTTTTCTTTGCTGGGAGCGTGAAGATATGAAAGCAATTGCACAAGCCCGTTACGCTAAATGCGTTACACAGTTACCGTCGATGGTGAAGACCATGATTAACTCGCCCGACAACCAGTGGCTCCTAATAGCTCTTCTATGCCTGTGCTTGCGCGAGAAGTACGAAGGAAGAGATTACGTTCGGACAGCATGGTACTTGCAAATAGCCTTGAAAATCATTCGTGGATGGCCGGCCATGCAACGAAAGATAGTTCCTGCATCGCTGGCCGAGGATATGCAGGAAGACAAGAGAAAGGATCCGGAGAACCTGGACCTAGCGATTGATGACATATCAGACGTGTTGACTACACCAGAATTGGTTCTCAGTAGTACAGAGCGGTGTCTTTTGGAGAGTTTCATTTATAACTACTCCATTATTCTGCTCCTCTGTGACCGGCGAACAATCAATTTCTTGGACTCGCCATTTGAGGTTTTCAAAGAGTTTAGACCATTCCTCAATCAACAGCTTTACGATTGTCCTGCTCCATGGATGAACAATCCAGTGATGGGTGCGGCTTTGTCTGCCTTCGAACTAGCAGCGAAGACTAGTTGGCTGCAAGCTAAATACCCCTTTGATGAAGAAACGACAAAGCTTGCTCAAGGACTACAAAAAATGGCCAAATATTATGTTGCGCCTGTCCCCCCACCAACAGTGAGGTTCACACAGCCCAAGCATGTCCAAAAAAAGCTTTTGGACAGCTGCTGTACAGCTCGTGTCGTTGCCGAATCTTCCTTCCTACTTCTTACAAAACTTTTATACCCACAGATGTCTCAGGATGAACCAGAAATAGCTGATGCCGTGAATCAGATCATGGCCGACATTGAGCTCCTGAGTATACACAGCCAGGCCTCGTTTATTTTAACATGGCCGTTTGCTGTTGTTGGAACTGCAGTCTCTAACAAAAAGCAAAGAGACTACCTTGTATGGAGGCTGCTGAATTTCGGGTATGCTGTTCGGTCCAGAAGTTTTATTACAATTGTAGACTTTCTCAACGTGGCGTGGGGCACACCTGAAAACCCTGGTCCAGGCTGGGACGTTCTATTGGATAAACGATATTTTAAAGGACTGTTTGTCTAAAAAATTAGAAATATTCTTATAGCTGCCTTATATACCTTCAATCTTGCAAATTTCAAATGCTGCAATTCCTGAACCAATTTTCAGAAATGTCTTAGTGAATAATCTAGATAGAATATGAGTCTTATTTGGTCAGAATTGCAATTTGGATATTCAGCCTTAACTACTCTCCATAAATTTTTCGGAGTTTTCTGCATTCTCAACATGATCCACCCTTGCTGCCTTCTCGATCATTTCCACTGGAGACTTGTCAAACTGCTCCACACCGTAAAACCAGGTGTTTCTACTCAAGAAGATGTTTTCTATATCTTCAAGAGAACGCTTGGTGGTCTCCGGGTAGAATAGGTAAAACGTTATTGCGGCTGCGGCATTTGTGAGCGTGAAAATGATATATGTCTTCCAGCCTAGTTTCTCCGTAACAATAGGCGTGATCATAGCAATTACGAAGTTGCAGATCCAGTTTGACGCAATACCCAACGCATTTCCCTTAGCTCTTAGTTGCAGTGGCAAGATTTCTGACACATACACCCATGGAGCACAGTTCATTGATGCACCAAAAAAGGCAATGTAGGTGAAGAAGAAAGCCACAGCGGCAGCAGAGGATTCTTTGGAGCCCACACGAAGAAGAATTGTGATGAGCATCATGGAGACGGCCTGTCCGATAGACCCCCCAATCATAGCTTTTCTTCGACCAATACTATCGAGCCAGAATGTAGGAATAAATCCAAATACGAAAAAACAAAGCTGAATACAACCTCCAAGGATTGTTGACATGTTGACGGTCATTCCGACGTTAGTTTCCAGGACAAGAGGCATGTAGTAAACAACCAGATTGATTCCCCCAAATTGGTTCCAGAACTGGGCAACCACAGCAAGCATGATTCTGTATCTTCCATGCATAGCATCTTTTCCACGAATAATTGTTCCCCAGCTGATTTTGTCTCCAGAGCCTTCCACCTCCTGGTAGTAAAGAATCTCGTCGACCAAGCCAGTAATGATCGGATCATCAGTAGGCAGATTGTTGATGCGAGATAGAGAGTCTCTAGCATCGTCAGGACGGTCCACTTTCATAAGCCACCTTGGTGATTCTGGGCACAAGAAGAGCATGAACCAACCAACGACAGCGAAAAGCATCTGAATGCCGATCGGCAGCCTCCAAGAAGTCTGATCGAAACGCTTGCTACACCCGTATCCAATCCAGTAGGACACAAAGACACCAAACGCAACGCTCTGTGGCTCTGCAGCAACAAGACCTCCACGTTTGGCAGCACGAGCAACCTCGGCTTGGTACATTGGAACGGTACTGGTTTCAAAACCAGTTCCAAGACCAGAAATGAATCTACCAATAAATAACTGCACCACACTGTAACTG
The DNA here is from genome assembly GCA_003706255.2 of Ogataea nonfermentans. Taxonomy (NCBI): domain Eukaryota; kingdom Fungi; phylum Ascomycota; class Pichiomycetes; order Pichiales; family Pichiaceae; genus Ogataea; species Ogataea nonfermentans. Next base: position 55,229 of record PPKT02000003.1, on the reverse strand, counting down.
GAAGTTTGCAAGATAACACCGATAATCACCATGGAGAACCCAATCCAAATGGATTTCTTTCTACCCAGCTTGTCACCAAACATGAAAATTCCTATGCAACCGAAAAAACTTCCTAGGTTGTAAATAGAGACAATAATGCCCAAGTAGTTGCCAGAAGGATGGCCAAATTGGGCCTGAAACACAGGGTGGTTCTGAATATTAGCTAGAGCACCCTGTTCAAAACCATAGAGAAGGAATGAAAACATGAATGTTAACGTCAGAGCCATACGAGTAGGCTTCCCATGCCGAAGAAGGGGGTAGTAAGACTTGATTACCATGATTTGGACTTATGTTGGTTCTGTGATGTTAAAGCCTGGACTTGGGGCTATAGGTATATATAATTTGCTACAAAACAAAATTGCTTTAACCCTAGAAGCATAGCCGTATGGCGGGACCCTCACGGTGGGGATAAAACAATAAGAGATGACATCATAGTAAATTTTTTGTGGGGTTGACAACAAGTGGTATTGTTTGGGCCCATAATTCTTTGGCTATATACGGAAATCACAGCCACATGAGGGGTATATACGAGGATCCTAACAGTGGACGGATGACCCGAGGGCATTAATATGAGAGAGTCACGATATTAAGACACGGGTTCCTAACAACTAAAGGAGGACTTCATCCGAGCGATTTTTTTCTGGCAGGTCATGCTTCTTCCCAGACTGTTTCTCTGTGCTCTTGTGAGGCAGTTAGAAGGTGCAGCTTAGCACACTTCATTTGTCACCAAATTTTGTTTTCCTTTGGGCCTACAGAAGAAACAGGATTAGCTGATCTAGTAAAAGTTCTTGCCCAGAAAATATGTTTTGAAGTGTCTCTCTTTTCTAACCAGATCTATCTGATTACTGAAATTCAGCGGATACATAAAAAACCAATTATTTGAGAGCTTATAGTTAACGTATCCTCAATAAACTGAGAAAATGGCGATAGGGGACAAGATCGACTGGGAGAGCAAAGATAGTAGAACGGTATACACATTTTCACACATTTCTAGCTTACTGGGATAATCATAGTTTCATGTACTCTCAGGAGATTTCTAAACTTGATCATGCCTTATTCGAACTACATGTTTGAGAATATGAACAGGAGAAGTGCTACTTTTTACAACGCGGAATGTAATTGGGGAGGAACCTGTGACCTGTAAGAGTAGGAAAGGCGAGACGACATGTAACATTTAGCTTCTGTCATTTCTATTTTCTAGATACGTCGGTTATTGTGCAGTTTTAAAACTTTCTCCGTAAAGTTTTCAAGACAATGCTGTCATTCTTCGCAAGTAACCCAAGCGAAAATGAAGCTTCCCGATACCCCGGGCATGAGTCGAATATCGAACTTTAAAGTACACCACGTAGATTAATCACGGATATATAGTCAGTTTTGTTTACCTTCTAGCTGATATCCTACCGATAAAGATGAATTCATACTTAATGTAAGGGTGCTCTTTTCGCTTTTACCGCCCAGGAAATATGCATTTCAGCCGAACAGACTTTTCAAAAAAAGATGTCGCTTTTTGCATCAGGAACTGTTGTTGCCCAACTTCCGAGTCCGTCTCGTGATCGTCGAACTCAAAGTTGGCGTCGGCTATTTTTTCCCGAATTGCAAATAGCTTTGGAACCATTGAAAATAATTATAGCACACTGAGCCCCTCAGGGTCTTTGGGTCGCGTTGGCCCGTCTCTATGATTTTCACATGAAAACATTTACTTTTGACCGACTCCAGTGGTCTGCTTAGTTTTACTATCTTCTAGCAAATACTTACCCGGAGAGTAAAAAGCTTCCGTTGTTCCTGATTAACATACTACACAATTCTAAGTAGGTAATTGTTTATTTGATTAGCTTTAGAAATATTCGTTTAGAAGAATCTTGAATTTTTCCTTCAAAGATTTTGGATTCTCCTTTGCGTCCTCCTTTTCTAGGGCAAGTATCCTTTCCAAATCCTTCCGTCTTCCAGTGTCAAAGTCCATGTCCTCATATTTCACCCACTTGGTCTTCTTCCAGAATTTATAGCCAAAGTAGAAAATTGGGAACAATGGCAGCAGGATATAACAGTCGATAAAGTTGTTGACATCAAACGGCTTGAAGTATGACCAACCTTGCACAAGAAGCAAAAAGATGTTCATGAACATACTATAGAGAGGAATCCAAGGGTAGAGTTTGGATTTGAATGGAAGTTCGTCCAGCGACCTACCAGACTTGACCCAGCCCGTACGGAAACGAATGTGCGTGTAGGAAATACCAGCCCAGACAATGAATGTTGAGATACCAGAGATGTTAACAATATAACTGAATGCATTGGCAGAACCCGTCTTGATGTTCATAAGAGAAATGAAGGCTGTCAGATGGAAGGCAGCTGCAGCAATATATGGCACACCATTTTTATTGGTTTTCTTGAAGTAATCCGCAAATGGAATCATACGCTCATTCGCAAGGTTGACAATGGTTCTAGAACCAATGTAGATTGACGAGTTGATAGCACTGAAGGCTGTGACAACAATAAAAGTGTTGACCAAGTGGTAACTTGAGTGCCATCCAGCATTCTGGAGAGCCACTGTCATTGGAGATCTCAGAGCTCCAGCAGCATTGTTGAATTGGGGAGAATCGTATGGGCAGGCAATTCCATAGGCGAGTGCGACAAAGAAGTAGATGTAGATAATTCTCCACACAACCTGGCGAACAGCAATAGGAACAGATTTCGTTGGGTTTTTCGTCTCTGCAGCAGAGATCGAGATCATTTCCACACCAACATAAGCAGTGCTGGCTGCGGTGAAAATCAAAGCCAGACTCTTGATTGCGCTATGGTCACCCCATGGGGTATCGTAGTTCCGGAATCCAAATCTAGGAGTGCCGGAGACACCACCAAGCATGTAGACGAGAGTGAAAATGTAGAATGCAGTCAGACCAAGAAGCTTGACCAGTGCAAGCCAATACTCGACTTCCCCGTAACCGTTCACTCCAATAAACTGGATGGCCATGAAAAGACACCAAAACAGAAGAAAGTAGCCGTAGATGGGCACCTGCGGTCCCCAGAACTGCATAGTAGCACACAACGTGTTGTATTCGTTGGCAATAACAGCAATCCAAATGATCAGATAGTTGTAAGTGCAGGCTGCAGCGAAAGCCTCATCGACAAACCGTTTCATATGGTTGTTAAAACCGTTGGTTGCACTGAAAAGAGCACTCAGCTCTCCAACAGACTGCATCACTGCATATGCGATGGTTCCAAGAATGGAGTAATCGATCAGCAAAGTTGCGGGACCACCCTTGTGCAATAGAGCGCCATAACCAGCAATCAAACCTGGACCAATAAGACCACCAAGACTGAGAGGTTAGAAGATATGGTAGGTATACTTACGCAATAAGCGAGATATGTCTGGTTTTTAGTCCTCTCTTAAGATTGGTGTTGGGATCAAATTTTTGATCGCCGACATTTTCCTCAACCTCGAACACGTCAACGGACGACGAGTTAACTTTTTTATCGAACGAAGACATGATGTCTAAGGGTTCTAAATACTGGTACTTATATCGTCCGATTTTGAACACTCGAACGGTTTTGTTATCGCTTTTTCCTGTCGGCTCAGGGCTTGGTGAGTGGGATCATGCATTATCGCAGTGTCTAAATTTCCCAAAAGGGAAGGTGGTTTTTTAAGCTCTCGAACCTTGTTATCGCCTTCCGTTTTCGGCTCTGTACCTTCTGACAGGGTGTAATTTGTGCTCTACTCGTTACTGTTTACAGAATTAGACTTTTTCGGAACAAGATTTCCTATTTACTTATTGGTCATTTTAGTTAAACGAAACCACCCAATCGTGAAGTGATGCAATTTCTGGCCAAAAAATATAATTGAAACCGTCCTCGTTTGCGAGCCAGATCTCGCGTAGTAGTTTTATGACAGTCAATATTGTTGGGTGTTTGATTAGGTCGTAGAGGTAGATGAACTGGTGGAGAATCCATAATCGAGTTTCAAACGTCGAAACGTCAACCGCGGCAATGAATAATGGGAAGATGCACATACTCCGGGAATAGCGAGATGTGAGTATCTGGTGAACTTGAGGGAGAATTTTCCTCTTGATCAGCATTGTTTCAAGCGACAAAGAATGCCGTCTATAAATACACTGTAAAATATACAAATGACCCACGTCTTTGTAGAAATTGAATATGCATATCTTGTCAGAGATGTTATCAGTGTATATTTTGTCGCACTTTAACGAGTCCAGTTGGTTCTCGAGGTATTTGGCCTCTAGTAGAATTGCTTCCAAATCCGTTTTGTCGTCTCCATCCGAAGCCATGTTGATCAGACTCGATAGCTGTGCTATCCTATAATAAATTTCAATGATTGGCTGGCAAACATCCAGTGGACTGACTCTTTCCCATGTGTTTTCTCTCACGATCCGAGAGTAGTCAACATAATAAGACTTGGAAAGAAGTGAGCCTCTCTGAGGCGAATAGCTCGTCATCAAATCACAATAGAGCAGATACTGGAGTAATTCACGTCCGAGTTGAGTAGCCGATAAAGTATAAACACTACCGGCATCTAAAAGCTGGACTATCTTCGAGAATGCTGATTCTGCCTTGTTAAGCCCACGTGATTCGAGATTCTCGCAGAGCATCATTAAGGTGGCCACAGTGAGATTGTCAAGTAAAGGAGCCGTTTCTTCGAAAGCAGGAAGCTTAGCTTGAATGGCTTCGTACAATAACGCGCTCTTCTTTTTATAGTGCAAGCTGGACTCGTTTCGTTCGCAGTTGTAGATGTAAAGGCACCACCAGAGGTCTAAACTTTGCATGATCAGTCCTTTTCGCTCCTTCGCAAAGGTTATCAGCAGGTCCATTAGTTGCTGTGGAATAATTTCCTGCACGATTCCCGAGCCAAAAGTGGCTGACTCGTTTTCGTCCAGCATGACTGATGATGTCTGGCTCTTTCCGGCAACGAGAGCTGGTTCCACAGTCGAGTTCTTGATGACGAGTTGTATTTCTTGACCGATTTTCTTCTGATAGGTTGAGAATTCGGAGTCTGAATGGGATACATGCTTTCTTATATAAGCTTGCTTGGGATCTTCCCGCAGGCTTTCCACTTTCACTCCTAAGAGATCCAAATTCGACTTTGGCGCTATTTCCTTCTTTTTGCGGAAATTAAGAGTCATAAAAGATGCGCCGGCTTTCTGGGGATCAAACCTTGTGGCCTTTATTGACATATGTCCCCCATGAACTTCTGTAACCTTCTGTACGTTGTCAATAGATTCATACATCAAGAACTTGATCTGAGGAAGTTGGCATTCTATGTCCAGCTTGGTGCATCGGCCACAAACCGGTCTGACACCATCGCATTTACGCTTACTCTTTCGGCAGGTAAGGCAACCTTCGCGTGATCGCTCAAACTTCCTGGAGTGCTTCCTGTATCCGGGCTTCGATTTCATTGAAAGAGAAGGTAAGTTTAGCGGGAAGATTATTTAGCTTACTTGACCGAATTTGGAAATTTTCGTACTCGAGCCTCTCTGCGGCGCAATCTGGATAAGACCATTTGGGGAAATCTAACCACCTCTGATACTGATCAAAGCCTCCTATATAAATGGACAGTTACCCGTGGTGGCGGTTTTCAATCATGACTGTTTCCGAGCCTATTGAGAACTACCTTTTCCAAAGCAAAGTTGGCAAGATCCCTTACATGGCTGCTGCCGGTAAGGGAGTCAGATTAACTATTGAAGATCCTACTACTAAGGAGTTAAAAACTGTAATTGACGGTTCTACCGGTGCAGCTGTTGGCTCCTTAGGTCATGCGGATGAGGATATCGCCAAGGAGTTTGCTTTAGCTGGAAAAGAGTGTGTCTACTCCTTCCCTTCGACCATCTCCAACTACTGGGCCCAAAACCTCTCCAAATTCATCATTGATAATTCTCCTAAGGGGGCTTTCGCTGCTGCTCTTTTTACTGGTTCCGGATCTGAGTCTAATGAGAACATGTTGAAGATTGTTCGTCAGTACCATTTGGAGAAGAATGAACCCAACAGAATTAAGTACATCTCCAGAAACCAGTCATACCACGGTTTTACTATTGGAGCTCTCTCGATCGGTGAAACAAAAAGAACTTACCCATTCAAGCCTATTTGCATGCCAAAAGAGCTGACTCCTAAAGTTTCAGAGTGTAATCCTTATAGACACCAAAAGGCTGACGAAACTGCCGAGCAGTACAAGGACAGGCTATTGAAGGAGCTGGACGACGCATTCAAAGCGGCTGGTCCTAACCAGGTCGGAGCATTTATTTGCGAGACTATTTCAGGTTCTACCTTAGCCTGCCAGACCCCTGTTCCTGGCTACTTGGAAGGATGCAGAGAGATATGCCACAAGTATGGAGCCCTGTTCGTTTTGGATGAAGTTATGTGCGGCATGGGCAGATGCGGTACCTACCACGCTTGGGAACAGTTCCTTCCAGAAGGCATGGGCCCAGATCTTCAGACTGTTGGTAAAACTCTTGGATCTGGATATGTGACGTTGGCTGGTATTCTGATCTCACCAAAAGTGAAGCAGGCATTCCTGGATGGTAGCGGAGTGATTGTTGGAGCCCAGACATACCACTCGCACTCTTTCAACTGTAGAATTGGTCTTGCTGTGCAGAAGAAGGTTGTGGAGCAGAACTTGGTTCGGAACAGTAAGGAGATGGGCGAGTACATGCATGAAAAGTTGAAGCAGAGAATTGGCGACCACAAGTACGTTGGATGTCTCAAGGGAGCAGGACTATTTAGAGGCATTGAATTTGTCAAGGACAAGGCTACAAAAGAATCTTTCGATCCTTCTTTAAGGTTTGGACCTAGACTCGGAGAGCTGTGCTACAGCAACGGTTTAACTGTGATGGGTGGTGACAAGACCAACGATGGTGATGTTGGAGACCATATTTTGATCTCTCCAGCATACATCGTTGACAAGCAGATTGTCGATGATATTGTTGATATCGTTGAGCGCTCTTTAGAACAACTAGTGGCGGAGTTGAATTTATAGCTATAAACTAATTATTTGCTAGGAGTTTCCTTAATCATGACAGTGACTTCTGCTGTCTTCTTATCGATAGAACCGTCGGTCGCATCTCTGCTCTCTTCGTCGTATAACACTGGTTGTGAGACGGTATCATCACCAATAAACCAGCTAACATAAGTGACGACTGGAATGACAATCCAGAAAGCACCAGCAGCAACAGCCAAGTTGGTCATGTCGTTACCATTAACCAGTCCGACAACATATGAAAGAGTTCCTCCGAGCGATTCAAAGCCTCTGATCAGACCTGAAAGATATGCCAGCTCCTCAGTGGTGAAATTGTGGACACCAACAACCCAGAACACCCAGTTGAAGACGAACTCAGTCGGAATTTTAAAAATCTGCATGGGGACGTACGTATTGTAGTAGTACCCCCCGTTGGCCCAATCTAATGTGCCGACGTCTGTTGTAAGGACATGTTTTTGCACGACAAAACCCCAAATAAAGAAAGCCGTATTGAAGAAGACAATGATAAGCCAAGAGATTCTAACTCTTAGGTGAAGGGGGATGATCTTAGCATCAAGGAAAAAACCTCCAATAAGATCAACTGCACATCCGATCACTGCGGTGAGCAAAACGTTCAGAGCTCTGGTTCTGACAGAGAAGTTGTGAGTCATAAAGTTACTTTGCCATGTCTTGTACCATGTGTTGACCAAAAAGATTGGCACCAAACACATGACCTCCTTTTTCTTGAGTATCTGTACATATCTTTTGAGCATTTGTTTCAAACCATCCTTAACAATGTTAGTTTGCACCTTTGTTCCATCTCTTCTAATAACCTTTTCTGGAGGAGAAAGTAAAAGTGCTAGGAAAGGACCGACACATTGGATCGAGAACAATGCAATGTAAGTGTTCAAGCTGACATGGCCTTTTTTGGATCCACTGTAGTTCATAGCAAAAACAATAGCTCCAGATAAAATGCCACCAAATTTTCCCAGGAAAGCCCAGATACCAATGAAAACACCCCTTCTAGACTTCTCTGGATAGCTCATAACAATTGCACCTTCAGCCATCCAGAATGCGGCTCCACTGATACCGATCAAAACGGAAGCAACAATGATGAATGTTTGGTTTCCTGTCTTGGTGTTGTAGTAGAGAGAAGCAGAATAGATTGCGTAACCAATACAGCCGATGAAAACTGTAACTTTAAGTCCAATTTTGTTTGCAAATATGGAGAAGATAGGTGCCAACACAGTCATCAGTGCGTCGGTGATAACTGTAGAGACATAGACAGTATGAGTTGTTGCCTGGCCACCTGCTCCCAAACCAGCTAGGGCAGTATACAAACCAGGTTGAGTGAACGACAACAGACCGATAATAATGGCCTGTGTCATACTAGATCTGTAGATCTGATGCGCTGTTTCGCGCCAATGTTGAGTTTGAGCCATTTGAGTTGCTAAAGGAATACAGATCTCAGGATAAGATTTCGGGTCGAATTTATTTGACGTGACGAGGATCTTATCAAGATTAGGATCAAATCGTATCTTGCCTAATCGAGCTGCTATTTCGGAAGTCTCCTATTCGAGTAACGCGGCAATGATAAGGACAGCATTGCTTGGCTTACTTTCCTATCTTATCAGCAAAGCACTACCTTTTTTTTCTTGCCCGATTTAGCGCAGTTTTATCTTTTTAAAAACGTATTTGTCTCGATAATCCCGTACACAAAATGTCTAGGAAATTTGATGTTGACCAGGTGGTCAACCAGCTGAATGATAACGAGCTTATCTCGTTGACTGCAGGTGGGTAGCAGCAAAAATTGCGAATTTAACATTTAGGCGGTGATTATTGGCATACCGTGGAGATTCCTAAATTGGGAATCCCCGCGATTCGTACCTCTGATGGTCCCAATGGCATTAGAGGCCAAAACCATTTCAACAGTACACCAACAGCTTGCATCCCGTCGGGGACTGGCCTTGCTTCTTCGTGGGATCTTGACCTTCTTGAACAAATAGGAGAATTTCTCGATCAAGAGGCCAGAGTCAAAGGTGTTCATGTTATTCTTGGCCCAACTGCTAACATTCAACGAGTTCCTTTGGGTGGTCGTGGATTTGAGTCTTTCTCGGAGGATCCATTTCTTTCAGGAAAGTTATCTGCCGCGTACGTCAATGGCTTTCAAAAAACAGGTTTGGGAGCTATCATGAAACATTATGTCGGTAACGACCAAGAGCACCTAAGATTCAGTTCCAACTCCATAATTAGTCAGAGGGCTTTAAGAGAAATATACCTGAGACCGTTTGAAATTGCGATCTCTGAGTCTAATCCTAAGGGAATCATGACCAGTTACAATAGAGTCAACGGAATTCATGTCAGCGAAGACAAGTATCTGCTGCAAGAAATACTAAAGAAGCAATGGGGATACGACGGGCTAGTCATGTCGGACTGGACTGGTACTTATTCTACGGATACTTCTTTGAATGCTGGTTTGGACATCGAAATGCCAGGTCCAGGAATGTGGAGGGGCCGAAATTTGAGCAATGCTTTGACCTCTGGCAAAGTGTCCAGGGAAACTCTTCTTGAGAGAGCGAAGAATGTTCTAAAGTTTGTAAATAGTGTGATTGATGCCGGTGTGGAGGAGAAGAAGGTAGAGGAGCAACGTGACATTCCAGAAGCTCGAGAATTTCTTAGAAGAATAGCTGGAGAAGCAGCAGTCCTTTTAAAGAACGAAGATCACATTCTACCTTTGAAAAAAACGAAGACGCTTGTTATTGGTCCGAATGCCCTGTACACATCATATGCTGGTGGAGGTTCTGCTCTGGTGACTCCTTATTACACGATATCTCCGTTGGATGCAATTACCAAAGAGATTGGTAGTGAAAATGTCTCATTCCAGATTGGTGCATATTCTCATAGGTATCTCCCTACCCTTGCTCGCTACCTGAAACTGGATAATGGCAAGACGGGTGTTCGTTTCAGAATTTACAACGAAGATTCATCTGTAACAAATAGACAGCCTGTGGATGAAGTGACTCTCCGTGATATTAACTATTTCAGAATGAATGACTACGTGAACACCAAGCTGAAAAGTCCTAAGTTTTACTGTTGTTTGACATCAAACTTTACTCCTGAAAAAGAAGGTTACTTTGACTTTGGTGTCTGCGTGTATGGATCTGCTCTCATGTTTTTGGATGATGAGTTGGTTGTTGATAACTGCACGAAACAAACTCCGGGTCACTCGTTCTACGGAATGGGTACTGATGAGGCGCGAGGTAGCTACTACGTCAATGCTGGTCAAACATACAAACTGAGAATCGAGTTTGGTTCGTCCCCGACCAGCGTGTTGCATGAGTCCAATCCAGTTTTCTTTGGTGCCGGTGGGCTCATGTTTGGTGGTGCTCCACATATCGATGACGAGGAAGAGATCGAGAAGGCAGCAGAAGCTGCCAGAGATGCATCTCAGGTCGTCGTGATCAGCGGTCTGAATAAGGAGTGGGAGTCTGAAGGATCCGATCGCCAGCACATGAGACTACCAGGCCATAACGATGCGTTGATAAGAGCTGTCTTGGAAGCAAATCCTAAGTCTGTTGTGGTGATTCAAGCAGGTACCCCGGTAGAGATGGCATGGGCTTCAAAGGCTAAGGCATTGATTTATACCTCTTACGGTGGAAACGAGACTGGAAGTGCAATCGCCGATGTTCTTTTCGGAAACATCAATCCATCAGGTAAACTGCCCCTTACATTCCCAAAACGATTGGAAGATTGTCCAGGATTCTGCAACTTCGGCACTGAAAATGGTAGAGTGTTGTATGGAGAGGACATTTATGTCGGCTACAGATATTATGACACCATGAAGTCGCCAGTTCTGTTTCCGTTCGGCTATGGATTGAGCTATACTAAGTTTGAACTTACTGGCTTTAGTCTTCTGGAATCCGACGGAAAGTTGACTATTACTGTTTCCGTTGTGAACACTGGACAAGTCAAAGGAGCGGAGGTTGTACAGATCTATGTCAGCCAAGAAAATCCATCTATCAAAAGGCCATTCAAGGAGCTCAAGGGCTTCAAAAAAGTCACTTTAAAGCCTAAGCAGAAAACAACTGTTCAGATCGAAATTGATATCAAGTTCGCCACTTCATACTGGAATGAACACTACGATAAATGGATTATGGAGGCAGATACTTACACTGTCTTCGCTGGAACATCGAGTGATGACCCGGCATTCCTCACCGGGCAGTTTACCGTTCCGGAGACCAAGGTATGGTTCGATAAACTTATTTGAATCAATCTCACGTGGTCTGATAATTGATAATCTTTTTAGCTTTCCAAGGAAATTGTGGAGATATTATCTTGCCCGTCCTCGCGCAATAGATAATAAGGCTGTGTAATATTTGCATATATAATTAAAGGCGAGGTTCTATCATATCATTTATCATGGCTAAGAAAATCGTTGTTGTTGGAGGAGGAGTAATTGGACTCACCTGTTCATATCAGCTTGCTGAGGAGGGCTACGATGTGACAGTGGTGGCTAAACATCTCCCATCAACTTCTCTAACAGACTCTCAATATACTTCTGCGTGGGCAGGTGCTCATTTCAGACCATTTCCATCGAAGAATCCTGAGGAATTTAGAGACTCGCAGCTGTCTAAGAGAACCTATAAGGCTTTCAAAAAGCTTTCTGCTCAATTTCCAGAAAGTTCGATAAAGTTCCTCGAAGGTATAGACTACATCCAGCACTCCGATCCACTCTACGAGGGTCTGAAGCCTGGTTATAATGAAGGAATGGACAACTTCCAGGTTATTCCTTCTTCCCAGCTTCCTACGGGAATTAGATTTGGGGCTAAATACTGGACATGGTGTATCAACTCTCCCATGTATTTACAGTTCTTGCAACGCAGGTTGGAGATGGTTCATGGAGTCAAGATCTTCCAGGAAAGCTTGGGATCTCTTCAGCAGGTTTCTCAGATGTTTCCGGACTCAGTAATAATTAACTGCTCAGGTCGAGGCTTGACGTATTCCGGTGGCTACGATAAAACGACATTCCCTATCAGAGGTCAAACATTGTTGGTGAAAAGTCCTAAAGACTCCCAGTACACTGAGAGAACTATTACTTATCAACTTGCTGATGGAGCATGGTGTTTTGTGATTCCCCGCCCGCTGGATGGAGGAATAATTCTTGGTGGAACCAAACAGATCTGGTCTATGGACTCCAGCATAAGTGAACAGGATACAGAAAAGTTGATCTCTAACGGAAAGAAATACTTCCCGGACCTTATGAATGGCTCTAGCTTTGATATTAAGAGAATCAATGTTGGTTTCAGACCGGCCAGAAATGGAGGTGTTAGAATCGAGAGAGAGTTTGTGGAGGGAACCGAAATCATCCATTGCTATGGTTTTGGTGGCTCCGGCTACGAAATGAGTTGGGGCGCGGGAGAAAAAGTTGTCGAGCTTGTCAAAGATACTAAGAGCAAATTGTAATACATAATTAAGATAACTTGCTCTAGTTGTTCAAATACTGATCATGATGAACCAGTAATTATCGGAATGAATTTATATATTAGATTTCACCTTCGAGTGCGGGAGGTTCAATCACGCCCTTTTGCTCGCTGATAAGCGTATACTGATCAGGTCTTCTGTGTTTACCGAAATTAAAGATTCTGTTTCTTGGTGGGTAGCATCGATCCAAGTCAACCTCCGCCCAAATCAATTCATCGTCATGAGTCTTGGTCTTTGCAATTATGATTCCCTCGGGGTCGACAATAGTGGATCCACCAATCATTGGATACTTGCCATCATCAGCACCAGTTCTGGCTGAACATAGCGAAAAACAACAATTCGAGTAAGAGTTGTATTGGAGACAGATATCATTGTGGAATGAAGCCATTTCTTCGGACGTGTCTGCATTGACCATTTGAGAAGACTTGTCTTCAGCTGGCTTGTTGGAGATTGGAGTATTGTATCCAACACAAACAATTTCGGCACCTTGTAGGCCAAGAGTCCTCCAAGACTCGGCCCATCTTCTGTCATTACAGATCAACTGCCCAACAATTGGACCTCCATGGCCGGTTCCAGTTCCGGGCCATCTAAAAGCTTTCCATCCAAGATTTCCCTCCAGGAAGTACCGTTTCTCCAAGTGTTGCCAAGGAACATTTTCTAAAGGCTCCTTGTCACCAGGTAAATGCATTTTTCTGTACTTGTTAATGTTGTTACCGTTGTGGTCAACAAAGACAGAGGTATTGTAGTGATCTCCGTTATCGGCCAGCTCTGCATAACCCACACAAACGGCAATACCGTACTTTTTAGCCCTCTCAAAGAAAGGAGTAAAGGGCTTGAACTCAGTCACATCACCAGACTGATACCATCTGTCAAGCTCCGGTCCAAATGGAATTAGATATCTTGGAAAAAAGGTAGTGAAAGTCAGTTCCGGGAAATTGACCAGCTTCACCCCATTGTCATGGGCTTCATCAAGAAGCTTTATCATGCGATTGATGACTTCCTCATAAGAGGTGTCAAAGTCCATTCTTCCAACCTGTGCAGTAGCAATTTTTACCAAACGAGTCATGTTCGTTCCGTGCAGGAGCACATAGAACTAACTATATTGATGTATTTAAGCATAGAACTTACCCGTACGGGCAACGATAAGAAAATTGGGGTTGAAAAAACTCTTGAGCATAATAAATTGTCGGGCGAGAGGGCAAACTTTAAAGTTGGATCTGATGACGCCAACCCAAAGACCATACAAATCCCGAAAGGTAAGGCCGTGCGACAGATGTCGTAAGCGGCGCTCTGGATGTATTATTGAGGGAGATCTCCCATGTAGGCTATGTGCTAAATTGAACGTCAAATGCGAATTTACCGAGAAGGTTCCCCCTATCAATAGACATCGATTGGATAAGCAAAAACCTGCGACTGACTTAGAGACACTTGAAGGTCCTAACAGCACAACTCTGCACCAGTTTACTGGACTGTCTAGTATCTCTTTTACTCCGCAGTCTAGTAACGAAATTGCTCAGGTTCTTTCACCCGTTATCGCAGCACAGCCAAACTCTTCTCCCCAATTCATGGCTTTCACCCCGAACGAAAGACCTTTGGTTTCCAACTACGAGAAAATTGATCGGCTCTCTTTTGGCAATGACATTTGGGATGAATTGTATGGGCTGATTGTTGGCACTGATAGTTATAATGCTTCCCTTACAGCTATATCTCCGTCTGCAAAAACATGGACAGAGGCTGATGCCTTATCTATCAATGACGACAAGTACTCAATAGATGCTTACAAGCAGCACGAGAGTACTTATTTATTTGAGTCGAGCTATATTGACTCATACCAATATTTTGGGCGATCTCCTACGGATGCTACTTCTCCTGAATCCAGACTTGTGCACATCCGCACTCTGAGCGAAAAAGAATCGCCTGACGTTATCATGTATACGAAGTCCAACATCGATTACTCTGTGTCCTCGTTAAATTCCCAAATTCAATCATTGCTGAGTCCCCATATTTCCAAATTAATGGCAATCTTTCTCCGGTATGTGAACCCATACTTTCCGGTCTTCTCTCGTGGAAGATTTTACAGCTTTGCAAAACAAGATACTAAAGTTTTCCCTTCTATGCTCTTTGCGTCGCTCCTCGTGGTAACTATGGATTGGTGGGAATATGATCCAGAGCTGAGTTTGATTCCCCAGCCAGATCTAGGTCCTCTAGTTGATGCTACAATGCAGTATTTGCTATTTGAACTGTCTAATCCTTGTTATGGAACCATTCAGGCATGTCTATTGCTAACACAAAAGATGAAAGTCAGTGATTCGAAACTAAACGCGATCAGAGAGTGGTCTATTCTTTCCATGGCATACTCGGTAGTTCAATCAATGGGTTTGAATGTAGATTGTCTAGATTGGGCCATTCCAAGTTGGGAAAAACGCATTCGCAGACGGCTATGGTGGACTTTATTTATTCAAGAGAAATGGTTTAGTATCTCGTTGGGGAGAAGCAGTCATATAACCAAAGGTGACTGGGATGTTACAATGATCAAGTCCTCAGATTTTATTTATTACTCTGATCCAGGAGTTAGTGAGCAGCAACACTACCAGACAGTGAAAGTTTTCTGCATACTTTCTGAACTGACATTGATTGTTGATGACGTGATAGAGGAACTTCTGAAGGTGAGACCTTCCAAGCTCACATTGGGTACTACCTATCATAAAGTTAGTGCGTTTTCTGAAAGAATCAATAATCTGGAGAAGACTTATTCCTCATTCCTCCAAATTGATGACTTGATTAAGGGCTCAAGTGGGTCAAGCGTTGCTGCTATAATTGTTGCATTTTTCACCGTCAAAGTTACGTTACAAAAGACTTTGCTCCACAAAGTCCTCGTATTGCTTCGTGACGAAAAACTTGATATTGACGAAATCACAAAACGGTCTGCTTTGGAAAACAACCCGCTTGTCAAAGAGATTAAAGAAAGAAGCTTTCAGCTGTCTGCTGAAATCCTGGAGCTTTACGGAAAGCTTAGGCCCCATCACTTTGAGTGCTTTTGGTACTCTTGGTCTAAATATAACTTTGCTACCATCACTAGTTTCTTCCTGCTGTTATCCAAGTTTGTTAGCAATGACCGGGAGAAAGCTTTATCCGACTCTAATATTGAGAAACTACAATGGTTTTTAAAAAGCAGAGCACGTTTGTTCAGTCTTCTTGACTTATCGTTATGGGTGTTAGATATGAAAAATTAATTTCTGTATATTATAAATATGTCTGACCGCGTAATTCTCTACTTTGTTTGGAATCGAGAAAGAGTCCTCTTTTGGATGTTTTCAAGCCCATTCTCACCCATCCAGAAAGTATATTGACCGCCGCAGAGACACCATCAATCACCTGAACACCGTAAGGTTCAACACTAGTTTTTACAGCTTTAGCCATATCACTCATACCTGCACAGCCAAGAACAATACAATCCGCGTCTTTTTCTTTAACTAGTATCAGAGCACAGCTGCCCATTAAAGATAGTACCTCATCTTTTGGCTTTGTTTCAAGCTCTTTCACTGTGAGTTTCGTAGATAAAAGTCCAGCACAAAATGGCTCGAGACCGTAGGCTCTCACAGCAAACTCATGTCTAATCTGTGATCTGTAAATTGTGCAGACAACTCCGAATTTTCCTCCTAGCATTCTGGCGGCATAGAACCCTGCCTCCATGATTCCACAGCAGGGAATGTCAAATTCCTCTCTAATACAGTTTACCAAGGGATGGTCCGAGAAGCATCCAACTATAGCAGCATCTGCTTCTTTCAACAGACCATACGCATCCCTGATCACTTCTGCACTAGACAAGACCGAATCAAGATGACTCTCTATTGTAATTGGAGTTTTCCCAGCAGGTCCAGTATAACCATAAACTGTAACATCAGCCGGTATGCTGTTGGAGATCATACGGAGACATGAATTTGTCATAGACTCTGTAGCATTTGGGTTGATGAAGAGTATTTTACAGGTCGAGTTTGCTTCACCTTTGACCGAAGGAAGGTCGGTCAGCTGTATCACCATCGTTCAGTCTACAAGAAACAAAACTACAATTCTAAAATTGATCTATAAAATCTTGCGATTCGCGCAAACCGCAGATCTACCAAATAATTCTTGGATAAGGATAGGGCAAAACCTGCCCGTCAAGGAATCCAGTATTTTTTTTGTAACTCTGAAAATAATTTCACTGTAGCTTTAGCTTTAAACATGGTCTTCGACTTGGTTGTTCACAATGGTCATATTGTCACTGCATCAGACATTCTATCACCATCTATCTATATTGGAATTAAAGATGGTATTATTGAGCAGATCTCTGCCTCCCCGTTGACGGGTAGGAAAATTATCGATGCAGAGGGTGGTTACATTATGCCCGGTGGTATCGACTCCCATGTCCACTTATCGCAAAACAACACCCCCGCTGGTGACAGTATTGAGTCTGGAACTCGATCAGCATTGCCAGGTGGAACAACTACTGTTATTCCATTTGCTATACAGAGCTCCAAGGATGACCATGACATCTTGACAGCCGTCGAGGAATACCACAAAGTTGCCGACGGATACTCATATTGCGACTATGGGTTTCACCTTATCATTTCTAATCCTAACAATGACATGCTTAAGAACCAACTTCCTCAGCTTGTTGAAAAAGAAGGGATTACTTCGGTCAAAGTTTACACCACCTATCCTCGATATAAGCTTTCTGACGAGCAGCTATTAGAAATTCTGCTTGCAAACCGCAGCACGGGTGTCACCACCATGATTCATGCCGAAAATTCAGACATTATTGAATTCATAGGTAAGAAGCTCGAGGAAAAGAATTCGACAGACCCATTCTATCACTCCGTCAGCAGACCTGTAGTTGCAGAGGATGAGGCCACTTACAGAGTCATTTCTTTGTCTCGAATGATTGACGTTCCTATACTGATAGTCCATATGTCTTCCGAAACGGCTCTCAATCATGTCAGAGAGTCACAGACTAATCTGGTTCCTATACTTGCCGAGACCTGTCCCCAATATCTATTTCTCACTGCTGATTATTTGAGACATGATTGCTGTCACCATGTTCATAGAAACGACCCGTTTGAGGGGGCCAAGTATATCTGCTCACCCCCATTGAGGCAATCCCAAAAAGAACTGGATGCTGTCTGGAAAGCGATCAAGAATGGTACTGTCACGGTCTTTAGTAGTGATCATGCTCCAACCATTTATGACCATCCATTGGGTAAGAAGGCGGGCATGATCAATGGTATCCCTCACTACGGAAAGGTTCCTAACGGACTTCCAGGTATTGAAACTAGAATGCCACTGCTTTTCTGCAATGGCGTGGAAAAGGGAAAGATTTCACCACAAAAGTTTGTTGAGTTGTGTTGTACGAATCCCGCAAAGCTATATGGTATGGGTGACAAAAAGGGAACAATCGGTGTAGGCATGGATGCCGACTTTGTTATTTGGTACCCAAAGGGTAAACTGGTTCCGTTCACTCTCGAAAACAAGATGCTACATCACGGAATCGACTATTCACCGTTTGAGGGGATGGAATTTACCAATTGGCCAAGGTACACCATACTGCGTGGCTCGTTAGTGTGGGACCGGGACAACGGTGGGCTACTTGCCACCAAGGAGTCAGGAAATTATATAAAGAGAGGAAAATCTTCATTAGTCGGCCCAATAAGCGAAATCAATCCAATATTCGCTTAATGATTATATTATAGTTAACTAGATAAATATTGCATAGAGATCTTAAATTGAATTTTAGGTGTTTTCAGATAGGGCAACAATAATTTGATTCATGCATTGAGTGCAAAATCACGCAAATGAATTTAGTCAGAAAATTGAATGTCGCCTCTTGCCTTATTCTCGATGCTACCGTTTTGCTTATCTGAGTGCGGACCAAAAAATGAGACGATGATCAACAAGTTCTAGTATCGGTATACCGAGGTTTTACCTTTTGTAGCTCACTGATTGTAGTAGCTTTCTATTCACATAGTCGGGATTATGTTGAATACGTCTGGTCTCAATCTCATTTACAAAAAGTAGTCGGTAGACAACTCTCATGAGTTGACATCACAATGGGAATATCGTAGACCAATTTACTGCGCTCATCCACATAGTCATACTTCTCTTCGGTGTTTGTTCTGGATCTAGACCACTTCTCACTTACATCGTCCTTCTAATGGGGTCATGTGGTACCTTAGAATGATCGTGATCAACTAAGCTAGATTATCAACTTTACGTATCAAGTTCAATAGCAACCATTGATCAAACTGCTTGGCGAGTTGAAATTACGAGGTTTACTAGCTACACAATTTCTTGTCACACCATAATGGATTGCAGATAAGTGCATTAAAATACCTAGCTCCACTATTCCATCCAGGATTCTCGCTTCCAGACAATCCACATCGTAATTAAAATACGGTTCATCAATTGTGTTTTCAATCTCGCCATGCTCTGTTGATAATGAAATTTTAGACTAGTGCAGTGCAAGCAGATCAGCGAAGCTTGCCCGATGATTTATTTTTCAAAATTTTCATCGATTATTCGAGTGCTTAGATTATCGTATGAGTTTAGAGACGATAAAAAAGCCGAAGGTGCTCTACGTCCCTTCAGAGCAGAATATCCATGACGACGAAGCATGGAAAACATTGAACGAAAGGTTTGAGGTCATCTGGTATGACTGTGACTCCGAGGAGGACTATATCGAGGAAGTCCAAAAGCCAGATGGGAGGTTTGCTGGAATAGAAGCTATCTGCCGGTCTACGTGGCTTAAAGGTCAGCCATATGTCCACCACTACCTCTTTAGAAACGAGCCGGTCAAATACTTACCTGATTCAGTCAAGATCATCGTGCAATCTGGACATGGATACGATATTGTCGACGTCGATTACCTGACGAAAAAAGGTGTGGTTTTCTGTAACTCTCCTGACTGTTGCACAATTGCAACTGCTGATGTCGGAATCTCTTTGGTTCTTCAATCTTTCAGATACCTTACGTTTGCCGAGCACTGTGTAAGAAGCAATAGATACTATGAGTCTGCTCCTCTGGCCACATGGGGAGAAAATCCAAGTGGAAAGACGCTAGGTATTATTGGTCTCGGTAATATTGGCTTCCGGGTTGCTCTGGCTTGCAAGGCTATGGGAATGAATATTGCTTATCACAACAGATCCAAAAAACCAGATTATGAGAGACAGATCGAGGGCTTGCAATTTTACTCGGACCTGAATGAAATGCTAGCAATTACCGATTGCATCTTTGTTGGTTGTCCATACACCCCCGAGACCAAACATTTGATCAACTTCGACAGATTCAAGTACATGAAGAAGAGAGTCAGGCTGGTTAACATTGCTAGAGGCCCAATTGTTCAGGAGTCAGCAGTGATTGATGCACTTGAAAGAGGACAATTAGTTGGAGCAGGTTTTGACGTTCATGAATTTGAGCCAAAAATTCATCCCAAATTGTTGGAAAACTACAAGGTGACACTGCTTCCTCACGTTGGGGTTACGTCTGTTGACAGTTTCAAGGCATTTGAAAAAAAATGTGTCGACAATCTTGTCGAGTACTTCTTCGGTAGCGGGAAACCCCAGGCAGTCAACTATGAGTTGCTTGAAAGCCATATCTAAAACTAATAAATAAATACCAGAATGTCAGGATCAGATAAACGAGCGTACCAGTGTTAGCAGTCTGTATGTTACTCCATTGCAGTATGCACCGCCATTTCTAAAAACTTGACTAGGGTAGTGTGATGATTTCTTCTAGCGTTGTAGTTTGCCAAGTGTTTCCAAAACAATTTAAACATAATTGCCCGATCTCATCCGATTTTAGGTAAATTGACTTAGAAAATCTATACGATAGGGCAACTATGATCTTGATCGCCGATAAAATTTAAACTCTCAGGGTTAAAAAGCTGTCAAAATCGTCTCACAACTTCACTTCTAGAGTCTAATTTGCAACCATAGATAGTCGTTGACTTTCAGAATGCAAGCAATTAAGAAATTTGATCACTTGATCTCGGTCAGAGACGATAGTGAGGAGAATCCCGACTTGCTCAGAGCAAATCGTGATTTGAAACCAACTCCTCCTAAAGATCGTACTTGGAAAATGTACAACTATATTGTTGTTTGGTTTCAGTCTTCGTTTGGAGTTAGTTCCTGGAATACTGGCTCTTCTTTGATCAAGTCTACCGGACTCCCATATCGCCAGGTCATAGGTGGTGCAGTAATTTCAGCTTTCGTTTGTTGTGCACTTGTTATTATTGCAGCTCGTTCTGGTGCTGATTACAATGTTGGGTATCCAGCCATTGCTAGAAGCGTGTTTGGTGTGAGGCTCGCACCATTTTTTGTTTTCGTGCGTATGTTTGTCGCTGCTCTTTGGTTTGGAGTGCAAACATACTACGGTTCTAGATGTTTTGATGTCGCTCTTCGTTGTATCTTTGGATATAAATGGACCGATCTAACAAACCATCTTCCTGAGAGTGCCCAGACTACTACACGACTGATGGTTGCTTTTCTAATATACTGGCTGGCCCAGTTTCCATTGATGTTCTTGCACCCAAAGCAGATTCGTTGGTTCTTTACAATCAAAGGAATTATTATGCCAATCGCTGCATTTGGATTATTCATCTTTTGTATGATTAAAGGTGGTGGTCCGGGTGATTACGATATTGGTGTAAAGGTCACAAAAGTGACCTCCGCAGGTAACGAATGGATTCATTTAATTAACACGATTATTGGTTCAGTGGCTGCAATGATTATCAACCAGCCTGACATTGCTCGTTACTCCAAAAAAAAGCACTATGCTGGCCTTTCCCAATCTATTGGATATATTCCATCGACAGTGGCTATTCTACTTATTGGTATGGCTGCAAACGCGTCTATTAGAAGGGCTTACCATGAGTCATACTGGAGTATGTGGGATCTCATGGATGCAATTCTTGACCATGAATGGTCCGCAGGAACTCGCTGTGGTATTTGCCTGTGTTCAGTGGCTTTCGCTCTTGGTGTTGCCGGAACGAACATTTTTGGAAATTCGATTCCTTTTGCTGCCGACTTGTGTGGAATAGTGCCAAAGTACTTTACTATTGTGAGAGGCCAAATATTCCTTGGGATTCTTGCGTGGGCTATGGTTCCATGGAGAATGATCAACTCTGCTGCAACTTTAGTCTCGTTCCTGGGTTCTTACTCAATCTTTGTGGCTCCACTACTCGGATGCTTGTTTTCTGATTTCTACATCCTTAGAAGAGGAAACATTCATGTGCCATCACTGTACACGTTAAAACCAACAGGCGCTTACTACTACTACAAAGGTTTCAATATTTGGGGAGCATGTGCATGGGTTGTTTCGCCTATTATAGCTATTCCAGGTCTTTACAAATCGTACCACCCAAACGTTCTTAGTCAGGTTGCTGCCAACATATTCTATGGTGGGTGGATTTATACTTTCATCATTGGCTTTACTCTCCATACTTGTTTGGGACTTTACTTTAAACCTAAGATCTACCCTGATGTCCACGCAGATACTCCTACAACATTTGAGTACATGGTTGAGACGCACGGTTTCTTTGAGGATGATGAGCCAATTAATGGAGTTGGATATCCTGGAACTATAGTTGACAGATTCATGGAGTTTGAAAATTCAATTGACCTTAAGGGAGATGATTTAAAAATAATGACTAGTATTAAATCCTCGGGTGGTCTCTATTAAACTGTGCTATTTAAAATAATAGGTGGTGCCTACAACCGAAAATGCTTTGGCCCGTTCAATTCATGCGATACATCATTTTTAAGACGTCTATCTGTAATTTAAATTTGGAATTAAGTATGAAACTTGGATCCTGACGTAGTTTTTATCAAATTACGCGAGAAAGATCTACACCGAGGGACGAGAGGAAAGCGAGAATGCAAACTTAAAGTTACCTATCTCGTATATATTTTTGGCATGCCTATCACTTCGAGCTATAAAATTAGAGTCCAGCTAGATCAGTATCGACTTATGACTTCAAGGTTTCGTCTATAACATAATAGCAGCTCGGAAGTGATTCTGGTCATCGTATTTATTTGAAGATCTTACAAAGTAGTCAAGTTAGGCGTCAGACGCTGATAAGATATAGCCGCATGGTGCGAAGGTCTAGGAGTGCAAGACCTGAAATCTGCTAAAATTCTTTGTGAAAGAGCTCAAAATACTTCTGTACCTTATTGAATGTAATCTTTGTTAGGTATACGATTAGCTGAAGTCTATAAAACGACACAAAGACAATTATAACATGGATATGGAGAGTGGATACACACGTCGATTACAATGTCAGCGCAATACTCGCGGTCTTCAAATCAATCAAATTGTAGATTTTCAAAAAGTAGATTCTCGCAAATCGATAACTTAGGATCCACCAATGAGTGGTACGATAACTTCGGATCACCAGATTGTGGTACGATAAGGGGACAAGTTATATAGATTAGATGGACTGATTAGATTCTTAAACAATGACGATAGTAATGTGCCTTACAAAACCCAAGAGCCTAAAGATAATGATTGGTCGGTTAATATTTTCCGAGATAAGAAAATTGATTTGGATGATTCAAATATAATTAATCTGATACCATGCGCTAGAATTTTCAACTTACTCAATGTCTGAAAAACTCCCAAGCAATGATACCACCCATGAGGTGGTTAGTTCTGAACCACAAGAGTGGTCAGAGGTTGACCAAGCTATGAAACTTGCCTTAGAGAGTAAAAATATTTCAATCGACGAGAAAACTGACAAGGCTCTGCTCAGGAAGTTAGATCTCTGTCTTATGCCGCTAGTTTCCTTTTTATATGCCCTTTTTTACATTGACAAAGCATGCAATGGGTATGCTGCCGTCATGGGTATCAGAGTTGATATGCACATGGTTGGCAACCAGTACGCGTGGACATCGTCTGCGTTTTATCTGGGTTATCTTGTCTTTCAGCCAATTGCAGGAATCACGCTACAAAAGTTTCCTTTTGCTAGGGTGTTCTCAATCTATATGTTTAGTTGGGCTGTCTTTATTTGTTTGCAGGCTACCAATGACAGCTACGCCGCTTTCACTTTCCTGAGAACTATTCTCGGATGCTCCGAAGCATCTGCCTCGATTTTTACAACTCTGTTAACTTCCCAGTACTACCGGAAAAAAGAGCAGTTTCTTAGAGTTTCATTATGGCTAGCTGCCGCAGGGTTTGGTGTCTTTTTCGGCTCGATGATGGCGTACGGAATTGCTATTAGAAAAGACGACTTCTCTATCCAGGCATGGAAGATTCTGTTCGTGGTGGTTGGTTTGATATCTTTTGTGACCGGGGTAATCGTTTACTTCCACATTCCAAATGCACCAGACAAAGCATGGTTCCTATCGGGAGAGGAAAAACTACTTGTTGTTGAAAGAATTAGAGAAAATCATCAAGGTTTTGGAAACAAAAAGTTCAAAAGAAAGCAATTCATTGAGGCCTTCTTAGACGTTAAAACATGGCTTTTCTTCATATACGCGATTAGTTTTAACATTCCAAACGGAGGAATTGGATCATTTGGCTCTATATTGCTTCAAAGTGACTTAGGATATTCGAGTACAGATGCCTTGCTTTACGGATCGCCCCAGGGAGTAGTCGAGTTTATTGGTTTGCCAATCATCGCCTATTGCATACAAAAGTTTAACTTACCAAGACTACTTACCACTGGATTGGTGATTATTGCTTGTATTCCTTTTGCTTGCATGCTTGCCTTCACACAGAAGACTCACGTTAAGCTTGCCGGATACTATATTCTCAACTTGATGCAAATCGGTCCAATCGGGTGTTTCTCCTACTTTGCTAGTAATGTTCCAGGGCATACCAAAAAGATTACCGTAACCAGTATTTACCTTATTGGATATTGTGTTGGAAATCTCATTGGACCACAGACATACCGTGCGGCAGACGCTCCTCACTATGTTCCTGCAAAAATTGCGATCGTGGTTTGTCTTGCAATTGCTGCAGCTTGTCTTATTGGAGTTTATGCCATCTGTCGCTTCGAAAACGCACGTAGAGACAATATGCAAGAAGCGATGTCAGAGGCACAACCAGAAAATATTGAGTTTGCCGACCTAACGGACAAAGAAAACAAATATTTCAGATATACTTTATAATTGAATAGATACGCTTATCTTTGTGATTTCCATTTTTGGCGACCAAGCACGGGTTTTTTTTTCCGGACTGCATAAATGAATGATAATAAATACCAGAGCTGTTCCGAATGAATAGCCAATGTCTAAAACATCAACCAAAAACACGAATTGGAGACAGGTCAACTTATGGGTTTTCCTTCTGTCGGTCTTTTCGATCACTGCACTCTACAGTGTGAAACACTGCTCTATGAGAAAGCACGCTAACATTGTACCACAATGTCGCATGGTGGAACCTCACAGACCAAGCACATATGCTTCCAACCACGCTCTTATCAATCATATACTTCATGATGATGGCTTTAGAAACCAATCTATCCTAAAATTGCAAAATGCCATCCGGACCAGAACGGAAACTCACGACGACGACCCATTGACTGTTGAAGAAGATCCTGAATATTGGTCCAAATTTGATATCTTTGAGCAATATTTAAATACCACTTTTCCTCTATTTTATGCCAATGCGGAGTTACACAAGGTGAACCATCATGGGCTTGTGTACATTTGGAGAGGTTCCAATCCAAAGCTAAAGCCCCTACTACTTATGGGCCATCAAGATACCAGTCCTGTCCCAGACTCTACTCTTCATTTGTGGACTTATCCGCCTTTTGAAGGACATTACGACGGAACATACCTTCACGGAAGAGGATCATCGGACTGCAAAAATTTAGTGATTGGATACTTCGAGGCGGCCGAGGAATTGATTAAAAAAGGATTTGAGCCGCGCCGAACCGTCATCTTCTCCTTCGGGTTTGATGAAGAAGTGAGTGGAATCCGTAATAGAAATGCAGTCTGGCTAGAGGAACATTTTGGGCAAAAATCCATGTACGCTATTTGTGATGAAGGTGGTGTCTCACTAACGAATGTTGGTGGCAGTACCATGGCGCTTCCTGGCACTGGGGAGAAGGGCTTCTTAAACCTATGGGTTGATCTGAGTACTCCTGGAGGCCACTCTTCTGTTCCTCCTGACCATACATCACTTGGTATTATGGCTGATCTAATGGTGCTCATTGAAAATGATCCGTTCCCTACTTATTTCACACCTGCTAATCCTACCTACCACCAGTATATCTGTTTGGCAGAAAATTCCCCCTCTATTGACCAAGAGTTAAAGAAAAATATTCTGGCAAGTCATGATGATCCGAAAGCAAACAACTGGGTGAGAAATTATATCGATTCAGATAGGTGGCTGAAGTATTACATAAAAACTTCTCAGGCACTAGATGTGCTTCACGGAGGATCGAAATCAAACTCCTTACCGGAATTTGTTCAACTGACTATCAACTCTCGTGTGGCTATCGAAGAGAGCATAGAGTTTGCGTTGAAGAAGTACCTTTCGAACGTCAAGTCTATTGCTGAAAAGTATGATGTTGGGCTTCAATACAAGATCAAGGACAGGCCAGTTGTAGAACTACTACCAGCTACTGAGAGCGGGAACTTCTATGTTCACACAGACGAATTTTTTGACATTGCTCCTCTAACTCCTACCAACGATCAACAATGGGATATATTTGCAGGAAACATCAAGCATGTCTATGAAGAGCTTGTGTGGCCAGAAAGATATAGCGGAGGCAACTCAGAGCCACCTATCATAGTCTCTCCTGGAATCGCACCTGGGAACACCGACACAAAATACTACTGGAATCTCTCTGACCATATTTATCGCTATCGGCCTGGAGAGTACACCAGTGTTGAGACACATGCCCATGGAGTTAACGAATGGGTCAAATTTGACTCACACTTACAAATCATCGTTTTCTATTTTGAGTATATTCAAAGTGTTGATGAGGTTGATGACTGACATCTAGTTTATAAATGTATTAAAGATTTATACATCCTCAGCCACAACTTGCTTAAATGCTTCTCCGATGATTCTTAAACCTTCACGCATTTCTTCCTCAGTAACGGAAATTGGTGGAGCCATTCTAAAGGTCGTGCCAAATGACTTGACAGCGATCAAATTTGCAGAGAGACCTAATTCCATCATTTTGGTAGCCAGTTTGGCAGCCAACTCTGGATACGGTTCTTTGGTCTTTTTGTCCCTGACAAGCTCCATACCGCACATTAAACCTTTTCCTCTAACATCTCCAATCCAAGGGTAAATCTCTCCGAGGGCATTAAGACCATCTCTAAACTGTTGGCCTCGCTTAATAGCGTTATCAACCATGCCTTCTCTTAGTACGATGTCCAAGACCTTTGATCCAACCGCAGCAGGAATCGGATCGTTGACATGTGTAGTATAGAAAAGGAATCCACGATCAGCAGTGACCTTGGCGATTTCATGAGAAGTCATCACCGCAGAAAGAGGTAACCCATTTCCAAGAGTTTTACTCAGAGTAAGAATATCAGGGACAACACCAGAAGCTATCGACGCAAACATAGAACCTGCACGGCCTATACCAGTTTGGGCCTCGTCAACAATCAATAGCATTCCGCGCTTCTCGCATTGTAGCTTCATCTCTTGTAGGTAACCATCTGGTAAAACCAGCATTCCACCTGAGGAGAGAACTGGCTCCAAAATGACAGCTGCTAGAGACCCGACAGATGCAGCATCTACCAACGACCAGCCATAAAGAAGCTCAGTTTTCCAGTCATATGAGCCATCTGGATTTCTGAAAATCGAGCGGTAAGCATTTGGAGCAGGCAGAACCAACTGACCTGGAACGACTGGACCGTGACCAACTCTTCCGGACTGATAGGTACACGAGTTTGCATTACCTGTCATTCCGTGCCAGGAAAGAGAAAGCCCAACAATTTCAAAGTTTCCTGTGTACGTCTTTGCTAGCTTGATTGCACATTCATTCGATTCTGCTCCTGTGCTAAGAAACATAGCACGGTCTAATCCCTCTGGGGTAAGAGAAACCAGCTTCGACGCAAGCTCCACAACAGGAGGACAGAGCATACCAGAATAGATATGATCTAAGTTGTAAGCATAGTCTGAGATGACTTGAGCTATCTCTTCGTCACAATGACCAATAAGACAAGACATCTGACCAGAAGTAAAATCTAAGATCTTTCTGCCATCGCTTGTGTAGACATACATGCCTTTCGATCCAACGATTATCTCCCGGACAAAGGTTCCACCGAAATCCAACAGGCATGAGTCCGCTTGACTCCAGAATTTTGCTGGTTCTAATTCAGATGATATAGTCATATTAATGAAGTTACCGCTACGGTGTTTTAGGGATTCTTTTATAGTAATCAAACGATAACGGAAATTAAAATCCGAGGTGATATTTATCCGGCATAATCTTTAACCACCAAAATGCGAATCTACTTTAAAACGCATCAAATACGTAATCAGGAAATAGCGACTCCCAATTATCGAAAATCCCCGAAGTCATGAATAATGGCGGGCCTCCAAAGCTGCTATCAAACTGGTTCGACTCCCAGTCAGAAAACTTTGGTGTTTCTTCGACAGGCATGACTTCTTGCGACTCTGATTGTATATGTGCTCCGTACTCGGTATCGTAGTCAAACTTGTAATCGTTGATTACTTTCGATCGAATCATCATATATGATTTCTCGCAAAGTGTCCATGTTTGCGAGCACTTCTCAAGCACGTTCATGAGATCGTAAAATTGGGTTCTGATGACCAAATCTTCTTTAAAATGCTTTGCTATATCTTTTCCGCTGGAAAGCAAGATAACTGAAAGAGATAAGATTGTTGCGTAAACAATCAAAATTGAACATCTCCGATATCCATGTACTCCAGTAAAGACTGTGACAGCGGTGTGAATGTCATTTATAGCTTCTTGACAAATTTGAATTGAATTGCTATACTGGTTTGTATTTGGGATTTTTTCTGAGAGGCCGATGAATGGTCGATTAAGACACAGAAGAGCAATATAATAATAGTATTTGAGACTCATCCTGGTTGGATTGGATCCTTCAACTAGAAGTTCACGTGAGGTCCATTTCAAGGGTGCTGGCAATGATTCTCTCCATCCAACGAGCTCTTGGTTATGCTTTTGTAGCAATGTTACTTTCTGAGAGAGGACAAAGGGCTGGTCATTCAGTGGCCCAAAGCCAGTAAAGACATCCTGTAGCATGAACTCGGTAATATTGACTAGGTTAGCAATCGCCTTCAAGGGGTTCACAATATCTATGGTGCTCGGTTTCTCTGTCAATCTTGGATCTCGATATGTAAACTCATCAATCCATTCAATATCCGGCATTGTCTTACACTCTTCAATTGTAGTTTGGCTCATTTTCAGGGTGCTAGGGCGTCCAAGTATTAAGCTTATGAAATGATCAGCAACGTATGATCCCCACAAAACTCTGCTTCTTATTCCAATATTAGTTTCACTTACATCATCTTTTGTATCCATATGCCAACTTTTTGGACTCAATTGAAAACCAAGGTTGAAGCCCATTCGCAACCCCAGACCCGAAAGCATCCAGCCTCCGTTGTTGCGACCGTTATAAATATCATGAAGACCCAGAACTAGCAAACTTTGAAGCGAAGTGATCGTTGGCTGGTTAAGTCTTTTGAGTAGACTTTCTCTAGCTGTTTCATAGAATGTAGAGGACTTGCTCTTAATATTTTCATCATCGGACAACAGGGACCCAATTGAAGAGATTGCCAGAACCAGTTCTTTGCTACAGTAGGAAAAATCGGGTTTCGGATGGAAGAAGTCAAGGAGGAAGGCTTCTCGAAAAACGAAGCAATGCAAATCTGGATAGAGCCATCTGAAAAACAGTCTGATGCTCTCGAGAATTTCGGGGCTCGAGTTGAGGCGTCTGAGTTGCTCCACTTCATCCAGCTCTGAATTCGGGATTGCAACACTATCAAATACACTGGTAGGTCCATATACAGATAGTGAGTGATTTTCATATTTTGGGAAGGAGTTTGCCCAAGGGTATCTCTGAACACTTTCGTTTTGATGCTGCTGGTTTATTTGCGCCATATACTCGTTGGGACTGTCTGTTGATCCAGGAAATACGCGCATAAGCTGTGCACACTGCTCCTTGAGCTTTTTGAGTAGCTCATTCTGAGACTTCAACTGCTTCTCTAACGCCTCGACATATTTGCTGTCGTGCCGTTCTTTACGCTTATCAATCTGCGACTTGATACATTCAATGTTACTTCTCCTACAGGAAGAACATGGATGGGACAGCGCTAGATTGCATTTAATCTTCTTGGAACGACAGTTCAGACATGCTGCTGTTGCTCTTCGCCTTTCCTTGGTTCCAGGTTTGTTCATTATCTGGGCTAATTGAACAGGAAATTTTTGAGATACGAATATGCCGGCAAATATTTTCCGTAGAAACAGCTACATATATAATTTCGATCTTAACGAAAACTTGTAAACGGGTGATAATGATCTTTTTTTCTATCATAGTGTTCCTTAGCATTAACGTCTATGCCTTTCAAACTCCTATTACTCAATTGTCGTTGCTCGATTTGCACAAGCAAATTACAGAAATAGATTCTGAGGTTGGCTTCGAATTCGATGTTGTGCAATATTTATCATCTTACCTTTCATCGCAGGGATTAAATGTGGAGCTACAGGCGGTGGATTACAATCCTAGTACTGGGCTTCCGCGTCAAAATATCTACGCTTATCTCGGGAAATCCAGAGATACTAAAGTTCTCTTGACCTCTCATATTGATACGAATCCTGCAGGAAAGATCGAATATCATCTAGATGGCGATGAGATCCACGTGAGAGGAGCTTGTGATGCAAAGGGAAGTGTGGCGTCGCAGATTTTTGCTTTCCTGGAGCTCTATAAGGAAAATAAAATCAAGGAAGGAGATTTGTCATTGCTATTCGTTGTTGGTGAGGAATACAATGGTCTCGGGTCGTCTATGGCCGTGGACTACCTGAATGCAGCATGGTCGAATGCAATCATTGTTGGTGAGCCGACTGATAACAAGCTTAGTGTTGGCCATAAAGGTAACTTCCGTTTCGATGTCAACGCAGTTGGAGTTTCGTGCCACTCGGGTTATCCTTCCGAGGGATTCAGCGCCGTTGAATATTTAATGAGCCGCATACAAATCCTCTTAAACACCAATTTCCCTTCTTCTGAACTACTTGGTCCGACCACTGTTAATATCGGAACGTTTCAGGGGGGAATTTCGGCAAATCTTCTCGCTCCATCGGCCAAAGCTGAGATATACATACGGGTTGCTGATGACTTGTTCGGAATCAATCAGACAGTGAATGAGATATTTACAACACAGCACTCTAACTACTCAATTGTTCAAATCCTTGAACCGCAATATATCGACTACGATGTTCCTGGTTTTGAGACGGTGGCATGTTCATATGCTACTGACCTACCGTACTTTCAGAATCTCGGGATTAAGCGGTACCTTTATGGTCCTGGATCAATCCTGGTTGCCCATAGTCCAAAAGAGTATGTGAAGGTAGACGATTTGTATGAGAGTGTACAGGGCTACAAGAAGATCGTGTTATACAATCTATAGACCGGTTATTGATTTCCGAGATTTTTTCCTGCCCCCTATGCGGCTTTGGGATTTATAAGACAACTAAAATATTAAAACTGGTTACTCATGTCCGAAAGATCACCCTTGTTGTTGGATCCATCAGTGGGCTCACCAGGTCTTGTTGCAGCAGAGCTAGCTAATGATCTAGACTTTCGTACCTTGGATGAAACATTAAATCTGTCCGAGACACCAGCTAATTACGGCTCGATAGATCCCCTGCAAAAGGATTCTTCCACAATATCTCTAACACGTCTTCGTGTTATCTTATGCTGCTTGTTCGTCAATACCTTTTTATCATCTTTAGACTCCACTATAGTTGCAACCTTACTGAGCATTATTGCGAGTGAGCTCAATTCGCTTCCTAACTTATCGTGGATTGCGACGAGTTATCTGCTAGCCTGTGCCGCTTTTCAGCCAATATTTGGAAAGATATCGAATATCTTTGGCCGCAAGAGTATCATTGTACTATGCGCAGCTATGTTTGCATTTGGTTGTCTTGTATGTGGTATTACTCAGTCATTCTGGATCTTCGTTTTAGGGAGGTTTATAACTGGGGTCGGTGGAGGAGGGTTCAACACTCTTTCTACTATCACTCTTTCAGATGTTATATCCACGAGGCAAAGAGGGCTTTTTCAAGGCTATATGAATGTTGCTTTCGGGTTAGGAACTGCCAGCGGGGGTGTATTTGCAGGTATTTTCCAAAACATTTTCGGCTGGAGAACGGCTTTCTTAACACAAGTTCCAATTTGCGTCGTTTCAGCGGTCGCAGTTTATCTTTTTCTTGAACTACCCGAAGGATCTCCAGGTCGTGGAGTTCGCGGCTCAAATATTACAGAAAAGCTTAAAAGCCTTGACCTCATCGGATCAGTATTGCTGGTTACATCTCTGCTGCTGTTGATGTATGCCGCATCTGCAGGAGGGAAAGAATTTGCTTATTCAAGTTTTCAGTTTTGTCTGCTTGTATTAATTGGAAGTTCCACGTTAGTGGTCTTCTACTTTTACGAACTACATGTGGCTATGGATCCGGTGATTCCTGTTCGACTTCTGCACAACCGCACTGTTCTAGGCTCCTCTCTCAACTGTTGGTTTATCTCAATGAACGTTTTCTCAATTCTATACTATGTGCCATTTTATTGGCTTTCTGTCAAGAATATGACGGCGGTTGATAGTGGTCTCCGCTTACTTCCCGCCGCTATTGCAATCTCGGTTGGATCTATTTTTGCTGGTTATCGGATTAAAACTACTGGGAAGTACTGGAATGCACAGCTATTGTATGGGCTCTCTGCTACTTTTGGAAGCATTTGCGTTTACTTACTCAATTCGAAAAGTAGCAGTTTCCTCGAGTATTCGATTCTGGTTCCTTCTCGATTTGGGACAGGTGCAATAATTACTGTGGACTTGATAGCTATGATTTCATCTGTTCCAGTAAAAGATCAGGCACTGGTGACATCTATACAGTATGGTTTCAGATCTACTGGATCAACTCTTGGAGTAGCCATAGCCTCAGCATTCCTCCAATCTTTTCTCTCACGTGATATGAAAAGTAATTTTGCTCGACTGACAAACATTCCAGATGAATATCTTGGTTCTGGCAAACTGGCCGAGATAATGGAAAAGGCTTTACATAGCACAAGCTTTGTGCATACAGAATGTCCAGATTTTGCGCGTGAAGCCATAATTGAAGCTTACGATTCGGCAACACACGTTGTTTTTATATTCATTGTTGTGACTGCTATTGCTGGTACAATCAGCGCTTGTTTTATTGAAGAGAATGAATTGGGGAAATAGAGTGAGTGCAATACTACCGGAGATTTTGATCAAAATCTATCATAGTATTTTTAATCATAGAAATGTATTATCCATCAACCATATAAAGAAGACATGCCTGAAGTCCTGGTCGGTAGCTTTTCATATCATATAAATTTAGAACTGCTATTCAATAACATTCTTCCGGGCAATTTAAACACTTCTGACCTTAGATGGTTCGAAAGGATAGAAAGCAGCAAAAATACCAAGGAACCCGAAGATTCCACCTGAAAGCCAGATAGGAACCGAGGTTCCTGATTTTTCACCGAACCAATAGGCAACAGGAGACAGACCACCTCCAAAGGCTCCCAAAACGGAAGCTAATCCCATACCAGTGGCTCTCGCTTGGGCTGGAAAGACTTCCGGTGCATATGCATACAAACAACCGTAGTAGACATTCATGAAAAACGATGTGGCAGATGAGAATCCAGCATCACCTGATGGAGTCCGCACCGTAGTGTAACCAAACATAATGGCCATAGTTGAAAGGCCACCGAAGACCATCACATATCTTCTTCCCATCTTCGGAATGAGCAGTAAAAGACCGGCGAAAACAGGCCCGAAAATACTCGTCATGGTCGAAAGCGTAGCATTTCTGTTAACAATTGAGACTGGGGCACTGGTATTGCCACCATGGCTGGCGATGTAAATGTATAAGAAGTTGTAAAAGATACTCGACGAAAAACCAATAAGCAGGTACGAGATTAGCAAAGCGGTGGTCGAGTACGCATTGATTTTGTCTCTGTAAAGGATCTTGAGATGCTCTTTAATTGCAGCAAGGATCTTACCGGGATTCCATCCATCGGTGGTAGAGTAATAATTGGAAGTAATTTCACCACAAGCTTCAAGCTGCTCTAAAGTCAAAGAGCATGGTCTTTTGTATTTCCGTGCAATTTTTTGCAGGTTTTCAACAGCCTCTGCATCTCTTCCGACGGAAATTAAGAACTTTGGAGTCTCGTCAAGTCTCATGATAAAAACCCGAATCAAGCCACAAGCCATTAAAATTGCACTGTTTGCATACCAGACATATCTCCAGCCATGGTTTGACGAAGATGGGCAGTCATCAGCACTGGAGCAAGAGAAATTTGGGAGAAAAGCCCAGCCGAGTAAATTTGTCACCGTCTGACCAACACCCCACCAACCAGCCAGCATCGTACTCAAAAATTGGTACTTGAATGGCAGATATTCCATCATCACGGTAACATCCATCACAAGATTACCACCTGCGCAAAAGTTGGCAAGAGCGTTAAACAGACAATAAGTAGAATAAGAGCTCATTCCTCCGGTAGCAAAACCGAATAGAGCGGTCAAAATCAACGACAAGTTGAAAGATAGTTTTCTGCCAA
Source organism: Ogataea nonfermentans (assembly GCA_003706255.2). Classification (NCBI taxonomy): domain Eukaryota; kingdom Fungi; phylum Ascomycota; class Pichiomycetes; order Pichiales; family Pichiaceae; genus Ogataea; species Ogataea nonfermentans. Next base: position 20,966 of record PPKT02000003.1, on the reverse strand, counting down.
TCAGGTCACCACCAAATCCCCAGAATATAGATCCGAGAATATATCCAACGTATGTTGTTTGGGTATCCACTGGATAAGCTGTTCCGAACTGTAACGCAATATAAGAATGGACTGAAGATTGGATAAGTTCCATTTGGGAATCCACAGAAAATCCAAAGCCAGCGGTACAGAAAAGTGCAGCGTGATACCAAGTGAACCCGATTTCGTCAATAGCATTGTTGATCAGGAACATCTTCTTCGCCAACACCGGGTCTCCCTTTTCAACGGCATAGTTATCTATTTTACTCATCTCTGGACTGATTCCAGCCTCAAGTGATGGCTGCTGGTCCTGTACAGATACAGCAATATCTAAGTTCTTCTCGTAGCTAGCCATTTTTGAGTTGTGCAGTTTCGAACGAGGTGAAGAATTTTATAGGTGAAGAATATATTTCGACGATTTCATAAGCATATAACCCAACAAAGTTTCTCTACTGTCGCATGTGATTACCATTAAAAAAAGATTAAAGTTTAAGATAAGATGAGGACTCCGGTTTGTTTCTCCATATATTACACTGCTTATCGCCTATATCTAGATCTGTATCTACAGATTTGTGATATTGTTATCGCATATCAGTCTAAAACTGGGATATGTTAATCAGATTTCCCAATTTGGAAACAAATTCCGTGTTCGATAAGTGATAATCCAACGTGCTGATCTTATCAGTATTTAACCAAGCCTGCGAGTTTAAGGAGCTTTTCGGTTAGCTCCGGCTCCACCAGTGGTTTGCTTCGACTCAGACTGCGTCCCGGAAGTACTTTATTGGTATATGAGCTCAGATCCGTGTGAGTCCAGTGTGAGGTGGCTTGCCATTCTTTGAATAATTCTTTCCTTTTCTCAATAAAGTCATCGGAGGCAAACTCCGCAGGAGCGTAGCTTGCATAGATAACGGTTCTAATGGTTTTGCTCTTCTCTGTAGGAACCATTCCCCAATGGCAGGTTCTTGAATCCCAAATAATTAGATCCCCAGCCTCGCAATTGATCTTGACCTCCTCGCATCCTCGCTTTACAAACCAGTCTACTTGGCTATCAGTAAGCTCATTATATTCTGCCCTATCCCATGATTCTTGTGGAACCTGAGTATCAAAGAATTCCTCGAATAAGTTGTGGGATCCCCGGTAAACCACAAGTCCACCATCGTGTTCTCCATGATCACTTAAACTAATGATCCCTTGTGAGCAGTGTATACCCTTTCGGAAAGGAGACTGATCAAAATGAGGCCATCTACCGAGGCGTTTCACATCTTTCCGATTAGGAAGAGTGATGTTGAATCCATCAAAAGATGCCAACAGCTCATCCGTGCCCCAAAGCGTTTCAAAAGCCTTGATTACAGCAGGCTCCTGTCTTGCGTCCCACAGGAACTTTTCATGATTGAATCCGTGGCCACTAAATATGTTGCTAGAAGCATGAACTGGTGGAAGATTCTCCGAGACCCAAGTGTCAGGATCCTCGAAATCTAGTTTCTCGTTATCAAACGATTTCATCCATTCAAACGCTTCTCTCTGATACTCCTTTGCCTTTTCAGGAGATATAACTCCTTTAATGACGGCATAGCCATTCTTAGCGAAATCGTCTCTCCAATCGCCATGTTGAGTTTCAAAGATTGCCTTTGCCCGTTTCTCTAAAATCTCGTAAGGAACCTCTTGAGTAGGAAACCTAGTAACACCCTCATCATCAGTATTTGCAAGGTTCAGTATCGTTGGATGCTCCGTGCTAGTGACCGTAGTCATGCTCATCGTACGATATAATTTTTCGGAGCGTTTTTTTTTTTCTTCCCTATCGAAAGATTCAACAATTGATAAACAAGAAAACGGTTCGGTAAAAAATCCCGACAGTCGTTAGAGGGAAAACTAATCAGTCGCTCTTATCTAAGTATATTAGAAATATTGAAGAATCGGATATTTTGATCTGAAGATCCAGTCTGGGTTAACTGCTAGTAGATAAGACTTGGTATCAGGATCGGTTGTCCCCGTTGGGTAAAAGATCAAAAGGGTTTGATAGCCCGTTGTTGCTAGCCAACAGTAATAAGGAAACAGGATATGCCTTTCCTTTTTTGGAAAAGAGTTAATTGCTTATCGTTTGAGGGGTATAATGTTCGAAAATGAACCAGAGTCGCTAAGTTCGAGCCTGTACTGGTCAATTGGACAGAAAGAGATTCAAAAGAAACCGAGAGCACGTGATAAGATATTCAAATAAATGATTTTAGAGAGAACTCATCCATTTGAGTGTATATAATAACGATTGAGGCAATCCCAACTAGAAAAATGAGCGATCCACTTCTCGTTCAACTATTTTGAGAGAGCTAGAACAACTATTAAGTAAAGCAGACCGTGGTTTCTGTCAAGAATTTCTTTATCCATTTGAGTGTTTCTAGACCTTCAAAAAAGATTGCCATCTGTTTCCCTGTGTTTAAAGTTTCCAGATTATTCTCCAACAAATGGCCGGTTCTGTTGAAATTTCCTTGTACACTGACAAGAAGAAATGCCAAATAGCATGTTCATCTCATTTCGCCGATCAGGGCTTCCCCTTTTAAGGGGGTAGGATCTTAGTTGCCCCATTTTCTAAGGTATAAAGGAGCCTGTCTTCAGAAACTAGCACCCCCAGTAGAGGCAGAATTTGACCCATACACTCAAGATTATATTTGGGAATTAATTAGGAGTTTTAACTCCTTTATTTAAGATAAAAAGGATTTTAATTTTAGGCATTCGGGAGAAGTTTTCGAAGAAAACTTCGATCTCATCATCTTTATTTCTGGACATAGTCAAGAGATGTATGATATGTACACTTCACTCAGTTTGGTCAAATTCGGCTAACGTCATGGTACTACCGGCCTAGTCATAATATTTTCTGTTTGCGGATTACTGTCGTTATAGGTTCAGGTTATTTACACTTAAACCTCTTTCGCACAACTCTCGCAAAGCGCTTTTATCCCTTTCTTATCAGCATGCAGTAAAATCTATTACCACCTTGCTACTGTTGAGCTGCCAACTACGCACCTGATTTATTCTTTTCTTGTACCATTTGATCCAGGAGGCTCTCCTTTTCCTATGCGAAAAGATTGTTCGTGCGTCAGAAACAGTTTTCCACAAAAGCAGTCCAACTATTTGTTGTAGAAAATAGCTACGTGGAATGACCAGATAACTAATGGATCTTGTAAATTTTAAGCCCCTAAGTTCAAACAGTTCTGAAAAAGTCAAACCCGAGAAGAAGTTATCCTACGTATGGAAATATCGGTGTGCGTGAGCTTCAGATGCTATTGGATGGAAGTACTACTGTATCTATCTGGGTGTGCAAGTTATGATGATTGTAGTGATATAAATGGCTTTTCAAGGCGGTGAGGTGGAGGCTGTGATTAGGTTATTGATGTTGATGGAAGCCAGTGTTCCAAAGTCTAAACAGTGTTCTTATTGCTACCAATGTATTGACACATGTTAATCGCGATCTAGATCTGCACCGAAGTGCCCAAATCGGTGAATTTATCGCCAGCATTTTACTTAGGGTGTCACCCACCTAATGACCCGCCACTGTATGAGAGTTCTATAGATTGGGGTGGAATATAGACCAGCTTTTTGGCCGTTGTCTTGTGGATGATGGCATGTTCACTCTGTTGTCTGCAGACTCAATCAACTACGCAGACAAAAATAACGAGGGAAGCAGAAAGATCAAGCAGCATGTGCAAGGTTAGCTAGATCAACCTAACCAACCTTCCCCACATTGGCTGTGAGTTCGATGCAGCTACGAACTAAAGTGACCACTAAGGCTATTTGTGAGTTTAAAGATGCCAGACGTATAGTTCCTATCCCAAAAAATTTAAACGACCAGTTTCAGATCGGTGACTTGAGCCATCGGGCCTGTTCAAGCTAAAGATTGTGAAGCTAGTACCGCTTTATGAGGAGACGTTGAAGATCTGAAAAAAAAAAAAATGTGTATCCATGTGTTCCTATATTGAATACCCCAGGGGGATAGTTGTAAATCAATTCTCCCCGAAGTGTTTATTGGCGAAGGAACCTCAAAATACCGGTTTGAATTCTTGCAGCAAACTCTTCTGGAAAAGGTCAGGAAGAAGTTACTAAGACTACGAGATAACGGGTTCAAAGTTCTGGACATTCGCTTCATACGTTGCTACAACTTTCAGGAGGGAAAGAAGCAGCTCAAGCAGGTTGCGGAAAACGTCGAACATGGATTCATCACCGTATAAATGACAATTTTTATGATCAAAGCTATGTCTCCAACATAGTCTGCTGTGATCAATGCATACCTAACCTGTTCTCAAGGATTATATTGGCAGTTTGCTTAAGGGCCCTAGACATGGGTTTAAGATACCACACACGAATCTAGTCCATGTAATCAAATTGTGGCTTGTCCACGCACAATAACTTAACGGATTTCAAGGTGCTGCTCTTTGGCCCTATTAGTCGTGATTTGAGCGAGCTCTGGAAGAGACTTACTTCGAAGTAGATTTTCAGGTTCCAATTACTAGATTTGATATGAGTGAGGGCAAGAGCTTTCTGTAGTCTTGGGGTACCAAGGCATTTTTTCAGGCTGCTATCATGGGCTAATTTGATAGGCCAGCGATACAAACTCGGCAGTGGAGTTGGCCGCGACTCCTTCCATTGGTGTACTCGAATAGTCGGTCATCACATATAGATAGTCCAAATTGTGTTCATTTCCCTTCAAATTGGGATGGAGATAGCTGAATCATGCCTTCAGTCTGACAGTCGTCTCCATCGACTAGCTTAACTTCGTTTCCCTCATCGGCTGACAATATACAACCCAGACCTCTCATGTGCAAACATTTACAGGCCCAAAAAGCCTAAATGCAATCAATGGTCTGCCATTAGCGCGCTTGATGTGCGTTTGCAAATACTATACACATGATTGGGGGCCGCACAGTAGCTTTAATTCCGCTCATCGAGAAAATTTCCTAAATAAAATCTATTTTTTTAATGTGATCGTCGTACACGTCCTTGTGGCTGATTGAGGCACAGCGGAAATTGTCCCGCATATTGTTTCTTCTTATCAACACGAAATTTCTGATCTCTGTTTCAGCCCTTGACCATCAAATAAAATGCAAGTGGATACCAATTTAGTTTTTCAATGGCATCTTTACCATCCTACCTCCCAAAGACTCAGAAGAGTCTGATGGCCGTGACCTTGCTCATGGCCGTGTGTTTTCCTGCTGCGTTCGGTTACGATTCAATGATGATGTCATCCTTGAATGCTTTACCTGCCTACATGGACTATTTCCACATCAATAATGCTACTTCAAACCTAAATACTGGATCGATGTGGATTGGTGAGGTTCTTGCCATGTTTGTCGCTCAGTATCTGGCTGACAAGTTTGGCAGACGGAACTGCTCGTTCATGGGAATGTTCATTGTTGCTTCCGGAGTTGTTCTCCAGAGTGCTGCCCAAAACACTGGTATGTTTGTCGTAGGTCGTATTGTGCTCGGTCTTGGCTTCGGAATCGGAATGTTGTCTGTTTCGGTGTTAATTACTGAGCTGACTCCCCTTAAGTGGAGAAGTATACTCGCGGGACTCTTTTTCACGAGCTTCTTGTTTGGCTCCTTGATTGCTTCTGCGGTCACCTACGGCTCCATGGATATTCAGTCTACGTGGTGCTGGAGACTTCCTTCAATTATTCAGGGTGTGCCACTGCTACTGTCTTTTGTGTTTGTGTGGTTTGCTCCGGAGTCGCCAAGATTTCTCGTGTCACAAGGAGATGAGACTCAGGCTAGAAAGATTTTGGCCATCGTTGAGGCAACCTCGGAGGATAGTGAGATTGTGGACACTATTGTTGCCAAATGTGCCGAGGAGACTGCAGACAGACGCTCACATTTTATTGTTTGGAAAGAGATTGCTCAAAGCAAGACAGGCCAGCGCAGAATGATAAGTCTGTTTTTGCTCGCATCTATGGTTGAGTTTGGTGGAAGCTCGGTTTGCTCGTACTACCAGTCACTGCTGCTCAATCAAGCAGGTATCACGGAGACCAAGCAGAAGCTGCAGGTCGGTATGGTCTCCACTATCTGGTGTCTGCTCTGGTCCATCGCTGGCTCGTTCTGCTTTGATCGGCTTGGCCGTAAACCTATGGTGCTGTCTTGCATCTTAGGAATGAGCATCTCGTTTTTTATCATGGGTGGACTGATCAAGGCCAGGGATGACAACGCTAAAATTTCTCCGTATGGGCCTGTGGCTATGATTTTCGTCTTCCAGCTATTCTACTCATTTACATTTACGCCGATTAACTACGTGTACCCACCAGAAGTGTGGTCTACAAGATATCGTGCTGCGGGTGTTGCATGGTTCAATTTCTGTGGTAACTCTTTCGGGCTGCTCGCCACGTTTTGTCTTTCAATTGCTATGACCAATATGTCCTACAAGTTTTATTTTCTGAATGCTGGTTACGACCTATTATTCATTCCGATGATCTTTTACGTGTGGGTTGAAACCAAGGGCATCAAGCTCGAGGATATCGAAGATCTGTTTGACATGGCCCCGTACGCAAAATTTGGAAACAAGTATTTCACTCCTCGTGATGTTGAGTCCGAGTACGAAAAGGTTGAATATGTTGCAGAAGTGAAGAGCTAGATTATGTATTCCTAACAAGAACCGCTTTCTGCTGAAGTGGCCTGGCATCACTTTCGGGCATCTTATTATCTATAGAATTACCCGATTTGGGGTGGGCGAATTTCCGCTCTGTCTATAAATGTGCATCGTCGCACAGCCCGGTTCTGTGTTACTAGTTTTTTTCAAAACTTTGGGCAGCACTTCTCACCTTCGGGAACTACAGCTAAATACCCATTTTAGGTGTAATCTATACTTCGGCGTCGCCTACGTTTACCTACCAAGTGTTGCATTCTGGTTTAATTTCTTATAGGTTTATCAAGCCAATTCATGCCTTAATTTCTGGCTCGACCCACCAGTCCAATTCCTTGAAATCAGGGAATTCATTCGCAACACGCCAGTCGAGAGCAACAGGATCGAATTTAGCAGCAGCTCTCCATCTCCACAGATTCCTTAACTCTGGGCTTAAAGTGCCTTCAAGACGAGCAGAGATGTATTTACCAATGTTTGGCAAAAACTTGAACCCATGACCAGAGTCGCCGGTGGCAACGAATAGGCCGGAATAGCCAGGAACTTGATCAATGATAAAGTGAGAGTCTGCAGTATCACCAATCCAACAAGTCTTGGTCTTGGTTGGATTGTGGTATGCCAAGTCGGGACAATACTTAGCTATCAATCGCTTGAGCTCTGCTATGCAATGCTTAGGCATAGTGTCTGTAGGGTACTCGGTATTATATCTCGGGATAGAAAGCTCTGGTCGGTTGCCGTGAGGATTTGCGAGCAGATTGGTTGCACCCGAACCAGGCAGAGCACATTTCAGTATTTTAGTGGTTGGTTCTGGAGGAAAGAAGTAGCCCATCTCTGCGTCAAATAGGATTGGCATGTCCTTGTATTTCTCAAACTCCTCATCAGTCAGCACAAGATGAGTCACGAACAACCCAGTAGCAACCTGTTGCTCCTCAAGATCTACCACCTTTCCAGTGTTGGCACCACAGCAAATCACGACCTGGTCGGCAGTTAATAACTCCCCATTAGCAACTCTGACATTTGCCTTCCCGCCGATGTTCTCAACACTCTCGATAGTACCTGCTTTGCCAAAAGTAAACTCTACCCCCAACCTCTTGCATTCGTTGTAGAGAACTTTTAAAGAAGTGGCTGCATGAGCAAGTCCTGAATCCGGGTTGTATTTGCACTCATTATCAGATCCGAGCAAGTTGTAAGTAAAGTAGTCAAATCTCTCAGCAAGGGCATTTGCTCCGTCTAGATATTCAACCCCCAGAGCCTCACCCATCTTATTGAGATTCTCAATACCCTTTCTCTCAAACTCTCTGCGACCTGCGTGGTGCATCGGTGTCACCATGACACGACCACACTCGTTGTAGAGTCCAGCAAGAACCGGATCCGTACGCCACAACTGGATGGCCTCAACACCCATTTTGGAGTAAACCATATCGTTGTATTCGGCACGAATAATTTTGTTAAGATCATTTCCGGCAGACCAAGGGGAAGGCGGTTCATACGCATCGATAGCTAACACAGAGTAACCCTTCTCTGCTAGGGTACGGCATGTTGACAGACCGAAGACTCCACATCCAACCACAAGAACGCTAGGCATTTCTAAAGCAAAATTAACTATAAGATGAGGTGGTTACCAGACCTTTTATATGGTGGCGATTAATCATATCCGATTTTAGTGAGGATATACGATCCGCGCGGTCTCATTAACCTCTTTTGATATCTAACTAATTTTTTAGCATCTGGCTGCTCGGAAAGGATTTGATAAAAAGAAACGGCATGGAATTTGGTGTACAAGAATCCTTGATTGAATACTCCAAATTACTTTTTGTTATCGAAGAAGTGGTCATTTTCATCAATCGCCGTTTCAGAGTCGTAGGTTGAGCTCTTATTGTAGTTCATTGTAAAAATCAGAAAACGGATTATGTCATCTAGAAGCAATGTTGAAGTATCCAGTCAAGATATTTATATCACGTGATTATCCGAATAGAAAGGGTGAACTACTTACATATGATAAAATGATGTATCGTAAGTTACATCTTTTTATCCAACGTATATGTGGTGTCATACACTATTTGCTATATATATGAAGAGGAGATACCTCCTCATCTTGCATAACTTATACATTAATTATGTCTTTAAATAATGTGTCTTCTGTGAAAGATCTTGTGGCATCACTTCAACAAGCCAAGCCGGATTGTTGCAGTTAACACACGCCAACTTCAACAACACTTCCCTTTGCTTGAACGTATTCCTTTCTCTTAACACATCCTTACAGCCGTTGTATTGAGGTTAACTAAAGCCAGAACACGTAAACTACCATTTGTCACAATTTAAAGGGGCCTAGGCATATTGTATTACATTAGCAACATATATATAAACAGAGAATAGCTTTTTGAATATACCTTACTCATGTAGTATTCATTGGTCTGTTCAATGCTTAAAATTTAGCGCTTAATCAAAATTGTCTCTATTTCCACCGAAGGATTCACTGAGAGGTATTAGAAACTTCTGATATTTGACCCAATGTTCCTCCGGCAAGGAATGGATTTGGGTTGAATACCTGTCCTGTCCGAATAGGGGTTTTCAAACGCTCAGTAGGATTTCCATAACCCCCCCCACCTGGAGTAGATATACTAATCATCATATTCTTGCTGAGGTTAAGATCAGCAAAGCCACCGACACGGAACCATTCAATAAGACCATTTTCATTCCGTCTTCCAACCCGTGTTTCACCACGAGCACCCTCGCAGCCACCGGCCATACCGTAAGGAGGAATTACACGTCTGTAAGAACTCACAGAAACCTGAATATCGGTGGTGAACTCAATTGTTCTGGTCAAGCCATCTCCACCAAACCATTTACCCTTGCCTCCAGTCCCATTTCTGATGCTCCACTCTCTCAAGATGCATGGGTACCTTTTTTCAAGAATTTCTGGATCGGTAATCTTAGTGTTGGTCATTCCAATCTGTGTCCCCGAAAACCCGTCGAAGCCATCAATTGCACCACTTCCAGCACCAATAGACTCCACCATACCAAATCCCTGAATGAGCTTTCCGTCCTCGAGACCACCTTTTCCAAAACTCACTCCATTCATCGACCCTGGTCCACCTCCGCACACTCCGTACGCCTTGAATATTGTCTCGGTGACCATTTGTGAGCCATTGCCGTTACCAGAATTAACTGCAGCCTCTGATGTAGGATTTAACAACGTACCTTTCGGAACAACAATGGTGATTGGGACCAAACAGCCTTCATTCAACGGAATATCTGTATCGATAATTGATCTAAGCGCAAAAATCACACATGCGTAGACAACAGCGATAGGAATGTTCTGAGGGCTGTAAACTTGCTCACTAGTTCCTGTAAAATCATAGACAGCACTTCCATCTTTCTCATTGATATCGATGGTCACCATAATTTTGGCCCCAATGTCTAGCACCTCTTCCGCTCTTAGCGGAAGATTTCCTCTGTTGGCTGCTGCAAGCTTCTTTAGAGCCCCCCTAACAGCAAGCTCCGCAGTTCTTTTAACACTTTTCATGTAAAATAGAACGGCCTCCGTACCATACTCCGTGAAGAGGTCATCCAGAAGGGTGACACCTCTCTGATTGGCAGCAATTTGGGCCTTAAGATCGGAAATATTATCATCCAGCTTTCTACTAGGAGAACAACCAGGAAATTCTGCCGGCTCCTTCATAAAGTATTTTTGCAGTCCCTCGTAATCGAATTTGCCCTTTGAAACAATCTTCCATGCAACGAATTGGGCACCCTCTTCTTTAAGGGTGACTGCTTTAGTAGGCGAAGATCCAGGAGTCAGTCCACCAATCTCAGCATGATGGGCCCTAGAAGCAGTATAAAATCTTATCTTGCCCTCAATGAAGAGTGGAGATATAAGAGTGATATCTGGCAAATGAGTTCCGCCCGCAACTGGATGGTTGGTAGCAAGAACGTCACCCTCATGGATATCATCGCCCCAGTACTGGATAGCATACTTTATTGAAAAACTCATAGAACCCAGATGCACAGGGACATGAGGAGCGTTAGCTGTCAGATTTCCATCCTCATCAAAAAGAGCACAGGAAAAATCCATCCTCTCTTTAATATTAGTTGAAACGCTTATTTTCTGCAGTGTTCTTCCCATATCCTCGGCAATAAACATAAATCTGTTTGAGAACACAGAAAGAAGAATAGGGTCAACATATTTGGTCGAGAGAGTGTTTTGACTTTTACTGTTGTCCACTTCAATCAGGATGTGTCTTGGCAGGTTTATAGCCTTGGAGTTTGGAGTCACTAAAATAGTCTGCGTCTCGTCCAAAAGAAGAGCTGGACCAGAAATGACATCTCCAAGTTCTAAATCCTTCAGCAGATAGACCTTGGAGTCCTCCTTTCCAGAATCAAAAGCAATTAATTGAGTCTTAATTTCGGCATCATCATTTACTGGTTTTTGTGGAATGGTTTCCAGATCCTTGTAGGGAGACCGCTCAACCACCTTGGAAAGAGTTCCAAAGCCTCTAACTCTGACGTCGTGAACGATGACGTCCTTAGTGTCGTCAATAAAGGAGAACTGCCTGGAATGAGTCTCGTTGAACTGAGTCAAAAAATCTGCCTCTTCAGACTTACGAATCATGAGCTTAGTCTCTGTGCCTCTATATCCCATATTGAAGAATATTTCATAAGTGATGTCAGATTCTGCAAGCCCTTGTTTAATTAGCTTTTCTTTAATATCAGACTTCAATTTCTCTGCCTGCACCAAGAGATCGTCTAAGACATCATTGCCGTATACTGCACTAGCCGGAGCTTGTGCCTCTACGACAGTATCTGCTAAAGCAATTCCGTAGGCCGACAAAATTGATGAGTACTTGTGTATTATGACTCTGTTAATCTTCAAGATTTCGGCCATTGGTGCAGCATGTTGTCCACCAGCACCACCAAATGAAGCAAGATTGTGTCTAGAAATATTGTAGCCCTTTGACTCGGTTAGAGTCCTAATTAATTTAGCCATATTGTAGTTGGCAACTGTCAGGAAACCGAGAGCAATTTCTTCCACAGACTTAGGAGAGCCCTGATTGTCCTCATTAATGACTGCAGTCAGTTCTTCAAACTTTCGCCGAGATATCTCCAGATCAAGCGGCTCATCTGCGCTCGGTCCAAAAATGTTTGGGAACTGTTCGGGAACAATTCTCCCGCTAACGAGATTTGCATCCGTCACAGTTAATGGACCGCCCTTACGATAACAAGCTGGTCCTGGATGTGATGATGCAGACTCTGGGCCAACAAAAAAAATTCCGTTTTTATAAGATAGAATTGATCCTCCACCGGCAGCAACAGTATTGATGTCAAGTTGAGGGACGGTGATGTTAATGCCTGCCGTATTTGTCTCAAAAATATGTTCATACTGGCCTGCATAACGGGAGACATCAGTGGAAGTTCCACCCATATCGAACCCAATAATTGGAATCTTGTAGTCTGGATCATAACTCGTCATTGCCTCACCCACCACGCCACCTGCAGGGCCAGATAACAGAGCTTTAAGACCAGTGAACTGCTCAGCCGTACACATACCACCATCAGATTGCATGAATTCAACTCTGGTGTGCCTTTCAAAGCCTGGTTTGAAACCCGCAAGCAAACTATTGATGTATTCTTGAACGACTGGAGTCAGGTAGGCATCTAGAACAGTTGACTGCGCTCTTGGAACCGCCTTAATCATAGGGATTACCTCATGCGAACTGATGACGAATTCGAAACCAATTTCCTGCGCAACCTTTTTTAGGAACTTCTCATGATCCTGAAAATTATAAGCATGTATCAAACAGATGGCGACGGATCTAAATCCTTCATTTTTGAGATTTATCAAATCTTGCTTCGCACCCTCAATATCTAATGGTGTCAGGATCTCAAAAACTTCCTTTGTTGCACCCTGAACAAATTTTTTGCCATCTATAAGCTCCATGCAGTTTAATTGTTCTGGATCCTCGGTGTAAGCACTCATCGTAACTCTTTCGTTGACCTCAATAACCTTTTCGTACAGAACCCCTGGCTTGACAATATTCAAGGCAAACAAATCTGGACGACTTAGATCACCAATCTTGAGGAGGTCTTTAAAGCCTTTCGTAGTGACGAAAGCACATTTCGCGCCCTTACGCTCAAGAAGAGCATTTGTAGCGACGGTGGTACCAAGACGGATAGAGCTTACAATGGATGTGTCCAAGAGTTCATTTCTAGGTATGGCTTTCTTTTGGACGTATTCCAGTATTTTTCTTATGCCTTCAATGTTGGCGTCCGCATAGTTTTCAGGATCGACAGAAAGGAGTTTAAAGATATAATCTTCTTGACCCGGGATTATGGCTAAAAAATCGGTAACTAATAGTTAGCAAATACAAATGCACAAGAAACTTACAGGTCCCACCTCTATCAATTGCAATTTTTATTCCACTCATTCTTCTGGCTACTATGTTCGAAGCGGTCGCCTATTTATACTTTTAATCAAATCTTCGTTAAATTTGCCTTATCATGACGTAAATAATAAAACGACATAAAATGCGCGCGGATAATTTTACCATCCTTAATGATCCTGAAAGAAAAAGAAGCAGTTATTCATGCAAAATGTAGCAGAGACTAGACGGCAACCTTCGGAGATTAAAAACCTTTTATGACAATTATCTTTACTCATCAATGTCTGTAAACAAAGTTATAAAATATCATAGTCGAACATCGAGATTGAAGATTAGGGGGGTCTAAAGAAATCATTCCGATAACCGAATTTTGCAAAGGTCGAGTTGCTGGCTTACTCTGAGATGTTATAATACTATCTTGTCCTTTAATATTTGAAATTTAATATCAACTGCTGCGCAACCAAACATCCACCCATGCAGCTGAGTAATATTGCAGAACTTGATTCAGGTAAATATGCAAAACCAATGACGAATGAACAAGATTGGAAAACTTTATTCACTCAAAGCTCGGTATATTCTGTTTGGAGTTTCAGTCAAGTGTCTATGATGCTCATTATGAGCCACTAAGAGGTTAAACTGGCTGGCTTGACTTTATCAAGACGAAGCTCCCACAGCTGTTCACACTAAGTCAGTGGTCAGTAGCAGAATTCCAATGATCTCCGGCTCTAGAGTTCAACTTTATTCCTTACAAATAAATCTAAACTAGTTAAGTGCACTGCGTATAATACCTGAGCAACATTCATCAAGATTAATGCAGCCAGCAACCCTAGCAGCGTAGTCAACACCCACTATTCTTGGTTTCTTCGTGGAGTAGTTGTAAATGTGGCCGCTCTAAATAGCTCGGGTATTGAAAGTGTTTGTTGCTCATGATGATTTACTAACTAGCTGCTCCAAACATGTGCATATCTTCATTTGGTATAATTTTAGCAAAGGTTTTAAAGCATTCTGTTCTGAGGTAGGAGTAGTGTTAACTATAGACTCATTAGCTTAGTTCCTATATCTACGGTGTCTTAGGGTCATATGCTACGGTACACGATGGAGACAATAAGGGAACAGGATTACAATGAAAAGACTAAGTACAAGGAATACCACGCCTTGAAAAAAAACTTTATATGCATACATGCTCACATGGGAGGAAAATCATAAAAATACTATTCACATACCAGCGGAAAACCGATGTTTTGAGTGTTGGATAAGTTAGATAGCAAATAGTTCCAGGTTATGCTAATCCCATGGTAGTGGACCAGGAAAAAACTATGAGCAAGTGGCTTCGCTTATTCAACTTTACAATTTCGGATATGCAACTTTTGAGGACAACTAAGTTGAAGATAAGAGAGATAAACCGATAAGAAAATTTTCGCTGGCAACTTTGATAAAGCGTAAACGTAAAAATAGCAGGGCTTATAATTTTTTAAACAAATGCCAACGTTGATTCAAATTCCTCCACTCAGCCAACTTCTGGTGATAAGGATTACACGCAACTTGATGCGCGCGGATACGTGGACCAGAAAAAAAACTCTTATCAATTTCCTTTTCTAGTTATCTAATATAAAGCATCCCAAAAGGTACGTTTTCTAAACAACAACTATGGCTGGAATTTCAAATGCTACCGGTGAGAAAATTGCAGTTGTACTGCCAGATGATCCTAGGAAATGGTATCAGAGACCAAATCTGCTCAAACTATACCCTTTACTTGTGAACTTCATACTTTATGCTGCCGCTATCGGCTATGATTCCTCTTTGACCAACTCCATTCAAGCCCTTCCTCAGTGGCAGGAGTTTATGGACCACCCTAAAGGAACTTGGCTTGGGTTTGTGAATGCATGTCCATTCCTTGGTACTATCGCTACTATTCTCTTTGTTCCCTACTTTTGTGACAGGTACGGTCGTAAGATCATCATCTTTTTCACTGGTTTCTTCATCTGGATTGGAGCCATCGTTGCCGCATCCGCAAATAATCATGCAGCTTATATCGTGGGTAGAATCCTCATTGGGTTTTCTTTTTCATGCAACTACGCAGCTTCCCTTTACATCAATGAGCTTGGATATCCAACAACACGTGGAAAATTCTCTGCTGTTTATCACACCATGTTTTATCTGGGTGCAGTGGCGGTGGCCTGGGTTGTTTTCGGAACGCAAAATCTCGAAGGCAACAAAAGCTGGAAAATTCCGTTAGCTTTGCAAGTGGTGATTCCCGCTATTCTAACACCTGGTCTCTATTTAGCCCCCGAGTCTCCAAGATGGCTTGTTTCCAGGGGCAGGGTAGACGAGGCTAGAGATGTAATGCTCAAGTTTCATGCTAACTACGAGGAGGCATATGTTCCTCTTGTTGACCTTGAAATGGCGGAGATTTTGGCCTCTCTAGAAGCTCAGAAAGCTAATAATAGTTCTTCTTGGCGCTCAGTTTTTGGAACCCCTGGGAATCGCCGCAGAATGTTCGTTAGTTGCTTCACCCAAATAATTTCAGCCTGGGGCGGTACAGGTATTATTTCGTGGTATTTGAGTAGCATTTTGGAGAGTGTTGGAATTACCAGTACTTTGGATAAAACTTTGATTAACGGATTTTTGCAAGTCTGGGATCTTATATGTGGTGTTGTGGGAGCATTTTTAGTTGACAGAGTCGGTAGAAGGCCGTTGATTCTGTGGTCGATGGTTTTTCTTTTTATCTTTTACATTCCCTTGACTACCATCACGGCAGTTTATCAAGAAACCGGCAAGAACATCGGGGAAGCTATCATTCCATTCATTTTTCTTTGCTTTGGATCTTTTGGTATGTCAATCATTCCGCTTTCTCCTGCATATCCGGCTGAGATATGGCCAACAGCTACTAGGTCGAAAGGTTTATTCAGCGCGATGTTTGTGCTAAACTCATCCGTTTTCGTTAATAGCTTTGTGACTGGTATTGCTATGGATTCTATGGGATGGAAGTATTACTGTGTCTATCTCGGTTTCCAAGTTGGGATTATAGTGGTTGTTTATTTTACATTCCCCGAGACTAAGGGTCATTCCCTAGAAGAAATTGCTTTGATATTTGACAAGGACGAGATCACTCAGCACGCACTTGGTGATGACATTAAGATTACAAAGTCAATAGGATCTGGGGGAAAGATCAAAACTGTAGTCTCGGTCATTGAAGTTGATGGTACTGGAAGCTTGAATGTGTAGCTATGTAAAGAAATACTCCAAAGTTCGAATATTACTATCGGGATTCGATCCAGCAGGTGAATAATAATGAGCTCCAAGATGTGCCGTATAGTGTAAGTAACAGCGTAGTCTGCGTCGCCAGTTAGAATCTTTACACCAGAAAACAGCTTGAGGTAGTTCTATGGGTCTAATTGTCACAAATTCTAGGCGTTACTTTTATTACTGCAGACTACAAAAGATACAGGCGGTTAAAATTTCCCTTGTTTATTTTGACTCTGATTATTAATCAAAATTACGTCCGATAAGAATTATGATAAGATATAAAATGATAGGCTATAAGCTAATTCTCACCTAAGTTCCTCTCAACCATGGGTAAGACAGTTTATTTTATTGCTGGAGCTTCAAGAGGTATTGGCCTTGAGATCGTCCGTCAGCTCAGCACCGACATGGACAACTTTGTCATTGCGTCGTACAGATCTGAGAAAAGTGCCTCTGAATTGCTTCAGTTGGCTAAAAAGGATAACGTCAAAACGATCGTATTTGATATTGCAAGCCAAGAGTCAATCAATACAGTTGCAGGTCAGATTTCTCAGTTAACAAATGGTATTGACGTTGCTCTACTTAATGCCGGAGTCTACTACTCTGTCGCCCCTCTGCTTCAATGCTCGAGAGAAATAGTTGTCGATCATTGGACTACCAATTTTCTTGGTTCCATTATGCTGTATAAAGAATTGCATGAGTTTATGCTGATGAGGGAAACAAGAAAGGTGTTTTTTATGTCAAGCTCTTCTGGATCTATTCAGACTTTTTCGCCAATTCCTGCGACTGCGTACGGTATGTCCAAGGCTGCTTTGAATTACGCAGTTAAAAAATTTGCAGATCAGTTTTATAAGGACAACTTTACTTTTGTGTTAATCAGTCCCGGAATGGTTATGACTGATATGGGCCGTCAAGCCGTTGACCGTATATCCGATGGAAATGCGAAATATAGTGCTAAGATGGAATCTACTGCAATAACTCCGTCTACGAGTGCCAGTCAATGTATCAACTTGGTTATGGCACTTGATAAGCAAAGCAGTGGAAGATTTGTCAGGGCTGCCGACCAGTCTGATGTTCCATTTTGACCAAATTAAGTACTGGGGACTAAATCTGTGCCGAGTAAGAAAGGTATATTAGAAAGCATATACGTCTTCGTTTTTTTGATTTCTGGGTGGAACGATAGAAAGGATAACTCCGGTTGCAGAAACGGATACCGCTTAAAAATCTCATAGTCAGTAGTCATGATGAGGCTTCAAGTCCATGACTAAACACAGAGCTTCTTATAAACTCTGTGGTAAAGTCTTTTGTATATGGCAATGTGGGTTTTTGACCGTTAGAATTCATTAATAGACTTTGGAAACCTTGAAATCGTCTCTGTTTCTAAAAAAACGAAAACATATTATAATGTATGACATTCATTATATGATTTTGAGAGGCAAGGTATCTTTAAATCATTGCTCAAACAGATCACTTTGCGGAGTAAGCTCTTGATTTAACCGATTACAAAAACTAATAGTTTGGGCACCGTGCGCTACGCAATATAAATCCATTTACAAAAGAGAAATTCAAATACCGATGCTTCTGAAATAGGAGAGTTAAGATGTATTGAGTATCCATTCAGATTTTGAATCATTCATGAAGGGCTACTCGGGACATTCTAGATACTTATCATGTACTATCCTAAAGGGGACATATGTAGAGATATGTTCAGGGATGGTAAATCCTAATTTTTGCATTAGTCCAGACTTGTTCTAAAAGTTTGTGAGAGCCAGTAAGTAAGTAATTCAAGTGTCTACTTCATTAAAATCTGCTTTTCCGTATTGAAATAAGGGCAAAGTTGATTCTGCAGGATTAGAAATTTTAATTGTAATCCAAGCAAACGCTTTTGCCAACTATTGTTTAGGGCTAGAGCTGCACAGCAGCTTCAGTTAAACTTAACTACCGAAGTGAATATTAATTCATAGTTACACGACAGCGGAAAGGTACTCGGAAAGAAAGATGATTTTTCCACAACTAAAACTGAAGTCATCGTGTCTACCAATCAAACTTAATCTCCCACTTTGAAGAACAAAGTTAGATGAATATGACTTTCCACGAACGATTTTCTTTTTCTTTTTTTAACGTCTTTGTTACCCATGAAATACTTCCTTATTCAATTCCCTTTGTACTCGTATAGGATTATCCTTATATAATATAAGATTCGGCTATAGCAAGTATGTAACTACCTTTTTAGAAAAGAGATTTGTGATGGGCGGACATTCGCCACTGCCCTATGTCTCCCAAAAACCAATTAACTACCAACTAAATTGTTAAAAAAGACAACCCTCTTTGTACTTCAGTATACCAGGCTACTCTTAAGGGTTTTGCATTAAACTCTAACAAATTAGCAGTTTAATGTGTTGGTAAAAGGGGGATTCTATACGGCAATTGAGCTCAGAAAAAAGGTCAATTCACTTGGCTTCCTAGTACTTCTTAAACTTATCCATTTCGAGAAGGATATGGAAAGCTCGGGATGCAGCCGAAAATAGTCTCGCTCGTAGAAGTCGACATCGCTCTGATTATTGCTTGTTTTAAACATAAGCAAGCACTCTTAGAATTTTCAGAAACTGATTTAAAAAACTCAATAATTGATCACCTTCCTTATTCGCTCGTTCTAGATTGCTTTCTCATGCTATAGATTTTGCCGGAATATCAGAATCAATCTAGAGAAAACTTGTAGGGCAAAGCACGGCAGAAAATATTTTACACGCAGTAGGCTACTATATTACGTTCATAAGCCTAGGAATCAGTCTTGTAATCACCAAGTTGAGAACCTGAAATGCGAATTCCCCCTCTCGGTCAGCAACCTCACCTTCTAGAATGAAATTGAACAATAAAAACGAAATTTTGCACGTCGTATAATTCAAAGCACCACGCATACTGTTGCAGGAGTATTCAAAATAAATTACGATTCTTAGCAATCCATTATTACAGATGTTTACCAGCGTCTGAGTACAAGATCAGGAATACTATCAGTAGGAAGTCATTTCACAGTATTGTTTAAGATACTGCAGCAAGCTCTTTAGTGACCACCTAATCCTGTGTTGCGACCATATCACAAAAGCCATCTGCATCTGAGGCATCTAGTTTGTTGTCTATACAAATTTCAAAAACACTAACATCGCGAGCAGAGCAGAACCGTTGCCGGTAGCCTCAAGTTCGCAATCTATTTCCGACACCAGAAGGATCATTTCCACTTTTGTGTAAACCAGCTTGAGCGGGTCAAGTCTTGAACCAAGTACACTCAATGTTGTTATCACCCCTCCTCTGTCTTCATAACCCTTCGTCCTGTCACCATATTTGCCCCTCCGGTTACCACTACCAGCATATCAATTAAATAAAGCACCCCGACAACCTGGAAAATATATAAGCTGAAACGATAAATTTTATTTACTCTTGAACTGCGCCAATAGGATGTGCATCTGGTCTGTATGCATCTCCCGTTATCGGCTGCAGTATTGGGTCTGCAAACGATATCGAATGCTATGAACCTACTTTGGCTACACCAGCCTTTATTACGACAAAATTTAGAAGACTTTGATAACAAGATTGAGGGCTTTGACAAGAGGAACCTTACCTGAACTGGCCGATCATCTTGAATCAGATCAAAGTTATTTAGCGCAAACCCCGTTAAAACTATGTAAATTTTTTTCTCATGCAATCTGCTCCTAGGCGAGGTGGTCAACACTTAGTTGATACCTATCTGTTCACTTCTTTTTCTTTTAGTATTCTTAGAGGTGTTATGACAAATTAACAATATCCAATTTGTTTTTTTATTCCTCTTCTGAATAACGATGTTTTGAAGCGGTAGTTTTTATATATGGGATTTTTAATAACAAGAAGCCACTTTTAAAAGTCATTAGTGTCTTTAGCATTTACAGACCATTCATAAGGCAGAAACAGTTATCAGCACAGATGCCGTAAATATTAGTGTGGCGAATCCAACTAGGAAAATTTTAGCATAAGAAGAATATAACTTACTAGTGTTAACTTTCTCAATCATTTATTCATCAGAGTTCCTCTAAACAATGGGCAGCGCAGCTAGCCAAGTTATCAATACTTTCTCGTAAGAGATAGTTCCTGCTATGAGATTCGAAATAGAACAGAGCACACATCCTTCGATTCACGTATTCAAGAGGCGCACCCCCATAGTCGTTGTAACCAGTCGTCAAATATAATAAAGAAAGGACTTCAACTTCCTATTTAATTTTATTTACGAAAAGACAGGAAAGTACGAGATCCGTGACCGCATCAAATGGCAGAAAAAGAGTAAACGGTAAATTCTGAAATTATGCAGCCCCCCAGGTCTTGCATATCCAGCAGTATGCATCCTGCGAGTGAAGCAGCAATTATCCGCTTTTGTAATCTAACCGATTTTGGTACGCTGAAACACGAACATAGTCCCACTATAAATACAAGTCAAATTTGTAACCACACCATTACCACACCCTGTCTGCTTATTTTCACCTCCACCTTAATACTATAACTCAACCTAGCGTCGGAATGCAACCTATCAATTACATCACAGCGGCTACCTTTGCTATTGCTATTGTAGCAACGACAATCCCTTCAAAAGCTGAAAAAGATTTGAAGCCCCAACCATTGGATAAAGATAATGAGTTTGATATCGACGGAAGCCCAGATATTATTACCGAGTACGTAACGGTGAGTAG